>OY998260.1:30653636-31307272 GCA_963922045.1 Persicaria maculosa
TAATCTTAATCAATACACTTAGCTGTATATTTTGTTGATTCTATAGCTTTGTAATTGACAAGCTTGTGTTTGTTCTCCTTGCTTGAGCAGCCACTTAGCAAAGGGCTCCTTCAAAGACTCCTGTTGAACTTGTGTGCACATAGTGTTACAAGGGGCACTTTAGTCCATCTTCTCCTTGATATGATTAAGCCCGAATCTGATGGTATGGTTGGAAGTCTTGCAATGGTCAATAGCCAAAGGCTTTATGGTTGCCCATTGAATGCTGTTTATGGCCGCTCACAATCAATAGATGGTATGCATCTTATTTATTTCAGTTTTCCATTACTACTTGAGATTTTTCCTCTGATTGCATTTTTCAACAGGCCTTCCCCCCTTGGTGCTGCGTCGTGTTCTTGAGGCTTTGACATACTTGGCTACAAATCATTCTGCTGTTGCAAAAATATTATTCTATTTTAATCCATCGCCTGCACATGAGATTTCCATGCAAAGACATTTAGAATCCAGGAGTGATAAGGGCAAGGAGAAAGTTGAAGAGGACGATTCAATTTCAGATCCTCATAAAGACCCTCAGGAAGATTTTCCTTTTGTCCTTTTTCTCAAGCTCTTGAATCGGCCGCTTTTCTTACGCAGCAGTATACATCTTGAGCAGGTAGTTTGGTCTCATCATATATACACCATCTGTCTTTTGGATATGCTTGAATTCTTAACCCTATCTTTGGAGCAGGTGATGAGTCTGCTTCAAGTCGTAATTTGTACTGCAGCATCAAGACTAAAGAATGAGTCCAGCCAGGAGCACACCTTCATGGTTAATAACCAAGAAGTCTCTGGCAATAGATCTTTTGATCATGTACAGGGTGATATACCCTTGGCAGATGCGGTGTCCAATGCAGAGAAGGCAGAATCAGATTCTAAAAGGGAAACAGAAACTGCCCATGGGACCCCGTCTTGCTCTCAGGAAAAACGTACTCACAACATTAATGACATGTTTTTGCAACTACCACAAACTGATCTATGCAATCTCTGTCGCCTACTTGGTCGTGAAGGGTATGAATTTTTTTCTAGTATTAGATGGAGATTAAAATTAATCCTTTTTGTTATAACATTTGCAGGAATTAGTCATCTTTATGAACTTAACATTTGATTTATTTGTTTATTTCTCCCATGTCTCCAAGTCCTCAAGTAGTATTATATTAGATATCTAATTACCTGTCGTCAATTCATTAGGCTTTCGGATAAAGTGTATACCAGTGCTGGGGAGGTGCTCAAGAAGTTGGCTTCTGTAGCTCCAGCACACCGCAAATTCTTCACTTTGGAGCTTTCAGACCTTGCTCAAACTTTGTGCCAAACTGCTGTT
The DNA here is from genome assembly GCA_963922045.1 of Persicaria maculosa. Taxonomy (NCBI): domain Eukaryota; kingdom Viridiplantae; phylum Streptophyta; class Magnoliopsida; order Caryophyllales; family Polygonaceae; genus Persicaria; species Persicaria maculosa. The sequence goes on from OY998260.1 coordinate 30,654,991, forward strand.
ACTGAACTCATGACCCTGAAAGACACCCACATGACAGGTTTAAGTGCCAGTTCGATGGCTGGGGCTTCAATGCTTCGTGTTCTACACACACTTAGCTCACTCACATCTGCTGTTGATGATAATACATCTCCTGAAAGCACAGAGGAGGAAACAGATCATTCCATTTTGCAAAAGTTGAATGTTGGCCTTGAGCCATTGTGGGTGGAACTTAGTGACTGCATAAATACTGCAGACTCTCACCTTGGACAGAGTAGGGCATCACCAATGATGGCCAACATGAGCGTTTGGGACAACATCCACAATGTAGCCTTGTCCTCTCCCCCTCTTCCTCCTGGAACCCAGAAGCTCCTACCTTTTATTGAGGCATTCTTTGTTTTGTGTGAAAAGCTACAATCAAACAACATAATGATGCAGCAGGATCATGCTACTGTTACAGCTACAGAAGTCAAAGAGTCTATATGTTCATCTGCTGCAGCGTCAGTGAAGTCTGTTGGAGATTCTCAGAGAAGATATGATGGTGTGGCTACATTTTCAAGGTTCGCTGAGAAGCATCGACGTCTGTTGAATGCATTTGTTAGACAGAACCCTGGTCTATTAGAAAAGTCACTTTCCATGCTGCTGAAGGTGCCACGCCTTATAGATTTTGATAACAAAAGAGCATATTTTCGTTCTAGAATCAGACAACAGCATGAGCAACATCTTACTGGGCCTCTTAGAATAAGCATCCGGAGAGCTTATGTGCTTGAAGACTCGTATAATCAGCTCAGAATGAGGTCTAATCAGGATTTGAAGGGGCGGTTGAATGTGCACTTTCAAGGTGAGGAAGGCATTGATGCTGGTGGCCTGACAAGAGAATGGTACCAGTTATTGTCAAGGGTCATCTTTGACAAGGGAGCTCTGCTGTTTACAACAGTTGGGAATGATGCAACTTTCCAGCCAAACCCTAATTCTGTATTCCAGACTGAACATCTATCCTACTTCAAGTTTGTCGGGCGTGTGGTAAAAATATGAAAGACCTTATCACATTTGTTTTTGTTTTTTGTTTTTAATTGTTTGTTTCATTTGAAGGGGAAAGGTTGAGGGTTACAATTTTCTTTCTTTTGGGTCCGTATTCAGGTAGCAAAGGCTCTTTTTGATGGGCAGCTTCTGGATGTTTACTTCACACGATCATTCTACAAGCATATTTTGGGTGTCAAGGTGACTTATCATGATATTGAGGCTGTAGATCCCGATTACTATAAGAATTTGAAGTGGATGTTGGAGGTTAGTGCTACTTTGCCCATTTTCGGTGTCAAACTTTTGTTGTACAAGGTGAGGCTAAAATTTCTGATTGTTTTGGTTTGCTTTCAGAATGACATAAGTGATATTCCAGACCTAACATTCAGCATGGATGCTGATGAGGAAAAGCTTATCTTGTACGAGAAGACTGAGGTATGATCTGTTAATGATGTCCTAACCCTAAACCCAATTATGTTTGGTGAAACTTTTTCCTGTGAAGTTTAGCTGGTTCTACTTCATAAACATACGGGAACGGCTCCTAATCCTTGATTATTCACTTTGTGGTGGTCAAAAGGTAACTGATTATGAGCTTAAACCTGGAGGAAGAAATATACGAGTGACAGAAGAAACGAAGCACGAGTATGTTGACCTCGTGGCTGATCATATTTTGACCAATGCGATTCGTCCTCAAATCAATTCATTCCTCGAGGGATTCAATGAATTAGTTCCACGGGCACTCATATCTATCTTTAATGATAAAGAGCTTGAGCTCCTTATTAGCGGACTCCCAGAAATTGACTGTGAGTTGACGTATCTTGTGTTATGTAATCAGCATACTCTCTGCATCATTGTTGTGTAATGTAATGTCTTTTCTCACAGTGGATGATTTGAAGGCAAACACTGAGTACACTGGCTATACATCTACATCAAATGCCATTCAATGGTTCTGGGAAGTTGTTGGGTCTTTCAATAAGGAAGATATGGCAGGGTTACTTCAATTTGTCACTGGTACTTCCAAGGTATTTGATTTATTGCTGCTGGTCAGGCCGGAGTAGGCTTCACTGTCCTTTTAGTATATGGTATTTTAGTGAATAAATTTACTCAAACAGTCTGTTCGTCTGAAGTTGTGTTGATAAGCCTTTTATTGTGGTAACTGGTTAACTGGGTGTTTTTTTTTAATCATAAGCCATGGTTTTCTGAGCATATATAATTCAATTAAGGCCCTGTTTGTTTGTGGAGTCGGGAATGGAACGGAAATGAATCAAATTTGATATGTAGAATGTATATGATCATCTCTTTTTTGTGAGTCTAGTGGATGGGGAGGGAACATCCTAAGGGATATGATTACCATAAGCTAAAATGAGGGATGAAGGGTAATGGTTAGAATAATATTTGATCAATGAATCTCAACTTAAATATGGATTAGATTCATGAGGTTAACCATTACCTTTCCCTACCTAAAAACAAATGAGGGGTAAGTTTTTTCTCAAATGTTAATGGGGATTTTTGTCATCAATTTTCTTACTGATGGAAATGGAAATGCTTAGTGATTATGTTGTGTAGTGGTGAGCCATAGAATTGCATTGCCATTCCATTGACCCTCTTTAGGCTGTTAAGCACTGATTAATCCTTCTCTTGTGACTCCAGATTCCTTTGGAGGGTTTTCGAGGGTTACAAGGCATCTCTGGCCCTCAAAAGTTTCAGGTTCACAAGGCTTATGGTGCCCCTGAGCGGCTTCCATCCGCTCACACATGGTAAGATCTCTGATCTTTGGCCAAGCTATCATATCTACAGATAAATGAAATTGAGGTGTATTGACACATTATTATTCTATTTCTTTCAGTTTCAATCAGCTGGACCTTCCTGAGTACTCTTCCAAGGAGCAGCTAAGGGATCGGCTGATACTTGCAATTCATGAAGCTAGTGAAGGTTTTGGATTTGGTTGATGTGCCTTTCTTGTGCTGCAGCTGCAGCTGCATAAGCAACCGGCATCAAACTTTCGTCATATATCTTTGGAAAAGTTAGTGTTGTCACCTTTCTATTGCTCTTATGCTCGTTGCTAGGTTTATTTCACTTTTATTTTCAGGTTGGTTGTTAAAATCCTGCGTCTAGGGTTATGATTTTCTCTTGGCGAAAAGATATTTTTGTCTCAATATTCCTGCTTCTGTTCTAGGATGATTTATAGGCAAGAGAGTTCAAATGGACTATCATTTGAGATATACCTACTAGACAAGCTGATTGTCTATGGTGGCATGTGACGTCCACTGTCAAATTGAATCCTAGTTTTTTCATCTACCGTTTTTGGAGCCAAGTTCCTGAACCTGTCGTTGAGCTTCTGGATCTGATGCTTTAGTTCGCATCATGATGTGCATGTACGTTTACTAATTGCTGGCATGCCCTTATTGCAGTTATAATGTCGGATCTCTGAGAATAATGACGGAATGGAAAATTATCTCAGTTGGACATCGGCAGGAGCCTCTTGCATTATTTCTTGCAGGGGGGCAAGCATGGGCAGAATTCAAAAGCAACCGGAGGATCTTCATAACTGACAAACCCTGTCATTTTTCTGCTGTTTGTCACTTTGTTGTAGGGTCTTAGAGGTCCCAAAAGGCTAGTATGAAGCACATTCCCCTTTTGCTTTTCTTTAGCTTGGGCAGCAACTTTTCGAGGTGGCAGGGGGATGTTGTCTATAGTAGGACTCCCTTGTTACCATAAGGAGGGTTTCGATTCGATTCTTGCATTTGTAGTATTTGTTTACTTATGCATATATATGCTGGCCCTATCGGCTTCTTAACGATGGATTTGTCTGCCTCCTGATTGAATATGAGTATGAGCATGGATTAAAGCTTATTATTAGTTGTTAGTAGTGAGACTTGTGTAGGCGTGGTCATGGGCCCGGTCAGGTTGTGAGTCCAACTCGAACCCTAACCTGCCCTTGCTAGTTTCCAGTTTGCCACACGTCGGTTTCATTTGGTCCAACGGGTTTTGTATTAAAAAAAAAGTGTTTTTTATAAAAAAAAATTTAGGGAATATTTATAAAAATAAAACGATCTATTTGTTAAAATTAACAAAATGTTGAAATTGTTTTTTAGTGTTTGATGGGGCAATTTGTGAAATGTCCATAAAATATGTACTAATTTGTGAAATATTCACTTTTTGGGACAAATTTGTGAAATGTCCACAATATAAACCTCCCACGCACTTTCTCTCTCCTACGCTCTCTCCCTCTCCGCACGCTCTCTCTCCCGCCTTGCTCGACGGTGATTTTGCAGAATTGGTGCCGATCATCTCTCCGATCTCATCAAAACAACCGATTTGAGCATCTCTTCTACGGAATCACGTAAGTACAACATTCGATTACAAACTACATCAAAAAGCGGCCTTGAATTCATTGAAAATTTGCGCCAAAGGCGCAAATTTTCATAGATTTTTCACGATTCTAAGTTGATTATGGATTATGCTGACGAATTTACTACTCTGTCCATTAGAATCACATAAAATTTCCTTCAATTTTTGACTTATCGAAGAGGATTTTGAAAACAACCCAATCTGAGCTTGTTTAAGTTCGTTTTTCCTATATCTATATGAAATACAGTCGAATCGAGTGATTACGGCTATGGAATGCCTCAAAATTTGCACCTTTGGCGCAAATTTTGATTGATTTTTGAAGCATTAATTTCTGATTATGATCGTTTTTTGCTATATGTGTGTGATTTTCAAGTCTCCAATCCAATCTGTGCTTGTTTATGCTTATTTATGCTCGTTAATATGTTACATTGGTAAATCTGTATCAAATACATTCGAATTCAATGATTACTCCAATAAAATTACAGAAAATTTCATTTTTGATGTATTGGATGAGAGTCTCCTTTTGAATACATGCTTCTTTATGCTCATTTGAATTATGTGCTTGCACTTTAAAATGTAGCATTGCTATATCTAGTTCAAATACATTCGAATAATGTGCTAACACTTTGATTCCCCTCTTGTCATCACTGCACTTAAAATCATAGAAAATTTGCACCTCCGGTGCAAATTTTGTAGGATTCTGTTCATAACTGGTATATTCTATTCATATAGTTAATTTAATGATATCCATTCTTCACTGTTGCATCCAATATTGCATTTGACAATATAATGAACTCCACATTCATTATTACACTTTGATTGCTCCATGTCAGCACTGCATTTGAATCATAGAATTCTGTTCATAACTGGTGTATTCTATTCAAATGTTGTTTGATTTTTGAAGCATCAATTACTGATAATTATTGTTTTTTGCTATATGTGTCTTATTTTCAAGTCTACAATCGAATCTTTGCTTGTTTATGCTTATTTATGATCATTAATATGTTACATTGTTAAATCTTTATCAAATACATTCCAATTCAAATGATAACTTCAATGAAATTACAGAAAATTTCATTTTTGATGTATTGGATGTGATTTTGAAGTCTCCTTTTGAATACATGCTTCTTTATGCTCACTTGAATTATGTGGTTGCACTTTAAATGTAGCATTGCTATATCTAGTTCAAATACATTCGAATAATGTGCTTACACTTTGATCCCTCTCATATCACCACTGCACTTAAATCATAGAAAATTTGCACCGGAGGTGCAAATTTTGTAGGATTGTGTTCATAACTGGTGTATCTTATTCATATAGTTGATTTAATGATATCCATTCCTCACTTTTGCATCCAATATTGCATTTGACAATATAATGAACTCCACATTCATTATTACACTTTGATTGCTCCATGTCAGCACTGTATTTGAATCATATAAAATTTTGGTTCCTTGTGTCAACACTTCAATCAAATTGTGTTTGTTACTACTGCAATCGATTTATCCTCTTAAATTCATATTCTACAGATTACAATGGCAACCCACGTTATTACAGTTATATATGGTGGGAAATGGTTATTTGATGAATCAGGTCCAACCTTTGTCGGACACACTACTTCAAAAGTGTTCATACTTGATGACTCAATAACACTACAGGGTTTAAGTGAAAAAGTGCATAACAGATTCAATGTAGACAGCGCATTTGAATTAGAATTCAATCATTTGCACCCTTTCAAAGTCTTGAGAGCTCCTCTTACCGTTGAATGTGATGCTGATTTGAAAGAGTTTTTAGAGTTGTCCAAACTAGATGATGTTAAATTTGCTGTTGAGCTGTGTGTCAGCATTAAAACAGATACTGACAAAGAAGATCAACAGACATTCCCAGCTCATAGTTTGGAGTTGGTGACATGCAATCCAAATATAACCGACATTGTCACTGAAGAAAATAGCATGACATTGATCGGTGACAGCAGGATGAAGGGTGTGTTGTTAGAAGATATTGGAGATGACATGTACTCTGGAAACAGTGATACTCCTAGTGATGAAGATTCTGCAGCTGAAATATGGAGCACCCTATATTCTTCAGCACACAGAAGAGAGACTACACTAGAAGATTGGGATGCTGACAGCCCTACCATGCCTATTATGAATCAGAATTCAGAAAAATTGATATACATAGGCAAAACCTTTGAATCCAGGAATGCAGTTAAGAATGCTTTGAGAATATTGTCAATAACAGAGATATTTGGTTTTCGTGTGGCAAAATCAGAACCCAGGTATTATAGGGTGCATTGTGTAGATCCTAACTGCAAATGGAAAGTGCATGTCAAAACTTTTGGTCAAACTTGGCATGAGGTTACAGTATACGATGACATGCACACCTGCACGTGGGATATCAGAACAAAACACTGCAAAAAACCTTCATCATCAGTGGTTGCAAGCATCATCAAATCAAGGTGAGTAAATTTTGTAAGAAATAGTATTTAGATTTAATATTGCTTTTTAATATATTATTTATTCTAATTTCAATATAATTCAACAGCGTTGACACTGGATACAAACCAGCACAGATAATGGATAAGTTGAGAACAGAACAAAAGATGACAATTACCTACTGGATAGCATGGAAATCATCAAAAATTGCAAAAGAAATTGTCAAGGGGACACCAGAATCCAATTATGCAGATTTGCCATCATTTTGCCACATGCTTATGGAGAAAAACAATGGGACTATAGCATTGATTTCAACAGACAAAGAAGACAGGTTTAAGTACTTGTTCCTATCCTTTGGCCAATGCATCAGAGCATTCCCCTTCTTAAAGAAGGTATGTCTTACTCAGTGTCAGCATAAATTCTGTTCTCATTGAATTTCATAAATTCAATATAATTAGTAATTTCATTTATTTATCTACCAGGTTGTTGTTATTGATGGAACATTCTTAACTGGACAATATAGAGGCACATTGCTTGGAGCAGTTGCTCAAGATGCAAACAGACATATTTATCCCCTTGCTTTAGGAATTGTTGACTCTGAAAACAACAGCTCTTGGGAATGGTTTTTGTACCGGCTGCTGAAGGTTGTGCCTCCCTCAAATGACTTAGTTTTTGTCTCTGATAGACATGCTAGCATTGCAAGGGTTATATCTTTAGTTTACCCAACAACTACACACTGCATATGTATGTGGCACTTGAAACAAAACATCAAAGCGACATTCAAGAAAAAGCACATGGGAAAAATGTTCAAGAAAGCAGCAGAGAGTTACACTATCCAAGAGTTCAACAGCTGGCTCGCACAAATAGAAGCAACCTGTTCAAAACTATCAGAATATTTGGTGTCAGCACGTTTTGAAAAATGGGCCAGAGCACATGCAAAGTGCAATAGATACAATATGATGACATCCAACAATGTAGAGAGCTTGAACTCCATTTTCAAAGGGAAAAAGGATTATCCTATTGTGGCACTTATGGAGTTTGCTAGGGAAAAGCTCACATCATGGTTCCAGGAGAGAAGAGAGAAAGCACTAGAAAACCAAGACAGAATAACTCCTGAAATCCTTAAGGTGATAAGGAAATCACAAGAGCAAGTTGGATTATACAGAGTAGAAAGGATGAATGCATCACAATTTGAGATCAAAGGCGAAGGATCTGTAGCTATAGTTGATCTATCAGCGAAGACATGTACGTGCAGGGTATTTGATGTCGAGAAAATACCTTGTGTACATGCTCTATCAGCCATTACACACGTAAAGGCAAATATATCTGATTTTGTTGCAAATTTTTACAACAATGATGCTTGGCGTATGGCATATGCAGAAACAATATATCCAGTGTTGGAAGAAGATGAAGGGAACGTCCCTGATGCGATAAAATCTATCAAATGTTACCCGCCTGTAGTAAGAAAGAGAGCAGGAAGACCTCCTTCAAATAGAAAGCTATCAATGGGAGAGTTCAAGAGGAGGATAAAGCATTCAAAATAAGGATGTCAGCACAATTTCTGTCATCGGTAGTATGTAAAATTACTACTAGGAAAGAATACAGCTTAGACATTATGAATGACATGTATGTTCCAAAATAAACATTAATTCAACATTATAGAATAAAATTGTAGATTTTATCATGTAATAATACAAGTTTGTACATTCTTTTCTCTATGTCAGCGCAATTTTGTCATCGGTACTCATCAAATTTCAGATTTATATCATTGTTGTTTACTTAAAAAACAATACAATGTTGAGAAATAATCTAAAATATTATTCTATAATATTTTAGATTAACAACCTCGTTCCACCACATACACTTGAATATCAAAAAATACCAGGCTATTGTCACTACTACTTATAACTAATATCAGTTTCAGCACTACTTTAGGCCTTACCCACCTTGTGTCCCCACCACAATAGCTTCAATAACAAAGAACACCACGCTGGTGTCCCCACAATAACTATTGTTGAGCAAAAATAAGAGCATGTTGTGCAATTATAGGCTATTGGTGAGCAAAATTAAGACTGTGTTGAGCAAAAATAATAGCATGTTGAGCAAATTTTAAACGAACGCCGACGTTGTGCAATTATACTCTATTGTTGAGCAAAAATAAGACCATGTTGTGCAATTATCTATAGACAAACTATGAGAACACATTGAGAAAAATATAAGATCAAATTGAACACAATTTCACAAAGTCTTGATAATTGTGCAAATATAAACTATTGTCGAGCAAAAATAACAGCATTTTGAGCAAAAATAAGAGCATGTTGAGGAAATTTCCACAAAATGCCCCGTGTTGTGCAATTATAGGCTATTGATGAGCAAAAATAAGACTGTGTTAAGCAAAAATAAGAGCATGTTCACCAAATTTCCAACAAACGCCCATGTTGTGCAATTTTGCCACTTTGCTTTAAAAATATGCATTCTTCCAAAAAAAAATCCGTGTCAGCACTACTTTGGACTGGTGTCACCACTACTTGAAACTAATATCAGTGTCAGCACTACTTCAGACCTCAAACACCTAGTGTCACCACATAAACTTCAATATCAGAAAACAGCAGACTGGTGTCACCACTATTTGTAACTAATAACAGTGTCAGCACTACTTTGGGCCTCAAACACCTAGTGTCACCACATAAATTTCACTATCAGAAAACACCAGACTGGTGTCACCACTATTTCTAAGTACTGTAACCATCTACTGTCACCACATAAACTTCATATAACAGAAAATATCACCCCATACACTTCAATATCAGAAAATACAAGGGTACTGTCACCACTTCTTGTAACTAATATCATTATCAGCCTTGCTTTGGGCCTCAACCACCTAGTCTTACCACATACACTTCAAAATAGAAAAATGCAAGACTGGTGTCACCACTACTTGTAACTAATATCAGTCTCAGCACTACTTTGGACCTCAAACACCTAGTGTCACCACATAATCTTCAATATCACAAAACACCAGACTGATGTCACCACTATTTGTAACTAATAACAGTGGCAGCACTACTTTGGGCCTCAAACACCTAGTGTCACCACATAAACTTCAATATCAAAAAACACCAGACTGGTGTCACCACTATTTCTAAGTACTGTAACCATCTACTGTCACCACATAAACTTCAATAACAGAAAATCTAACCCCATACACTTCAATATCAGAAAAAACAAGGGTAGTGTCACCACTACTTGTAACTAAAAAATATGCACCTAGTTATTTTTCTGTCAAAATAGGTGATGTTAAACAATCTGCATTTTCTCACTTTGCTGGCAGAAATCTACATTCTTCTAAAAAATTCTGCAATCTTCTTCAAAGTATGAATAAACATATCTAGCAAGTATATTTGTTTGCATTGTGACCACATCCTAAAAAACCTGCATCTGGTTGGTTTTCTGTCATAATATTGGCTGTTACAAACTCTGAATTTTGTCACTTTTCTGTAATAAATCTGCATGAGTGAATACCTTGACCTTAAAACATCTAAACTGTTCTGCATGAGGTTGGCCTTGTTCATCCAACCTGAATGCAAAGCCAGAAGTTTGCTTAAAACAAATATGATTGAGTGAAAATCGTAAACAAATACGATCAAAACCAAATTCCATTCATATTATACATTTGCTTAAACCAAGTCCATAGAACAGGGAATACAAGTTTGCTTACACCAAGTCCCCCAAAAAGTTAAACTACATTGTCTTTTGCTAACATGACAATACTACACAAAAAGTAAGTTTACAATGCAAACCGACAAAGCGGACAAGAGCCTTCAACCCTAAGCCAATCTCGGAGACAATGTGGGTGGAAGAAATGTGAGCATGGCATGCCAAGGACAGGCATCGAATCCAACATCGGGTCAAGACATATTGAACATGCCTGCCCATCGAGCTCAAGATGATATAACTCTTGTAGACCTTCAATAGCTGCTGTAATGGCTGGATGATGTGGGTAGTCGACCTCCATGTCGGAGTCAGAGCTCGAATCGGAAGAAGAGTTGGAAGTGTAGTACAAATTGAAGGTGATGTTAGGGCAGAGACCATATTCGATCAAGTCATCATCTTGAGGAAACCAAGTACTTGTAAAATCCCTTAAGATTCGATTTCTTACCTGATTTCAAACAACAGTCGGGATTCCCGCGTCCCGTAATATTCCATTGCAGCGCCGTAAGCTCATTGGCAAACCATTCCAAACGTATACTTGATGAAGTATTAGAGGAACGTTCACGGAGTGGATTGACACCAACATTTCACTCGGCCCATACACAGACGACTCACTTGCTAACAGTTCAACTACAAACTCACCAACAGTGTGATGATAACCTTGTTGAGTAACCGGTGGAAAAGCCATTGAAGAAGAGAAGAACTACAAAGAAAAAATAAACAGACATTAATATAGGATGCAATCACTTAATAATAGCAATAGAAACAAAAATTAAACTTTACACTGATAGAAAAGCAATCAATGACTAACCGATCACTTTGATTTCCGGAGATTGAAGGGTACTCGGTAACCGCTACAGACAAGAAAGTGATCGTCTCCTATAAACACCAAATGGGGGTAATGGAGAAGATGTTGGAGGGAGCTGAAAGGACACCGGATAGGACTGCTTTGGGTTGAAAACGTGGGTAAGAAGAGTTAACATTGGGCCAAACCCTTCCATTCATCAATTTTAAAATAAGCCCATTAACATCTTCTCTTATTTTTGCTCTTATTTTTGCTCAACAATTTCACAAAGTGCCCCATGTTGTGCAATTATAGGGTATTGATGAGCAAAAATAAGACTGTGTTGAGCGAAAATAAGAGCATGTTGACCAAATTTCCAACAAACGCCCATGTTGTGCAATTATAGTCTATTGATGAGCAAAAATAACACCATGTTGAGCAAAAATAAGAGCATGTTGAGCAAATTTCCAACAAACGCCCATGTTGTGCAATTATAGTCTATTGATGAGCAAAAATAACACCATGTTGAGAAAAAATAAGAGCATGTTGAGCAAATTTCCAACAAACGCCCATGTTGTGCAATTATAGTGCATTGTTGAGCAAAAATAAGACCGTGTTGTGAAATTATTTATAGAGAAACTATGAAAACATATTGAGAAAAAATAAGATCATGTTGAGCACTATTTCACAAAGTCTTATATAGTTGTGTAAATATAAACTATTGTTGAGCAAAAATAAGAGCATGTTGAGCAAATTTCCAACAAACGCCCATGTTGTGCAATTATAGTCTATTGATGAGCAAAAATAACACCATGTTGAGCAAAAATAAGAGCATGTTGAGCAAATTTCCAACAAATGCCCATGTTGTGCAATTATAGTCTATTGTTGAGCAAAAATAAGACCGTGTTGTGAAATTGTTTATAGAGAAACTATGAAAACATATTGAGAAAAAATAAGATCATGTTGAGCACTATTTCACAAAGTCTTATATAGTTGTGTAAATATAAACTATTGTTGAGCAAAAATAAGAGCAAGTTGAGCAAAATTCCACCAAATGCCCATGTTGTGCAATTATAGGCTATTGATGAGCAAAAATATGACCATCTTGAGCAAAAATAAGAGCATGTTGAGGAAAATTCCAACAAACGCTCATGTTGTGCAATTATAGTCTATTGTTGAGCAAAAATAAGACCGTGTTGTGCAATTATCTATAGAGAAACTAAGAGAACTTATTGAGAAAAATAAGATCATATTGACCACAATTTCACAAAGTCTTGATAGTTGTGCAAAAATAAACTAGTGTTGAGCAAAAATAAGAGCATGTTGAGCAAAAATAAGGAATAAATAAAGTATTAACCACTTACCGTATTTTTTTTTTAAAAAAGAAAAGAAAAAAAAAACAAAAATTGTTTCTCGTGAAAAATTAGAAAAAGCAATAAATAAGGTATTAAAACACATTCTACAACACACAGTCGGTCATCGTCATTTCTTTCATCCTCCCCCCCGAAATCTCCTCTCTCTTGCTCTGCAAGTTTGCTTCACGTTTGATTATACGCTCATTGAGACCAGATCGGAAATCCCCTCTCCATTGCTCTACCATATACATCACCATGTCTCCAGACCGGAAAGGTTTGATTTCCTATTCTCCGTTTATTACAGTTTAAATAAGAATGATTACTGTTTAGGGTTTAGCTCCCACGAAAAGCAGGAAATGGGAGTTATTCAAGTTATTCGACCTTCCACGAGCTGCCTTTGCTAATTTAAGGACTTCGGCATTATAATGTGTAGTTAATGTGATGGATTTATCGTTCAATTTTCAAATTTATATGGAATAAACTCCCTTCTTTTACAATGCCATTACATGCATTATTTGTAGAAGTTGATTTTCAGTGTTCATTACATAGGTAAACGCCCACAGAGATTGAGTGACTCACCTACTCTAGACAGTCAAAACCAAATTTCGAAGAGATCAAAAAGATCTGGGGTTAAACCTCCAGTAATTGATTTATCTAGGGATTCACCAGCTTTCAAGGATGAACTGTTTGAAGATACTCAGCCTGATAGAGCATGTGAAACAGGGGTCGGTTCCCTGTCACTTGAATCTAAAGATTCACAACCGCTTGTTCGGAAAAACAGTAAGAAAGAGGTCCCCCATGAGACTGTTGTTCCTACTAGCACTGTTGGTTTAGAAGCCCTTGAAATTACAGTTTTGCAAGACGATTCGCCTAATGTAATGCTTGGTCAACCAGTGAACCCAACTATGCATAACATCACATCTGATGAGCAAACAGAAGGCACTGAAATCCAACCTATCTCAGAAAACAGACAAATGATTGCGAAGACCGAAAGGGACAGCAGACAGAAACAATTCAACTCTTTGAAAACACGTTCAAGCCCCCGCCTGCTTGTCTCATCATTGCAGAAAATGAATGACAAGCAAAAGAAATTCATTAGAGATATTGGGTTTGGATGTTTGTTCGACTTGAACATTGTTTCCCTTCCACAATATCTTTCATATTGGTTAGTGGATCAGTTTGACCCTAACAAGTGTTGTTTGGTTATGGCTAATGGAGGAGAACTTGAAATTACTGAGATTGATGTTCATATCACATTGGGATTGCCTATGGGAAAGGTTTTAGTAGCAAGAAAAACAGCGAAGGAAAATTTCAACCTTGTGAAAGATTGGAGAAACACATTTGAGGTTAAGGATAATATAACATCAGCTATGGTTATGGATAAATTGATAGCTGACACTGATTGTGGTGACCAATTCCTCGTGAACTTTATTGTTGTATTAGACTCTTACTTGATTGATACTTTAGGAAATGGACATGCAAACCATAGTTTAGTAAGAGTTGTTCCGGAATTGGGTGACATGAAAGAGCTAAATTGGTGTGGTCTTGTGTTAGAAAGTTTGGTTGATACGAAAAAAAGTTGGGAAAAGAACAAGGATGGACACTTCAGAGGGCCTATATTGTTCTTGGTTGTAAGTAGTTTTTCAAACCTTTCCTCTGTTGTTAACTTAATTTCTTTACCATGACTGTAGTACCCATGTCACCAGTGCCTATTTTAAGTTTCATAACTACAATATTATTCATGTCAGCACTCCCCCACTCCATCATCTTCTATGTGATGTTAAATTAATTTCTTTACAATGTCTGTAGTACCCATGTCACCAGTGCCTATTTTTACTTTAGTATCTACAATATTATTCATGTCAGCACTCCTCCCCCGCTTAATTTCTTTACCATGTCTGTAGTACCCATGTCACCAGTGCCTATTTTTAATTTCATATATACAATATTATTCATGTCAGCACTCCCGTCCTGAATCATTATACTGATATATGTTTATCCCATTCATGTGTCAGTTGCTGTATATGGATAGGGTGAAACTGTTCACAAGCACAGCGCTTAGACGAATACCTCGTTCTTTGCCAGTGTTTTTTGGCATCAATTCCAAACTTTTACGCCAAAGAGAGACTGATGACATTAATAGTGGAGGCTTTGGCCGTGGCTCAATCCAACCTCGCCAAATCGTTCCTCCCCCTCAAGACATACCTCCTACAGCTTGTCCCCAATCTACTACACACAATGAAGAATGCACCGAACACCCCGCTGGTCCAGAAAAACAACCACCTCCACTTCAGGTCTATATGAATTTTTTTAACCAATTCAATATTAAATTGTGCAGTTTATCATGTTTTCTTATTTACTGATGTTTTTTTTTAATCTTATTTTATCATGTGTTATTGTCTTCTAGAATTGGATACAGACTTTTGCTCAAAAGACTTCTGTGCTTGCATCTGCTATTTCTGAATTTGTGGAGTGGTCTACAAATATACCGCCTAAACTACAAAATGATGACAAGGTGACTTCACTTCTGCGTGGAGCCAACCAGCTCCTAGGGATGGGAGATGTGACCCCTGCGCCTGCTACAGATGCTGCTGACATGTCATATATGGACGACTCTCCAAACACAATTTTTAACAACTCCCAACACCCATTCTGGCCAGACCCTGCTTTTATAGATTGCCTTACTCAGATTGAGCTTGCGTATCAGAATAAGCAAAAATTGAAATCAAATATCAAAGGAGATGGGCAATTTTCCTTTGATATATTTGTAAATGATCCTATTTTGGGGGAAGATAAAGGGATACCACAGAACGTTGCAGATGCAACCAAGGATGGTAATGACGCACAACAAGCTCCTGCATCCAGCCATGGTCATCCTCCAATACAACAGGATGTTCAAGCTAAAACTGCAGACACATTATGCACCCCTCCCAATCCCCTCCCCACTCAATTCCAAATTGATATTCCACCAGAGAAGCCATTGGAGGATAAAAGAAAATCCAAGTCCCCTGCTCCATTGCCCCCCGGAGGTCACCACGTGTCAACGCAGCTCCTGAGAATGCACCACAACAACTTCATGACACAAAGAGACAAGAAGCTGCAAAGAGAGCATATAAACCGTCTGCATCTTTGAGAAGCCCCTATTACTCCCGTGTTGTAGATATTAACGATCTTATCTCTGAAATTGAGCGGACTGTTTCAGCCTATTTAGCAATGACAACAACTCATAGCACGTAAAGTTCATTTTAATCTTAATTTACTTAATGTATGTTCAGTTACAAGTAAAAGATATTTTTTATTTAATACATCTTCATAATATCTTGCATTTGCAGTGAAGTCTTATTTAAACACAAGTCTATTGAGGTGGTTAGAAGAGACATGGGTACACTTGAAGATGAAACCCAACTGTCTAGTGTCATTATTGATGCATGGACAGCAGTCCTCAACAACAAGGAACAGTATAAAAGTGCTCAGTCACCAGCAAGACTATTTGTCAATATCAACAAATCTGTAATATTTTTACTTATTCATCTTTCAATTACACTCCATTCTTTGCCATTATTACAATGGGTCTGTTTTTTTACTAATTTTTATTTTTGATCCAGTTTAATGTGGAGAGTGTGTCATCAGGAGCTTGTGATGAACAGTTTCAGAGGTTTAACCTCCACCTTGATACTGCTTTGTCATTGTCACCACACATTTCTTTGAAAGATATAGACATGGTACTCCCTTCACAACCACAAGAATGAAAAGTTCTCTAAATACTGATTTTGAGATCAAAGTTAACAAACTCAATCCCTCATTTCTATCTGTTTAATATTATATTCATTAGTTTGTTTTTGGAGTTCAACAAGAAGAGGTCTACATCATGGTTGTCTTCAACTTGAAAAACAAAGTCACCCAAATCATTGATATCAACCCAACTTGCCCTGCTGAAACTTGCACCTTTGCATCTCCCTTTGAATGTTTGGTAAGTTTTATTAATGATACATAATATCTTCTTGAGTTGTATTAACTTCAATCTAATATCACCTCAGTTCCCAATTAACATTAAATGCTTTATATTTCAATAAATGCAGGGAGATATGCTGATTGCGTTTCTAACAGAGAAGGGGCTTGAAGCAAAGGCAGAAATAGTGTCCACTGCACCAACATCAATTGTCCCCATCGCGTGGGCTGGAGAAGAGAAAGTTCAGCATTCTGGGGTATGCCTCATGCGTCACATGGAGACTTTCTTTGGGGCAGAGCGAGGCTACAAGTGTGGATTTGAAAAGGGCAATTTCAAGAATATCTCAAAACTACGGGTGAAGTACCTAACAGATATTGTGTGCTCAGAGCTGAATGAAGTGAACGAAGAAGTTATGAAGGCAGCAAAATCCCATTGAAGAATGATTTCAAAGGGGATTCAAGGCCAAAAAATAAACCTTGGTTGAACAGCTACAACACAATATAATGTTTTTGTTGCAAACTATCAAATGTATTGGGGTGTAGACAATTGTGTACTCTGCTTCTGAAAAGTTGTTTCGTGAGCATTAAGACAGTTGTTTTCCCTATGATTTTAACCTGGATTGTATTTGTCAATTTCATACAACTATAACTGCATCTGACCAGTTCTGTATTCTTTTCTCTATGTCAACACAATTCTGTCACCGGTAGTAAAATATTTGATTTCTGTTTATAACTGGTGTATTTTATAAATATAGTTTATTTGATGATATCCATTCCTAACTATTGACAATACTTTGCAAGAGAAAGATTTCAATAGGAGAGTTCAAGAAGAGGGTAAAAGCACACAAAATAAGCCTGTCAGCGCAACTCTGTCATCAATACTATACAAAAACACTACTAGGAAAAGAATATATCTTAGATATTAGGAAAAGAAGATACTATAAAAAAATAATACCATGTTGTGCAATTATCTATTGAGAAAGTATAAAATTATATTAAAGAAAATAGGATTATTTTGGGCAAAATTTCACAAATCTCGTTTGTTGTGCAAATATAAACTATTGTTGAGCAAAACTAAGATGATGTTGAGCAAATTCACAATAACATAAAACCTTAGTTAAACAGTGTCAGCACTACTTTTGCCAAAACAATTCCCAAATTACTCTATGTGTCCGCAGTATCAACCAATGAAGACTTAAAACTCCAATAACACTTTATAATATCAAATACGAGGTGCGAAATTACAAAATATCCATATAATTAATATGATATTAATAAGTTACATCATATCTTCATTATGAACACACATAGAAACTAAAATATATAAATAAGTTCCAATATTATCACTTATTAATATACAAGAACTACAGGCCTAAAAATTCATCAATCTTCCTCCTCCTTTCCATTTATGCATCTAAAACTTCTT
This sequence comes from Persicaria maculosa, assembly GCA_963922045.1. NCBI lineage: Eukaryota > Viridiplantae > Streptophyta > Magnoliopsida > Caryophyllales > Polygonaceae > Persicaria > Persicaria maculosa. Next base: position 30,672,997 of record OY998260.1, read on the forward strand.
TAACGCACTGCATAAGGTTGTCCTTCGCCTCTTCCAACATCTGCCTTTGTTCCCCAAGTTCTCGTTCCCCTAGATAAAACATAAAATATAAGAGTTAACACTAGAGAGGGAAAAAAAAGTAAGGATAAAAATTCATATATCACCTTTGATAGTGCTTCAGCATCTTCATCTTTGGTTGCTCTGCGAATATGATATTCGTTTGCTATTATTGATCTTTGTAATTCCTCATATAATGTATAATGAAACACAACGGCTTCCACCAACTCAACCCTGCGAGCCTCTTTGTTAGTCTCACATGCCTCATCAACGAGACTCATGTGATACCCACGGTAAACAACACCATCCAGATCGTCCATCATTTGGTGGAATCTTGTGCAGAACTCAACAGTGTTGCCATAATTCATCTTTTTGGAGGGGGGTGGTTAAGCAGTAAGAATACAAGTTCTGGTATTCTGATTTCTGTTAAAATCAGTTTGTAGACACCAATGGACACCAAAGAATTATTTCTGGATATATATATAGCCAATAATTATACAATTTTCTTCCTTATGACAGTTATTTGGGGCACTTCATTTCAGAGTACCTGTAAAAAACTATAAAAACTGTAAAAATATAAACTGTAAATGGATTACAGTTATTTGAGTTACAGTTATAATTGTTGGACATTAACCCCCTCGTGTCAGCACTGCTTTGGGCCTACAGTTATCACTGTTGGACATTAACCACCTCGTGTCAGCACTACTTTGGGCCTTAACCACCTACAGTCACCATATAAACTTAAATAACAAAGAACACACAAAGCTAGTGTCACCAATACTTCCAAAAACTCTAACCAACAGTGTCACACAAGACTTTGGGCCATACCACCTCGTGCAACCACATACACAACAAAATAAAAAAAAATACAAGCCTACTGTCGCCAATACTTGTAACTAATATCAGTGTCAGCACTGCTTTGGGCCTTACCCATCTACTGTCACCACATAAACTTCAATAACAGAAAATGTAACCCCATACACTTCAATATCAGAAAAAACAAGGATAGTGTCACCACTACTTGTAACTAATATCATTGTTACCACATACAATTCAAAATAAAAAATGCAAGACTGGTGTCACCACTACTTGTAACTAATATCAGTGTCAGCACTACTTTGGACATCAAACACCTAGTGTCACCACATAAACTTCAATATCAGAAAAAACCAGACTAGTGTCACCACTATTTGTAACTACTAACAGTGTCAGCACTACTTTGGGTCTCAAACACCTAGTGTCACCACATAAACTTCAATATCAGAAAACACCAGACTGGTGTCACCACTTTTGTTATAGCATGGTAAATATGTACCCATGCCCCCCACATTATTAATACAAATTCAAATAAAACATTGTCATTGCAGAAATAGATAGCTTAATAAACATTAATAAAAGTTAAAATGTACAATCATTACAGATTCAAAGTCACACCTAAAATACAGGGCATCCAAAAAATATCCCATAAAATCCATTACCTACAAATATACATACATGTCCACTAAATTAACAATTTGAGCACATAGATTGTCATATTACATCCAAAAATACCCCATGTATGCACCAACTACATATCTAAACAATTGTTTTAAAACCTAAAACTCCAGGTCTCCTTGATCAGATCTGAGCACATGAGTTCTCTGTATCGAAAGAGCTTCTCGTTGTTGAATCATTTCACATCTCCCCCAAAGACAGATGCTTCAATTGCTTTTAATGTAAAGACGTCGCATGAAGCCCTGCAAACACAAAAAGACCACATGTAATGTGAGCACATAAATAACAAGTATCTTAGGCTAAACGACAAACAATACAAGATATGAAATACATACCCAGTAGAATCATGCATTAAATCATCAACCATATTTAGCTGGAAAGGAGAGGAAGCAAAGTTTTGATAGAGCCCAGCCTTTGCCAAATGAATTGGGAACCAAATAGCAAACGGTTGCAATTGTTCTTCAAGTACACCAGCCTTAACAGCAGTCACATTGCAATCGTACACGTTGATTACCCTCTCCTCAAGCATAATCTCCAACGCCACCCAATGCTTGTTTATAACATTGAATATTGTGTAGACTTTCTTTACAGAGTCTCATGGCTTCCCATACTCAGCAGGGCACATACCAACAAAATACTCCTCAGTGTTGACTTCAAGAGGCAAATCTTCCCCATAATTTGAAGCATAATCAGGCAGGTACTTTAAGTAAAATAGCCAATCAAGAACAAGAACCTCTCGATATTTCACAGGGTCTTCAGAAATGCGCCTCCTAAAGTGAATCAAACCTGCTTCTAGATGCTACACAACATAGTAAAAAAAAAGATGTCAACAATCAACAAACACAATAGAATCCAATCCACACATATATATATATATTTAAAAAACAAGCAGATATTACCTGACAATCAAGCCACATATTCTTTGATATGATGTGCTGGAAAAACTTTTTGTCCCACCTTGATATTGGACCAGCAATAGAAAAATTCCTAACCAAAATTACACAAGATGAATATAAATATATAAAGAATGAGGTGCTGTAACTAATACAATGACAACATTCCATAAAAAAAGATTGAACAAAAAAATAAAGCATACCTTTTCTTCTTTACAAGCCCATACATAAATTCATGATCTTCAAAGCTGATCAATGACTTGTTAGGGACGTGCTTTAAGATCCTCACCTTCTTTTCAATCTCAGCTGGGCCATACAAGAATGTACTGGTTGACGGGATAAGATTCGAAGCCTTTAATTTTTCAACTTCATTTATAATTTCAGTATCCTTGGCTACCGAATCCCAATCAACACCTGCAACCGTGTCATAATCATCATCAGACAGAGATATGAACTTTTCCAACGATGAGTGCCCACCAACTGCACCGACTTCAGCATCACCACCTTCAACCTCACACTTGGCAGATCGAGCACTCCTTTTGGCATCATCAACTTCATTCTTAGTTAATGAAATATCACCTTTCAAATCCTTCAAACCTTTCACATCTGCACCACCACCCTCAACCTCAGTGTCAGCGACAACAGTTGGGAACACAGGAGGGATTTCAGTAGACAGAATATCCTTATCCAAAGTTGGGCCCTCTGATCTTATTGAGGGCAAGGACACGTCCTCAACATTGACAGAAGGGGGTGATGATTTCACCATTTCCTCATCAGCAGAGAAACACTTCTAAAGATCAGCTACAACATCATTGACAATTTTTGCGCTGACATCTTCATCAACAACCTTCACAGGAGTGCCCTGGGGCTTACCACCTATATGCTTATCATCAGCATTCCCAGGATTTACATGTGACCTGGCAAACATAGCTTCATAATTAGAAACCCTAACCTCAAGCTCATCATACCTCATCGCCATCTCACCAACAACTCCAAGCATCCCAACCATCTCTGCAATCTTTGATTCAAGAGCATCAACCCTCGCAGCCAACACATCCATACGCTGAGGTACATCTTCAAGCTTCTCAATCCTCTTAAAAATCTCCTTCACCCAATCAGGATAAGATTGGGTAGAAGAAGCAAAACCATCACCATGTATTTTTGGAGGCAACTCCCCCGTTGAATCATTTTTTGCCTCCATTTGGGGAGATACACCTTCAGTGCCAGCATTAGATGTTTGACCCTCTCCCCGCCTGTCACCAGAAGATGTCTCACCTCCTTCAACCTTGTCAGCACAACCAACCACATCTGCAACCTCCGCCAAAACAGAAAGCCCAGCAGTAGGAGGAGCAGCCAACTCATCAGATCCACAAGAATGGGTGTTAGCAGTAAAATCATCAACCTTGTCATCGCCATCACTGCCTTCACCACCAGATTTAAAGCTTGCAGCATGAATTTCTTCGTTCTCCACTCCATGAGTACTCTGATTATCACCAAGAGAAACTGAAGGAAGAACAGAAGACATGTCAGCAGTACTATCATACAATGGCCTCCCACTACCTAACCCAGCTTTCTTCATCTTATACCTCCGCTGAAAGACAAATTTCAGTGGGGTATCATCATCTAATAAATCACATAAATTAGTAACCAACCGAACTCTCTTGGAAGGTGAAGCAACCACATCACCCTCCTCATGCATATCTGTGTGAGCATTAATTATCTTCACATTCTCAGAAGGAACAACTCTACCACATTGCCTAGCTGCAGAACGACCCCTCCTCACATACACCAATCCCTCAGCAGTATCGCTGGACGCCACCTTCTTTTTCTTTTTACCAGCCATCCCTCCACTCTCAGATTTCCTCTTCTTTGATGACTCTACAACATCTTTGTTTTCTACCTCAGGAAAAACTTGAAAAGCAGTTTCAAAGGACTTCCCATCCTGTTTCTTTCCAGCAGCTTTGCCTCTCTTCACAGGTGTCTTCCTCTTTGAGGTCTCTGCTTCATCACCTTTCTCCAAGATATTAGCTCTTCACCACCAGCTTGTACAACTCTGTTTGAAAACCTAGCTGCATATGCCCTTTGACAAAAACGACGGCTGTCATATAATGCATCATCAACTGCTCCACCACATACTTCTTCAACTGATGCATCAACGACTGGATCATCTTTTTCATCAGCAAACCCATCCTTGTTGTGCGTGCAAACTCCCCATAAGTAGGGAACAACGGAGTCTGCCCAAAATGCAAGTATAAAAATATGTTTAAAAAAAACTAAACAAAGATGCATCAACTAAAAATGGTCTTAAAGATAAATAACATAAAAATATTACCAAATCACCATGAAACAAATGCTCAGCTTCAACATACGAATGGCTAAACTCGCATACCCAGTGCAATGAGTATGGATCTCTATCAGGCATCATAAAATTACAGTCAATTTTAGCAGAGAGGGCTGGGAAAGCTTCTAATATCCAAGACTTTTACAAAATAAAACGCAAAAAGAGATTACAAAACAATATTAGACAAAAATCCTAACATACACAATAAAAGTTGTGCTGACACAGACAAAAATTGATGACAAAAGTGATTCAAGCACTAAAACAGAATACCTGGAATGCAAGGCAATACCCATACATTTGATAAGAGCCCCTAACACCAGCACGGTCTGCAACAGAAGAACTCTTCAAAGACTTCAACAAACGGGTGTACGACTCTCTACCCCAAGGATATAATTCAAATTCCTTCTCATTACATGCAAGAGAAAGGAATTGTGCACTGACAAGCTCTGACCTCCTATATACAATTAACCTCTCAATCAACAACAACTTTGCCTTGATCAACTTCTTCTTAGACTTCGGGCTCTCAGATATGAAACGAGCAACTAAATCATCATCAGTCATCTTCTTCTGCCCGAAAAATTCAGATATTGACACTTTTTTTGAGATATTACAAACACGTTCTTCACAAGGAAGGCCAGTGATGACATGAAACTCAAAAATTGAAAAACGTGCAAGATATCCACCAACTCTAAACCACAACTCATTCTCCTTCTGAGTTTGGACTTGACGAAGCACCATTTGATGCATAAGATGAAAATTGGTAGCCATTTTAGTGCCCTGCATCAGCACCCATCCCACACAACTTTCCCCAGAATATTGTAATCAGAAGGAGACAAATGCTTCTCAATCAGAGCACAAACAGAAGGATATGAATATATGTTGGCCCTACAATGGAATCGTTCAGAAACAGGAATGCAATATTCCAAGCCCTGATCAATCACATACAAAGTACCCAAAAAACACAACATCAGATTAGGAAAAAATCAAAACTTGCTCATCAACAAAAAAATTCAAAATGGAAAAACAAAATAACTTACATCAGAACCCCTATGAGATGTGGATGCATCACCAGATTGAGCCGCTAATAAAAACAAAATAAAGAATAATATAAAAATACAATAACAGAATCCATGATAAACCAAATAACCATAAAAAAAACAATAAAATGACACCACCACATAAGAAAAGAACATAAACATCACAAAGACAACACAGAATACCCAATCAAAGTACACACATTGTTGAAACTACCAAAACTAACACAACCATGTATAAAAATAGACAGTGTCAGCGCCTTTACACATGAGCATACCTACAGATATCTACACTATGAACAACACAAACAATACAAAGCATCAAGTACACACATTGTTGAAAACTACACGAATAACGCTAAAAAAGCACATACAAAGTGCCACATCACAAAAATTGAAGCACACAAACAGTTAAAATAAACGGATTTAACACATACAAATTACTTAAACTACCTACAACACTCAAAATCGCACACATTTATGCATATCAAGCATCGATTTACACATAGATGATCAAAACTGAAAGCAGAAATCAATAAAATCAACATAAATCAACTTCTTCCAAAACCCTAGCACGAAACATTTAGCAAAAACAAGCGAAATCGATACCTGAAGAGTTGCTAGATGACGACATTGAAGAAGATAGCACAACAACGAACAGAAATCGGCCGAAATCTCACTACTTACGCACAGATTGAAGGAACGAGAACGAAGAAAACCGATGAAAACTGACGAGCGCGAGAAGAGAGTTTGGAAGAGAGTAAACACGAGAATATGTCCGTACAAGTGAGAATAAGTATTTATAGTGGACGTTTTGCTAATTTGTCCAAAAAGTTGGACAATTCCCCAATTTGTCCAAATAAAGTGCCTGTTTTGCAAATTTTTTCTTTGAATTATTGGTTGGGGAAAAACAGTTGAAGGATTTGAATTGGTTTTTTTAGTTGTCACAGTGAGTTTGTTTACCTTTTGGTCCGAACCTTGCTTACTTGAGGTTCAGGGTGCTAACTGTTTGATTGGCCATATGAGAGTGCGGTCCATTCCTCGTCTACTAAGGAAATTGCTACCTCTCCACACAACCCCACCATTTCAGAATGTTGAAATCATCGTCCTCATCACCACACAACTCAAATTTAGTAATGAGGCCCTCACTCTCTTCATGCCAAATATATCTTTGACGAGTGCCTTAGTTCGAGCAATAACGATAGTGCGCGAACCACTTGAATTGGAATGAGTTGGAGGATGAGGTTAAGACGGGTGAACATCTCTAGCATAATGCTCATATAATTATTGAAGTAAACTCCTAACTTTAGTAACTAGAGACAAAACATTGCAGGTGAGATCATCTTTTATTTTGTTAACAGTGGGCAAATCACAGGGTGTCCTTGATCAGCGAAGATCATCCATGATCATCCATAAGGATGATGTTACAAAGCTTGCTTCATGTTCAAAGGGAGATTTATCATGTTACAAGTTATCCTAGACTTTGAAATGACATCCGCACTTCGATTGACTTCTCTATAACAGTGTCTGATTTGGATGTTGCTCAAGCTCCTTTTCATACAACAAAATCTCCTCAATAGATCTGAAGATTTCTCATGGTAAGTTGCTCCCATCGTTGATAACATTGACTACACCAAGACTATCCCCTTCTAGTATCACATTCCTTAATCATTTTTTAATAGCTAACTTCATCCCTGCATAGAATGCTAGCACTTCTGTTTGTAACACAGATTCAGTTTGAACATTAGACTGAAAAATATCAATAACCTGAGTTGACCTTGATCATTTTGGATGATCCTTCCAATACCACAATCACCCGAATTTTTAAAAGAGCCATCTACATTTATTTTGTAGTGGCCAACAGGGGGCGTTTCCACTTGTGGATCCTGTGCTTTCTTTGTTTTTGGTCCGTTTCTTTGAATGTGTTTGGTCCTAATTTGTTACCTTTGTTATTACACAATATGCAAATGCGATCATCTTAAATCCCCAACATAGAAAAATAGTTTTCTACAAAATTTTGAACACCTATTAATTTATATCTAGGGTAAAAAACATAGGCTACGAAGAAAATATAGAGAATAAATTTGTAATATTGCGATGTTCATAGCGACAAAACAAAATAAGTTTGATGTATGAATTTAAGCATGACTTAAAGTTTGGATAGCATCGTAAAAAACTTTAAAAACTTCAATTACATCATTAGCGGCCACCTAGACATCACAAAAAACGTCTAAGCCTTCCTTGTGTTGAGTCGTGAAAGCAGAAAGATGTTGTCTATATAAATAAGACTCATGAATCATTTTAAAAGTTGAGTTCCATATATTGGGTGCAAACATCCCTTAGAAAGGTCTTTCCTTGCACCTAGTTTTGACGACAGATTGGCCTCAAAATATTTACATCCTATTGGTACAAATTGTAAATATTGTAAACAATCTTAAACATATAATATTAAAATATGGGTGCACACAGAATGTGGAAAATTTTACCTCATATTTAGGGTTGACGATATTGAATTAATTATTCAATAGAGGCGATGTTTGCAGCGGCATTGTCAAAACCGATTGAAAAAACTCTTTGAATTAATCTGGATTCTTGTAAAACAGTTAAAAATACACGAGCTATATTATAAGCCATGTGTACTTTGTCAAAAACCCAAAATGCTAAAACTTTTTTGTGTAAAACAAACTTTTTCATCGACCCAATGACATGTAACACCCATGTATAAGTGTTGTTGCCAATGATCGGTCAACATATTACTATCAATTGAAACTTGTAGATTATTATAATTTTGAAAATACTCCATCAAAATTTGAACACTTTCGGTCGTAAGTTTGCTAAAAACTAGCCTTTGTGAAAAACTATAAGCTAAACATTTTGTTGCTATTATCTTAGTGAAGTTATCACTACAACTATCATAATTATAACTCCATAAATCGGGAGGATGAGAAAAAGAAGTTGCGTACCCCAATAGTTGTATCTAGCCTCGAGCTATGCTGAGCTTCTCCGGGTGCTTCATTTTGATATGTCTCATGTAGTTTCCGTATCCACCTCCTCTAGGTACTTGTAAACCGTTGAGCAGAAGTTGCATTTTTCCATAGAACTATCGTTCTCTAGCTTTATACCCTTTGTAAACCAAAATTTAAAGGTTGCGATCCTATATTCTGCATGGTTGGGGACTCTGAGCATCCTCTTCGGTAGGATCCTCGAGGACTGCACCAAACTCTTGGGTCGGGATGGTGGAAGGAGTTCCCCGGTGTGGGCTATGCCATCCTCCTTAGCATCACGACGTCACTGGGAACCACTCGCAATGGACACACTCTTTTGATGGGGCTTGAGATCTGTCGATCTACTTTCGGAGGGGCCAGCTCCACTAATGCTCCTTCAGCCTCAGCAGGACATAATCAATAAAATTTAATTAGATATCAAATAAATAACAGAAATAAGAAAGTAATCAGGATAATCAAAGAAATAATTAAAATTAATGGGGGAGAGAGAGTTGGTAGTGAAAAGTGCCGCATTCTTCAAATTTTTACTCTTCAAGCACTTTTGATGTTAGACCTTATCAAATATTGAACACTTAGAGAGTGATTAGCAAGTGATTAGAGAATTGAGAGATCGGGAGAGATGAAATGTTGTTGTTTGGAATTTGTGGAGGGGATTGGGGGTATTTATAACCTGAAACTTGGGCTAGCAGTTAGAAACAACAACTCTTTTTTTTTAATTACTTATTGTAATTTTGACTGTTGGACCCTTTGGGTCCAACAACTCTTTTTTTTTAAAAAGCATGTGACCGAAGGGGTTGATTTGCAAGTTCACAATGTTTACTTTTTTTTTGGCATTTTGCATAACTAGACCATTTTTTTTAAAGTTTGCAAAAATGTCATGGTTTGGTAAAATTTGCAAAACTGACTTAGTAGGCTAGTTTTGCAAATAAATTTGGTGACCTGTAGTATCGGTTGCTGGTCAAATGCCAAAAATTTTCCCGCCAAAATTAAAAATTTCTCCGCAAAAAAAAATCAAGAATAAATAATAGTCCTGAAGACTTGTATATGATTTTAAAATTTTAAACGTCCCGTGTCACTTGAAGGATTTTGCGTGTCACCTGCTACTCTTTTCTTGTCACACGTTTATATTCTCTTGACACTTGTTCAAATACTAGTTTTCTTCTTATTACATATGATACGATGTTAATAGTCTATGTAGGATTCGAACCTACATCTATGTGTATTTAACACATTGCTCTACCTTGAGCTAATAGACATTAAATAGTTAATAATATAATAATATAATCACTTATTTTGTAAATCGTATATGTCAGCAATATGAATTATGCATCTCACCTGTTTGTATGGCCGTGTTCTTTGAAGGATTTCTGTGTCACTTGTTTGATTTTGAAGTTTCACATTTTTGAGTTTCTGCCAATTTGTTAAGAAAATCACCCATGTCACCTGTTTGTATGGCCGTGTCACTTGAAGGATTTACTGTGTCACTTGTTTGATTTTGAAGTTTCACATTTCTGAGTGTCTGCCAATTTTTTTAAGGAAATCACCCCTATCACCTGTTTGTATGGCCATGTCACCTCAAGGAATTATCGTGTCACAGTTCAAAGTTTCACATTCAATTAATAATATAACAATATAATCACTTATTTTGTAAATCGTATATGTCAGCAATATGAATTATGCATGTCACATGTTTGTATGATCGTGCCTCTTGAAGGATTTACCGTGTCACTTGTTTGATTTTGATGTTTCACATTTCTGAGTGTTTGCCAATTTGTTAAGGAAATCACCTTTGTCACCTGTTTGTATGACCGTGTCACCTGAAGGAATTACAGTTTCATAGTTTAGAGTTTCACATTCAATTTGTTTTTGAAATGAGCCATGTCACCTGTTTGTATAGCTGTGTCACTTCAAGGATTTAACGTGTCTGTATTTCCACCGAAACAATAGAAAACCAAGTACGTCATGCACCAGCTGAGCGGTACAGGCAACGTAGAACTCTCGAGAATACATGGCGATCTTTTTTCTCGGCTCGTTGGGAGTGGAAATAACGAAGTTGCTCGACGTGTCTGATCTTCTTGGAGGAGAGAGGAGGAAAATATAGAGAGAGATGGAGGGAGCTTGGAGGAGAGAGGAGGTAGATTTGGTTTCTAGGGTTTTGATGGGATTATCTCATAAGCTTCCCTTTTATACTTGCTTTTTCTTTTTTTTTTTAAACAAATAACCTACTTTTTCCTTTCCTTTTCTTTTTTTTTTTACCCCATTTACCTCCTAAAACCGGTGGAGACAACTGGTTATTCTTGCAATTTTTGGTCCATCTTGGTTAGTTTTGCAAAATTTAAAGGGTTAGGTCTACTTTTGCATAAGAGGGGGAATTAAATAAGAAAATATGTAAATAAATCTAACCCAATTCTCATTCCTGGTAAATAAAATACAAGACTCCCTCCCGTTGTAGTGGTAGGAAATCAGGATCGATCCACAAGAAGGCGAGTAAGTGGTTCCTGAATAGTCATCAAAAGTTCCTGTAAATGTTGACCAGAAGCCTCGATATCGACGGGGAGGTCGATATCGACTGGGGCTGTCAATTTCTAGTGTTTCTCAAAACCTGCACAACACAAACAAGGCAGTCGACGTCGACTACAGTGGTCGAAGTCTAGTGAACTCAAAATGCTCTGTCGACTCAGAAGACTATCGACTTCAATTCTCAGTTGCAGGGTTGGTCAATATCGACAGAGGTCAGTCGATATTGAGTGGGTTCTCAGAGAGTAATGAATAAAACAGAAAGTAAACAATTGGTGTTCGATAAAGATGGTCAAAAGAAAATAGAACGATGAAAGAAAATATGATCAAAAACAGTAAAAACAATGATTTTGGTTTGTAAAACTTAATTAACTAAAGCTTCCGAGGTAGGAATTCACCACAACAACAACCATGCATGCATCATACTTAGGCCGTGTTTGACAGGTGATTATGATAGATTATGGAGCTTTAAAAAAAACAAAAGCTCCAGCTTAAGTGTTTGGCGTGAGATTGTTGGCGCGCGGGAGATGGAGCTTATAGAGATTGTTGGCGATTATTTTTGGGGAAATCTATAATATTGGGGTGGGTAGATTATGTAGATTATGGGTAGATTATCCCCGTTATGGCCCTCGAGATTATTTACAAAAAAAATCTTGGGGAGGGTACTTCCGTCATTTCCTTTCGAAATAATCATTCAAAATCACATATAAACCAATCACCATACATAGATTATTTACAAAAAAAAATCTTCATCTTCATAATTTCCTGATCTACAAAAAAAATCTCCATCTCCAAAAAATCTCCATCTCCCAATTTAATCTCCAAAAAAAATCTAGTGCCAAACATGCGCTTAAACCACAGAAAGATTATGTCTTTATCATCATATGACAACTCTCGTAATCAACCAAATAGGAATGTAGAGGCTCTCGCTTCAAAACCTATTTGCTTCTATCCATTTCATAATTAGGGTTTAGTCAACTCGCGCAAATAAATCCTAATTGCTATCCAAATTCACAAATAATCCACTCTCGTTTCATAGATTAAAAATAAGGAATGATCATCAACTCTTGCAAAGGATTAAGCACTGGATAGAAGATGATAACACATAGAAAATAAGATATTTAAACACACATACATGGCTATTGTCGGGCTCACCCCAACCCTAGAAGTAGGACGACTACTCACTCATCATTATGATAGAACACATAATAAACATAAATTTCAAACCTTGTATAAAAGTTAAAACTTTAAGAGTACAATCACAAATCTTCTTCTCTCTCTCTATCGGCTGTCTACTCTATAACCTGATTCCTCAAGTGCTCTTGGATGATTAAAACCCTAGGCCTAATGCCTTTATTTTTAGCTAACTAAACTTACCTACTAAGAAATAAAACTATATCTAAATTGGTAAATATAAATCCTAGGTAAGTATAATGTTTATCTAAATTAAATTCCCTAGGGTAAATTGGAAATCATCCATAAGGATAAAAGTATCTAAGGAAGATGATAAATATTTGACGTGGCTAAGTAATATCCCAAAGATCCGGCCCAATCCGCGTCTGTAGCGCGTCTGTGTACCAGTCGATGTCGAATGGACTGGTCGACATTGAGTTCTCATTTTGGTCAATCTCGGTTGGTAATGGTTGACATCCTCTCTTCATGCCTTAGTCGAAAAATGACTTCTTTTCTTTAGTCGACATCGATTGCTTCCTATCGATGTTGAGCACTTTGGTCGAGGTCGAGTGGTTTGTCTTGAGATCGAGTGCTTTTCCAACTTATCTTGTTTTTGTATAAAAACGTTCCAAATCATGCGAAATTAAAACGAAACTTGTGTAGACCTCAATATCTTGAAAATAAGCATAAAATATACAAATTCTTTACTTTCCCAACCCAAAAGTATAAAATATGTATAAGAAATGGAATAAATGTAAGCGTAAAACATGGTAAAATAGGCGCACCTCAACTACAACTCCAGAAGAACAACTGCACTCGACGTCGACCCAGACTGGTTGATGTCGACCACCTCCTCAAAAGCATCACAACTTGAAGGTAAGCCCAGGTAATGATCCCTATCCTTCAGAACTAATTGACCGTGTCCCTATGAGAAAAGTACATTTATATGTGCGCCTTACTAACGCTATAGGTGAGAAGACAAGAGAATACAAGGTGGGTGACGTGGGGAGAATTAAATCAAAATATATAATAAAATATAAAACAATACAACTCATACCCTCTTCAAATAAATTCAAGACTCCCCGCTTTAGTAGTAGGGAATCAGGTTCGATCCTCGAGGAAGCGAGTCAGCGGGATCCTAGTAGCGTTGAAAACACGTCTTGAATGTTCGACCAGAAGCCTCGATCTCGAGCACAGACCTCGACGTCGACCTTGGCTGTCGATTCTTTCTACAATAGAAGACCTGTAAAGACAAAAACAAGCAGTCAATATCGACAGGGGAAGGTCGATATCGATGTTAGTGGTAGAAATCGACTGGCTCAAAAGACTGCCAGTCGACACAGTGTGGTCGATTTCGACGTTGAAGGTCAATATCGACTTCAGCTACTTCGTACAGGAGACTCGAGATCGACACAGAAGACCGTCGATCTGGCACAGTGGTCGATATCGATGATGGGGTCGATATCGATGTTGTTCCTGCAGAAAGGTTAGTTCTTGTCAGTGAAGAAAGGCCGAAGAAATAAGGATGGCAAAGGAGCAATGATCAGAAATAAACCAGGGGTGTTGGGTTTTTCGATAACTCAACGAACGACAGGCAAATAAGATGTAAACTTAAGAAAGAAAAGATCTTCCAAAGCCAAGGATTACCACGACGAAAACCATGATAGGATAAGTAAGAAACCACTAAAGATGCATGCTTTTATCATAAAGGAGAAGGCTTTCACCTAAACCGGCAAATAGGAAAAGATATCTTGCAATAAATCGACCTAATTTGCATCTACCTTTGTCATAATTGAGTTTATAATCTTTCGAATAGAAACCCTAATTACTACCCAAGTTTCACAACATGAGTTCTTTAAATTCGCATTTAAAGATGAAGCACAAGGTAGAACGAGATAAAAGATACCTTCTTTAGCGACATACAAACCTTACCACCATGGCTATCGTCGGGCTCACCCCGACCCTAGAAGAAAGGGCGACTACTCGCTCATGTTGAAAGAAGACATGCTTGAAATTGAATGGAAATAAACTTGCATTACTGGAAAACTTTGAATCTTTACAATCTCAACGCCAACTATCGCAAGCGCCGAAACCCTAAAGTTCAAAACCTAAAACTCTAACTTTATTGCTTAATGCTATTGTGTCTTTCTTACTTGAATGAGTAAAAACCAGCCCCTAGGGCTTTATTTATATGCTACTAAACCTTTCTATCCAAGGACAGTATCTTCTATCTAATCTCTAAACTCTATCCCAACAAGTAGGATAGATCTTTTATTTTTGTAAAATTCTAAAACAACTTAATAAATCTTTAAGATAAAAAGTAAATAATCTCAGCTGCAATCTATCTAAAGTTACAAGATAATTCGGTCCTTAGAAGATAGAATCCCCAATCCGATTCTTGAAAAACGTGTCTATCCTGTGTCGAAGTGTGGTCGATATCGACCACACTTGCTTTTGAAGGTGGCTCATCTGGTCGTTGTGGAATTGTTGCCACACATCAGGATCTATCTCCCTTGGAGGCTTATATAGTGGCATAGATGGGGCATGCCTTGAATCATAGGCCGCAGCAGTCCCATAGGTGTTATCGAAGTTCACGAGCCTCTCAATAGTCTCCCATGCCTCCGTTGGTGTAAGCTCAATGTACCGATAAGAGGTATATGAATTGATCATCTCTTTATTTGGCGCATCAAGGGAATTGTAGAATATCTCCTGGATGACATATGGAAGTTGCCCATGCATCGGGCATGATCTCAGCAAGTCCTTAAAGCGCTCCCACGCCTGTGCTAGTGTTTCACCTGGCTTTTGTTTGAAAGTCGTGATCCTTTGTCACAACATCGCCGTTTTAGAAGGTGGAAAGAACTTATTTAGGAATGCATCCTTCACCTTCGCCCATGTCCTCAGTGAGCATGGAGCCAAACTCTCAAGCCATTACAATGCCTTCCCTGCCAAAGACCATCAAAAAAGATTTTAGTCTCACATACTCTAAATTTACTCCATCAGCAATTGTTTCACATAAATCCATAAAAGTAGAGATATGTTGCAGTGGGCATTCATTAGGTCTTCCTTCAAAAGTATTTCTTTTAATTTCAGAAAGGAAGTTAATTTTAATCTCATAATTGGAAGGAGGAATAAGTATAGCGGATTCAGGAACGTGAAGTGGCGGATGCATGTATTGCATCGCCGTCTGTGGATACTGATTGAGCCGCTCTTGGGCTTGTCTGCGTGCATCCTCTTCACTATCAGCACGGGCTCGCTCTGCAGCAGTGGCGGCCCTCTCAGCAACGATTGTAGCATTATGATCCTCAATCTCCTTCCTCAACCGCTATATGGTCTTAGCCTGCGTCTCGTTGTCAGCCATGATTCGAATTGCTTTATTGCGAAGATGGAAGAAACGTTCAGGCTCGGCTATGGTTTCCAGGATAGGTCCGCAATCAGAACGTCGCATAAACCTGCAAAATAAGCTCTAAAAGATCGTGAGAAAACTTAGGTGGCGATTGATTGCCTCCCCGGCAACGGCGCCAATTTGTTCGCTCTTAAAAACGGGAGGTAGATTCAAATACTCAATATAAACTCTAACTATGCTAACTCCCTGTTCCAAGCAACTAATACAAGAATCCCTCCCGATTTAGTGGTAGGGTAATTCAGGATCGAATCCACGAGGAGGTATGTCAGCGCTTTCCTTGTTGTAATCACGATCAAGCTTTCGACCTCAGAAGACACTCGATATCGATGTGTCTGGTCGATATCGACCTCAGTTTTGGTCGATTTCCAGTAGAGTTCCTGCAAAAGACAAAAAAGCAGCAAAGTCGACGTCGACTCCTTTACAGTCGATTTCGATGTTTGTCACAGAAACTGCAAAGCGTAACCTATTGTCGGAAAAGTGTCTGAAGAACGTAAAATGGTAAAGAAGGATGATCAGAAATCAAAACTTAAACTTTTATATGAATTCAATTAACTAAAAGCTTCCAAAGTCGGGGTTTCATGCCACAACAATAAAAATGCAAGTTTGATGTTAAAGTTATGAAATTTAATGCCTTTCCGTCAAATAACTTTCGTTACCAACACTTAGGTGATTAGAGGCTCTCGCATAGTTCCTAAGAGTTACTATCCAATTCATGAGCAATCCAAGTTCACAATATGAGTGGCTTTCGCTTCAATAATGCAAATACTGAGTCTCCCTAACTTTCGCAAAGGAATCATGCATAGGATAGAAGACGGAATCGCATAAAAGTCATACCTTTGATGCACTTACCCTACATTTCTATCGTCGGGCTCACCCCGACCCTAGAAGTGGGTTGACTACTCGCTTCTCATCATACAACTCATCCTCATCATTGATAGAAAACTACTTTGTATTGAACTATGAAAGGAAGATTACAACTGAACAAAGCTAAACCTCCACTCTCGCTTCTTTCCCACCTCACTCGACCTCTTCTCTCTCTCTCTACAAATTCTCTCTATTGAAAACTGAATTCTCTGGATGTGTGGATGATTAAAGTCAGCCCTAACGGCCTCTAGATATAGATATCGAACTTTGCTATCCCAAGACTCGAAACTTTATCTTTATTCTCTAAGATAAAACTTAAATAAAGTAAAAACTAAAAGTTCTATGGTAAAACAGCTCATGTGATATCTCTGACGTTGAAGATAAGAAATCTCGACTTTAGGATAGACGTGCAAGCTTCGAATAGAATTCTATCAAAATCTGAGTCAGACTTTTCTGCTGGCAACATCGATATCGACCTTCAGACGTCGATATCGACCTTTGTAAAACTTTATCTCGAGCTCTCTTTCTTCTACTCGGATTAGCACTCGACTTCTGTCATTTATCTCGATTTGGGCACTCGATATCGACCATGCATCATCGATATCGACCTCTCTGGTGTCGACATGTTTTGTTCTCTTCTTGCTCGATTTCTGCCTCACTGTTGCACTCGATGTCGAGGTCTGTCAGTCGATTTCGATCTCTTCAGAAGACTTCGATTACTTTTTCCGCTCTTGTAAATTTGTCCATTTTTGCCCTATTTTCTGCGAAATCACATAGAAACTCGTGCAGACCCATATATTTGACATTTAAGTGTAAACTATACTAATCCCATGTTTTCCCACTAATATGCATGCAAAAGAATGATAAAATGGACATATATGTGCATAAAAAATATGGCAATTTGCGCGCACATCACCAACTAGTTGTGATTCGCTTTGGCACAAGCTCGCCCTTCTCATTCTCCTCAACGGTCATTCCACCCTTCTTAGGCACCACATGGACTGGGCTCACCCATTTGCTGTCGGAGATGGCATAGATGATTCCTGCATCCAGCATGCGCATGATCTTCTTCTTCACCACCTCTCGCATGTTGGGTTTGAGCTTCCACTGGTGTTCTATAGATGCCTTATGATCATCCTCTAGGAGGATTCTATGCATACATGTAGCGGGTGAAATAACTTTAATGTCCTCAAGAGAGTACCCAATTGCCTTACGATGAGCGTGAAGCACTTCCATAAGCTTATCTACCTCTTGCGTGGTTAGTGTAGCATTGTTAATCACAAGAAAAGTAGAATTGGGACCAAGAAACTCATACCTAAGCGTGTCGGGTAAAGGCTTCAGCACCTGAGAAGGTCCTTGTGGAATAAGGATTGGCTCTAGCTCATCCGTCTTCATGATCTCCCCTAGGTAATCCGTCTCAATTCTCTTGATTGAAGCTCCCAAATCAGCTATAGGGGTTGGCGTGGGCCAAGCATAGAGTGATGCCAACTTTGATTGGGACTCTTCAAAGTATTCCTGCAGAAAAGAAGTCGAGGTCGAATAGGAATAGTCAATATCAACTAAAAGTTCAGCACATACCTCGGCCTCTGAGCTGTCCGATGTCGAGGGGACATGGTCAATTTCGTCCCCTTCTGTCGATGTCGGCTGCTCGATTTCGACCTCTGGAGTCAATATATGGTCCTCGATATCACTTGTAAAAGAAGGAGAACAAACCTGACTTACTGAGTGGGTCGATGTCGACAGAGGGCACTCGATATCGAGTGAGATGGTCGATTTCGACCTCTCCTGTTCGATTTCGAAAACTTCTTCGAACTCCATAGATAAAGCATCGCCAAAGATCTCCTCATCACTCATGTATGTAGCCAGGAACTCCTCAATATCCTCATCGGTAAGCTCCTCTACAGCTAGGGCTAGGGCCTCCTCATCAGTTAGGGCCCTTTCCGTCGGTTCTTTGCAATCAATGATGCTAGTGTAGACCGACTTGATCTCCATTCCATTAACCTCCTTCATTGTGGGGTTGAAGGAGAATTCTATCACTTCGTTCCCTATAGTAAAGGTTAGTAATCCTCAACGTACATTGATATTGGCATCAACAGTAGCTAAGAAAGGCCTACCAAGGATGATAGGTACAATAGGATCTTCAGGCATTTCCAATACAATGAAATCAGTAGACACAAAGAACTTACCCACCTTTACCGGAACGTCATCAACTATACCTGTGGGCCTGACGAATAAGTTTTCAGCCATATAGAGCTTCATATCCACAAGTTCAAGTGCTCCAATGTTCACCCTTTGCCAAATAGAAAGAGGCATAAGACTTACGCTTCACCCTAGGTCACATAGGGCCTTGTAGCGATGTTGGCCAAGCCCCACGGTGATTGCAAACTTCCTTGGATCACTCCTCTTCTCTGAGAAGTCCATCTTGGAGCACTGCTCTGCGATCTCTGCCATGAAAAACTTCTTGCTAAGGATGTCTTTGAGGAATCGAACATAGGCGGGCATCTCACTTAGGGCTTCTGTAAGAGGAATAGTAATGTTAAGACCTTGAAGAATTTTTATAAAGTGCCTAAACTTACCTTAAGTTGGATCCTTCAATGCTTTGGAAGGGAAAGACAACGTCTTCTTTGGTGGAGGAGCCAAAACGGTGGTCTGAGGGGCCTGCTGGGTGTCGATGTCGACTGGGATCTGGTCGATATCGACCGAAATGGTCGATTTCGACTGCTGTTGTGGCTCCGAGTGCTCTGCAGTGGTATCGACGTCGACCTGGGGGTCAACCTGGTGCTCGATATCGACGTTTGGCTCGACATCGACTTGTTTGTCGATGTCGACTGGATCTGCAGCTTTCTCCTCCGCTTCTGTTCGTGGCTTTTGTAGTTTGTTGCCACTCCTTAGTTGCATGGCTGTGATGTGTCCCAACCCGGATTGCCCCTTAGGATTTGTAGTTGGTTGCCCAGGGAACGTTCCGGACGGTATAGGGATTTGTGTCGCCAATTGACCCAGTTGGGTTTCTACATTCTTTTTCCAAATATCCATCTCCCCAATCCTTGTGGTAAGGTGATTGAGTTGAGAATGGATTGCATTGTTGGATTGATCATTCTTAGCCTGATTCCATCTTATCTCATCCAACACAAGTTGTAAATCATCCTTTCGTTGGTCTTTCTCTGGGTGCCCAAGAGCTCTATAGAGTGGGGGGTCCCTAGGGTTAACCGGGTTCCTTTGTGGTTGATGGAACCTTTGGTTCTCCCCAATATTGGCGATTGGGACCCCTCATGTAGTTGGCTTCCTCATAGGTCTCTGCCAGTTGCACTTGTTCAGCATGGGGGCACTCGGTGGTGGTGTGCCGCTGCGATCCGCATTTGATGCAATCTTGGTTCGCTGAAAGGAACCTCACTTGCTTTTGGAGCTTTCGAAGTTGATCTCTTTGGAATTGCTCCTTGACGTCCGGATCGATCACCTTAGAGGGTTGATATAATGGCATAGATGGGCCAGGCCTCGACGATGATGATGTGTTGGAAGCCTCATGAGTCCCATATGTGTTGTCGAACTGCACCAACCTCTCTATGGTGTCCCAAGCCTCTTGTGAAGCGAGTTCAAGGTAGCCATAGGAGGTGTAGGTGTTGATCCTCTCCATGGTTGCAACATCAAGAGCATTGTAAATAATCTCCTGAATTACGAACGGTGGTTGGCCATGCGTTGGGCATGATCGCAGTAGGTCCTTGAACCTTTCCCAAACAGTCGCCAGAGCCTCACTAGGCTTTTGTTTGAAAGCCATGATTTTCTGTCGGATCAACGCCGTCTTGGATGGAGGGAAGAACTTGTTGAGGAACGCGTCCTTGACTTCATTCCAGGTGCGGAGAGATCTTGGGGCTAAGCTCTCCAACCACTGCAATGCTTTTCCTGTAAGGGACCAACGAAAAGCTTTTAATTGGACATATCCAAGACTCTGTCCATCAGCAATAGTATCACAAAGATCTAAGAAGGTTGATATATGTGCCATAGGGCATTCATTAGGTTTTCCTTCATATTGATGTCTTCTAATCTCAGTAAGAAAATTAGGCTTAATTTCAAAATTGGAAGTAGGGATAAGAATCGGCGATTCAGGCACTGTGAGCGATGGATGCTTGTATAGCTTTGCATTACGCGGGAGGGCGTTGATTTGAGCTTCATATCGTCTCCTAGCTTCCTCCTCCTTTTCAGCACGCTCTCTTTGTGCCGCTTCTCTGGCGGTGAAATCTTCTACTTTCTTCTTTAGACGTTCAATTTGTTGCGCCTGGGTCTCGTTGTATGCCATGATTCTTTGAACTCGAGCCCTTAGATGGAGAAAGCGTTCTCGGTCGTCTACTCCTTTGAATTCAGGTGGGCGATCAGCACGTCGCATACACCTATAAAACAAAACTAAAAAAGAACATGAAAATAAACTACTAGGGCGCGATTGATAGCTTCCCCGCCAATGGCGCCAAAAGTTGACGTGGGGAGAATTGAATCAAAATATATAATAAAATATAAAACAATACAACTTTTAGCCTCTTCGAATAAATTCAAGACTCCCCGCTATAGTAGTAGGGAATCAGGTTCGATCCTCGAGGAAGCGAGTCAGCGGGATCCTAGTAGCGTTGAAAACACGACCTGAATGTTCAACCAGAAGCCTCGATCTCGAGCACAGACCTCGACGTCGACCTTGGCTGTCGATTCTTTCTGCAACAGAAAATCTGCAAAGACAAAAATAAGCAGTCGATATCGATAGAGGAAGGTCGATATCGATGTTAGTGGCAGAAATCGACTGGCTCATAAGACTGCCATCCGACACAGTGTGGTCGATTTCGACGTTGAAGGTCGATATCGACTTCAGCTACTTCGTACAGGAGACTCGAGATCGACACAAAAGACCGTCGATCTGGCATAGTGGTCGATATCGATGATGGGGTCGATATCGATGTTGTTCCTGCAGAAAGGTTAGTTCTTGTCGACGAAGAAAGGCTGAAGAAATAAGGATGGCAAAGGCGCAATGATCAGAAATAAACCAGG
The DNA here is from genome assembly GCA_963922045.1 of Persicaria maculosa. Lineage (NCBI taxonomy): Eukaryota > Viridiplantae > Streptophyta > Magnoliopsida > Caryophyllales > Polygonaceae > Persicaria > Persicaria maculosa. The sequence continues at coordinate 30,694,782 of OY998260.1, forward strand.
GGTGTTGGGTTTTTCGATAACTCAACGAACGGCAGGCAAATAAGATGTAAACTTAAGAAAGAAAAGATCTTCCAAAGCCAAGGATTACCACGACGACAACCATGATAGGATAAGTAAGAAACCACTAAAGATGCATGCTTTTATCATAAAGGAGAAGGCTTTCACCTAAACCGACAAATAGGAAAAGATATCTTGCAATAAATCAACCTAATTTGCATCCACCTTTGTCAAAATTGAGTTTATAATCTTTCGAATAGAAACCCTAATTACTACCCAAGTTTCACAACATGAGTTCCTTAAATTCGCATTTAAAGATGAAGCATGTTAAGCAGGAGGAACGTCAAGTTCTTAAATACAAATATAAAGATATATAAATGCAAACCGACTCCTAGCCTATGCAAATAATTACAAGACTTCCTCCCGTTGTAGTGGAAGGGTAGTCAGGATCGATCCACGAGTAGGAAGGTCAGCGGGATCCTAGTAGCATTGGAAAGCTCACGTCTTTGGTCGACCAGAAGCCTCGATCTCGACCTTGGTGCTCGATCCTTTCTGCAACAGAAAACCTGCAGAGATAAAAACGGCAGTCGATATCGACTAGGAGAGGTCGATATCGATGTTAGTTCACAAAATCGACTGGCTCAGAAGACTGTCAATCGACACAGGGGTGGTCGATATCGACGTCCGGGGTCGATATCGATCTCAATAACTCGTGCAGGATGATCGTAGTCGACTCAGAAAACCGTCGACGAAGCAAGTGGTCGATATCGATGTTTGGGGGTCGATATCGATGTCTGTTCCTGCAAAGTTGTTAGCTTTTTGTCGGCAAAGAAAGGCCGAAGACTTAAGGATGAATAAGGAGCGATGATCAGAATAAAGAAAGTGTTTTGATGAATAAACTATATAAAAAACAACTCCTAGGATTAGGGTTTACCACAACGTTAACCAATGCATGCGATAAGGCAAATAAGACAGACAATTGCGCTGTTTCACCCGAGGGACAAGCTTTCGTTGTACACCAACTCTTAGGATTACTCTTGCAAATAAACCTAATTGTCTCTACCAATTTTATGTTTATAACTCAAGTTGTTAGCATGAATCCCTTTTCTTTCGATTAGGACTAAACATAGAATCGTAGGAGATGATATAAACACAACGATATCAACATCTAACACTTACCTCAGGCACGTTTGGCTAACGTCGGGCTCACCCCGACCCTAGAAGCTTTGGAAGACTACTCGCACATCATGGTATGGAACATCATTAATATAAAAGAAACTTGCATTAAAACTTTCGAAACTTTACAACTCAACATCGGCTCTCGCAAAGGCCAAACCCTAAAGCTTCTTCCTAACTCTAACTCTATTGTAAACTGAATATGTGTAATTGGATCTATGTTTGTGGATGATTGAATGCCAGCCCCCTAGGGCTTTATTTATAGGCTACTAATCCTTGTTATCCAAGGATAGTATCTTCTATCTAAACTATAAACTCTATCCAAACAAATAGGATAGATCTTTTATTTTGATAAAACTCTAAACAACTTGATAAATCTCTAAGGTAAAAAAGGTAAATAGTGTCAGCTGTATTCTATCTAAATTTACAAGATATTCCGTGGCTTTGAAGATAGAATGGCCAATCCGTGTCTCGAAAAGCGTGTCCAACCCGCGTCGAAGTATGGTCGATATCGACCAGGAAGGTCGATTTCGACCTCTCTGTTTCTGCTCGACGAGTTCAGCTTCTCTCGATTCCTTTGTTGTGGTCAATATCGATGATAGGAGATCGATATCGAGTGTTTTTCTTCTGTTGTGTGATGGTCTGTCTCGACACTCAGTTCTGTGTCGATGTTCTGTAGTCAATATCGACCATGTGGGTCGATTTCGACCTCTATTCAGCTTTCCTTGGCTTTTTCGTTTTGACTCCGATTTCGCTCGAATTCCTACATAATTAGATCAAAACTTGTGTAGACTCTATTTCTTGCACGTTAGCTCATTCTTACACAAGTTTATATCATTTTGAACCTTTTCTTTGGAAATCGAATGAAATATGAAGTCAAAAGATGCAATAAAAAGAGGTACAAATATGTACATCAAAGCACAAGGTAGAACGAGATAAAAGATACCTTCTTTAGTGACATACAAACCTTACCACCATGGCTATCGACGGGCTCACCCCGACCCTAGAAGCAAGGGCGACTACTCCCTCATGTTGAAAGAAGACATGCTTGAAATTGAATGGAAATAAACTTGCATTAACGAAAAACTTTGAATCTTTACAATCTCAATGCCAACTATCGCAAGCGCCGAAACCCTAAAGCTCAAAACCTAAAACTCTAACTTTATTGCTTAATGCTATTGTGTCTTTCTTGCTTGAATGAGTAAAAACCAGCCCCTAGGGCTTTATTTATAGGCTACTAATCCTTGCTATCCAAGGATAGTATCTTCTATCTAATCTCTAAACTCTATCCCAACAAGTAGGATAGATCTTTTATTTTGGTAAAAATCTAAAACAACTTAATAAATCTTTAAGGTAAAAAGTAAATAATCTCAGCTGCAATCTATCTAATGTTACAAGATAATTCGGGCCTTAGAAGAGAGAATCCCCAATCCGAGTCTTGAAAAACGTGTCTATCCCATGTCGAAGTATGGTCGATATCGACCAGAGTGGTCGATATCGACGTCTCTGTTTCTGCTCGACGGGTCCTTCTCCACTCGATTTATGTGTTGTGGTCGATATCGATGTCAGGTGATCGATATCGAGTGCCTTCTTGGTTGGTCTGTGTGGTCTATCTTGACACTCAGAGTCTGTGTCGATGACTGTAGTCGATATCGATGTTGATGGTCGATATCGACCTCTTCTCAGGTTCACTTGGCTTCTTCGTTTTAACTCTGATTCCGCTCCAATTCCTACATAGTTAGACCAAAACTTGTGCAGACTCTATTTCTTGCACGTTAGCTCATTCTACACAAATTCATCTTATTTTCAACTTTTATTTTAGGAATCGAATGAAATATGAATTCAAAACTTGCTAATAAAATGGATACAAATATGTACATCAGTGGGCGACAAGGTATTCATGGACCAATGCAACATAAAGGGATGCAAAAGAAAGGATGCGAGAAAAGGAGGAGTAGTGACCATCAACAAAGTATATCCATGAAGGTTAGAGCTTAAAGACAAGAAGGGCATAATTTTAAAGGTAGAGCTCAAAAGCCCCAAAGAGGAGGCCCGAGCATATGGTCCCTATATGTCCCCATCTGGATTGAACCGCGGAAGAAGTCGGCCTAGAGACTCTAAAATCTAGAGCATGTACATAGACTTATTTTTGGTTTTTAGGGTATTGGATTTTGGTTTTGGATTGTGGTTTTGAGACTTTATATTTTGGGATTTTGGTGAAAAAAGTAACAAAATTTCAGGTGCGAAGAAGCTGCGAAGGTACTCAACGTCGATCACAGTGCTCGATGTCAACCAATCCATGCCAAGAGGAACATCTATGACCGATCTCGGATCAACCTGAGCTGTACACACAATAAGAAAGCGCTCGATGTCGATCGACTCTGTCGATATCGACTAATCCTCTCGAGATCGACTGCATCTACAAAAGCACCTATTTCGAGCCGTTATGCTAATTTTTGGTAAGTTTTCTTTTGACTCCACTTCTGATTTTCTTTTTACAATGAGGGCATTGTAGGATTTAAGAATGGGGTGGCGGAAAAGCATGCTTACATAATTTTGCTTGATGTTCACTTGTTAGTTTATTTATCTTTGTTAGTTTATTAAGTCTTGCATTGCATTACATGGTTATTTCTTACATATTTTACGCATCATCTTTGGATACATGTTTTTTCTTATGTGCTTAAAGTTCATAATCCAAAGAAATTTTTGAAAGATAAAAATCTCCCCCATTGAAAAAATTGAAAAGTGTCATGGAAGTTTTAACAAGACTCGACGATGCAAAAATAGATCTATTAGAGATATTGCAATTAAATTGTCTAGTAAAGGGAAGTCTCAATAAAGTGCAACGAGAAAACCACACTACTACATATAAGCCTCTAATGTATTACACAAAGAAGTTACATTATCACTCAAATATGTTACATTAGAGGAAAAGGTAACACATTTTAGGGATTACATTTGCGCCCGTTGTATTTGCTCTAATGTAACATTTTTTATTGGCTAAGGTAACATTGTTTCATTAGTGAAACTAAGTGTTACATTTGATAACAAAACTATTACATTTGATTTAAATGTTACATTTTAGTATAAATGTTACCTTTGTAAGGTTTGTTACCTTTAATTAAATATGTTACATATAACATTAACATTAGAAGAACAATATTACTCTTAATTTCAACTATTATATTTGAATTAAATTTGTTACAAAAGAAATGTACCTATTAATTATATTGTAATAAAATACATATATATTGCTTTATTAAGAATAACATGGAATAAATATATGAATAACATGGAATAAATATTTAAAGTGAAAACGTGTATATACAATATCTGATCAAGAGATCGAGAGTGCATGCTCCTAATTAACAAGTCCAGCTAGGCTAAATACAAAAGTAAAGACCTTTTCTAAATACAAAAATTGATTTCTATTCTACTAACTATGCAAAATGATTTCTGTGATGAAGCTAGCAACCTTGAACTCTTGTGCCGCTTGACCAGAGCTTTAGAGCAACCTCTTCACATCTACTTGTTGTCCAGTTCTTAAAGTACCTTGTAGCTAGCATTTAGAACACAGTAAGCCATAGGATTTTGAATGCACACATAAATATATAAAAATATATGGATCAAGAGAGAAATGGAGCATACATGTGTCATATTAACAATAAGGACAACTAAAGCACCAACAACTTCTGCATATTTTGTCTTTGCAGTGAAACTACAGTTACCACAGTCTACCAGAGCAATCTCACCGCCAAGCTATCAATCGAGTAAGAGATCATGGGAATTGAACCCCTTAATGCAGTTACCACAGACATTCTCCTCCTGTCAGAAGTGAACTCCAGGATATCCATCACTTCATAATGGAGAGCTAAAGAATTGACTTTTAACTCTTAACAAAAGAAAACCGAAGATCATGAGAATTTTAAGTAAAAAACAGATCCTACAACTTAAGTTTTGGTATCCTAAATAACTAAAAGATGGTCCATAAAAAAAAGAGAGACTAAGGCTTCACCCGAGAGATCAATACCTAAACAACTGAGCACATGATTAGAATAAGGCCTCACCTGAGAGATCAGCATCATACATGACAATATATATAGGAAACCGTAAAACATGATAGAAAGGGTACTAAGTGACATAGGGAAATATAAGCATATAAAAAAAGAATAAAACTTGCCTCACAAGGATTTTTCACACTCAAATTAGCTTCCAACGAATTCTGTTTCAGACATTCAGACAAGTTCTTTCCTTGTACATGATAGTATGCCCTTCTTCAGCTGAAAGCACCTTGCTTATATTTACATCACTACAACCTTTTATGAGCGTGTCTAAAGCAACTGCCAAAGAATCTTCTCCACCTATACAAAATCTCAAGGGAAAATCGAAAATGAAAGACTGGATGATTGATCTCACAAGTGAAATCCCTTTTCTCATTGCTTTGAACGTAGTTTCTATGAGCATATTGTAAAAAAAAAGACAAATTTCAGTTCGTTTTCTAAATAATAGAGAGACAACTGTAAAGAAGTAATCAAGCCTCCAAAAAATTATTTACTGAATATTCAATTAACGACATGTGCAAAGAAAACATAGAGATTGAAGATCACGGTTAGAAATGTCCGAAGAATCTGCAATAGAAAATGCTTTATATAGTTAAAACTGAAATCTGAAACTCCAACAAATATGAAATGCCTTATTATTATATTCTTAAAACTGAAAATAAAAGCAAGCACAATATAATATGCTTACTTTTATTCTTTCAGTCAGAAGGAACAATGACAGCAACAAGCACACAAGTTATGCTCAAGAGCAAGAAAAAAAATGAGGGTGCAACAAGCTGTGTAGCATAGAATAAGGCAAGGAATGAAAGCAAACTGGAGGCGAATACTATGACAATTAAACATATGAATAACAACTTAGGTGAAAGAGTGGATTAAATTTATCTTAAACAATTATTAAAATTCATACAGTTCAAATGTATATATGCTACTAAATTTTATCTTAAGCAAGGAATGAAAGCAAACTAGAAGCTCTTTTTCACTGATCATGTACATCTTCATGTTCAGTGCACTTCTCCAGTGAGTCTGCAACCTGAAATGGCATACATGAGCCAGTATATTATTCTGGACAAATTCTGCAATAAGATAGTTCTCTTAAGCGTGTCCACCATATGAACCAGTCAACTCAAACAATGTAGACATCAACTGGATATACACATAAAATATAATTGCATTGTCAAAGAAAAATATGATTGGGAGATTGTATATATTAGGACATATACTTTACCCTCTCTCTATGGCAAAAAAGTTCTAGGACTCGAGCACCAAAAGCATAGCATGCATCCTCAAAACTACGTATTATTCATCAAAGAAAATTTGAGAAAAAAATCATATAGACAACATATAATATAACAATATTATATGTTTACTGATTGTTTCCCTCAAAGGTCAATCAATAGACCTATTCTATAAAATGCAACAGCTATAGCTAGGCAAATCAAGGACTCTTGCCTCATTGAACTTCATGCAGTTCTTCGCCCTATCTTCAAATGTCTTCAAACAGAAATTTCCTACAATCAGCAATTTATTTTCTACAGAGCACACAAAGTCCATTCTCAGAATTTACACCAGAAGATTTTTTTTGAATGAGATGTTAACTTATCATTCATGAGAAAAATACTGATATAACAAATACACAAAATCAAAAGATTAACCTTTTCAGAAATGAACCCAACAAAGAGCTCGAGCTAAGCATCAAGCTCACTTCACCTCTCAGATCTTAAACCAAATCTAAGTCCACTGCTTGAAAATCACAATTAAAAGGTGGAGGAGTGTGTTGATGTGTTTTATCTCAGCGTGTAAGAATAACATTTCAAGAGAATGTTGAATAAAAATTACAACTAATTAAGAGAAACCATGTTAATAAGTGACAATTTCAAAACGATCATCAACAAATTTCGTAGAGTTTGTGATACAAGTAGAAGCTAATCAACAAATTCGCCGACCTAATCAGATTTTGAAAAATAATAGTAGCTAGGCTAAGTAGTTCAGATGACCTAATCAACAAATACGACCAAAAAAAAATAAACTTTCCCATTTTCACGAAATCAAACCCTACTCCAGCTCTCACTCTTCCCAATCCCCTATTTGCCCAAATCAAACCCTAATCAAACACTATCAAGCTCCTAAATTGTAAAGAAAGGGTTTAATGAGGTTACCTCAAAATAAAGTTGGAGAGAACAGTGGAGATCTGAGGAAGAGAGAGAGTGAACGATCCATATTCTCGAGCGCGAACCAGCAGCACACGGAGGCAGCCATGTCGAGTTGAGCCACACTCAAGTGGAATCCTGATTTGAAAAAAAAAATTGAAGAACGATAGAATCTTCAAATTCCATCAATTGAAGGTTATAACTAGCAAATGAAAGATTGTGATTTACCTTAGACCTTGGAAAATTTGTAATTGAACATCCCTCTTTACTATTGTTCCCTTCCTAGTAGATCTGGCGAGGGTGACCCGGGAGAGAGCGAGAGTGATGGTCAGGGAGGCTAGAGGAGGAGACGCCGTGAGGTTGGGGCACTGCTGGCATGAGCGGCAACGAAGGGCTGACAAACGGAGTCGGAGGCTGCTTCTCTGATTCGCAGGTTTGGGAATGAACTGGGAGAGAAGAGAGATATGCAGCGGGAGTAAATCTATAGATAGAGAGAGAATTTAGGTTAAAGCTTCCTCAATAGGGGCGACAACGTTTTTCAAAGTTTATAAATTTGAGTTCATAAAATTTAGTTATAATAAGGCAGTGTTTCCAAATGCCATAAATTTTATGACATTATATAAATTTACAATGTTTTCTTGTAGTTAAACACCATAAAAAGTATCTTTAATGGCATTTTTATGAAAAACATCAGTTTTTAAATGTCATAAATAACACCATGTGTAGTAGTGATATATAGTATACCTAGTTTTATTTTACCCACCCGTTGTGCGGTTTCTTAATAAACAAAATGATGATTAATTTATATTTTTTTTATAAAATTTGAAGGTTATATCTATTCAAATTAAACGTAAGATTTTTTAAAATAGGGCAAATTGTAAAAAATAACACGAACTTTAGGGGTGGTTGCGTTTTGTGGCACCAACTTTAAAAAATTCTATAATAATCACACACTTTAATGGGTGGTTGTGGTTAATAGCACAACCATTTTATTTTAAAAGTACAACCCTTATTAACATTTTGTTTACAAAAAAAATCACATTTTTCCATTGTTTTTTTAAACCCACTCACATTTTTCTTCTTTTTTTTATTAAAAAAACAATTTTCATGTTTATAAACTCAATTTCAATTTTTCAAAAAACATAATTTTAAAAAAAAAATATAATTGTGATATTAATTGGTATCTTTTTAAGACACTCATTTTTCATTTTAAAGACATTACTTATTATTTAATTTTTTTGAAAAAAACTGAGTTTGGAGAAAATAAAATTAGTTTTTTTTAACGGGGTGTAAATAATGAGTGTATTCTTTTAAGAAAAAAGGGGAAAAGTAGTGTTTTATAAAATAAATTATATTTTTTAAAATTAAAAATGAAAATGGATTATTTTTGAAAATGAAATATGGGCATTTTTTAAAAAATTGAAAATTGGATGATTTTTTTTCTACAAAGAATGTTAATAAGAAGTGATATTTAAAAAACAAAAGATGTGTCACTTATTGCAATCAGAACCAAAGTTGGTGATTATTTTTAACATTTTTAAAGTTCATGCCATTAAACGCAACTATCCCTAAAGTACATGCTATTTTTCACAATTTGCCCTTTAAAATATAATAAAAAAATTAAGCAAAGGTATAATGTAGTTGTATTATAAAAAAACATACTAAAATAAGTGGTAATTTTATTAATGGTTAATATCCTTATGACCCATTAAAATAAAAAGAGAAATATGTAATTATTATGTATAGGTTTGATAAAATTGTTTATATAATACATACTAAAACATATTATTATTAACAATTTTATTATACGATTAAAATATATAATATTAGATAAATTTATCTAATTAAAATATAAGGTTATATTGGATAGATTATTTGATCTAAAAAGATAATTTTTTTACCTAACTATATTGACTTATTAATTGATGTGGCCCAAATAAATAATACCAATTTAATTCAGAACATGACACGTAAGCAAAAATAATCCCGTTTTAATCCAGAAAATTCCACGTAGGCGAATCGCACCTGAGCCTGTTTCAGGCCTCTACTTTAGTATATTATATAGATTTTGCGACAAAATAACAAGAATTAATATCATCACGTTTAAGTACTTTCATTCCCTTAATTTTAATAATTAATAAGAAATCCCTAAATTGATTTTAAAAATTATGAACGGAATTTGTTAGTTATAAATACATGAATTAAAATCATCACTAATTCAAATTTAAAGTAGACAATAAGGTTGAGTGAGTTTAATTTGATTTTTAAACTTATAAAAAGAAAGGAAGGAGGATTAAATTATGATTCAAGAAGAAAAAAAAATATAGTGAACCACACAAAAATAATAATAATAATAATTTAAAAATTAATATATTATTAAATTTAAAATATTTATTCATGGAAAGTAATTTATATTGGAAGGTGATGGAAAATATTAATTGCCACCTTCAACAAACAAGCTTAGTTCCTTCCCCTGTATGACCATTAAAGGTTTTGCTTGGGGACAAGCAAGCTTAAGTATGGGGTGTTTGAGGTGTGCCTATTGACCATGTTTTGTCCTTACATTAATTCCATTTCTTATGCATATTTTATACTTTTAATTTGGATTGGGAAAGTAGAGAATTTGTGTAGTTTATGCTCATTTGAAAGATATAGAGGTCTACACAAGTTTTGGTTTAATTTCACAGGATTTGGAACATTTTAGAGAAAGAACAAGACAAGTTGGAAAAACACTCGATCTCGAGACAGAGCACTCGACCTCAACCAATGTGTTGGAAATCAACAGACACCACTCGATGTTGACTGAAGAAAAGTGGCCGTTCTAAGGCTAGGGCAAGGAGAAGAAGTGTCGACCAAAACCAACCGAGTTCGACCGAAATGAGGCACTTGATGTCGATCGGTCCACTCGACATCGACTGGCACACAGACGCGCTGCATACGCGGATTGGGCCGGGTATTTAGGAGATTACTTAGCCACGTCAATTATCTATCATCTTCCAAAAATACTTCTATCCTTATGGGTAATTTCCAATTTAGCCTAGGGAATTTATTATTTGAGATAAACATTTTACTTAGATAGGATTTATATTTTCCAAATTAGATAGTGTTTTACTTCTATCCCATGCTTAATCGTTTACGAGAGTTGAGGATCATTCCTTATTTGCAATCTATGAAGCGAGAGTGGATTATTTGTAAATCTGGATAGTAATTAGGATTTGTTTGTACGAATACACTAAACCCTAATTATGAAAAGGAAAGAAACGAATAGGTTTTTATGCGAGAGCCTCTATATTCCTATTTGTTGATTACGAGAGTTGTCATATGATAATAAATGCATAACCATTCTTTGATTTAAGTTTGATGCATGCATGATTGTTGTTGTGGTAAATCTCTACCTTGGAAGCTTTAGTTTATAAGTTTTTACAAATCAATTACTGTTTCTGTTCATAATCTCCTTCACTATTCTTATTTCTTTCGACCTACTTTGTGGAAAACCATTTATTTCTTTTATGTTTTATTCGTTACTGTCTATTACTGCACTCGATATCGACTGACATAGTTGACATCACCAACCCTGCCATTGAGAATTGAAGTCGATAGTTTTCTAAGTCGACCGATGCGTTTGAGCTCACTCAACATCGACCACCCCAGTCGACGTCGACCTATTTGTTTGTATTGTGTAGGTTTTGAGAATCACTAGAAATCGACTGCCCCTATCGATATCAATCTCTCCAGTCGATATCAAGGCTATTGGTTGACGTTTACAGAAACTTTCAAAGACTATTCAGGAACCGCTGACTCGCCTTCTCATGGATCGATCTTGATTTCCTACCACTACAACGGGAGGGAGTCTTGTATTTTATTTGCCGGGAATGAGAACTGGTTTAGATTTATTTACATATTTGCTTATTCAATCCCCTCTTAAACATAACCCTATCAAGTAGCCCGCATGCCTATTTATCCAACCTCATAGGAAAATAATGTTTTTCTCTTGGTCTCAGGAGTTTAGGCTTTAGGCATAACTCTCAACTCAATTCAGTATGCAAAATCAATCTTAAGCATTGACACTTATATAACAATATCTCCACCAAATACATCAAAGCAAACAAGCATCATCAAGAGGCCTTTCGCTCAATGGAAATCTTCAAAGAAGACTCCATTCGGCGGGCTATAATGGGGATTAGTAAAAACAGAAAGGCTGGGAATTGTTTTGGTTATACGGTGCTTTCAATTCTGGGAACTCGGATTCCTAAAACTTCCAACATAACTCACAAACAACTCAAAAATACATCAAGCTCTCATAAACAATTAAAATAAACTCTCAAACAAACATTTATCCAATTCTTATATGTAAGAAAATGAAACCAAGGCTCTTTATTTCAAACACACTACTTTTTTTTTCTAATTTTTTTTATTTTTATATTTCTTTTTTCATTTTTTTAAAGCCAATTAAAGGAGATACAATATGAGGAAATAAAGCATATAACATTACAACTATTTTGCAAAGCTCTTAAACCATAAGCACAAACCATAACGTTTCTTTCTCAACTCAAGATGATCATCTATAACCAACTCTAAATCCTCATTCCTGGATGGGTCAGGCTTATTATAGGATAGGAATGTATTAATTTTGTGGAGCTTCAAAAGAAAAGGCTAAAGGCATAAATTGACTTTAAGAAAAGACATAATGTAAGGTAGGTATGGATAAATATGGCTAAAAGATGCCTCTATCATATGAAACTCATAAGCAATGATCATGTATTTCAATCGGTCTCAATAATAATAACCATGTCAATACTCAGAAATAGATGCATAAGAAGAGTAAATCACACAACAAAAGTAGAGGGAATATGAATGTAATCCCTATAAGGCTAAAACATTTCACTAGGACAAATTTGTGTTGGATTTCAATCATGCCTAGGAACTTACGTCATACATGCTCTATTATAATTGCCAAATCATGCTTCACATAAAATCAAATAATATATATAGGGCTAATTCATCTAGAATTCCATGGGATTATATGATTCTGTTGAAAATGAAATAGAGGACAAAGTAAACCATATTAGTGTCTGCATAACACTTATATCCAATGCATGGAATTTTTTTTTCCAAAACTAAATGTAGAAGCATAGATTGAAAGATGACCATGAAATGCATGCTGGAAATGAAATATGACCTAACTGAATGCAATATGAATGCAATATTTACATTAAATCCCCACCCCCATTCTTTAATCTTTCTTTGTCCTTAATGAAATACCGAAGACAATAAAATTAAACAAAGTAAGCGAGGCGAGGGAAGATGAAACTAACCACTCAATGAAGCAGAGGCTGATAGGGTGGATACTGCGACCATCGCATGCTAAAGTACTACTCTTGTTGTCTCCACATCTCATCCAATGTATAGGCCATCTCTTGAACATTGCGACCTACGTCATTGAGCTCATGCTGAACAAAATCCTAGTGGACAAATAATTATTGCATCTGCGCAAACATATCCTCGTGCCAGGAATAATAATCATACGAAGAACCAGGCCCAGCAGAAGGGCCTGCAACATATTGGCTACCCCCACTCTGATAGTCATGCATGTGGTGATCAACGGGGTATGCCTGCCCAGTTGAAGCGTCGTCATCCTCTTCATCATCTGCGGCCTCATCTCTAAAAAATCATCCTCATCACCTTGTATGTAGAAGGCAATAGTTATGGGACTATATGGAAGGTCCCTAGGTAGTCTCAATCTGTGGGTCCCCTTGGGGGCCAACTTTCCAAGTATAGCATGAGTCAATAGAACCTTCAACCAAGTAGGTTCTCTTTAGCTGCTCCTATGTATAGGAGAACCCTCTAGTGATGGGGTCTCCTGCCTGTGTCAGATCAATGAATCATTGGGCGATGAGAGTGATCATAATGCCCAAACCAAAACTTCCCGTCTTCTTTTTTGCAATTTGCTTGCAGGTCTCCAAAATAGGTCTACTTAGGCAAGAATAATAGCATTCTCTAGAAACAAACACCAAAGCCAGGAAAGATCAGTAGTTGGCACCTTGTTCACCTCGCTCTAGCCAATGAATTCCATGGCTAGGACCTTGTGAGTCAAGCACACACAAGGATGGACAAACTTGTAGTTATATTCTCTTATGTGTCCATCAAACATCTCTCTTGTTACCGCATTCCAGGAATCGTGGGTGAACTGATCGTCACCCTACTTCTCCCAATACTCAGTAGGCTTCTCAAAAATGCCAAATGTATCCCTCAGCTCAACTGTTATGAGGGTATACTTTTAGTCGATTAGATGGAAAATAATAAAATCATCATCAGAAATTGTCAAGGTTGCTAAAAACTCTATAACTAGCTCCAAATAAGTAGGGGTACTCAAAGGAATGAAGTTACCTAAACCCCATGTATAAGGATCTGCTGAGTATAATCAAACATACACGAAGTGTGTAACATCCCGACATTAAAGAATTTTGTCTTAACTAATTTCTTCTTTTCAAATCCTTCCCAAACCACTCTCTGGATTCTAGATAGCTTTCTTAATTGTCTCACCATCCTTAATTCAATCTCTAATAGTACTATCAATTGAGAGAAACCACAACCAACCACACAAACATACACGAAATTAGAGAAGCCCGACTGAAGAAGGGAATGCAGTGGCCGCTGCAAGCCAGCGGTGTGGGTACTGCTGGCCTTCTTCCTCAACCTCGGTTGCTTAAAGAGTGTATATTTTTTCCCACTCACGTCAGATCTTGGTGATTTTGGCCTATGTGAGTGTGGGATAGGGTGGTGGTGATTGGATTAATGAAAATGGTGGAGAGGGCGAGTGACTAGAGGGAGGTTTGAGGGTTTGCTTGATGTTGGGGAGGAGAATGGAGAGGATGAAGAAGGCTATAAAAATGGAGAGATGAGAATGGTGGTGTGTGTGTGGGGGGGGGGGGGGGGTGGGGAAGACAAGAGAGAGTGAAGTAAGATCTAAGTTAGGTGTTAAACCATCCAAACATCTTGGAAAACACTCAATGAACTATCCAGAAGACTTAAGCTAAACTATCCAAACATGCCATAAGGTTTATATGATGAAGTTGATTATTATATTTCATCATAGGACATCTAAGTTAGGTTCTGTCCATCCTAAAACAAGAAATAAAACCTCAAACTAAAATATAAAATAAACATGCATTTTTTTTGTGATTTTTTGACATTTTTATATATTTTTTTTATGGATTTTTCACTTTTATAGACTATAAATAAGATAAAAATAAACAAAAACAAATCTAAATGAAAAAAAACAAATCTTGCAAATTTTGAATCCCCCACCCCATACTTAAAACTTCAGTGTCCTCACCGAATAAAATAAAATAAAGCAGGGGGAGAAGAAACTCACATGAACTTGACATAATAAATGGAGCAATTTGGAGAAATTTGGATTTTTGCTTAGGTGTCGGCATCGACAAGGGGGTGTCGATACTGACACTTCTAAGCACTCCATTTCCTTGGCTTATTTTGTCTCGTTCCTATGCACCATGACCAATATTCGCTCAATAAAATAGTTAATCCCAAACTTTCTAAATCCTAAACTAAAAATAAAAAATTAAAAGATAACTAAAAGAAAGAAAAGCAAGAAAAAACAGGTTGCCTCCTGTAAGCGCTAGATTTAAAGTCGCTAGCTCGACCTGCAAACCTTATTTCTTCAATACGAATCGGGAGGAGGTGGTGGATTTGGTAGTTCAGCTAGTGAAGACGATGGTGAAACCTCCTCCAGTGGTACTTCGGGATAGATCATTGGGTGGTATGGCTCTCGCTCTTTGTACTTTTTTGTACCTTATTTTTTTCACTTGTGGATGAACTTGAACCTTCCTGAGTGGATGTTCCATCCTTCTGATGTGCGCATATTTCACCATGTTTCATGCTTACATCTATTCCATTTTTATGAATATTTTATACTTACAGGTTGGGAAAGTAGTGAATTTGTGTAGTTTGAGTTCATTTGCAAGATATAGAAGTCTACACAAGTTTTGATTCGATTTCACAAAAAATGGTGCATTTTAGAGTGAAGACAAGACAAAGGAGAAAAACAAACAAGAGCTCAATCTCGAGCAAGAAGTACTCGATCTCGACACATGTACTCGACATCGACCAGATGACCCGAGATCGACTAAGGAGAAGAGATGAAGATCGAGCCAAAGCCATATCGACCACAAAAAACCAACTCAAATCGACATTGGTCACTCGATATCGACCTGTCCACTCGTCATCGACTAGTGCAACAGATGTGTGAGAAACACAGATTGGGTCGAATCTTTGGAGGATATTGCTTAGCGCACTAACCCACTTGAGATCGACCTACCCAGTCGATATCGACCACCCTGCATCGAGAGACCCTGAGTCGACAGTCTTCTGAGTCGACAGGAACCCACTAACCCACTTAAGATCGACCTACCTAGTCGATATCGAGTGCTTTTGTTCTTTTCTCTTCTTTGCAGGTTTCCACAGATCGACACCACACACTAGGAATCAACTGCCCGTGTCAATATCGACTCCCCAACTCGATATCGAGGCTACTGGTCGACTTGCGCAGGAACTTTAGAGACTATCCAGGCATCGCTGACCCGCCTTCACGTGGATCGATCCTGATTCCCTTCCACTACAGCATGAGGAAGTCTTGTATTTTATTTGTGTGGACTAGGATTCGGTTTGATTTATATTTATTATTTATTAGACTTGATTTCCTCCTACATCAAATTTTGGCGCCGTTGCCAGGGAGTATATCAATCGTGCCCTGTTTAATCTATCTAATTTGTTTACCTAGTGATATTTTGAAGGTGTATGCGACGCGTTGATCGCACGCCTGAGTTTGTTGCTTTAGACGATCCGGAATGCTTTCTTTGTCTACAAGAAAGGGCTAACAGGATTATGGCTAACGTAAGAGATGATGCAAGAAGAGCTCGAAAGGCTTTAGAAACAAGTTAAGGGGTTCAAAACAGAGCGCGATCATCATACTCAAGCACAAAAAAAAATGGCTGCTCGGTACGAACAAGAAGCCCAAGCTCGCTGACAAGCTCAAGAGCAACTACACCATATCCCACAAAATGCCAAAGAATATATGCACCCAACTGTGGTGGTGCCAGAGTCTCTTATTGTTCTCTTTAATGTTTCTTTTGAGATTAAAACTACTTTTATAGTGGAGATTAGAAGACCTGCTTTTGAGGGAAAGGGCTTCGAATGCCCTATGACGCACATAACTACTTATATTGATCTTTGCGACACCATTGCTGATGGTGTCAACGTTGAATATGTGCATCGAAAAGCTTTTAGATGGTCTCTTACAGGAAAAGCATTACATTGGTTGGAGATCTTGCCTCCACAATCTATCCACACCTTGGGTGAACTTAGGGATATCTTCCTCAACAAGTTCTTTCCACCATCAAAGATGGCACATATTCGCCAAAAGATCATGTCCTACAAGCAGAGACCAGGGGAGACGCTAACGCAAGTCTGGGAGCGCTATAAAGATTTACTGAGGTCCTACCCTACGCATCAGCAACCGCCATATGTTATCCAGGAGATCATCTACAATGCCTTGAACGTGCTTACACGAGAGCGAATCAACACCTATACCACATATCGCTACCTAGAGCTTACCACTAATCAAGCCTAAGAGACGATTGAAAGGCTAGTGGAGTTCGACAACACCTATTGGGACTCCTGCGACACCTGATGCTAGGCCGCCCCAATCCATGCCACTATTTGAGCCTTCAAAGGAGGTGGGTCTGGAGGTGAAGGACTAGTTCATGAAAGACCAGGTAAAGCGTCTTAAAAAACAAGTTAGGTTTCTTACTAACAACCAAGCTTGTTTAGAATGTAGGTTGCAGAAACATAGCACGACGGCTTGTCCCTAAAGAGAGCAAGTACAATTGGCGGAGACCCACGATGAAGTAAAGTATGCGCGGGGGACCAACTATGGAGGCATTAAAAGGGAATTAGGGATATCAACAACCCCAATATCAACAATATCAACAACCCCCACCATATAGAGCACTTGGCCATCCTGAAAGGGAAAAGAGGGATGATCTACAACTCATCCTAGATGAGATAGAGGACCCAACTAGGTCAATTGGCGGCAACCATTCCACGACAACTCAGAGGGCTCCTAGGCCAACCACAGGCCAATCCAAAGGGGTAACCAGCGGGCCACATCACAGCCATACACTTAAGGAATGGCAAGGAAATACAAATCAACAATCAGGAAACGGAGCCAACGGAGAAAGTCACTGGAGAGCCAGTCAATATCGACACACCCAACTCGATGTCGACTAACCCACTCAATGTTGACACCCCACTCGACGTCGACCCTGTCCAGGCGACCCTGAGATCGACCACAGCAGTCGATGTCGACACACTCCCTCTCGATGTCGACTAGTCATCATCACCACCTCGGGCCAATCCCGCTCCGCCAAAGAAGAAGCCACTTCCTTACCCCTCCAAATCTTCAAGGAACCCTGCAGACGTGAAGTTCTAACACTTTGTGAAGGTACTCCAAGGCCTTAATGTCACTATTCCATTCATGGAGGCCCTTCATGAGATGCCATCCTACGCCTGGTTCTTGAAAGATAACTTGAGCAAGAAGCGATGAATTGCTGAGATCGCAGAGGAGTGTAGCAAGGTGGACTACCCGGAGAAGAGGAGTGATCCCGGGAGGTTTTCCATCACTATTGGGCTTGGTCAACATCACTACAAGGCTTTGTGCGACCTAGGGGCTAGCGTGAGCCTCATGCCTTTGTCCATATGGTCAAAGGTCAACATTGGAGCCTTGGAGCCAGTAGATATGAAATTATATATGGTTGATAACAACTTTGTAATGCCCACAGGCATAATCAATGATGTCCTAATGAAGGTGGGTAAGTTCTTTGTACCCACTCATTTTATTATGCTAGATATGGCAGATGATCCTACATACCCCATCATCATCTTAGGGAGGCCGTTCCTAGCTACGAGCGACACCAATATCAGCGTGCGAAAGGGACTATTGTCATTCACCATTGGCAATGAAGTCATCGAGTTCTCCTTCAACCCTACCATGAAGGAGGTGAATCAACTGGAGGGCAAGGCTATGCATGTAATAGGGAGAGTAATCCCTTGTGATGAACCAACGGATAGAACCTTGACCGATGAAGAGCTAGAGGAGAGGGCCATGGAGGCCCAACTAGAGGAGCTTTTGGTGATTTGGCACCAAGCTGACAAAGAGAAGCCTGACAAAGCTCTCGATGTCGATACCCACCAGTCGATGTCGAGTACAGTAGAGCCAAATCGAGTGCCAGAAGCTAAGTATGGGGTCGACAACAACCGAACACTCTAGATCGACTAGGGCCAGTCGATATCGACTAGGCCCACTCGAGATCGACTCCCCCTGATCGACACCCCTCCATCGACTGCACATCCAGAGAAGAAAAAACTCGATGTCGACCCATGTACTCGATGTCGAGTGATCCCACAGAGCATAACAGACTCAAAGGTAAGTCCAGGTAAAGATCCTCATCCATTAAAGCTTCATTCTAATATCCCTAAGAAGCGAGTACCCTTGTTTGTATGCCTTACTAACATGATAGGTAAGTCGGTAAGCGAATACAAGGCAGGCGACAAGGTGCTTATGGAGCAATGCAACGCTTTGGGATGCAAAAAAAAAGGAAGGGAGAAAGAAAGCATTGATGACTATCTACAAAGTCTATCCAGGGAGGTTGGAACTCAAAGACAAGAAAGGGACGATTTTTAAAGTAGAGCTTGAAGGCCCTGAAGAGGACAACGGAGCATTATGGTCCCTACATGTGCCACCTTGGATAGATGAATTGACCATGCTTGTGGAGGATAAAATTCACGTGAGATGGGACACAAGGTGAGGAGTCCGAAGCGCTAAGTATCCGGAGCCATTCATGACACCCATGTTTGTGACTCTCGAGAAGGAAACATTAAGGTTAGAGAGGTAAAAGCAATATTAGTGAAAAAAGCAATGATCATTATAAGGAAAGGGATGTCGAAATCATAAATGAGAAAGTGGATTAAAGAGAGAAAGTTTGAAAGTTTCTCCCCGGATCAAGCACCACATTGCCAAATATAGCCTACCACTATACCTTTTACCCACTCTTCACCATTGCGCATAAAATTCCTCTTGATTATTAATGCTATGTTACCAAATTATTTTTGCATAACCCTCCTTTTGTGCAAGATG
Source organism: Persicaria maculosa (assembly GCA_963922045.1). NCBI lineage: Eukaryota > Viridiplantae > Streptophyta > Magnoliopsida > Caryophyllales > Polygonaceae > Persicaria > Persicaria maculosa. The sequence goes on from OY998260.1 coordinate 30,714,377, forward strand.
TTGCTTTTCATTCAAAGGCTTGGATTTGATGACATTAGTACCTTTGCGAGGATGACAATTAATTGTAGGGTTATATGAGAATGGATCTATGATGTTGAGCATTTAGTCCTTCCCCTAAATGACCAATAAGAGTATTGCTTGAGGACAAGCAAACTTAAGTATGAGGTGTTTGATGTGCGCATATTTCACCATATTTCATGCTTACATCTATTCTGTTTTTATACATATTTTATACTTTCAGGTTGGGAAAGTAGTGAATTTGTGTAGTTTCAGTTCATTTGCAAGATATAGAGGTCTACACAAGTTTTGGTTTGATTTCGCAGAAAACGGTGCATTTTAGAGTGAAGACAAGACAGAGGAGAAAAACAAACAAGAGCTTGATCTCGAGCAGGAAGTACTCGATCTCGACACATGTACTCTAGATTGACCAGATGACCCGAGATTGACTGAGGAGAGAAGATACTAATCGAGCTAAAGCCATGTCGACTACAACAAACCAACTCGACTCAACATAGGTCACTCGATATTGACCTATCCAATCGTCATTGACTGGTGCAACAGACGTGTGAGAAATGCGTATTGGGCCGAATCTTTGGAGGATATTGCTTAGCAACAAAGACATCTATCATCTACCAAGATTTATCTATCTTAGGGGTATATTCCAAGCATATTAGGGAATATTACCTATTTTAATATTTTATTTTAGGATATAATTTAGTTTAGATAAACTTTACTTATAACAATCTTAGTAGGATCAGGACTCCAATCCTTGAATAGCAAGGGTTAGGAGGCTATAAATAAAGCCCTAGGGGGATGGCATTAGTCATTCAATCAACAAATAATCAATCAACCAAAGAGAAGAGAGAGAAGGGCAAGAGAGAGAGATAGCGGAGAAGAAGATGGTGGTTGTACGATTAGTTTCTTTTGAAGTTTTAATGCAAAGTTTCTATTTTTATGCAAAGATGTTTCCCCAATGAAGAGTGAGTAGTCGTCCTACTTCTAGGGTCGGGGTGAGCCCGGCGGTAGCCATGTAAGTACGCTTTATTCCCTATTTGATTATACGATTTCATCTTCTACCACGCACTCAATCCTTTATGCGAATTTAGGATCATTTCTTATTTACCTTATATGAAGCGGAATTGGATTATACATGTGAATTTAGATAGTAATTAGGTTTTGCCTGCAAAAGTTGACAAAACCCTTATTATGAAAAGGTAGAAACAATTAGGTTTTTATGCGAAAGCCTCTATATTCCTAATTGGTGATGAGAAAAGCTTAATATTTTATGTGATTAAAGTAATAATGTATGCATGGTTATCGTCGTGGTAAATCCCTATCCTAGGAGCTTTTAGTTTATAAACACAAAAACCAAAAAAAGATTCTGTCTTTTATTTTATTTTATTTCTTTACTATTTTCGTACGTTACTTACTTTCTTTGAAGCCACTCGAAATCGATCTTCCCAGTCGATATTGACCACCCTGCATCGAGAGACCCCGAGTCGACAATCTTCTGAGTCGACAGGAACCCACTAACCCACTCGAGATCGACCTACCTAGTCGATATCGAGTACTTTTGTTATTTTCTCTTCTTTGCAGGTTTCCACAGATCGATGCCACACACTAGGAATTGTCTGCCCTTGTCAATATCGACTCCCCAACTCGATATCGAGGCTACTGGTCGACTTGCGCAGGAAATTTAGAGACTATCCAGGCATCGCTGACCCACCACCTCGTGGATCAATCCTGATTCCCTTCCACTACAGCGGGAGGAAGTCTTGTATTTTATTAGCGTGGACTGGGATTCAGTTTGATTTATATTTATTATTTATTAGACTTGATTTCCTCCTACATCACCTTCTACCCATTCGTCTCTCCGTGCTGTTGCTAGACATCATCTAAGAAAACACTCAACGAACGTGCCTTTCTCATATGTGCTCCTCTTCCTCTTCATTGAATGGCCTTTGTGAGTTTCTCCACCATTGTACACAAATATTTGTGGTTCTTCCTTTGCCTCAATGTACAATGGTAGAGTGGGAAGAGATTCCCTCACTTCATCCTCAAAAAATTCGTCTTCAATTCTCCACTTTGCGATGACCCCATACTTGAATGCGAAAGTCAATTGCTGGAGATCTTTGGGAATCGACTTCACATTGAATGACAAAGGTGGCAGTGTAATGAATAGAACAACAACTTCTGGATCTTTCTCTTTGAGAACTTCTTCTTCCTTTTGCGATCTCTCATATGGCTCCTCTAGAAATAAGGGCAGCGTCATTGGGGTCGGAGGAGAATCGACCCTTAAAATAGGCTTCACGATATCGATACTGACAGGGGGTGTTGATATCCACAGGGATTTCAAATCTAATAGCTTGTATATGCCTTTTTGCAGCTTCATGAGTGTTGATACCAACTGGTTGGGTGTCGTTGTTGATAGGGCTGTTGTGTTGGCCGTTGATTTCTTCCTTATTTTGATGCAACATTGGATCATTAGGAGCCTAGGTTGAGTCAGCATAAGTGTATGTTGACTCGATTGGGAAAGGTACCAACTCAATATCAGCCTCTTCTCTACCTACAAGACTGCAAAAAATGATGTTAGTACATCGTACGTTCTCGAACCAGTTGGATGTCTCCATTAATTGTGGGTTTGTATCATCCAACGGTGAATCAAACGAGTCCATTAGCTTTCTTATTGCATCTAATTCCTCATGCACTGCCTTACGGTTGACACGACAGTCGTCTAACTCTTTTCGAAAGGCTCTCATCAAGTCATCGATTGAAGGCTCTTGTGGATGGACTGTTTCTTGGTACTCGGGATACTAGTCTGCTTCTTCCAAAGGTGGCGCCCATTGTTCATAAGGAGGACATGGTTCTTGATACAGACTAGGGTAAGCAAGTCCGTGATGTAATGCCTTCAGATAGAATTCTATCAAAAACAGTGTCGGATCTGTCTGCAGCAGTAGTCGATATCGACCAGCACATGTAGATATCGACCTCTTCTTTCTATCTCGAGCCATTTCTACATGACCTCAGATTAGCACTCGAACTCTATCAATTCACTCGATTTGGGGCACTCGATATCGACCAGTTCATGTTGATATCGACCAGTCTGGGTCGACATGCATGTTCTTCCTCTGCTCGATTTTTGGAGTCCTGTTTCACTCGATGTCGAGTCTTTAGGTCGATTTCGACTCCTTAGTAGACTTTGAGTTCTTTTTCAGCTTTTCTTCTCTTCTCCGAATTGCTCCAGTTTTGTCTCGATTTCTGCAAAATAACATAAAAACTCGTGTAGACTTCTATATTTGGCAAATAAACATAAACTACATTAATCTTATGTTTTCCCAACCAATATGTATGCAAATATCAACAAAATGGACATAAAAGTATATGGACAATATGATAATTTGCGCGCATATCACAAGTCAGCGGTGCGTGGATAGTCTTTGCGAATTCTGCGCAAGTCGACCAGAAGCCTCGATATAGAGTTGAGCAGTCGATATCGACAAGGGGAGTCGATTCCTAGTAACGACGTCGATCTAGAGAGAAAACCTGCGAAGAGAGAAAACAACAGAAGCACTTGATATCGACTAGGGTGGTCGATGTGGAGTTGGTCAGTAGCTCTGTTGACTCAGAAAACTATCGACGAAGAAGTGTTCGATGCAGGGTGGTCGATATCGACAGAAGTGGTCGATATCAAGTAGAATTCCAGTCGATGTCGATTTGCAGAAAAACAGAAAATAAAGAAAACGAAAGCAACAGATTTTTGGGTTTTAATTCAATAAAATAAAAGGCTTCTAGGATAGGGATTCACCACAACGGTAACCATGCATATATTATGACTAATTCTCATAAAAGATTAAACTTTTTTCAACACCAATTAGGGTGATAAAGGCTTTCGCATAACAACCTAATTGTTTCTACCTTTTTCATAATTAGGGTTTATGTCAACTTTCGCAGGCAAAACCTAATTACTATCCAAATTCACATATATAATCCACTTTCACTTCATATAAGGTAAATAAGGAATGATCATAAACTCGCATAAAGGATTGAGCACAGGGTAGAAGAAGAGATCACATAATCAAATATGGAATAAGTGCACTTACATGGCTACCGTCGGGCTCACCCCGACCATAGAAGTGGGACGACTACTCGCTCTTCATCGCAACAAACTCCATTGATTGAAAAGAAGAAACCTGCATTAATCTTTAAACTCTTGAAGCTTTGCAACTCAACGTCGGCTCTCGCAAACGCCAAACTCTAAACTTCCCTCTAACTCTAACTCTATTGATTGTGTGTGTGATTGAATGAATGAAAACCAGCCCCCTAGGGCTTTATTTATAGGCTACTAATCCTCGCTATCCCAGGATAGTATCTTCTATCTTGTATCGAAACTCTATCCAAACAAGTAGGATAGATCTTTTATTTAAGTAAATATCTAAAATAACTAATAGAAATCTTAGGGTAAAAAGGAAACTACCCTTAAGACATAATCTTATCTAAAACAAAGGATAAACCGTGGCTTATGTAGGTAGACTTGCAATCCGCGTCTCGAAAAGCGCGTCCAACCCGTGTTGAAATCTAGTCGATATCGACCAGTTCAGTCAAAATCGACCTCTTCGTTACTGCTCGACGGGCACAACTCCACTTAATTTCTGGGTCTTGGTCAATATCGACCTCAGGTAGTCGATATCGAGTGCTCTTCTTTGCTGATGTTTTTGGTCTGTCTGGACATTCAGAGTCTGTGTTGATGCTTCAGTCGATATCGACCAGATAGGTCGATTTCGACCACTTTTCTGCTTTCCTTGGTTTTTTCGTTTTGACTCCAATTTCGCTCCAATTCGTACATAATTAGACCAAAACTTGTGCAGACTCTATTTCTTGCATATTAGCTCATTCTACACAAATTTGCATTACTTTCAACCTTTATTTTAGGACTCGAATGAAATATGAAGTCAAAAGATTAAATAAAGAGGGTACTAAATAGGTACATCAATCATCCTTCTGTTGGTCTCTCTCCGGGTGCCCAGGAGCTCTATAGAGTGGGGGGTCCCTAGGGTTAACCGGGTTCCTTTGTAGTTGTTGGAACCTTTGGTCTCCCCAATATTGACGATTATGACCCCTCATGTAGTTGACCTCTTCATGAGTTTCTCCTAGTTGCACTTGTTCCGTATGAGGGCACTCAATAGTGGTGTTCTGCTGCGATCCACATTCGATGCAATCTTGGTTCGTTGAAAGGAACCTCACTTGCTTTTGGAGCTTTTGAAGTTGATCTTTATGGAATTGCTCCTTCACGTCCGGATCGATCACCTTAAAGGGTTCATGTTCATAGCGGGAGGGATCGCTAAATATAATATCAATTAAAATATCAAATATAAACCAAATCCCTTGTCCAAGCAAATAAAATACAAGAATTCCTCCCGATGAAGTGGTAGGGTAATTCAGGATCGAATCCACGAAGAGGTATGTTAGCGCTTCCTAAGCTTGCAATCACGATCAAATTTCGACTCCAGAAGAGCACTCGATATCGAGTCAGCCAGTCGATATCGACTACAGTTCCAGTCGATTACCAGCAAATTCCTGCATAAGACAAAAGCACAGCCGATGTCGAGTTGTTCACTCGATATCGGGGTACTCGATATCGACCTCTGCAGTCAATTTCGAATCTTCAACAGAAACTGTAAACGTCACCAATTTTGTCGGAAAAGAGTCCGAAGAAAATAAGAATGATGATGGAAGGGTGGACAGAATAAAAACACAGATTTTGTATAACTCAATAAACTAAAAAGCTTCCAAGATCGGGGATTCATGCCACGATGATAACCATATAAGACTTATGCCAAATTCATGAAAGATGATGCCTTTCCGTCAAATAACTTTCGTTACCAACAATTAGGTGATTAAAGGCTCTCACATAAAACCTAAGAGTTACTATCCAATTTCATAACTAATCCAAATTGAAAATATGATTGGCTTTTGTTTCAATAATGCAAAATAAGGATCTCCTAAACTCTAGCAAAGGATCATGCATAGGATAGAAGACGGAATCGCATAAATATCATACCTTTGATGAACAAACTTACATAGCTATCAACGGGCTCACCCCAACACTAGAAGTAAGGGAACTACTCGCGCCTCATCATTGTTGACATCATCATCATTGAAAAGAAACTACTTTGAATTGAAATTGCAAAAGAAAGAGTACAACCGAACAAAGCTAATTCTCCGCTCTCGCTTCCTCTTCACCCAACTCGGCCCTCTCTCTCTCTACTGTATTGAAACGTTTTTCTTGCTGTAATTGGATTATTAAACTCATCCCCAACGGCCTCTAATTATAGATCTCAAACCTTGCTATCCAAGGATAAGAAAATTTATCTTTATTCCTAAGATAAAACTAAAATAACTAAATAACTAAATCACTTTAGGTAAATATCAAATTCACCATAAAGGATAACAAGTCTGGTGGTAAATGATAAAAGATCACGACTTTAGGATAATTGTAAGCTTTTCGGATAGAATTCTATCAAAAACAGCATCGGATCTGTCTGCAGCAGCAGTCGGTATCAACCACATCTAGTCGATATCGACCTCCCTATGTCGACATGCTCTGTTCTCTGCTCTACTCGATATATGGTTTTCTGTTTCACTCGATGTCGAGTATTTAGGTCGATTTCGACTCCTCAGTAGACTTCGAGTTCTTTTTCAGCTCTTCTTCTTCTCCAAATTGCTCCATATTTGTCTTTATTTCTGCGAAATAACATAAAAACTCGTGTAGACCTCTATTTTTGACAAATAAGCACAAACTACACTAATCTTATGCTTTCCTACCCAATATGCATGAAAATATCGACAAAATGGACATAAAAGTAGATGGAAAATATTGCAATTGACGCGCACATCAAGCACCCCATACTTAAGCTTGCTTGTCCTCAAGCAATACTTTTAATGGTCATTCAGGGGAAGAAACTAAAACCTCAACATCATAGATCCACAATCCTTCTTCATAATGTTTCTCACCTTTCATTCTTCGCTCAATGCTTTTTTTTACTATAATGCTTTTACCTCTCTAACCTTAGCACTGCCTTCTCGCGAGTCACAAACATGGGTGTCATGAATGGCCCCTGATACTTAGTAATTTGGACTCCTCACCTTCTGTCCCATCTAGACGAACTAACATCTCAACGAGCAGGGTCGACCTACCTTTATCTCCTGAGGTGATTGGATTTTTTCTCACTCATTAAATTTTCCATATTTGAAAAATTGTTTCGTTCCTGCCAACGAATTCAATAATGCACAAACTCCATATAACAACTCCAAAGATGACATCCATTCTCAGCATTGTCCCCGGATAGGGTATAAGGTATAAAAAATGGGAAATATGTAATGTATGTGGAGTAATAATGATATAAGGCTCATATATGGCTTGTGTAATCGCAAATATGCATAGGTAAGGCTAGGATATGAACTTGAGCACATGTATGGAAATTATAAAGTCCTCCATCATCTTATCATGCATATGTCAAAAGCAACTTCAAATTTTACCTCTCTTTCATGGTTTTCTCTAAAAAATTGCACTTCATTGTGACTTCCCTTAGCTAGGCAATTTCATTTTATATCTCTAATGAATCTACTTTTGCATCGTCGAGTTCAGTAAAAGCTTCCATTACACTTATTCTTTTTTTTTTCCAAATTTTTTCGATGGGGGTGAAATTTTTTTTTCGAAACATAAATATGATGAAAATTATGTTAAAAAACAATGCTTAAAGATAAAGATGTCTAAAGTAATAATGTATGAGTAAAATGCATAAACATGAAAAAGCAATATGTAGAAACTATAAAAAATTTTAAAAGATACTCAAAAATTCTAAAATATATGCAAGTAAGCCTTTCCCCCACCCCATACATAAAGATTACAGTGTCCTCACTGTATAAGAACTAAGGGTTAAGAAAGAAACTTACTAAAAATTCGCAAAAATCAGGAGTCAAAGACATCTGCAGGGGCAGTCGATATCAACCAGTTTCACTCGATTCCTGGTGGCTCAAAGCTTCAGGGTGATCTCAGGTCGACCACATCTCCTCTAAATCGACTGCCTAGTCGATATCGAGCACTTTACTCGATTTTGATGTGTCTTTTGCGCTCGTGGCCTAAAACTCGTTAGAAAATAAAACCAAAACAAAAACAAATAATAAAGTCTCAAAACAAACCAAAAGTGTCCAAAGCCTAAAAACTAAATGTCTTGTTACAAGCTCTAGACTTTATAGTCGCTAGGCCGACTTCTTCCTTTTAATGCTCCTAAGGCGCCCAAGTAGCTTGGGCCTCAAATAACAATCCATTCTTGTCTCGCAGCTGCATCCCGCCTTGATGGATCTGGTTTACAGTAAAGGGACCCATCCTCTTTGTTTTGAATCTACTTGGGAACCAATGATCCTTTGATTTAGAGACATACAACTTATCTCCTACTTCGTAGTTACTCGGATCATCATTGGATACCCCACACATGCGCACATACGAAGGCAAACCTCTTCCAAATAGAGATAAATCTTTAATTGAAATAATAAAAGGGGAATCCCACTACTAGAATACTGCAATTAGACAACATGTCATTTAAGTCTGTCAATAAATCAACAGATGTTAAATTTATCTATTACATCGATAATTTTTTTAGTGATGTCTAAAACGGTTTACACAATGGTCAAATATGTGGACAGATGTGAAACTATTAGTTCGGGAAAAAACCAAAACGCGCGGTATAAGGAAAAAAGGCGGGATTCAAACACTTAGAAAAAATTTGGAGCCCGGGCTTTCAAATTTTGGAGGTAATGTTAACACTTAGAAAAAAAATGGCTTTTTTCTACCTTTTTGTTATGACTTGGAAAAAATGTGACCTTTATTTCACCTTTCTTAAAATTTATAACATTTATTTTCCTATCTTTTCTCTCTCCCTTCACATTCACTCAGCTGAGCTTCTCTCTCCCCTCACTATCGAGCCACATTCCAAACCCCCAAATCACCGTCTCCTCTCTCCACATCCAAGCTTCGACCGATAGTGAGCTCCGGCGACCGTCGTTCAGTGCTGCCTTCCTCCTCCGGCCATCATCTGTCAAAAGAATTGCGAAAAATGGATGGGGGTTGAAACCCTAAATCGGCGATAAGGTATTTGACATTCCGACCTATAGCGCACGGTGCATTTGTTTTCCATCTTCATTATCCTTTGCTTTCTAGGTTATTTTCACATTCAATCAGCTCTAAGCCTCTAACCCTCGGTCTTCCTCTCTCTAGATACGAGCCACCCACCAAACCCCTAAATCATCACCGACAAGGTATCGGACATTTCAACCTATTTGTTTGGTTTGATTTGTTTTCCATCTTCATTCTCCTTTGGTTTATTGTTTATTTTCATGAATCCTTAACCCAACCCTATATGTGTTGTCTCAGAGGAAGACAGCTCTCAGAAGAAGGCTTTCAAACAAGGTGCTTGTCTCTTATGTGCTTCGTTTTTGTCTCTCATGTTTTCTGTTCTTAAAAGTTCTGTCCAATAATTATGCAATGGTAAACTAAACTACCATTTCTACTGCCAAAAACCCTAAATATCGAGAGAAAAAATAAAACACCAAGTTCATTTATGACAGATAAGTGGTATTCATAAGGTGTCCTTGCCGTGTGTGTTAGCTTAAGAGAGTTATCCCACTCAAGTGTTGAATTCCGAGCAATGAATCCATACCACTCACAAGCAACAACCTATATTATAAAGAGAGTTATCCCACTCAAAAGTTTATATCAAAATCGATCAATCACCCGTTCGTCTAATAATTTTAGTGTTATCTAATAACCTGAGAGTTTAGTTCAAATCATATTTGAGAGATGAAGTTGATTGCGAGTGAAGAGTATATCTTTTAATGTATTATATAAATACAATACTCAATTAACGTATAAAGTAGGCGAGAACTATTGAACCAGATTAGCTATCAAAAAATAAATCTGAACAATTTCATCTGAGTGGGTGTATTTAAATGTACCCTATCTTAAGAAGAGGAAATCGTTTTCTCTCTTGGTCTTCTCTTTTCTTTTGTTTGTGTTGTTTTTGGGGTGTCTTCGTCTGACTATTAGATACTGCTTGTATGGAACTTTATCACCCAGAAGCAACTTATTGCCAATATAGGCTGATGCTCTAAGGTAAGCCCAATATATAAACACATTTGTTTACCAAGTGCCACCAAAATTTAGAGATGGAATGTAAATTGGAAGGCTAAAACAACCATGTGATTAATTACAATGGATACTTCACTAATTTAGCCTACAAGAGGATGAACAATATAAAAGATACCAAAGAGGGGAAAAGGGAAAAAGGGTGGGCACAACAAGGCAAAGGAGTGACAGAGAGGGAACAGAAAAAGCAACAGCCCCATTGAAAGCACAAATAAACATAACTCTCTTTATGATATACGTTGATCTTCCTTCTGGATACTTATTCTATTTGAGTCCTCTCACCCACCTGCAATTTTGCACTTGGTTAAATCACAGCTGATAATATCTTTCATATTGCGATTATGCTTATTTTTTATTATTGTTATTCAATTTTACAGATAGCTTCCCCTTTCCTAAAACCCTAAAATTTCTACTTTATACAGGGAGGAATTAGGGTCTGATTGCTTCACACATTTGGTGTTTCTTCTGGATTGTTGCTTCTCCTCCATTTGAGATATCAGGTAAATGTCACCTCTCTGCTGTGTGAATTGGAATTTTTTTTTTTCAAGTAATGAACTGGAATTTATTGGTAATTTGTTGTCCTCTCTCTGCTCATTTTTTTTGCAAGTAGTCAACGTGTGTAATTCAATAGTGCTTCTATTTTGAATGAATATCTATTGCATGCACAAATCATCTATAAATATTATTCCATTTCTAATAGTTTGCTGGTATTTACTATTTGTTTAACATCATTCTTATTTTTAATGACAGTAGATGAGTGAAAAATATTCAAGTTTTATATCTATAGAATTTTATCAAGAATCTTTTCATGTGTTTTGTGAATAATATTCAAGTGTTATATAGAGTCTTCCCCTAAATTGTTCATATAAATTTTAATCTTAAATTAGATTAATCATGAATTATGCAATCATTTTTAATATAACCTATATCAACTTCAATTTTGTGTTCCTTTAATTATGACATTGTTTCTATTCATGTTTGCATTTGTTTGTATACAATTTCAGCCATGGATAAATCATGGATATATGAGGATAGGTGTAGTCAAAAGTATGAAATGGGGTTGAAAGACTTCCTCACCTTTCCTGAGACAAATACTAACAACGCTAAGAAAGTCCCATGTCCTTGTTCAAAATGTGTTAATTTTAAGAAACGGTCATTTAAAGTCGTGAGAGTGCATTGTCATCGATTTGGCTTCAGTTTGGGGTACACTAACTGGATTTGGCATGGAGAACCTGCTGCCCCCACGTGCGAGATTCCACCTACTGAAGGAAAATCAGCTCAGTTCCCCCAATTTGGATCTGAAACTGCGGAGATGTGTGAAGCTGCATTTACAAGTGAGGATGAGTTCGAGGAGGAATCCATTGAGTTTAGGAAGTTCGTTGAGGATGCTCAAAGACCCTTATTTGAAGGAAGTCCCCACACCAAATTAGATGCACTAGTTAAACTTCACACCCTTAAAGCTAAATTTGCAATGAGTGACACTTGTTTCAATGAAATACTTGAGACGGTGTCCTCCTTGCTTCCATATGGAAATGTGTTACCGCAAACTTTGTACGAGTCAAAGAAAACATTGAACAAGTTAGGGCTTGAATATAAAAAAATACATGCATATCCTAATGACTGCATACTATATAGGAAGGAGTACGCTGATGCTAATTCTTGCCCTCATGGCCTCTCTCGTTGGAAGCTGACAAGAGATGAGATTGAGAAGGAGGGGCAACCAGCAAAGGTGTTGTGGTATTTTCCCATTATCCCGAGAATTCGTCGTTGGTTTAAGTCCGCTGAAATTTCTGAGCTGCTCACATGACATGATGATAATCGGAGTACAGATGGCTTCATGCGACATCCATTGGATTCCCCTGCTTGGAAGTTGGTTGATTACAAGTGGCCTGAATTTGGTCAAGAATCGAGAAATTTGAGGATGGGGTTGGCAGCGGATGGTATCAATCCATATAGCAATATGAGCAGTAGATATAGCTGTTGGCCTGTACTTTTGGTCACATATAACCTTCCTCTATGGTTATGTATGAAAAGAAAGTTTATAATGTTGTGTTTGCTCATTTCTGGCCCTAGGCAGCCTGGCATTGATATAGATGTCTACTTGGAGCCTCTAATTGAAGACTTACAAGAACTCTGGAATGGGATCAGTGTGTATGATGCACATCTGAAGGAATACTTTACCCTTAGAGCTGTGCTATTGTGGACAATCAACGACTTCCCAGCCTACGGAAATTTATCGGGTGCAACCACTAAAGGGTACAAGGCATGTCCGATCTGCGGTGATAAAACAACTGCCACATATCTTCCGAATAGTAGGAAGATGTCATATGGAGGTCACCGTAAGTATCTTTATCGTCATCATCCTTTTCGGAGGCAACGAAAGGCGTTTAATAATGAACAAGAGTTGGAAGATGAACCTCTCCCACAGTCTGGTTAGGATGTGTTAAACGCCTTCGAGAAGATCAACTATGTGTTTGGGAAGAACAAAAAGAAGAAAAACTTGGATGGGGAAGCTTCTTGCTGGAAGAAGAAGTCCATATTTTTCAATTTGGAGTATTGGTCGTGGTTGCATGTTCGCCATTGTCTCGATGTAATGCACATCGAGAAGAATGTGGCAGAAAGTTTCATTGGGACTTTATTGAACATGCCTTTCAAGTCAAAAGATAGTGCTGTTGCTCGACAAGATATGGTTGATATGGGGTTGCGACTTGAATTAGGGCCACAAATTGGGGAGAAGAAGACGTACATACCTGCTGCCCCCTTTACATTGTCAAGGGCTGAGAAGGTGACAATGTTGACTTCATTACTCCGCATGAAAGTTCCAAGTGGACATTCATCAAACATTAGAAATTTGGTGTCGATGGGTGATTTGAAGTTGTATGGGCTCAAGTCGCACGACTGTCACATATTGATGCAACAACTGCTTCCTGTGGCCATTCGATCGGTGCTACCAAAGCGTGTTAGGATCACTATAATGAGAATGTGTTTCTTTTTCAACTCTTTGTGCACTAAGGTGATTGACGTGGCAAAGTTGGAGAAGCTTCAATCAGATTTGGTGGTAACATTGTGTGAGATCGAGAAGATATTCCCTTTCTCTTTTTTAGATATAATGCTTCATCTGACCGTGCATCTAGTAAGAGAGGTTCGATTATGTGGCCCTGTATGTTATAGGTGGATGTATCCTTTTGAACGATACATGAAGGTGTTGAAGGGGTACGTGCGCAATCGTTTACATCCAGAGGGTTGTATAGCTGAGAGATACATTGCTGAAGAATCAGCCGAGTTTTGGGGTGAGTTTAGGCAAGATTGTGGACCAATTGGACTGCCTAAGGACATACGTGCCGAAGGTCCACTTTCATCACCGACTTTGAAGCAGTTGGATAAGGATGAACGAGATGAGGCCCACCTTCATGTGTTATCCAATAACGATGAGGTGGATCCATATAAAATGTAAGTATGCATGATTTCAATTATTAAGTATTTCTGTTACTTGTGCTTAAAACACATTAACAGATGCACTTTAACTGAAGGATGCATAAGAAGATTGTGGAGGAATTACACCGTGGAAGAAAAATGAGTAAAAAGTGGCTACATGATGAACATAATCGTACCTTTGCTGATTGGTTCAAGGCAAAGGTATGGTTATGGCTTAGACATAGTTCTAACTATATATTGAATTGCATAGTTTAGTAAACATACTCTGAGTTATTGAACGGTGACTCCGTAGGTCGAAGCTGAAATAATGGAAAATCCTGGACGTGTTTCCGAAACTTTGAGATGGTTGGCTTCAAAACCGAGCTACACTATCTTCACCTATCAAGGGTACCAATACAATGGTGTAAAATACTTCACAAAACAACGAGACAATTGCAGAGCAGTACAAAACAGTGGAGTTTGCTTAGTTGCTGAAACAATGCAAGTTGCTAGCGCTAAGGATAAAAATCCGATTACAAGTGAGATGACATTCTATGGGGTTATTCAGCAGATTTGGGAGCTGGATTATTGTGACTTTAAAGCTCCTTTATTTTTGTCTCAATGGGTAGAGAACGAGCGAGGACTTAAGCAAGACGAGTATGGTTTTACGCTGGTCAACCTCAACAGACGGGGTCATCGAAAGGACCAATTCGTATCTGCTGCGCAAGTGAAACAAGTCTTCTATGTGGAAGACCCCCTCGATCTTGAGTGGTCGGTTGTCCTTCGAACCCCAAACAAAGACTACCGTGATTCTGTATATGAAGGAGATGAAGGGGAGAGCAGTGTTGAACATCAACCATTTTCTAAGGAAATACCACTTTCTTATGAGGACATTGAGAATGAGGGGGATATGACCTATCTACGAGAAAATGTTGAGGGTTTTTGGAATGAGTAAACTGGTGATCCATTTGAGGAGTAGCAATTACTGAACACTCAAATGTGCAAGGGTGCTCACTGGTGGTCCAACAACCTTTTGATCTTTTTCCTAGGAAAATGTACAGGCTTAAATGGTATTGGGATGTTTGGTTTAAAAATCTTTTGGTATGTATAAGGCAGTCACTTCAAATGTACAAGGGTGCTCAGTGTTGTGTCCTATATCCTCTTTGATGGCCGAGCCGAAGGGGGGGTTATAGTATACCACACTTGAAATGGTATTGGGATGTTTGGTTTCAAAATCTTTTGGTCACCTAAAGTTCTGCCTATGGGTTCTCTTACGTGCTTAAAAGCATGTGTGTAAATAATTTCCTTTCAGTTAATATATTTGTCTTTAAACTCAAAAAAAAAAATTAATCAACACTCTTTTAGCAGTTTTATTAGGTAATCAGCATACTCCTGTAACTTGTACACCAAAATTTATTAGGTAATCAGCATATTCTTTTCAGTTAATATATTTGCCTTTAACTTGTACTCTGTTGAAATTTAGTATTGTCCCTTTGCAGGAGATGCCCATTCACATGTCTTACTCTTCTTTATTCTCTGTGGCAGAAAGAGGATCAGGAGATGGGTAGCGATGATGATGTTGACCATGTCATAATGTGGAGGAAGGCCCATATACCGAAAGACGGGTCTGTGAATGAGAGCTTGCGCCCAGTTCTTGAGAAAATTGTAAGCATATATGCATATTTTGTTTTTCCATTTTATGTGTGATTCTTTGAATTATCAAGGGCTGAATGTAGACATGTAATGTAATGGTTTCTAGGATGAATTACTAGAGAAGAAAAGGAATGGAGACCTTGTTGAGGAAGGGTCTAATGACATATTGACCCAAGCTTTAGGAAATCCGGAGCACTCGGGTAGGGTCAGGGGTGTTGGAGGATTTGTAAGTCAAGCCCAATACTTTGGGCTAACAAGGAAGCAAAGAATCACAATGACAAAAGCTGAACTGTTGGCACGTGAGAAAAAAACGTGAGAGGGAGTTACAAGAGACAAAAAAATTGCTAGCTGAAGCTGACAAGAGAACAGAACAACTAATTGAGCAAGCACTGAAGGATTTTGAATGTCGGATGTTCTCTGAAAGAGGTATTCGGAGAGAAATGCCCATCGATCCACCAGAAGGTGTGACCCCTTGCTCTAATGGAGGTAGCCATTTTGATAGCCTCGACTCTCTTCATGCCGAGGGAGATATGCCCAACTCTATGGATCCACCAGATAAGGTATGTTTGTAGTTTAGCACCATTGTCATGTGCATATGCAACCATCTAAAGGATTAAAAGCTACACTGTTGCAATTTACTATCCCTTTTTTTGCAGGGTTATGAGATGTATGACATTGCTCTGAACAACATCACCAACATTGTAGCTTTTGGTCTTCTACTCGACACTGACAGTACAGTTCAAGAGAGTGCATCTGAACAAGATTGGGTCAGAGTCACAATTGTTGGTGATATTCAAGGTGATGAGCCTCTTCCCTTCCCTGATGGGAATGCAAAGTTGATGTTGGTCAGAGACGCTGTAGGTAGGCATGTGAAGTGGCCTAAAAAATGGGTCCTTGCGAAACTGCTATCTAAACCACGGAGAAAGTCGAAGAAAGTGAAGAAGTTGTTTACGCCTGATGAGTTACCACCCCAAGTGCCAAGGTCTTGTCAACTCTTATACAAATACGCCAAGTCTACAATGAAAGAAACTGGCATGTCTATAACTGGAGTGGTAGATCCAAACTGTTTTGGTGTTAAGAAGGAGCTCATTGTCTTGAGAGAGAATGTGATTGATCTCTTGGAGCTGAACTGGCTTGGAAGTGGAGTGTTAGAGGCGTATATGGCGTATGAGCTCTTTTATTTTTTTTCCATCTCTTAATATTTTATATGAAGCACGTTATCATGTTTCAACTTGAGTAATCATTTTTCATGCAACTAACATGTAGGTACCTATATACTATTGTCTGTGCACATGAAGAGCAGTCATTGTTTGCATTTGTTGATTCTGGAGCAACCGCTACGTGCACGAGACCGAGTTTCATTCCTTATCTAGTCAAGAGGTTAAAAGAAGGGACGTCGGACCACATTTTCATGATACCATACAATCCAGGGTAAGTAGTAAATCTCATGACATTTGATATGCATTCCTGATTTGATAAATGTTGCAGTGTACTCTTGTGACATGAATTACGTATTTGTATCTCTGATGATGTTTGATATGCATGTTTCCGGATTTCATACATGTTGCAATGTTAGTTTCTGAAATCTGCTGTTGAAATATTGGCTTCTGACTGTTTTCTGCTGTTGAAATATTTGTATCTCAGTGGCATTGTTTGTAAGGCTGCTTACATATATATATATATATATATATATGTGTGTGTGTGTGTGTGTGTGTGTGTGTGTGTGTGTGTATATACACCATTTATCTTGTAGGATACATTGGCTTCTGACTGTTGTCTGGGGGAATGACATCTATATCATAGATTCCATGCGGAGACCATCTCCTTACAAAGATTGGGAAAAGGTTGTGAAGAGGTATATGTTATTATTTAGATACATGAGATCTTCAATTCTTTCCCTCTCCTTTAGGTGTTATGAATTATTCCCACCAACTCTGTTCTAGTCATATCGATTTGAATGTAAACAAATTGCTTTGATGATTCACACGCAGTGCTGTTAAACAATTTTAAGATGAAACTGAACCCAACCATACCAACAAACTGAGGGTCACACACCTTAATATAAGTCAACTTGAAGTGTGATCATGATATCTTAGTTTAGAGTTAGCTAATTATGATATATATGGGAATGAAATATATTATCTTCATGAACTCATTAATCGTATTCACTGTTATAGGGTGCACCAATGCAGCCGGGTGGGTACGAGTGTGGGTACTATGTGATGAGATACATGAGAGACATTATAAATGATCAGAAGATGTGTTTTATGACAAAGGTAAAAATAACATGGCCTTATTTTTTTAATTGGGTGTGTGCAGTTTTATATTAACTATAATGGCTTGTTCTTTCCATCTCTTTAGTGGGCTGCATCAAGGAACCGGTCGTCGTACACTCAAGAAGAAATCGATGAAGTTCGAGTTGAAGCTGCTCAGTATATCCAATCTTTGTTATATGTTAATGAAGCTTCTAGGGCTGCTCAGTAAATGTGCCACGTACTACTCGTTGATTAATTGAAAATGCAGGTGAATCATGTTTTTTTTGGGTCTTATGCTTTAAAACATTTATGGTATGAATGTTGGTGCATCATACACTGATCGATTTAGGCGGTCCGACTAGCTAGCCTTGCCTGTTTTTTGAGATGTTGCCTAGCTAGCTATAGGTAATGTATGTCGTCGATATGTGGCCTAGCCGTTTGCCTGTTTTTGAGATGTTGTGGCTAGCCCATTTTGTGGCTATGAATGCTGGCGGCGTATTTTGTAAATGTTACAATATGATGCTAGTGTATATGTACCTATTTTTATTAAAGGACCTATCATTTTGAAGAACAAACAAAATGCGATGTTCTATCGACAAAAGCGTGTTGTGTATCCAAAAAAAACATCGGCTTAAATATGAAAATAGTAGTGCATTAGAACATTTAACATCAGATCCGTCTATTGAAACAGTTGCCAGTATAATTATACACATCAGTTTATTCATTTAAATCAATGTGCAAAACCAGTTTTAACATTAAAATGATATATGAACTGATATATATTTGTCAAAGTAACATCGTTATGTACAAAATAAACCGATGTGTCATAGGAGCAACTACGTCATTTTATTTTGAAAACACTAATATAAATGTATGAGACAACATCTTTTGTGTATACAGCCACAATAGTGCATTATTTTAGAACAATATAATATCACATATAATGACCATGAAATTAATACACAGAGAATGAATACTCTAAATGCGATGTCGATAATATGGAAATACATCGATTTTGCCTATATTTCACGTGGTCGGTTAACTTAAAACAATGTAAAATCATAAATTATATATCGAACATGATTATAAACGGGATGACAAAACCAAAAACTGTTGTCTATTTTAAATTAAGACATCATTTATTTTTATAAATAATGATGTAAATGTCACTTTTTTGCTTTAGGAGGACATCTTCACATGTTTTCAAATGACAAATTATGGATATTCATCAACAAGTGAATATGTCATACCCAAAATTGAGGGGTTTTAATTAAGAAAAGATATCTGCTTAAAACTGATGTGTAAAGTTTTGATCTTTTACTACATGCACAATAAGATCGGAAATTTTTTTGAAAGACATCTGTTGAGAACAGATGTCTAATTGAAGTTTTCTAGTAGTGTCCGTACCTTGGCTTACCTTTTCTGTCTACGAGTCTAGTCGATATCGATCAGTGTCACTCGATATCGACCTCTGTTTTGCTCCTGGTGGTTCTATCGATGTGGAGGATTTCTGCCCGACTTGATCAACTAGATTTTGACCTGTACTACTCGATATCGAGTTACTTTTTCCGCCTTCAGCTTCTGTTGCAGTTGACGTCTGCTTAGGGTTCTGGTCGATTTTGACCCCTGTACTCGATTTCAAGTTCTCTGCTCCAACGTCGACACCATAATTAAAACCTGGCACAGAATCTTGAACAATGTTAGTTGATATCAACTTACATGGGTCGATTTCGAGTGGATTTTTGGCTCTTTTGTTCAAGATTTCCACGATTTCCTCCACTTGAACTTCTATAGCCCTCTTTTCAAGCTCCTCAGGTGTCATATTTCTTACCTTTGCTTCCCCGCATGTGATTTATACACCTTTAATTGACTTGACCTCCATAGGCCCTTCATTCTTCCTCACCATTTTGTTGAAAACGTACTCTATCACTTCATTACTAATGGTGAATGAGAGCAATCCTTTCCTTGTGCTTATGTTGGCATCGACGGTTGCTAAGAATGGCCTTCCTAAAATAATGGGACAAGCAGGGTCCTCTGCCATATCAACAACTAGAAAATGAGTAGGGACAAAGAACTTACCTCCTTTTAATGGCACATCATCAACCATCCCTGTTGGAATAACCACCATATTGTTGGCCATGAAAAGTTTTGCATCCACAGGCTCTAGGGCACCTATCTTTATCTTGGACCATATGGTTAGCACCTAAATCACATAAAGCATTAAAGCGATATTGACCTAAGCCTATAATTATAGAAAACCTAACTGGGTCCGCCCTCTTCTCTGGTAGCTCCAACCTGTTGCACTCCTCTGCGATCTCAACGATAGATCGCTTCTTATATATTATATCTTTAAGGAACCTTACATATGATGGCATCTCATGAAGTGCTTCGGTGAATGGAATTTTAACATTGAGCCCTTGAAGCATCTTCACAAAGCATTGAAACTTCTTTTCCGCCGGGTCGTTAATAACTTTCTTAGGGAATGGTAGCACCTTCTTCTTCACTGCGGCTGGAGTTAAGTCGACATCGAGTAGAGGGTGGTCGATATCGATTGGAGAAGTCGATTTCTTGTGCAGCTCAGCGTCTGTGTCAACATCGAGTGAAGGAGACTCGACGTCGACTTCACCTTGGTCGATATCGACTGGAGTAGTCGATATCGATGTCTCTTATGTGGCTTTCTCCTCCGCTTTTTGCTCAGGCATTTGCAATTGATGCCCACTCTTCAGATTTACAGCTGCTATATATCCAGTAGTTTTGCCCTTTAGATTTGGCACAGTAGATCCAGGCAGCGATCCTAACGATTTGGGAATTTGTTCTGCCAATTGACCCATTTGGCTCTCCATGTTCCTCTTCCAAACATCGATCTCCCCGAGCCTAGAATTGATGCCCTACAGCTGAGTATGGATGGAGTTATTTGCTTGTTTAAACTCAGCGTGGTTCCTCCGCATCTCATCAAGAATGATATGCAGGTCATCCTTCCTTGGTTCGCGCTCAGGGTGCCCTGGTGCTCTATAAGGTCGGGGATCCCGTTGTTGATGTTGAGGTTGATAGAACCTTTGATCTTCCCAATACTGTTAATTGCAACCTCCATAGGCATTGGTGTTGTGCCTTGTTGAGCCACATTCCTGACAAGCTTAGTTGGTTGAGAGGAACCTAACTTGCTTTTGTAGGCGGCGTGTGTGATCATTGTGGAATTGTTGCCACACATTAGGATCAATCTCCTTTGGAGGCTCATAAAGTGGCATAGATGGGGTAGGCCTTGAGTCATAGGCCGCAGAAGTCCTATATGTGTCATCAAAGTTGACTAGCCTATCAATTGTGTCCCAGGCATCCATTGGTGTAAGGTCAATGTACCGATAGGAGGTGTAACAGTTGATTCTCTCCTTATTCGGTGCATCAAGGGAGATGTAGAAGATCTCCTGGATGACATATGGCAATTGCCCATGCGTAGGGCATGATCTCAATAAATCTTTAAAGCGACCCCACGCGTGCGCCAATGTCTCACCAAGCTTTTGTTTGAAAGTCGTGATCCTTTGCCGCAACATCGTCATTTTAGATGGAGGAAAGAACTTGTTTAGGAACGCATCCTTCACCTTTGTCCATGTCCTAAGCATGCGCGGAGCTAAGCTTTCTAGACATTTTAATGTCTTCCTTACAAGAGACCATCGAAAGGATTTCAGTCTAACATATTCTAAGTTTGCACCATCAGCAATAGTCTCACATAAATCCATAAAAGTAGAAATATGTTGCAAGGGGTATTCATTAGTTCTTCCTTCAAAAGTATTTCATTTAATTTCAGACAGGAAGTTAATCTTAATCTCATAATTAGAGGGAGGAATAAGAATTGCATATTTAGGAACGTGAAGCGGCGGATGCATGTAATGCATCGCCATCTGCGGACACTGATTGAGCCTCTCCTGGGCTTGTCTGCCCGCATCCTCTTCTCTATCAGCGCGGGCTCGCTCTACAGCAGCGACGGCCCTTTCATTGGCGATTGTAGTATTATGGTCCTCTATCTCCTTCCTCAATCACTAAGATTTGAGCCTGTGTCTCGTTATCCACCATGATTTTGATAGCTCTGTTTCGAAGATGGAGAAAACGTTCGGGCTCGTCTAGGCTTTCCAAGATAGGTTTGCGATCAAAGCGTCGCATAAACCTGCAAAATCAACACTAAAAAACGTGAATAAACCTTCGGGCGCGATTGATTTCCTCCAAGGCAGCGGCGCCAATTTGTTCGTGAGGGGAGGGATCGCTATATAAAATATCAAATAGAATATCAAACTAAACCGACTCCCTTGTCCAAGTAAATAAAATATATGAATCCTTTGCGATGTAGTGGTAGGGTAATTCCGGATCAAATCCACGAAGAGGTTCGATATCGACTACAGTTCCAGTCGATTTCCAGCAAATTCCTGCAGAAGACAAAAGCACAGTCGACATCGAGTTGTTCACTCCATATCGGGTCAGCTACTCGATATCGACCTCTGTAGTCGATTTCGAGTCTTCAACAAAAACTGTAAATGTCACCAATTTTATTGGAAAAGAATCCAAAGAAAGTAAGAATGATAATGGAAGGGTGGAAAAAATAAAAACACAGATTTTTTATAACTCAATAAACTAAAAAGCTTCCAAGATCGGGGATTCATGCCACAACGATAACCATATAAGACTTATGCCAAATTCATGAAAGATGATGTCTTTCCGCCAAATAACTTTCGTTACCAAAAATTAGATGATTAGAGGCTCTCGCATAAAACCTAAGAGTTACTATCCAATTTCATAACTGATTCAAATTCAAAATATGATTGGCTTTCGCTTCAATAATGAAAAATAAGGATCTCCCCAACTCTCGCAAAGGATCATGCATAGGATAGAAGATGTAATCGCATAAAAATCATACCTTTGATGCACAAACTTACATAGCTATCGTCGAGCTCATCCCGACCCTAGAAGTAAGAGAACTACTCGCGCCTCATCATTGTTGACATCATCATCATTGAAAAGAAGCTACTTTGAATTAAAATTGCAAAAGAAAGAGTACAACCGAACAAAGCCAATTCTCCGCTCTCGCTTCCTCTTCACCCCACTCGGCTCTCTCTCTCTCTACTGTATCGAAACGTTTTTCTTGCTGTAATTGGATTATTAAACTCAGCCCGAATGGCCTCTAATTATAGATCTCAAACCTCGCTATCCAAGGATAAGAAAATCTATCTTTATTCTTAAGATAAAACTAAAATAAGTAAATAACTAAATCACTTTAGGTAAATATCAAATTCACCATAAAGGATAACAAGGCTGGTGGTAAAGGATAAAAGATCTCGACCTTAGGATAATTGTAAGATTTTCGGATAGAATTCTATCAAAAACAGCATCGGATCTGTCTGCAGCAGCAATCGATATCGACCAGCTCATGTCGATATCGACCTCTTCTTTCTATCTTGATCCATTTCTACTCGACCTCGGATTTGCACTCGAACTCTATCTTTTCACTTGATTCATGGCACTCGATATCGACCACATCTAGTCGATATCGACCCCTCTGTGTCGACATGCTTTGTTCTCTGCTCTGCTGGATTTCTGGTGTTCTGTTTCACTCGATGTCGAGTCTTTAGGTCTATTTCGACTCCTTAGTAGACTTCAAGTTCTTTTTCACCTCTTCTTGCTTCTCCAAATTTCGCTATATTTGTCTTGATTTATGTGAAATAACATAAAAACTCGTGTAGAACTTTATATTTGACAAATAAACATAAACTACACTAGTCTTATGCTTTCCCAACCAATATGCATGAAAACATGGACAGAATGGACATAAAAGTAGATGGAAAATATTGCAATTTACTCGCACATCAGTTCATAATGTGGCTTAGATGGGGCATGCCTCAACGATGATGATGTGTCAGAAGCCTCAAGAATCCCATATGTGATATCGAACTCCACCAACCTCTCTATGGATTCCCAAGCCTCTTGTAGAGCAAGTTCAAGGTAGCCATAGGAGGTTTAGGTGTTGATCCTCTCCTTGGTTGCAACGTCAAGAGAATTATAAATAATCTTTTGAATCACGTATGGTGCTTGGCCATGCGTCGGGCATGATCGTAGTAGGTCCTTGAACCTCTCCCAAATAATCGCCAGAGCTTCACCAAGCTTTTGCTTGAAAGCCGTGATCTTCTGCCGAATCAACGCCGTCTTGGATGGAGGGAAGGACTTCTTGAGGAACGCGTCCTTGACTGCATTCCAAGTGCGAAGTGATCTTGGGGTTAAGCTTTCCAATCACTGCAATGTTTTACGTGCAAGGGATAAGAATCGCCGATTCAGGCACTGTGAGCGAGGGATGCATGTATTGCTTTGCGTTCTACGGGAGTGCGTTGATTTGAGCTTCATATTTTCTTCTAGCTTTATCCTCCCAATCGCCACACTCTCGTTGCACTTTTTCCGTATGAGGGCACTCAATAGTGGTGTTCCGCTGCGATCCGCATTCGATGCAATCTTGGTTTGCTGAAAGGAACCTCACTTGATTTTGGAGCTTTCAATGTTGATCTTTATGGAATTGCTCCTTCAGGTCTGGATCGATCACCTTAGAGGGTTCATAGTGTGGCATAGATGGGGCATGCCTCGATGATGATGATGTGTCGGAAGCCTCAAGAGTCCCATATGTGTTATGGAACTCCACCAACCTCTCTATGGTTTCCGAAGCCTCTTGTGGAGCGAGTTCAAGGTAGCCATAGGAGGTGTATGTGTTGATACTCTCCTTGATTGCAGCATCAAGAGCATTATAATAATCTCTTGAATCACGTACAATGGTTGGCCATGCGTCGGGCATGATCGTAGTAGGTCCTTGAACGTTTCCCAAATAGTCGCCAAAGCTTCACAAGGCTTTTTCTTGAAAGCCGTGATCTTCTGCCGGATCAACGACGTCTTGGATGGAGAGAAGGACTTCTTGAGGAACACGTCCTTGACTTCATTCCAGGTGTGGAGCGATCTTGGGACTAAACTTTCCAATCGTTGCAATGTTTTATGTGCAAGGGACCAACGAAAGGCCTTTAGTTTGACATATTCAAGGCTTTGTCTATCAGCAATAGTATCGCAAAGATCTAAGAAGGTAGTAATATGTGCCATAGGGCAGTCGTTAGGTTTTCCTTCATATTGATGTCTCCAAATATCAGTAAGGAAACTAGGCTTAATTTAAAAATTAGATGTAGAGATAAGCATCATCGATTCTGGCACTGTGAGCGAGGGATGCATGTATTGCTTTGCGTTCCATGGGAGTGCGTTGATTTGAGCTTCATATTTTCTTCTAGCTTGCTCCTCCCTATCTCCACACTCTCGTTGCACTTCTTCCGTATGAGGCCACTCAATAGTTGTGTTCCGATGCGATCCGCATTCGATGCAATCTTGGTTCGCTGAAAGGAACCTCACTTGCTTTTTGAGCTTTCAAAGTTGATCTTTATGGAATTTCTTCTTCGCGTCCGGATCGATCACCTTAGAGGGTTCATATTGTGGCATAGATGGGGCATGCCTCGATGATGATGATGTGTCGGAAGTCTCAAGAGTCCCATATGTGTTATCGAACTACACCAACCTCTCTATGGTTTTTCAAGCCTCTTATGAGGTGAGTTCAAGGTAGCCATAGGAGGTGTAGGTGTTGACCCTCTCCTTGGTTGCAGCGTCAAGAGCATTATCAATAATCTCTTGAATCACGTAAAGTGGTTGGCCATGCGTCGGGCATGATCGTAGTAGGTCTTTGAACCGTTCCCAAACAGTCGCTAAAGCTTCACCAGGCTTTGCTTGAAAGTCGTGATCTTCTGCCGGATCAACGGCGTCTTGGATGGAGGGAAGGACTTCTTGAGGAACGCGTCCTTGACTTCATTCCAGGTGTGGAGTGATCTTGGGACTAAGCTTTCCAATCACTGCAATGTTTTACGTGCAAGGGACCAACGAAAGGCCTTTAGTTTGACATATTCAAGGCTTTGTCCATCAGCAATAGTATCGCAGAGATCTAAGAAGGTAGTAATATCTGCCATAGGGCACTCGTTAGGTTTTCCTTCATATTGATGTCTCCTAATCTCAGTAAGGAAACTAGGCTTAATTTCAAAATTAAAAGTAGGGATAAGAATCGCCGATTCAGGCACTGTGAGCGTGGGATGCATTTGTTGCTTTGTGTTCCGCGAGAGTGCGTTGATTTGAGCTTCATATTGTCTTCTAGCTCGCTCCTCCCTATCTTCGCACTCTCGTTGCACATATTTAAGGCTTTGTCCATCAGCAATAGTATCGCAGAGATCTAAGAAGGTAGTAATATGTGCCATAGGGCACTCGTTAGGTTTTCCTTCATATTGATGTCTCCTAATCTCAGTAAGGAAACTAGGTTTAATTTCAAAATTAAAATTAGGGATAAGAATTGCCGATTCAGGCACTGTGAGCGAGGGATGCATTTATTGCTTTGCGTTCCACGAGAGTGCGTTAATTTGAGGTTCATATTGTCTTCTAGCTCGCTCCTCCCTATCTCCACACTCTCGTTGTGCCACTTCTCTAGCGATGAAATCCTCTATTTCATTCTTTAAGCACTCAATCTGTTGAGCCTGGTTCTCTTGGTTCGCCATGGCTATTTGAATTCTAGCTCAAAGGTGGAGATAGCTTTCAGTATCGTCTAATCCTTTAAATTTAGGTGTGAGATCAGTTCGTTGATACACCTATAAATCAAAACTTAAAAGAATGTGATAATTGAATACTAGGGCGCGATTGATAGCTTCCCCAACAACGATGCCAAAATTTAATATAATAAAATATAAACAATGCAACCCTTAGCCTTTTTAAAGATATTCAAGTCTCCCCGTTGCGGTAGTAGGGAAATAAGGTTCAATCCTCGAGGAAGCGAGTCCGCGGGATCCTAGTAGAGCCTGAA
Source organism: Persicaria maculosa (assembly GCA_963922045.1). Classification (NCBI taxonomy): domain Eukaryota; kingdom Viridiplantae; phylum Streptophyta; class Magnoliopsida; order Caryophyllales; family Polygonaceae; genus Persicaria; species Persicaria maculosa. The sequence goes on from OY998260.1 coordinate 30,740,796, forward strand.
CGTCACGTTTCAATGTCGAACAGAAGCCTTTATCTCGAGTAGTGGACTCAACGTTGACTTTGGCTATCGATTTCTATTGCAACAGAAAACTTACAGAGACAAAAAACGAGAAGTCGATATCGACTAGGGGTGTCGATATCGATGTCATCAACGAAGTCGACATGGCACAAAAGACTGCCAATCAACACAGGGGACTCGAGTTTGAGTGATGTACTCGATATCAATCTCGGCAAGCAGGAACAAGGTTCGTCGACACATCAAACGTCGACGTACGGCAAAGTGGTCGATATTGACCCGTTGGGTCAAAATCGAGTGGTTCCTACAGAAAGGTTAATTTTTGTTGGAAAAGAAAGGCCAAAGAAAGTAGGATGGAGTGTTCGTGGGTGGGGGTGGAGTGTAGGAGATTCAAATAAACTAAATATAACAATTCACAACTAGGCTAACTCCCTATCCCAAACAAATAATACAAGAATCCCCTCCCTTGTAGTAGTAGGGTAATTCAGGATCGAATCCATGAGGAGGTATGTCAGCGCTTCCCTTGTTGTATTCACGATCAAAGCTTTCGACCTCAGAAGACACTCGATATCGAGTAATCTGGTCGATATCGACCTCAGTTCTGGTCGATTTCCTAGCGCAGTTCCTACAAAACACAAAAGCAGCAAAGTCGACGTTGAGCAGAGACCTCGATATCGACGTTAGACCTCGATATCAACCCTTACAGTCGATTTCGACACTTGTCACAGAAACTGTTTTCATAACCAATTTGTCGGAAAAGAGTCCGAAGAAAATAGAATGGGAAAGGAGGATGATCAGAAATAAAATTTAAACTTTAATGTTGATTTCAATTAATTAAAAATCTTCCAAAGTCGGGGTTTCATGCCACAACGATAACAATGCAAGTTTTATGCTAAAGCTATGAATTTTAATGCCTTTCCGTCAAATAACTTTCGTTACCAATACTTAGGTGATTAGAGGCTCTCGCATAGTTCCTAAGAGTTACTATCCAATTCATCAGCAATTCAAGTTCACAATATGAGTGGCTTTCGCTTCAATAATGCAAATAATGAATCTCCCTAACTTTTGTAAAGGATCATGCATGGGGTAGAAGACGGAATCGCATAAAAGTCATACCTTTGATGCACTTACCTCACATTGCTATCGTCGGGCTCACCCCGACCCTAGAAGTGGGTTGACTACTCGCTCCTCATCATGCACATCATCATCATCATTATTGTTGAAAGAAAGCTACTTTGAATTAAAACTTCGAAAGAAAGTACAACTGAACAAGCCACTCCGCTCTCGCTTTACAACTTCACTCGACCTTCTCTCTCTCTCTTTACTCGTTACTACTGTAATTGGAACTGAAATTCTCTGCGTAAATAGCTCCCTAAACTCAGCCCTATTGGCCTCTATTTATAGATGTCGATAAAGACTCGAAACTTTATCTTTATTCTCTAAGATAAACTTAAATAAAAGTAAAACTAAAACTCAATGGTGAAATCAGCCTCCTCATGATAGATCTGGTGTGGAAGATAAGAAATCTCGACTTTTGGATAGACGTGTAAGCTTTGGATAGATTTCTATCAAAAATCTGAGTCGGATTCCTCTGCTGGTATGGTCGATATCGACCGTAGACATTGATATCGACCCCTTCAAAACTTTATCTCGAGCTCTCCTTCTCCTACTCGAACTAGCACTCGACTTCTATCATTTAGCTCGATATGGCAACCTCGATATCGACCTACAGACGTCGATATCGACCTCTCTGTGTCGACGTGCTCTGTTTCATTTCCTGCTCGATTCCTATGTCTCTGATGCACTCGATGTTGAGGTCCCTAGTCGATTTCGACCTCTTTAGAAGACTTCGAGTTCTTTTTCCGCTCTTCCAAATTCATCCATTTTTATCCTGTTTTCTGCGAAATCACATAGAAACTCGTGCAAACCCATATATTTGACATTTTAGCGTAAACTACACAAATTCCATGTTTTCCCATTAATATGCATGCAAAAGACAATAAAATGGACTTTTATGTGCATAGAAAATATGGCAATTTGCGCGCACATCAAACACCCCATACTTAAGCTTGCTTGTCCCAAAGCAATACCCCTAATGGTCATTCAGGGGAAGAAAGTAAACCCTCAACATCATAGATTCATTTTCATATGTCCCTACAATCAATTGCCATCCTCGATAAGCTACTTATGTCAACCAAGTCTATGCTTGTGCATAAAAGCAATTTCATACTCATAAAAGGATGTAATATGCAAAAATAATTTTAGCGACATAGCATTAATAATCAAGAGGACTTTTGCAAGCTTGTGAGAAATAGATTGGTAAAAGGCTAAAGGTGGGCTCATATTTGGCCATGTGGTGTTAAATTCGGGGAATCATACTTTCTTTCCAAAACATTCCACATTCCTTCTTTATAATGTCTCACCTTTCACTCATCGCTCAATGCTTTTATTCAATATAATGCTTTTACCTCTCTAACCTTAGCACTGCCTTCTCGCGAGTCGCAAACATGGGTGTCATGAATGGCCCCGGATACTTAGTACTTCGGAGTCCTCACCTTGTGTCCCATCTCGCTAAACTAACATCTCAATGAGCAGGGTCGACCTATCTTTATCTCCCGAGGTGATCGGATTTTTTCTCGTTCATTAAATTTTCCATGATTCATAATTCTTTCATTCCTGCCAACAACTTCATAAATAATGCACAACTCCATATGACTCCAGAGATGACATCCATTCTCAACATTGTCCCCGGATAGGGTATAAGGTATAAAATGGGCAATATGTGTATATGTGGAGCAATAATGATCATGATAAGGCTCATATATGGCTTTGTGACTTTTGCAAATATGCATAGGTAAGGCTAGGATATGAACTTGTATAAGTAAGCACTTGTATGGAAATTTTATAAAAAATCCTCCATCATCTTATCATGCACATGTCAAAAGCAACTTCAAATTTTCATCTCCTTTATTTTTTTTCTTTTTGCACTTCATTGGGACTTCCCTTAACTAGGCAATCTAATGTTATATCTCTAATGAATCTAATTTTGCGTTATAGAGCTCTTTTTTATACTTCCATGACTCTTCTTCTTTTTTTCAAAAATTTTTTTATGGGGATCATTTTTTTTTCTCTTTTTTTGAAATAAAAACTAAATATGCATTAAAATAAATATGCGAATCTAAACTAAGTATGAATATGCAAGTAAGCCTTTCCCCCACCTCATACTTAAAATTTACATTGTCCTCACTGTATTAGAACTAGGATTAAGAAGAAAACTTACTAAACCGTCACAAATTTCAGGAGTCGAAGAAGACAACAGGGAAGGTCAATATCGACCCTTAACATCGATATCGATTTCTGCCCAGGCTTCAGGGTGATCCGGCCTCGATCACAACCCTTATCTATGTCGACCTTGAGGTCGATCTCGAGCTTGGACATCGATTTCGATGTCTTCTCAGTGTGATTTTTCTCTCTCCTGCAACTTGTTAAAATAAAAACCAAAACAAAAATATGCAAAACAATAATAGTGTTTAAAACCAAAACAAAAGTGTCTAAAAATCAAAACTAAGTCCTTGTTACAAGCTCTAGACTTTTAAGTCGCTAGGCCGACCTCTTCCTTTGCGCTTCTCAAGGCGGCATCTGCAGAGCCCATGTGGCTTAGGCCTCAAATATGACTCCTTTCTTATCACGCATCTGCATTCTGCCTGGATGGATCTGATTCACCGTGAATGGTCCTAAGTTCTTATCCTTGAATCTTGTAGGGAACCAATGGTCCTTAGATTTGGCAACATAGACCTTGTCTCCGATCTCATATTGGCTCGAATCATCATCCGATACTCTACATAAGCGCACATGCCAAGGCACACCTCTTCCAAATAATGATAAATCCTTAATTGAAATGGAACAAGAGGAATCCGTACCTTGACTTACCTTTTTCTCTATCTGTGGCTCAGGTCGATGTCGATATTCAGAGGTCAATATCGACCTCTGTTGTACTCCTGGAGGATCAGTCGATTTGGAGAGTTTCGGCTCGATATGATCAGCTCGATTTCGACCCTCAGAGATCGATATCGAGGTCTCCTTTCCTCCCTTCTCAACGCTGATGGTGGTCGATTTTGGTAGGGCATGGTCGATATCGACCCTTGACCTCAATTTCGATGTTTCCTCTTCTCCTCTGTCGACCCAATACTTATGACGTGGCACAGAATCTTGAACATTAGTGGTCGATATCGACTTACCTGGGTCGATTTCGATGTTCTGTTGAGCTCCTTCGTTCATGATTGCCACAACTTCCTCCACTTGGGCTTCTATGGCCCTCTTCTCAAGCTCCTCTGGTGTCATACTTCTTACCTTTGCTTCTCCACATGCAATGTAGACACCATTGATGGATTTTATCTCTATTGGCCCTTGATTTTTCACCGTCTTGTTAAAGGCATACTCTATCACTTTGTCACTAATTGTGAATGAGAGCAATCATTTCTTTACGCTAATGTTGGCATCAACGGTTGCTAGGAATGGCCTACTTAAAATAATTGGACAAGCAGGGTCCTCCGATATATCAACAACTAGGAAATCAGCAGGGACAAAGAATTTACCTACTTGTACTGGCACATCCGTCACTATCCCAGTTGGAATCACTACCGTATTGTTAGCCATGTACAATTTTGCATCCACGGGCTCCAGAGGACCTATCTTTACCTTGTGCCATATGGTTAGTGGCATCATGCTAACGCTAGCACCCAAGTCAACTAAAGCATTAAATTTGAATTGACTTAGACCTATAGCGATAGAAAACTTACCTGGGTCCGCCCGCTTTTGTGGTAGCTCCAACCTGTTACACTCCTCTGCGATCTCAAAGAGCGATCGCTTCTTACCCAAGATGTCTTTAAAGAACCTTACATAAGATGGCATCTCGTGAAGTGCCTTTGTGAATGGTATAGAGACATTAAGACCTTGGAGCATCTTCATGAACTGTTGGAACTTCTTTTCCGATGGGTCCTTAATCACCTTTCTAGATGGGAATGGCAACACCTTCTTCCTTCCCGCGGCTGCAGTGAGGTCGACATCAACATCAATAGGGTCAATATCGACTGGAGGAGTCGATTTCTATGGTGACACAGCATCAGGGTCGACATCGACAGGAGGGTCGACATCGACGTCACCTTGGTCGATATCGACAGGGGGGTCGATATCGACGTCTGTTCTGGCTCCTTCTCCTCCGCTTTTTGCTCGGGCATTTGTAATTGACGCCCACTCCTTAGGTTCATTGCCGTAATATGACCAGTGGTTTTGCCCTTTTGGTTGGGCACAGTGGATCCAGGGAATGATCCTGACGCTTTGGGTATTGCTTCCGCCAATTGACACATTTGAGTCTCCATGTTGCGCTTCCAAACGTCGATCTCCCCAAGTCTAGAATTGATGCCCTGCAGCTGAGTATGAACATAGTTGTTGGCTTGTTTGAACTCAGCGTGATTCCTCCGCATCTCATCAAGAATGATTTGCAGGTCATCTTTCCTTGTTTCCCGCTCAGGGTGCCCTGGTACCCTATATGGTGGGGGATCCCTTTGTTGATAGAACCTTTGATCACCCCAATATTGTTGATTTCCCCCTCCATAGGAGCCTCTCGTCCACTTAACCTCCTCATGTTGTTCTGCCATGGATACTTGCTAAGTATGTGGACAAGCACTAGTGTTATGCCTTGTTGAGCCACACTCCTGACAAGTTTGATTGTTGCTCAGGAACCTGACTTGGTTTTGAAGGTAGCGTGTTTGATCGTTATGGAATTGTTGCCACACATCAGGATCTATCTCCCTTGGATGCTCATATAGGGGCATAGATGGGAGAGGCCTTGCATCATAGGCCGCAGCAGCCCCATAAGTATTGTCAAAGTTCACAAGCCTCTCAATGGTCTCCCATGCCTCCGTTAGTGTAAGCTCAATGTTCCGATAGGAGGTATATGAATTGATCCTCTCCTTATTCGGCGCATCAAGGGCATTATAAAAGATATCCTGGATGACATATAGAAGTTGCCCATGCGTCGGCCATGATCTCAGCAAGTCCTTAAATCGCTCCCACGCCTGTGCTAGGGTTTCACCTGGCTTTTGTTTGAAAGCCGTGATCCTTTGTCTTAGCATCGCCATTTTAGAAGGTGGGAAGAATTCGTTCAAGAATGCATCTTTCACCTCCGCCCATGTCCTCAGCGAGCGTGGAGCCAAACTTTCAAGCCACTGTAATGCCTTCCCTGCCAAAGACCATCGAAAAGATTTTAATCGCACATACTCTAAATTCACTCCATCAGCAACTGTCTCACATAAGTCCATAAAAGTAGAGATGTGTTGCAGGGGGTATTCATTAGGTCTTCCTTCAAAAGTATTTCTTTTTATCTCAGATAGGAAGTTAATTGTTCTTTCATAGTTGGAGTGAGGAATTAAAATTGCGGATTCAGGAACATGAAGCGGCGGATGCATGTATTGCATCGCCGTCTGTGGATACTGATTGAGCCGCTATTGGGCTTGTCTGCGCGCATCCTCCTCCCTATCAGCACGGGCTCGCTCAACAGCAGTGGCGGCCCTTTTAGCAGCGATTGTAGCATTGTGGTCCTCGATTTCCTTCCTCAACCGCTCTATGGTTTCGGCCAGCGTCTCATTGTCAGCCATGATGCGAATTGCTTTATTGCGAAGATGGTAGAAATGTTCAGGCTTGTCAATTGGTTCCAGGATAGGTCCGCGATCAGAACGTCGCATAAACCTGCAAAATATGCTTAAAAGATCGTGATTAACTTACGTGGCGATTGATTGCCTCCCCGGCAACGGCGCCAATTTGTTCGCGGGCGGGGGTGGAGTGTAGGAGATTCAAATAAACTAAATATAACAATTCACAACTAGGCTAACTCCCTGTCCCAAACAAATAATACAAGAATCCCCTCCCTTGTAGTAGTAGGGTAATTCAGGATCGACTCCACGACGAGGTATGTCAGCGCTTCCCTTGTTGTATTCATGATCAAAGCTTTCGACCTCAGAAGACACTCGATATCGAGTAATCTGGTCAATATCAACCTTAGTTCTGGTCGATTTCCTAGCGCAGTTCCTGTAAAAGACAAAAGCAGCAAATTCGATGTCGAGCAGAGACCTCGATATCGACGTTAGACCTCGATATCGACCCTTACATTCAATTTTGACACTTGTCACAGAAACTGTTTTCGTAACCAATTTGTCGGAAAAGAGTCCGAAGAAAATAGAATGGGAAAGGAGGATGATCAGAAATAAAACTTAAACTTTAATGTTGATTTCAATTAACTAAAAATCTTCCAAAGTCGGGGTTTCATGCCACAACGATAACAATGCAAGTTTTATGCTAAAACTATGAATTTTAATGCCTTTCCGTCAAATAACTTTCGTTACCAACACTTAGGTGATTAGAGGCTCTCGCATAGTTCCTAAGAGTTACTATCCAATTCATGAGCAATTCAAGTTCACAATACGAGTGGCTTTCACTTCAATAATGCAAATAATGAATCTCCCTAACTTTCGTAAAGGATCATGCATGGGGTAGAAGACGGAATCGCATAAAAGTCATACCTTTGATGCACTTACCTCACATTGCTATCGTCGGGCTCACCCTGACCCTAGAAGTGGGTTGACTACTCGCTCCTCATCATGCACATCATCATCATTATTGTTGAAAGAAAGCTACTTTGAATTAAAACTTCGAAAGAAAGTACAACCGAACAAGCCACTCCGCTCTCGCTTTACTACTTCACTCGGCCTTCTTTCTCTCTCTACTCGTTACTACTGTAATTGGAACTGAAATTCTCTGCGTAATTAGCTCCCTAAACTCAGCCCTATTGGCCTCTATTTATAGATGTCGATAAAGACTCGAAACTTTATCTTTATTCTCTAAGATAAACTTAAATAAATGAAAACTAAAACTCTATGGTGAAATCAGCCTCTTCATGATAGATCTGGTGTGGAAGTTAAGAAATCTCGACTTTTGGATAGACGTGTAAGCTTTGGATAGATTTCTATCAAAAATCTGAGTCGGATTCCTCTGCTGGTATGGTCGATATCGACCCTAGACATCGATATCGACCCCTTCGAAACTTTATCTCGAGCCCTCCTTCTCCTACTCGAACTAGCGCTGGACTTCTATCATTTAGCTCGATATGGAAACCTCGATATCGACCTCCAGACGTCGATATCGACCTCTCTGTGTCGACGTGCTCTGTTTCATTTCCTGCTCAATTCCTATGTCTCTGATGCACTCGATGTCGAGGTCCCCAGTCGATTTCGACCTCTTCAGAAGACTTCGAGTTCTTTTTCCGCTCTTCTAAATTCGTCCATTTTTATCCTGTTTTTTTGCGAAATCACATAGAAACTCGTGCAAACCCATATATTTGACATTTAAGCGTAAACCACACTAATTCCTTGTTTTCCCATTAATATGCATGCAAAAGACAATAAAATGGACTTTTATGTGCATAGAAAATATGGCAATTTGCGCGCACATCATGGAGAAGGAGAAATGAACAACAAGTAACAATGGGTTGTTGGATTTTTCAATAACTCAACGAACGGCATGCAATAATGATGTAAACAAAGAAAGAAAAGATCTTCCAAAGCTAGGAATTACCACGACGACAACCATGAAAGTAGAAGTAAGGAATCAATAAAGATGCATAATTTTATCATAAAGGAGAAGGCTTTCACCTATACCCGGCAAATAGGAAAAGATACCTTGCAATAAATTAACCTAATTTGCGTCTACTGATAATGCATATCTTATATAGGCATTTTTAGGATAGTTAGGTTGCATTTAGTGCATGATTTGGAGATTAATTGCATCTAATTATTATTTTGGAAGAGTTCGGATCATGCGCACAATTGTGGTTATTTTGTAGAGTTGGATTCGAATGCCACGAAAGGATGCAATGGTCTTGGATAGGACATAACGAGCAAGTGGAAGAGGATATACAAGCTGTCTGCATATGCGACGGGATCTGAAGAGGACACAGCATCCACAGGCGGCGACCGCTACATACAAGCAGCTGCCGTCGCAAGCTCCCACGCAGCAGCACTGGAGAATACACAAGCAGCGGCCGCTGCACAGATGCGGCCGCCGCCGCATGGGTCGTCAGCAACAAGACGTTGCGTTTTAGTTAATGAATGAGGATTGTATTTGTTCTTGGCTGTCTTTTAGTTTGAAGACCGACTTTAACTTAGTTACTATTGAACTCGTTTTTACGTTCATCAGACAATTAGAGAGATTGAGCGATGTCTTCCATGAGGAACAAAACTCATTTGTTCTATTTATGATTTGAAGATTTATTTGGATTGATTGTGAGTTCCTGAATCTCGTTCTTATTTCCTATATTGAATGTTTCAACTTCTTTGCAGTTATTGATTGATTGTTTTGTTCTATCTTATCTGCCCAACTCGTTAGATCAATTCCATTGCTAGCGTTTTGGAAATTCCTGATTGCGAACCTTAACCTAAGTTGCAAATTTATCCCTTTAGGGCTGATTGAACTAATTAGGTAGGTAGGAACTTGGATGTGTTGTTAAATCCCTTTTTAGGGACTACAAATACCTTTGTTAATCTCTGAACTTAAAGCTGTCTATTGGGTTAAATCCTTTTATGAGGGACTTCTCATGAGATAAGGGTTTCTAGGACTCATTGGACTAGTAACTATATTAGGTCGGGACAAGATTATTCATAGGAAACCTAAAAGGATGAGAGGAAGTTACAATGATCGCTTCAACAAAATAAAGTGGATAACTGTAGGTAGAACTACTTCTCACTATTGTCTAAAACAAGTTCATTTACTTTTGCTTGCACCATTCCTCTTTGATAAAAGGCGGATCATTTTCCATTCTCAACCCCCCCTTTTGGTTACTCAATTGGCACCCGAATCACACTTAAATAGCAAATTTCCATTTGGGATCGACCTCTTGCTTATTGCTATACTAGTTTTAAGTTTCAGTTATATTTTGACAGGATCAATGACAGGTTTTCCTCCCGTCAAATTTAGCGACGTGTCGGGAAAATTTATTTATTCTTGTGTGTTTTGTTGCTAATCTTGATGTGGATCATCTTATATGGTCCATACCCGTGGTACTAATCAATTATTGCTATTGTTTGATTCAAAGATCGAAAAAACCCTTTTTGCTTTAAGGCGAGATGATTATTAATGCTATGTCACTGAAATTGTTTTTGCATATAAACCTCCTTTTATGATTATGAAATTGCTTCTATGCACAGGCATGGATTTAGTTGACATAAGTAACTTATCGAGGATGGCAATTGATTGTAGGGACATATGAAAATTGAATCTATGATGTTGAGAGTTTACTTTCTTCCCCTGAATGACCATTAAAGGTATTCCTTGGGGACAAGCAAGCTTAAGTATGGGGTGTTTGATGTGCGCGCAAATTGCCATATTTTCTATGCACATATAAGTCCATTTTATCATTCTTTTGCATGCATATTAGTGGGAAAACATGGGATTAGTGTAGTTTACGCTTAAATATCAAATATATGGGTCTGCACGAGTTTCTATGTGATTTCGCAGAAAACAGGACAAAAATTGACAAATTTGAAAGAGCGGAAAAAGAACTCGAAGTCTTCTGAAGAGGTCGAAATCGACTGAAAGACCACGACATCGAGTACAGCAGCAAAGGCAGAAATCGAGCAAGAAGAGAACAAAGCATGTCGATGCCAGCAGAGGTCGATATCGAGGATTGATGGTCGATATCGAGTGCCCAGATCGAAATAAAAGATAGAAGTCGAGTGCTAGTCCGAGTAGAAGAAGGAGAGCTCGAGATAGAGTTTCACATAGGTCGATATCGACATCTGAAGGTCGATATCGATGTTGCTCAACAGAGGAATCCGACTCAGATTTTGATAGAATTCTATCCAAAGCTTGCACGTCTATCCAAAAGTCGAGATTTCTTATCTTCAACGTCAGAGCTATCACATGAGTTGTTTTACCATAGAACTTTTAGTTTTTACTTTATTTAAGTTTTATCTTAGAGAATAAAGATAAAGTTTCGAGTCTTTGGATAGCAAAGTTCGATATCTATATCTAGAGGCCGTTAGGGCTGAGTTTAATCATCCAATTTCAGTTATTCAAACACATAGAACGTTGAGAATTAGTAGAAAGAGAGAGAGAGGAGAGCCGAATTGAGTTTGGTGGAAGCGAGAGCGGAGATTTGGCTTGTTCGGTTGTAATTTCTTTCTTTTGCAAATACAAAGTAGTTTTCTTTCAATGATGATGATGAGTTGCATGATGAGAAGTGAGTAGTCAACCCACTTCTAGGGTCGGGGTGAGCCCGACAATAGCGATGTAGGGTAAGTGCATCAAAGGTATGACTTTTATATGACTCCGTCTTCTATCCTATGCATGATCCCTTGCGAAAGTTAGGGAGATTCATTATTTGCATTATTGAAGCGAAAGCCACTCATATTGTGAACTTGGATTACTTATGAATTGGGTAGTAACTCTTAGGAACTATGCGAGAGCCTCTAATAACCTAAGTGTTGGTAACGAAAGTTATTTGACGGAAAGGCATTAAATTTCATAACTTTAGCATCAAACTTGCATTGTTATCGTTGTGGCATGAAACCCCGACTTTGGAAGCTTTTAGTTAATTGAATTCACATAAAAGTTGAAGTTTTGTTTCTGACAATAGGTTACGAATTACAGTTTCGGACACTTTTCCGACAATAGGTTACGAATTACAGTTTCTGTGACAAACATCGAAATCGACTGGGTAAGGTCGATATCGAGGTCTAACGTCAATATCAAGGTTCCACTCGACGTCGACTTTGCTGCTTTTGTCTTCTGCAGGAACTCTACTGAAAATCGACCAGAACTGAGGTTGATATCGACCAGACACATCGATATCGAGTGTCTTCTGAGGTCTAAAGCTTGATCGTGATTGCAACAAGGGAAGCGCTGACATACCTCCTCCTGGATTCGATCCTGAATTACCCTACCACTACGTCGGGAGGGATTCTTGTATTATTTGTTTAGGACAGAGAGTTAGCATAGTTCGAGTTTATATTGAATATTTGAATCTACCTCCCGTTTTTAAGAACGAACATGAATCACACTTCGCAAGCAATAAAAAAATCTGACAGTGATCTCTTTTAGTAAACCAACCTGCTAATTAAATCATGACAGTAGTTATCAATAGGAAAAATTAGCTCAAGTAATTGTGCAAATATGACCTGCATCCTAAAAAATATGTGATTTTAAGCAACTATGAATTATCTTTGTTTCTTTAATACGTTTGACCAGACGAGGGATGCAACAATGTTATCTGAAGTACCGCTAGATATTCAATAAAAAAAAGGAGGAATTCTGGTAATTAATTCAAACAGAACTGTTCCTACTGACCACCAATTTGGAACCATGAATAAGACCCTTCTAATTCAATACAAAAATCCACACAAAGGCATGTCATAATACAAGTTCGAATAAGAACACGTTATTAGATAAAATTTATAAGTACCTTTCACAACACTACAACTTTAAATAACATTTTCAATTAAACATTAACAAAGAGTTGGGCGGAGAATATGCCATTAAACATGATTAGATAAATGAAAAGATAAGATAATAGAATCATACCAAGATTAATTTATTTTTATCCTAGCTAGGTGACACAATTTTGATTGTTCTGATGCCTGAAGTCGCTCAATTTGTCATACTTAGCTCCGACAGCAAGTGAAGACGCATTGTATAACTGCTTCCATAGCTTTTTCTGTCCTTTGACATCTTGATACCTCAAAGCTCCTATCTCTTTCGTTGAATACACTATCTTCACTTCTTTCTCTGCTCCTTTGTATCCAATTGAGTACCCAATTAAAACCTTTAAATTTGGGCTATTCTTGGTCCCACCAAAGCCTATGTTTGCAGCTTTTTGAAAATCCTCCGTGGTTTCTTATCTTTCTTTGATTCCGATTTGGACAATATCAGACCCTAAACCAACCAACTGAAGCAAACAGAGATATAAAATAGATTAAGAGCACTTGAAATTAATAAAAAAAAACAAATCAAAATTTGGTAAAAAAACACAGTAATTTTGATGACAACAATACATACAAATACCAACTTTTATTAAAAAAAAAACTTGTGTAAATCAATGAAAAGGATAAAAACTACAATCAACTGACAAATCAAAATTTGGTAAAAAAAACACAGTAATTTTGATGACAACAATACATACACATACCAACTTTTATTAAAAAAAAACTTGTGTAAATCAATGAAAAGGATAAAAACTACATTCAACTGCATTTTCGATTGCAATTACCTAATTCTAACACTAAATCAGAGCTATGAGATTCAACTCTAAAAAGAATTCAACTTTAATTGAATGAATCAAAGCTCTCCACCTACAACAAGATGAGTGAATCTCCATTCCAGATAGGCGAATCGTAGGCATCATACTTCGTAGGAAAGGCAGCTCTTTGCTGATAAGAATATGAAACAACTTCTCCAATGACTCAACTGATCTCGTAAAAATTAATGAAACAATGTACTTTAAATTAATATGAAATTATCTTCCAATTTCAAGCATCCTCAATAGTCTCACATTTAAAATACACCTACGTATCGAAAAAGAAAATCATCAGATGCACAAACTTGCAGATAGAATTCCATATTTCTATACAAAATAACTCCTTCCATACAACAAATTAGTAAATTTCATTGAACTAGAAGAGAGAGAGATAGAAAATCAATAGATTTGCGAACTTGATATACCTGGAAAAAAAATTAAAATATACCTGAAGATTACAATTACCTAAACCCTGAATTTCATTCAACTACATTTTCAATTGTAATTACCTAAACCCTAAATTTTTTAATTAAAATGAAAAAAAAATGAGAACATACCTGAAGATCGAGCAGGCAGGTTCTTCACACCACGTACACCACCATCGGATTCTTCGCACCACCCTCACCGTCGTCGAGTTCGATGGTTACTGGACTGTTCTCCACTATCAATTGGAACGGGAAGAGGCATCCCGACGATATCATTGGTTCCGTTGTCGAATCTTGGGCGTCAGACAGTCCGACGAGAAAGGGGATATGAAATTTGTGGTCGAAGGAGAGAGACCCGATAGAGAGATGGAGAGTTGTTTGAGGTGGTGCATGGGCTTGGCTTGGCTCCTTCAAATCCATCATTGGGATTATATGCGAGTAGGAGATGCCATGGGAGAGCTTCTGACATGGGGAGAATTAAATAGAAATATATAATAAAATATAAAGCAATACAACTCGTAGCCTCTTCGAATAAATTCAAGACTCCCCGCTATAGTAGTAGGGAATCAGGTTCGATCCTCGAAGAAGCGAGTCAGTGGGATCCTAGTGGCGTTGAAGACACGTCCTGAATGTTCAACCAGAAGCCTCGATCTCGAGCACAAACCTCGATGTCGACCTTGGTTGTCGATGCTTTCTGCAACAGAAGACCTTAGATGGACACAAAAACGGCAGTCCATATCGACTAGGGTAGGTCAATATCGATGTCAGTAACCAAAATCGATTGGCTCAGAAGGCTGCTAGTCGACACAGTGTGGTCGATTTCGACGTTGGAGGTTGATATCGATCTCGGTAACTCTTCCAGGGATGATATTCGTCGACTCATCAAACTGACGATGAAGCAAGTGGTCGATATAGACATCTGGGGGTCGATATCGATGTTTGTTCCTGCAAAGTTGTTAGCTTTTTGTCGACAAATAAAGGCCGAAGACTCAAGGATGAAGAAGAAGCGATGAAGAGAATAAAGACAGTGGTTTTGATGAATAAACTATATAAAAAGTAAGTCCTAGGATTATGGTTTACCACAACGTTAACCAATGCATGCGATAAGGTAAATAAGACAGACAATTACGCTATTTCACCCGAGGGACAAGCTTTCGCTGTACACCAACTCTTAGGATTACTCTTGCAAATAAACCTAATTGTCTCTACAAATTTTATGTTTATCACTCATGTTGTTAGCATGAATCCCTTTTCTTTCGATTAGGACTAAACATAGAACCGTAGGAGATGATATAGACACAATGATATCAACATCTAACACTTACCTCAGGCACACATGGCTAACGTCAGGCTCACCCCGACCCTAGAAGCTTTGGGAGACTACTCGCACTTCATGGTATAGAACATCATTGATGGGAAAGAAACTTGCATTAAAACTTTGGAAACTTTACAACTCAACGTCGGCTCTCGCAAACGTCAAACCCTAAAGCTTCTTTCTAACTCTTACTCTATTGAATGTATGTAATTGGATGTGATGGATCATTGAATGCCAACCCCCTAGGACTTTATTTATAGGCTACTAATCCTTGCTATCCAAGGATAGTATCTTCTATCTAAACTATAGACTCTATCCAAACAAGTAGGATAGATCTTTTATTTTGATAAAACTCTAAACAACTTGATAAATCTCTAAGGTAAAAAGTAAGTAAATCTTAGCTACAATCTATCTAAAATCTATAGATAATCCGTGCTCCTTGAAGATAGAATTGTCAATCCGCGTCTCGAAAAGCGTGTCCAACCCGCGTCGAAGTATGGTCGATATCGACCAGGAAGGTCGATTTCGACCTCTCTGTTTCTGCTCGACAAGCTCAGCTTCTCTCGATTCCTGGACTGTGGTCGATATTGATGATAGGAGATCGATATCGAGTGCCTTTTTTCTGTGATGTGATGGTTTGTCTCGACACTCAGTTCTGTGTCGATTTCCTGTAGTCGATATCGGCCATGTGGGTCAATTTCGACCTCTATTCAGCTTTCCTTGGCTTCTCTATTTTGACTTCGATTTCGCTCGAAATTCTACATAGTTAGACCAAAACTTGTGCAGACTCTATTTCTTGCACGTTAGCTCATTCTTACACAAGTTTATATCATTTTGAACCTTTTCTTTGGAAATCGAATGAAATATGAAGTCAAAAGATGCCATAAAAAGTGGTACAAATATGTACATCAAAACACCCCATACTTAGACTTGCTTGTCCTCAAGCAATAACCAAGCAATAACCAACACCTATAACACACACTTCAAGTCCTCGCCCTTTTCAAAAGCAACATCATAAGTGGTAGTAAAGCAAAGTAAGTGAATTTAACGTCATAGCACATATTTAGGCGATCCATAGGCATATGCAATTTTGATCCAACCTCACAGGGATAATGTGTTTGCACTCAAATCTCATGTGTTTAGGCTATGAAGATCAACTCTCAACTCAATTCCATACACAATCTCATAAACATTGCAATTTATAATAATCCACTTCGCAACCAATTATGAAAATGCAATAAGAACCATCAGGAGGACTTTCGCTCAATGGAAGACTTCAAAGAAGACTCCATTCGACGGGGTTGTAATGGGGCTTGGTATGAAATAAAAGGTATGGAATTATTTGGCTATGTGGTGCTTATAAAATTCGGGAATCAAGACTCCTAAACCTTAACACTTACAATATCCAAACCATATCTCTTCCATGTTGCACTTTCCAAGCTCAATCTCCCATAATGCTCTTTCCAAACTCATCTTCCCATAATATGCTCTAATATGCTCTAAAGATATCAACCATAATATCAACCCTTCTTTCAAACCCTAATATGCTCTCAAGAATTTACACTTGTATGAAATGAATAAAG
This sequence comes from Persicaria maculosa, assembly GCA_963922045.1. Taxonomy (NCBI): domain Eukaryota; kingdom Viridiplantae; phylum Streptophyta; class Magnoliopsida; order Caryophyllales; family Polygonaceae; genus Persicaria; species Persicaria maculosa. Next base: position 30,757,476 of record OY998260.1, read on the forward strand.
AACTAAGGAATTTGACTCATGCATTATGTATATATATCTTTTTTTTCGGATTTTTTTTTGAACGAAAATAATAAATAAATACTAAAAAATGTGCATTTATATGGTGAGCCAAAAATCCTTTTACCAAATATGAGAAGATGCAAATATATACCAACCCATAATTTCCTTGCTCAAAACTGAATAATATGCACTTTTCTTTCCACAATGCATTATTCTAACCATTCTAAGTCTCAATTCCCAAATGGGGGTCAGGTTTAATTCGGCTAGGGATAATTTTTGTGGAGTTTGCAATATCACGCTCAGGCTAATATTCTGGCTTCAAGCAGAGATAACGCAGGGTAGATAAAGAGAGGATAAAAATGGCTTAAAAGATGCCTCCATCATTTAATTCTCGTAAACATAAACATATATTATGCATTCGCTTTGAATAACTATCACAACATTTAGAGATGCATAGGAAGAGTAAATTCACTCAAGAAAGCAGAGGGATTTTTGATATTCTCCCTATAGTCCAAAATTCTCACAAGGAAAATTTTTGTTGGATTTGCTTTTTAGCCTAGGATCATATGTGCTGAATTTCATCACAAGTTCACAATCTACAAAAAAACCATTTTAAGGACTTAGACTAAACCATCCAAATATGCCATAGGATTTACATGATCAAGTCAGCTATTGAGTTTTCATCATAGGACATCTAAGTAGGGTTTAAAAACAAACTTAAGAATTAAGCATGCATTTTTTGTATTTTTGACATTTTTTAATTTTTATGGATTTTTGACATTTTTTATGAAAAGTAAAACTAAGAACAAAAATTTAAACATGAATGCAATGCGAAGAAAAAAGCCAAGTTGTGACCATAAGACATGTTTTTCCCCCACCCCATACTTAAAATATACAGTGTCCTCACTGTATTAAAAGAAAAACAAGGGTCGAGAGAAAACTCACAGCGCAACCTGCGGATTCAGGTGAATTTAGATTAGGTCGATGCTAGAAGTCGACAACTGTCAAAGTCCAGGAAGAAAGTGAAGTCGAGGGTCGCCTGATGATGGTCGATATCGATGATTATGGTCGATATCGACCTTTGCTTTTTTGCGCCTGAGTCCTTGATATCGACTACAAGAGGTGGCTCGACCCTTAGGTGGTCGATTTCGACTGGCCTGGTCGATTTCAACTAGCTCTGCAGTAGCTTATTTTCTTCTTCGTCATTCCTTTTGCTTGGCAACCTGAAATCTCTATTAGAATTATAGATAAAGCCATGAATTATGTCAGTTTCAAAAGTTTTAAGAAAATCCCAAAGTCAAAATCCTAAAAACCATCTATGAAAAATTTAAAGTTTTAGCTACACGCTCTAGAGTTTTGAGTCGCTAGGCCGACTTCTCCATTAATGCGTTATGAGCCTTTAAAGTAGGGACCCTTCAAGCTTGAGCCTTCTCCTGGATCATCTAGGTCCTTTTGATAATAACTAAGTTCGGCAACCAAGGTTTCTTCTTCGTTAGGTTCATCTATGGGCGCTTTTCTTCCCTTTCTTGACCTAAATTTTGCAATATAGGCAAACCATGGAGCTTTGACCCTCCCGTTAGTTGAATTAACAATAATGGACAGAGGAGGGTTAGGAATCATAGCTGGGCTTACCCGTTCGGGCCTGAAATAGAAATCTTCGGGCTGAGGGGAGATCGATTTCTACCAAGGGGGGTCGATTTCGAGTGGTTTAGTCGATGTCGACATGTGGGGGTCGATATCGACGTCAGGGACCCCATACATAAGCTCTTGGCAACAATCTGGCTTACTCGATATCGATGATATATGGTCGATTTGGAGCATTTCAGTCGATATCGACTGGTTCCAGTCGACGTCGACCCTGCTTGTTGTTTCCATTCTCGCCAACAAAAATTTTTGAAGCTTCTCCTTAGTTGGTGAAAGGACAACTCTCTTCAACTGCCTTGTTTCGCTCATGGTAGGGTTAAAGGAGAACTCTATCACTTCGTTCCCTATAGTAAAGGTTAGTAATCCTCGACGTACATTGATATTGGCATCAGCAGTAGCTAAGAAAGGCCTACCAAGGATGATAGGTACAAGAGGATCTTCAGGCATCTCCAATACAATGAAATCAGTAGGAACAAAGAACTTACCTACCTTTACCGGAACGTCATCAACTATACCTATGGGCCTGACGAATGAGTTGTCTGCCATATAGAGCTTCATATACGCTTGCCCCTAGGTCACATAGGGCCTTGTAGCGATGTCAGCCAAGCCCCACGGTGATTGCAAACTTCCCTGGATCGCTCCTCTTCTATGGGAAGTCCATCTTTGAGCACTCCTCTGCGATCTCTACCATGGACCTCTTCTTGCTAAGGATGTCTTTGAGGAATCGCACATAGGCGGGCATCTCGCTTAGGGCTTCTGTAAGAGCAATAGTAATAGTAAGACCTTGAAGAATCTTTACAAAGTGCCTAAACTTACCTTGGGTGGGGTCCTCTAATGCTTTGGATGGGAAGGGCAACCTCTTCTTTGGTGGAGGAGCCAAAACGGTGGTCGGAGGGGCCTGCTGGAAATCGATGTCGACATGGACTTGGTCGATATCGATCGGGATGGTCGACATCGACCTTTGTTGTGGCTCTGAAGGCTCTGTAGTGGCATCGATGTCGACCTGGGTGTTGACCTGGTGGTCGATTTCGATGTCTGGCTCGACGTCGACTTGTTTGTCGATGTCGACTAGATCTGCTGCTTTCTCCTCCGATTTCGTTCGTGGCTTTTATAGTTTGTTGCCACTCCTTAATTGAATGGCTGTGACGTGGCCCGTCCCGGATTGCCCCTTAGGATTTGTAGTTGGTTGCCCAGGGAACGTTCCGGACGGTCTAGGGATTTGTGCCACCAATTGACCAGGGTCTCTACATTCTTTTTCCAAATATCCATCTCCCCAATCCTTGTGGTAAGGTGATTGTGTTGAGAATGGATTGCATTGTTGTTTCCGCCTTATCTCATCTAGGACAAGTTGTAGATGATCCTTCCGTTGGTCTCTCTTCGGGTGCCCAAGAGCTCTATAAGGCAGAGGATCCCTGGGGTTGTATTGGGGTGGTTGATTTCCCTAGTTTTGGTACCCCTGGCAATTGGGATTCCTCATATAGCGTGCCTCTTGGTGAGTCTCTGCTAGTTGTACTTGTTCAGCACGGGGGCACTCGATGGTGGTGTGCCGCTGCAATCCACATTCGATGCAATCTTGGTTCGCTGAAAGGAACCTCACTTGCTTTTGGAGCTTTCGAAGTTGATCTCTATGGAATTGCTCCTTCACGTCCTGATCGATTACCTTAGAGGGTTCATATCATGGCATAGATAGGGCAGGCCTCGACGATGATGATGTGTCGGAAGCCTTAGGAGTCTCATATGTGTTGTCGAACTCCACCAACCTTTGTATGGTGTCCCAAGCCTCTTGTGGATCGAGTTCAAGGTAGCCATAGGAGGTGTGGGTGTTAATCCTCTCCTTGGTTGCAACATCAAGAGCATTGTAAATAATCTCCTGAATCACGTATGGTGGTTGGCCATGCGTCGGGCATGATCGTAGTAGGTCCTTAAACCTTTCACAAGCAGTCACTAGTGCCTCACCAGGCTTTTGTTTGAAAGCCGTGATTTTCTGTTGGATCAACGCCGTCTTGGATGGAGGGAAGAACTTGTTGAGGAACGCATCCTTGACTTCATTCCAGGTGCGGAGCGATCTTCGGGATAAGCTTTCCAACCACTACAATGCTTTACCTATAAGGGACCAACGAAAAGCTTTTAGTTGGACATATTCAAGACTCTGTCCATCAGCAATAGTATCACAGAGGTCTAAGAAGGTTGATATATGTGCCACAGGGCATTCATTAGGTTTTCCTTCATCTTGATGTCTTCTAATCTCAGTGAGGAAGTTTGGCTTAATTTCAAAGTTAGAAGCACGGATAAAAATCGCCAATTCAGGCACTGTGAGCGCGGGGTGCATGTATTGCTTGGCATTCCGAGGGAGGGCATTGATTTGGGCTTCTATTTGCCTCCAGCCTTCCTCCTTCCTATCTGCACGCTCTTTAAGTGCCGCCTCTCTAGTTATTAAGTCCTCGACTTGCTTCCTTAGTTTCTCAATTAGCTCAGCCTAGTTCGTGTTGTCTGCCATGATTCTCTAAGCTTGGGCCCTTAGATGGAGATAGCGTTCAGGGTCGTCTACTCCTTCAAATTTAGGTAGGCGATCAGTGCGTCGCATACACCTGCAAGACCAAACTAGATAGAAACATGAGATAGACTACTAAGGCGCGATTGATTGCTTCCCCGGCAACGATGCTAAAATTTGATGTGGGGAGAATTGAATCAAAATATATAATAAAATATAAAGCAATACAACTCTTAGCCTCTTCAAATAAATTCAAGACTCCCCGCTATAGTTGTAGGGAATCAGGTTTGATCCTCGAGGAAGCGAGTCAGCGGGATCCTAGTAGCGTTAAAGACACGTCCTGAATGTTCGACCAGAAGCCTCGATCTCGAGCACAGACCTCGATGTCGACCTTGGCTGTCGATGCTTTCTGCAATAGAAGACCTGCAGAGACAAAAACGGCAGTCGATATTGACTAGGGTAGGTCGATATCGATGTTAGTAACCGAAATCGACTGGTTCAGAAGGCTGCCAGTCAACACAATGTGGTCAATTTCGACGTTGGAGGTCAATATCGATCTCGGTAACTCTTGCAGGGATGATAGTCGTCGACTCATAAAACTGTCGACAAAGCAAGTGGTCGATATCTTCATCTGGGGGTCGATATCGATGCCTGTTCCTGCAAAGTTGTTAGCTTTTTGTCGGCAAAGAAAGGTCGAAGACTCAAGGATGAAGAAGGAACGATGAATAGAATAAAGACAGTGGTTTTGATGAATAAACTATATAAAAAGTAACTTCTAGGAGTAGGGTTTACCACAACGTTAACCAATGCATGCAATAAGGTAAATAAGATGGACAATTGCGCTATTTCACCCGAGGGACAAGCTTTCGCTGTACACCAACTCTTAGGATTACTTTTGTAAATAATCCTAATTGTCTGTACAAATTTTATGTTTATAACTCAAGTTGTTAGCATGAATCCCTTTTCTTTCGATTAAGACTAAAAATAGAATCGTAGGAGATGATATAGACTCAACGATATCAACATCTAACACTTACCTCAGGCACACACGGCTAACGTCAGGCTCACCCCGACCTTAGAAGCTTTGGGAGACTACTCGCACTTCATGGTATGGAACATCATTGATGGGAATGAAACTTGCATTGAAACTTTTAAAATTTTACAACTCAACGTCGGCTCTCGCAAATTCCAAACCCTAAAGCTTCTTTCTAACTCTTACTCTATTGAATGTATGTAGTTGGATGTGTTGATGGATCATTGAATGCCATCCCCTAGGACTTAATTTATAGGCTACTAATCCTTGCTATCCAAGGATAGTATCTTCTATCTAAACTATAGACTCTATCTAAACAAGTAGGATAGATCTTTTATTTTGATAAAACTCTAAACAACTTGATAAATCTCTAAGGTAAAAAGTAAGTAAATCTCAGCTGCAATCTATCTAAAATCTATAGATAATTCGTGCTCCTTGAAGATAGAATTGTCAATCTGTGTCTCGAAAAGCGTGTCCCACCCGCGTCAAAGTATGGTTGATATCGACCAGGAAGGTCGATTTCGACATCTATGTTTCTTCTCGAGAAGCTCAGCTTCTCTCGATTCCTGGGTTATGTTGATATCGATGATAGGAGATCGATATCGAGTGCCTTTCTTCTGTGATGTGATTGTCTGTCTCGACACTCAGTTCTGTGTCGATGTCCTGTAGTCGATATCGACCACGTGGGTCGATTTCGACCTCTATTCAGCTTTCCTTGGCTTCTCCGTTTTGACTCTGATTTCGCTCGAATTCCTGCATAGTTAGACCAAAACTTGTGCAGACTCTATTTCTTGCACGTTAGCTCATTCTTACACAAGTTTATATGATTTTGAACCTTTTCTTTGAAAATCGGATGAAATATGAAGTCAAAAGATGCAGTAAAAAGATGTACAAATATGTACATCAGCTTCAGATTTGGCTTCGAAAGAGGTGAGACGCCATAGAAGACTTTCATAGAAAGTGAAGATTTTGGAGAGAGTAGAATGGAACGTGGGTGAGAATGGGTGAAAACTGTATTTCTTAGGATAATTTTTCCCTCAATTAGATTTTGCTCAAATAATCCCACGTGGCTCTTTTTTTACAAAGAGGTTGCTTCTGAATTTATAAGTATTAGAGTTGGATAACTAATCAATTATCAAAATTAAACATGAAACATAAAATAAACATGAACTAAACTAAACATAAACATACTAAATTAACATAAACACTCCCCCCACACTTAAATGATTCATTGTCCTCAATGCATAAACACTAAGAACAATGAAAATAAAATTGAGTGTGAAGGAAGCTAATAACTAACCTATCAATGTGAAGATGGGATCTGGAATCCAGACCGTTGACTGAATTATTGTAATATTAAGATCTAGGTATTCAATAGATTGGCTTGAAGATCATCCAATTTCTCGCGTAAGATCAATTGATTTTTAATTTAGATCCTGAAAACATGGTCACCTCTCGCGCAAGATAACCAGTGAAAGCATTCACTGCTATCCTGGAAGAATACCCTTTCAACCATGTGAGTGCTCAACAGGATAGACATATCAAAGTAGTAGGGCGAGTGCATGGGATGTAGAGAGCTCGAATCAATACCCAGATAATATGCTATGAGAGTGATCATCCCACCAACAAGTGGGCATGCTTCCCACCTCTCTGTTGAAGTGTCTTCACGCAAGTAGCTATAAATAGTTTCACCCATTCAGGCGTACACTCAGCATCTGGCGTTAAACAATACAACCACATCAACATCCTTTGGGTGAGAACCTTGGGTTCCGTCATTCCATGAAAGGCAGGCCTCAAAATTATGTGACACATATGGAGGGCATGATGCGTGATTAAATAGTCGTGATAATCCTCATGTCCTTCAGGACTTCTGCCACTGTCGCCCAAGTCTCAGCGGGAGTGGCCAACACCATGCTATGACGCCAAGTAAGAGACCAAGGTTTGCTCATTCCTAAGGCAAGAGCCATGAAGCCCTTCGAAATCGAACGTTCGGTGCCCAACATTCGGAAGTGGATTTCCCTATCAGACTGCACATCAATAGTTACAAGGAACTCGCGCACCAAAGCAGGGTAGGTTGGCACGCTCAACGACATAAAATTGGCTAGACCTCCATTTTCTAGTAGAGCGGACACAGGACCAAGATGACCAAGACTTTCTAACGTTTCCAAGTGTAAGAATCGAGTTGATTGGTAACTCAAATTCCCTAGTTGATACCAACTCTCCTTCTCGACTTTGGACAAGTATTTCGAGGCCTCCATTTCTGGAACAATAGACATGATGATCGACACCAACGAAGAACATGACAGAACTCACAAGAAACAACGGAATCTCCCTTTCTACGGTGAGCGGCGGGCACTAGTTTTTGGGCAGCAGGCGTCGGTTGTTGCAGAATCATAAATCCGAGTGAAGACGTCGAAGGCTCAACATCCTAAACTCGTCTAAATTGATAACTGACGAACAAACTTGGTTTCATGGTCTTTCGTTTGTGGTAGGGATGGTAATGATGTTGAAAGAATCAAATTTTGATGGATGTACGGTAGTGATGGATGTGTTTGATTGGTGATTGAAAGAAGAGAAAATTTGCGCCGCATGCACAAATTTTCGTACGAATTAGCGGAGTGTCCGGGTTTTGGGACAAATTATGAAATTGTCCATCTCCCCCAATTTGATTAACCCTATCTCTTTAGTCTCTCTCTGGGTCTCTCTCCTTCTCTCTCGATCTCTTATGTCTCACTCTCTCAATCTCTTGCTCTCTCGATGCCGGATCTGGAATTTCGCAAAATCAACGCCGGCTCTGGAGGAGGCAAGGTGCTGGACTTGAAGATCGATGCCAAATCTGGAGGGAGCTTGAAGCGACGTTCGGATGGATTCGGTGGTGCAGGCTCACAATCGGCGTTCAAATGCTACCCTTCGTCATCCACATCGACTTCGGTCTCGGAATCGGTCGCCATCCTCGTGGTTAATTACAATCGCCGAAGCGAGATCTCCTCTAAGATCTGAGATCTCCTCGAGACAAAACTGAGGATTGAGGGGAGGAGAGGCATGAGCGCTAAAGAGCGGAGCAGCGGGAGCATTGTCGGAGATCCCCTTCCTCCTCTGAGATCCGAGATCTCCTCGAGGTCGAGCGAGCGAGCGAGGTCGAGCGGCCAGAGCGAGTGAGGTCGAGGTCAAGCGGCCGGAGCGAGCGAGGTCATGGTCGAGCGAGCGAACGAGGGCCGGAGGCCATGGAAGGACGAGAATCACGATATCGCTGTTTTACAAAGGTAGGAGAAGTAATTTTTGTGAAATTACAAAAATTACCCCATGAATATGAGAATAAAAAAAAACTATCTATATATTTTTCTTTTTACATTTACACAACATAATGTTATATTTGCACAACAAATTGTTATATTTGTACAACGTAAAGTTATATTTGCATAGCAAAAAGTGCTGAAATGAAAAAAAAGCGAAAAAATATTACATTTCACAACATAAAGTTATATTTGCACAACAGATTGTTATATCTGCACAACATAAAGTTATATTTGCACAAGAAAAAGTGCTGAAACGAAAAAAACGGAAGAAAATATATATTACATTTGCACAAGAAATAGTTATATTTGCACAACATACGATTATATTTGTACAAGCACAACATACGGTTATATTTGCACGCTAAAATGTATTGACACGAAAAAAAAAACTAGACTTGGGTTATATTTGCACAACATAGGGTTATATTTGCACAAGCACAACATACGGTTATATTTGCATGCCAAAATGTATTGACATGGGGAAAAAAACTAGACATGGGTTATATTTGCATAACATGCGGTTATATTTGCACAAGCACAACATAATGTTATACTTGCATGAAAAAATGTAAAAAAAAACTAGACTTGGGTTATATTTGCACAACATACGATTATATTTGCACATGCACAACATAATGTTATATTTGCATGACAAAATGTAAAAAAAAGACTTGGGAAGGGGATGGACAATTCACAAATTTGTCCAAAGGTGTGGATAATACACTAATTAAGACATGTTTTTTGGACATTTTGCAAACTCCCCCTTAAAAGAAAGGCTTTTGATTGAAACACAAGACTTAGGTTTTTGGAATTGGGATTCAAGATGGAAAATTAGGGTTCTTGTGTTGCTTGTAGGCAAAGGCTTTGCAAGATCACAAAATAGGGGATGGAAAGTATATGATTTTTGGATTTGGGAAAGGATCGTCTATAAAAAGGAAAATAAATAATTAGATATAAAAGAAATAATATAATGGATAAAATTTATTTAGATAGATAGATATTTTATCCTTAAGATAGATAGAAATATGACTAGATAGATATAATCCTAGATAAATAATAATGTATAGATAGATATAATTATTATAGATATAAATAATATACAGATAGATATAATTATTCCTAAGATAAATAAATCCTAATATAGATATGAAATATATAAATATAGATAGGTTAAGACTAACCTAAAACCATAGATAAATATATAGATATATATAAGAATAAATAGAATCTCTCGTTCCAATCTTACCAAAAACAAAAACGCGTCCATGCACTAGCGGCGGGGGGCAGTTTTCAGATGGAGGGCACCAGTCATGGTAGAACTCCACTCCATCATTTTGATCGAACAAATTTTCCAAACCAATAAGTTCTAACACAAAGCCATTCCAATGTGCAGCAAAATAGACTAGTCCTACTTTATTGAATTGAAAAACTAATGCAATAATTAAATAATATTACCTATTTTACCTTGGGTTGCCTCCCAAGAAGCGCCTTTGTTTTACATCTTTGGCTCAACGTTTTGCTCTTCTTGATCTTGTTACCCCATCAAGATCCTCCACATTTGTCCTTTTAATCACAAGAGGGGGAACCTTAGGAATTTTCCCAGTGTGTTCATCCATTTCATCAATTAATTCCTTCTCCTTAGTATGAATTCCTCTTGAAGGTTGCCCTGAAATTGCAAAAACCTCTATATTGTTAGGAATCAATTTCTCATAGGGAAGAATAATAGGTTCATTTGGATCAGGCACATTTTCATGTGGCTCAAACAAATTAATTTTCATCTCAATTTCATCTTTCCCTAATTCATTGCTACAAAACTCATTATTCAATAAGTCATTATCATTAGAAGCATCTGACAAATCATTTGATTCATTCCTGTAATCAACATTGTTAGCATCAAGAACATCCAAAGAATCATTAGGAGAAGGAGTAATAGGCTCAAAAATAGAAAATTTAATCTTTCTACCATCAAACTCTATGGTTAGGGAACCTTCAAAGCAATCTATATTTGTTCTGGCCATTCGCAAGAATGGCCTTCCCAAGATGATTGGGGTATCAGGAGTACCCTCTTCCATATCTACTATAAAGAAATCAGCAGGAAATATCAACTCGTTAACCTTAACTAAGATATCTTCAACAACTTCTCTAGGCTTAATACTTGAACGATCAATGAGTGGTATAGTAACACCAGTGATGTGCAACGGCCCGGAAAGTAAGGATCTTCTTTCCCTTTAACTGCCCCTCCCTTGGGCCTAGGAAATAAAACCTAATTATCCGGGTTACGTTTAAGAAGGCAAGGCTACCTTCCATGTAGATCTTACAACCCGAGTACGAGCTGCAAAGTTTCTTAATAAAAGAAGCAACGTTTTGAAATAGGGATTTCGAACCCTTAAAGATCACGGGTCCAGTGGGGACCAAGTACCTGCCTTAGTCTAATCGTGAAATCGAGCATAAATGAAGTAAAGTTTAAATCGAAATACAATCCAAAAAGAATACCCTGGTAGAGTGACGTGGGGAGAATTGAATCAAAATATATAATAAAATATAAAACAATGCAACCCTTAGCCTCTTCAAATAAATTCAAGACTCCCCGCTGTAGTAGTAGGGACTCAGGTTCTATCCACGAGGAAGCGAGTCAGCGGGATCCTAGTAGAGTTGAAGTCACGCCCTGAATATCAACCAGAAGCCTCTATCTCGAGCACAGCACTCGACGTCGACCTTGGCTGTCGATTCCTTCTACAACAGAAAACCTGCAGAGAAAAAAAACGGCATTCGATATCAGCTGGTGATGTCGATATCGATGTTAGTGCAGAAATCGACTGGCTCAGAAGACTGCCAGTCGACACAGGGTGGTCGATATCGAGTAGGTGACTCGAAATTGACCTTAGCTAATTCATGCAGAAGACTCGAGATCGACACAGAAGACCGTCGATCTGAGCAAAGTGGTCGATATCAATGTTGGTGGTCGATATTGACTTGTTCCTGCAGAAAAGTTAGTTCTTGTCGGCGATGAAAGGTCGAAGAAAGAAGGATGAATAAGGAGAAATGATCAGAAATAAACCAGGGGTGTTGGGTTTTTCGATAACTCAACGAACGGCAGGCAAATAAAGATGTAAACTTAATAAAGAAAAGATCTTCCAAAGCCAGGGATTACCACGACGACAACCATGATAGTATAAGTAAGAAACCACTAAAGATGCATGCTTTTATCATAAAGGAGAAGGCTTTCACCTAAACCGGCAAATAAGAAAAGATATTTTGCAATAAATTAACCTAATTTGCGTCTACCTTTGTCATAATTGAGTTTATAATCTTTCGAATAGAAACCCTAATTACTACCCAAGTTTCATAACATGAGTTCCTTAAATTCGCATTTAAAGATGAAGCACAAGGTAGAATGAGATAAAAGATACCTTCTTCAACGACATACAAACCTTACCACCATGGCTATCGTCGGGCTCACCCCGACCCTAGAAGAAAAGGCGACTACTCACTCATGTTGAAAGAAGACATGCTTGAAATTGAATGGAAATAAACTTGCATTGATGAAGAACTTTGAATCTTTACAATCTCAACGCCGACTATCGCAAGCGCCGAAACCCTAAAGCTCAAAACCTAAAACTCTAACTTTATTGCTTAATGCTATTGTGTCTTTCTTGCTTGAATGAATGAAAACCAACCCCCTAGGGCTTTATTTATAGGTTACTAATCGTTGCTATCCAAGGATAGTATCTTCTATCTTCTATCTAAATTCTATCTCAACAAGTAGGATAGATCTTTTATTTTGATAAATATCTAAAACAACTGAATAAATCTTTAAGGTAAAAAACAAATAAATCTAAGTTGTAATATATTTAATATTACAAGATAATTCGGGCTTTAGTTGATAAGATTCCCAATCCGCATCTCAAAAAGCGCGTCCAACCCGTGTCGAAGTCTAGTCGATTTCGACCAGAGTAGTCGATATCGACCTCTCTGTTTGTGCTCGACAGGTTCTTCTCCACTCGATTTCTGGTGTTAAGTCGATATCGACCTCAGGTAGTCGATATCGAGTGTCTTCTTGGTTGGTCTGTGTGGTCTATCTCGACACTCAGAGTCTGTGTCGATGTCTGTAGTCGATATCGACCATTTCTGTCGATATCGACCTCTTCTCAGCTTCACTTGGCTTCTTCGTTTTGACTCCGATTCCGCTCCAATTCGTACATATTTAGACCAAAACTTGTGCACACTCGATTTCTTGCACGTTAGCTCATTCTACACAAATTTACATTATTTTCAACCTTTATTTTGGGAATCGAATGGAATACGAAGTCAAAACTTGCGAATAAAATGGGTACAAATATGTACATCATAGAGTCGGGTCAAAATGACGTAAAAGAGTATAAAAGAGAGGGAGTTTATTGGTCTCAAAAGCTCTCGATCTAACGCCACAGGTCCGAACTCATCAAGCATCCATATAAGCAAAGATAGCAACTAGCAGTTACCTGAATCTAAAAAAAGGGGGGATCTGGGTCAATCATCGGGTCACTCTTGCGCGTGTGTAAACACTCTGAGAGGTATATAATAAGCATCCTATTCCTAAGATGAAATGCGTAATGCAAAACGGGAATTAAACAGATAAGCATGCGGATAAGTAAATGCAGAAATAGTTAAAGAAGCGTGCTAGTTACAAGAAATGCCAAATAACATGTCCCTCTAAGCTCCTAAGAAATCCTATAGCAACTCACCATCAAAGGAGATACCTCACCCTACGGTGCAGGCCAACCCCACGCAATGAGCCTACTAACTATGAAAGGAAGGCAAGCAATGACACTTATATAAGGCCTAAGGCTTTAAGAGTCCTATGGCACTTACTAAAAAGCCTACCGCATCATCGAGTGCAAGCAACTTTCCATACCAAAAGCCTACCGCATCATCGAGTGCAAGCAACTTTCTATATTAAGTGCCAACTAGGATGACAAGAATAAAGAAAAAGGTCCCAACCAATAAACACCTATAACGGCCGTTTTCTAGCAAAGACAGATAGCAAGTCGTATGGTTTTCGTTTTAGATCCTAAGCTTGATTCTAAGTCGTATGGTGCATGAACACTAGCGTACTATATAACACCCAGTGCATAAAGCTCCCATCATGAGTAAGTTCAAGGAACTTACCTGGAGAAGTGTAGAATCCAAGCAATACAACAATCAAGCAAATTCAGACAGATTAGAGATCACGTAGAAGATAAGTAACATAATAAGTCAAAGTATAACTTACACAAAGCATATCAAATAACACACATGAGATTCACATAAACCATATATAAGTTATTCATCCCATCATCATCAACATCATCATCATCATCATCATCATAATTTCAAGCGACCTCAAAACATCAATTTCTTTAACCACTGCCATAATTCATCTCAAAGTTCCAATATATCATATCAGGCTTCGAATTCATATTTTACTCATGTCTCAACTCCTATAAAATGTCACGCAAGTACATAAATAAATTCACAAGCCAAGTTCCGAGCAAATCACTTCACGAGTTTCTAAAATCCATTAAATAAAATAACACTTAGTCAAATTCCAACATTAACCATTTAAGCCTTTAAAGCAACTTCACAAGACTATATTATGAAAATAATTCTGGCATATCAGTTTTAAAACAATAAATCCATTTGAGAAAACATTTCTCAAAGTACAAGTCAAATGACTAATAATAATAATAACTAATAATAATAATTTAAATAAATTATAATTAATTAATTAAATAAATCAGAATTAATAACTAATAATAATAATAATAATAAATATATAATAATGAATAAAATAAAATAATAATTAAATTAACATAATAACTAAATATACCATAAACACAAAACCCTTAAAACATCCAAACCCGAAAGCCCAATCTTAGCCCACCCCATTTCACTAAACCCGGATCCAAATAAAACCCCAAACCTAGTGAACCGGAATTAAAACAAAATAGGGACCAAATCGAACCCAAAAAAAAATAGGACCGGACCCAAATAAATAAATAAATAAAATATAAAAGAAGATGGGCCCCACCATCATCATCTTCCTCAGCCTTCGACTCCCGCCTGATTCACCAGAGCTTCGATCTCGGCCTAGTGCAACTCCCTCCATCTGCGCCTTGCCCCAGCTCACTCTCACTCTCAGAGCTCCCCCGTACTCGCTCTCTATCTCTGACTCGCTCACGCACCAGCTCACACTTGCCCGCCCGCTCCCCGCTCTCGTTGCATCTCCCTCGCTCACACTCGTCGGCGCTCTCCACCCGCTCTCACCCACTCTCTCTCTGACCAGGTAAGGTGGAAGGAACATGAAGCACACAAGAACAATGGAAGGAATAGGGTTCGAAGCTCACCGAGGGTCTACGACTCGTCGAAAACAGAGCGTTTGGCTCGGTCTGCGTTCTCGGGCTCGTCGGAGACTTGGTGGCTGCAGGATCTTCCTCCGGTGGCGTCGGGGCTTGTCGAACCAAAGCACAGGCAGAGAGGTTGGGTTCAGTGTGTATCGAACCCGTTGTTGTTGCCGTTGTCCGGGGAGGCGAAAGGGAACAGGGGAGGTGGGTGCTTGCATTGGGCAGACTCGAAACAGGGGAAAGGGGCTTGGGGGTGGCATACCGAATGAACAAGGTAGGTAAGGAGTGGTGATGGTGAAGGATGAAAGCAATGGGGATGGTGATGGCGGGGTAACTGATGGTTTAAGGAAGGCAGGAGGCATGGTGCAAATGAATAGGGAGTAGGATAGGGGTGAGGCCGAGTGAAGGGTGAGGGAGTGGGTGTGTGAGGTTGAGTGTATAAGTATGTATAAGTGGAAAAATGTTTAAAATTAATACCCAAAAACAAATCCCGAAATCCGCTCTCCGACCTTAACCCGACTCAATTCAAATTAAACTTTCAAATTCAAAATAATAAAATTCGATAAATATTTTCAAGTCTCGGTATAATAGAGTGGAACGAATTCGTTTTTAAATCAATTTCAAATTTATATCGGAACTCATTTTGAAGAAATTAAATTCAATTTATTTGCACGAGGACGGTGGTTTTTAAAATTTTCCGAATCCTTGGGAATTAAATCGAAACTAAACTAATATTAAATTGAAAATTAAATCTTTATTTAGAAAATAATTTTTTAAAATCCCGACTCTTTACATGATGTACATAGTTAGAGTCTTTTTATTTGCATGTTTTGACTTCATATTCCATTCGATTCCTATAGTAAAGGTTAAAAATAATGTAAATTTGTGTAGAATGAGCTAACGTGCAAGAAATAGAGTCTGCACAAGTTTTGGTCTAAATATGTAGGAATTGGAGCGGAATCGGAGTCGAAATGAAGAAGCCAAATGAAGCTAAAGAGAGGTCGAATTCGACATGACTGGTCAATTGATGTGCGCGCAAATTGCCATATTTTCTATGCACATTTAGGTCCATTTTATCATTCGTTTGCATGCATATTAGTGGGAAATCATAAGATTAGAGTAGTTTATGCATAATTGTCAAATATATGGGTCTGCACGAGTTTCTATGTGATTTCGTAGAAAACGAGACGAAAATGGACAGATTTTGACAAGAGAAGAAGAGCGAAAAAAGACCTCGAAGTCTTCTGAAGAGGTCGAAATCGACTATGAACCTCGACATCGAGTGAACAGAGCAACCAAGAATCGAGCAGAGAAGAACAGAGCATGTCGACACAGAAGAGGTCGATATCGATGTTTCATGGTCGATATCGAGTGGCCTAGATCGATGATATTGATAGAAGTCGAGTGCCAGTCCGAGGAGAAGAAGGAGTGCTCAAGATAGAGTTAAAGAGAGGTCGATATCGATGATGAAGGTCGATATCGATGTTGCCAATAGAGGAAGTCCGACTCAGTTTTTGATAGAATTCTATCCGAAGCTTGCACGTCTATCCTAAAGTCGAGATCTTCTATCTTCAAAGCCAGACTTATCACATTAGATATTTTACCATGGAATTTTTTAGTTTTTACTTTATTAGGTTTTATCTTAGAGAATAAAGATAGAGTTTCGAATCCTTGGCTAGCAAGATTTGAGATCTATATCTAGAGGCCGTTAGGGCTGAGTTTAATCATCCAAGCACGTAGAGAATTTCAGTTTTACATAGAGAGTAGCAAGTTAGAGAGAGAGAGAGAAGAGGCCGAGTGGAGTGTGGTGTGAAGCGAGAGCGGAGATTTGACTTTGTTCGGTTGTAACTTTCTCTTTAGTTTAATCAAAGCAGTTTCCTTTACATGATGATGATGAGTTCAACGATGAAGTGCGAGTAGTCAACCCACTTCTAGGGTCGGGGTGAGCCCGACGATTCCAATGTAAGGTAAGTGCATCAAAGGTATGATTTTTATGCGATTCCGTCTTCTATCCTATGCATGATCCTTTGTGAAAGTTAGGGAGATTCATTATTAGCATTATTGAAGCGAAAGCCAATCATATTGTGAACTTGGATTTTTCATGAATTGGATCGTAACTCTTAGGAATTGTGCGAGAGCCTCTAATCACCTAAAAGTTGGTAACGAAAGTTATTTGACACAAAGACATTAAATTTCATAACTTTAGCATCATACTTGCATCATTATCATTGTGGCATGAATCCCTAACCTTGGAAGCTTGTAGTTAATTGAATTTGATAAACAAGTTGAGTTTTATTTCTGTCCACAGTTCCTTTACCATTCTAAGCTCTTCGGACTACTTTTCCGACAATAGGTTATGTTTTACAGTTTTTGTAACAGACATCGAAATCGACTGACAAGGTCGATATCGAGCACTAACATCGATATCGAGGTCTATTTTGACGTCGACTGTGTTTGCTTTTATCTTCTGCAGGAAACTCACTGGAAATCGACCAGACCTGAGGTCGATATCGACCGGACACCTCGATATCGAGTGTCTCCTGAGGTCGAAAGCTTGATTTTGATTGCAACTAAGGAAGCGTTGACATACCTCCTCGTGGATTCGATCCTGAATTACCCTACCACTGCATCGGGAGGGATTCTTGTATTTATTTACTTGATAAGGGAGTTGGCATAGTTAGAGTTTATATTTGAATATTTTGTTTATAGCGAATCACAACTCCCCTAAACGAACAAATTGGCGCCGTTGTCGGGGAGGCAATCAATCGCCACCTAAGTTTTCTCGCGATCTACTTTTAGTGCTTATTTTGCAGGTTTATGCGATGCTCTGATCGCGGACCTATCCTTGAAAGCATAGACGAGCCTGAACGTTTCTTCCATCTTCGCAACAAAGCTATTCAAATCATGGCGAATAACGAGACGCAGGCTGAGACCATAGAGCGGTTGAGGAAAGAGATTGAGGACCATAATGCTACAATCGCTGCTGAGAGGCTCGCCGCTACTGCAGAGCAAGCCCATGCTTATAAGGAGGAGGATGCGTGCAGACAAGCCCAAGAGCGGCTCAATCAGTATCCACAGATGGCGATGCAATACATGCATCCGCCGCTTCATGTTCCTGAATCCGCTATACTTATTCCTCCTTCAAACTATGAAATTAAAATAAACTTCCTATCTAAAATTAAAAGAAACACCTTTGAACGAAGACCAAATGAATGTCCATTGTAACACATCTCTACTTTTATGGATTTATGTGAAACTATTGCTGATGGTGTAAATCTTGAGTATGTGAGACTAAAATCTTTTCGATGGTCTTTGGCAGGGAAGGCATTGCAATGGCTAGAAAGTTTGGCTCCACGCTCGCTGAGGACATGGGTAGAGGTGAAGGATGCATTCCTAAACAAATTCTTTCCTCCCTCTAAAACCGCGATGCTGCGACAAAGGATCACGGCTTTCAAACAAAAGTCAGGTGAAACATTGGTACAAGCGTGGGAGCGTTTTAAGGACTTGCTGAGATCATGCCCAACGCATGGGCAACTTCCATATGTCATCCAGTAGATCTTCTACAACTCCCTCGATGCACCGAATAAGGAGAGGATCAATTCATATACCTCCTATCGGTACATTGAGCTTACACCAACAGAGGCCTGGGAGACGATTGAGAGGCTAGTCAACTTCGACAACACTTATGGGACTACCGCGGCCTATGTTTCAAGGCCTACCCCATCAATGCCACTATATGAGCCTCCAAAGGAGATAAATCCTTATGTGCGGCAACAATTCCACGACGATCAAACACGCCACCTTCAAAAGCAAGTCAGGTTCCTGAGCAACAATCAAACTTGTCAGCAATGTGGCTCAACAAGGCATAACACCAGTGCCTGTCCACATATTGAGCAAGTATCTATGACGGAACAACATGAGGAAGCCAAGTGGACGAGAGGCTCCTATGGAGGGGGTAATTAACAATATTGGGGAGATCAAAGACTCTATCAACAAAGGGATCCCCCACCATATAGAGCACCTGGGCACCCTGAGCGGGAAACAAGGAAGGATGACCTACAGATCATTCTTGATGAGATACGGAGGAACCATGCTGAGTTCAAGCAAGCCAATAACTCCATCCATACTCAACTGCAGGGCATCAATTCTAGGCTTGGGGAGATAGACGTTTGGAAGCCCAACATAGAGACCCAAATGGGTCAATTGGCGGAAGCAATACCCAAAGCGTCAGGAGTATTACCTGGATCAATTGTTCCCATCTAAAAGGGCAAAACTACTGGACACATAGCAACCATGAACTTAAGGAGTGGGCGTCAAGTACAAACGCCCGAGCAAAAAGCGGAGGAGAAGGCCCCAGAACAGACGTCGATATCGACCCCCTGTCGATATCGACCATGGTGACGTCGATGTCGATGCTCCTGAACTCGATGTCAACACTGCTGCTGAATCACCACAGAAATCGACTCCTCTAGTCGATGTCAACCCCCATCCAGTCGATGTCTACCTAACTCCAGCCGCAGGAAAGAAGAAGGTGTTGCCATTCCCATTAGAAAAGGTGATTAAGGACCCGGTGGAAAAGAAGTTCTAGCGGTTCGTGAAGATACTTCAAGGACTAAATGTCTCAATAACATTCACCGAAGCACTTCATGAAATGTTGTCCTATGTAAGGTTCCTTAAGGACATATTGGGTAAGAAGCGATCGCTTTCTGAGATCGCAGAGGAGTGCAACAGATTGGAGCTACCACAAAAGCGGGCGGACCCAGGTAAGTTTTCTATCGCTATAGGTTTAGGTCGATATCGCTTTAATGCTTTAGTTGATTTGGGTGCTAGCGTTAGCATGATGCCACTAACCATGTGGCACAAGGTAAATATAGGTCCCCTGGAGATCGTGGATGCAAAGTTATACATGGCAAATAATGCAGTAGTGATTCCAACAGGGATGGTAATTAATGTGCCAGTACAAGTAGGTAAATTCTTTGTCCCTATTGATTTCTTAGTTGTTGATATAGCAGAGGACCCTGCTTGTCTAATTATTTTAGGTAGACCATTCCTAGCAACCGTCGATGCCAACATAAGCGTGAAGAAAGGATTGCTCTCATTCACCATTAGCGATGAAGTGATAGAGTATGCCTTCAACAAGACGGTGAGGAACAATGAAGGGCCAATGGAGATAAAGGCCATCAATGGTGTCTACATTGCATGTAGAGAAGCCAATGTAAGGAGTATGACATCGGAAAAGCTTGAAAAGAGGGCCATAGAAGCCCAAGTGGAGGAGGTCGTGGCAATCTTGAACGAAGGAGCCAAAAAGAACATCGACATCGACCCAGGTAACTCGATATCGACTAACAAAGTTCAACATTCTGTGCCAGGTTATAAGTATGGGGTCGACGGAGGAGAAGGAACCTCGAAATCGAGTATAAAGGTCGATATCGACCATAACTCTAAACCGAAATTGACTGCCATCGAAGCTGAGAAAGGAGGAGCGAAAACCTCAATATCGATCTCTAAAGGTCGAAATCGACCTGATCATGTCGAGCATAACCACTCCAAATTGACAGAACCTCTAGGAGCACAACAGAGCTCGATATCGACTACTAATGATCGATGTCGACCTGAGCCACAGAAATAAGAGAAGGTAAGTCAAGGTACGTATTCCTCCATTTCTATCTCAATTAGGGATTTCTCATTATTTGGAAGAGGTGTGCCTTTGCAAGTGCGATTGTGTAGGGTATTCGATGATTATTCGAGCCATTATGAGATAGGAGACAGGGTTTATGTCGCCAAATCAAAAGATCATTGGTTCCCTAATAGATTCAAAGACAAGAGGATGGGACCATTCACGGTGAATCAAATTCATCCAGGCGGGATGCAGCTAAGAGATAGGAAAGGAGTGTTATTTGAGGCCCAAGCCACATGGGCTCTGCAGATGCCGCCTTGAGAGCGTGGAAGAAGAAGTCGGCCTAGCGACTTTAAAGTCTAGAGCTTGTAACAAAGACAATTATATTTTTTAAGTTTTGGACATTTTTACATTGGTTTGAGACATTAGATGCTTTATTATTTGTTTGGCCTTAGTTTTTCTAACAAGTTGCAGGAAGGAGAGAAAGAGCATAGAAACAGGAACATCGAAATCGAGTGCAAAGCTCGATATCGACCTTAAGGTCGATTCCGATGGGCTTGTGGTCGAGGCCGGAGCACCCTGAAGCTTGAGCCAGAAATCGATGAAAATTGTCGATTTCGATGTTAAAGGTCGATATCGACCACCACTGCTGACTTCTTCGACTCCTGAAAATTGTGACTTTTTTAGTAAGTTTCTTTCTTAACCCTAGTTCTAATACAGTGAGGACACTGTAATCTTTAAGTATGGGGTGGGGGAAAAGGCTTACTTGCATATTTTAGCATATTTTGAAATTTTTCATAAGTTATTGCATAATTTTTACATGTTTTTGCATATTATTCATACATAGTTAGTCATATTTATCTTTAAGCATTGCATTCATAGTTTATATTTCGAAAAAAAAATGACCCCCGAAAAATTGTGAAAATAAAGAAAATAGTCATGGAAGCAAAAAAAGGGATCTACGATGCAAAATTAGATTCATTAGAGACATAACATGAAATTGCCTAGTTAAGGGAAGTCCCAATGAAGTGCAAAAAGAAAAAAACATGAAGGAGAGGAAAAACATGAAGTTGCTTTTGACATGTGCATGATAAGATGATGGAGGTCTTTAAGAAATTTCCATACAAGTTCTTACAAGTTCATTTCCTAGCCTTACCTATGCATATTTGCAAAAGTCACAAGCCATATATGAGCCTTATATCATCATTATCATTATTGCTCTACATATATTACATATTGCCCATTTTTATACCTTATACCCTATCCGGGGACAAGTTTGAGAATGGATGTCATCTTTGGAGTTGTTATATGGAGTTTGTGCATTATTATTGAACTTGTTGGCATGAATGAAAGATAATTTAAAATATGTAAAATTTAATGAGTGAGAAAATTCCGATCACCTCAGGAGATAAAAGTAGGTCGACCCTGCTCGTTGAGATGTTAGTTCAATGAGATGGGACACAAGGTGAGGAGTCCAAAGTACTAAGTATCTGGGGCCATTCATGACACCCATGTTTGTGACTCGCGAGAAGGAAGTGCTAAGGTTAGAGAGGTGAAAGCATTATAATTGAAAAAAGCATTGAGCGATGAGTGAAAGGTGAGACATTATGAAGAACGAATGTGGAATGAAAGTTTGGAAAGAATGTTTTATTTCCCCGGATTTAATACCACATGGCCAAAAATGAGCCCACCTTTAGCCTTTTACCAATCTACTTCTCTAAAGCTTGCAAAAGTCCTTTTGATTATTAATTCTATGTTACGAAATTGTTTTATGCATAAAAACCTCCTTTTAGGAGTATGATGTTGCTTTATTGCGCAGGCATGGATTTGGTTGACATTAGTACCTTATCGAGGATGGCAATTGATTGTAGGGACATATGAAAAATGAATCTATGATGTTGAGTGTTTACTTTCTTCCCCTGAATGACCATTAAAAGTATTGCTTGGGGTCAAGCAAGCTTAAGTATGCGGTGTTTGATGTGCGCGCAAATTGCCACATTTTTTATGCACATTTAAGTCCATTTTATCATTCTTTTGCATGCATATTAGTGGGAAATCATAAGATTAGTGTAGTTTATGCATAATTGTCAAATATATGGGTCTGCACGAGTTTCTATGTGATTTCGCAAAAAACGAGATGAAAATGGACAGATTTAGACAAGAGAAGAAGAGCGGAAAAAGAACTTGAAGTCTTCTGCAGAGGTCAAAATCGACTATGAACCTCGACATCCAGTGAACAGAGCAACCATGAATCGAGCAGAGAAGAACAGAGCATGTAGACACAGAAGAGGTCGATATTGATGTTGCATGGTCGATATCGAGTGGCCTAGATCGATGATATTGATAGAAGTCGAGTCCCAGTTCGAGGAGAAGAAGGAGTGCTCAAGATAGAGTTAAAGAGAGGCCGATATCGATGATGAAGGTCGATATCGATGTTGCCAACAGAGGAGGCCGAGTAGCGTTGGGTGTGAAGCGAGAGCAGAGATTTGGCTTTTTTCGGTTGTAACTTTCTCTTTAGTTTAATCAAAGTAGTTTCCATTACATGATGATGATGAGTTCAACGATGAAGCACGAGTAGTCAACCCACTTCTAGGGTCGGGGTGAGCCCGACGATAGTAATGTAGGGTAAGTGCATCAAAGGTATGATTTTTATGCGATTCCGTCTTCTATCCTATGCATGATCCTTTGCGAAAGTTAGGGAGATTCATTATTTGCATTATTGAAGCGAAAGCCAATCATATTGTGAACTTGGATTTTTCATGAATTAGATAGTAACTCTTAGGAATTGTGCGAGAGCCTCTAATCACCTAAAAGTTGGTAACGAAAGTTATTTGACGGAAAGACATTAAATTTCATAACTTTAGCATCAAACTTGCATTGTTATCGTTGTGGCATGAAACACCGATCTTGGAAGCTTTTAGTTAATTGAATTTCAAATAAAAGTTAAGTTTTGTTTCTGTTCATCTTTTCTTTACCATTCTACGCTCTTCGGACACTTTTCCGACAATAGGTTACACTTTGCATTTTCTGTGACAAACATCGAAATCGACTGTAAAGGTCGATATCGATCACTAACGTCGAAATCGAGGTTCCACTTGACGTCGATCTGTGTTGCTTTTGTCTTCTGCAGGAATTTGCTAGAAATCGACCAGAACTGAGGTCGATATCGACCAGACAACCTCGATATCGAGTGTCTTATGAGGTCGAAAGCTTCACTAGTAGAAAAATAAGCTTTGGAGACACCAAATTTACCACAGTTTCGTACCTTGACGTGGTAAACTTCCCAGATCGACAAAATTATCACGGTTCTACATAGAACCGTAGTAATTCTACACAAAAATCGCATAAAAGTCATACATGAGCTGTTTTACCATGATGTTTTTAGTTTTTAGTTTATTAAGTTTTATCTTATAGAATAAAGATAAAGTTTCGAGTCTTTGGATAGCAAAGTTCGATATCTACATCTAGCGGCCGTTAGGGCTTTTAAACATCGATACACGCAGAGAATTCAGTTTTCAATAGAGAGAATCTGTAGAGAGAGAGGAGGCCGAGTGAGGTTGGAGGGAAGCGAGAGCAGAGATTTGGCTTGGTTCGGTTGTAATCTTTCTTTCATAGTTCAATACAAGGTAGTTTTCTTTCAATGATGATGATGAGTTGCATGATGAGAAACGAGTAGTCAACCCACTTCTAGGGTCGGGGTGAGCCCGACGATAGCGATGTAGGGTAAGTGCATCAAATGTATGACTTTTATGCGATTCCGTCTTCTATCCTATGCATGATCCTTTGCGAAAGTTAGGGAGATTCATTATTTGTTTTATTGAAGCGAAAGCCCCTCATATTGTGAACTTGGATTACTCATGAATTGGATAGTAACTCTTAGTAATTATGCAAGAGCCTCTAATCATCTAAGTGTTGGTAACGAAATTTATTTGACGGAAAGGCATTAAATTTCATAACTTTAGCATCAAACTTGCATTGTTATCGTTGTGTCATGAAACCCCGATCTTGGAAGCTTTTAGTTCATTGAATTTCAAATAAAAGTTAAGTTTTGTTTCTGTTCATCTTTTCTTTACCATTCTACGCTCTTCGGACACTTTTCCGACAATAGGTTACACTTTGCATTTTCTGTGACAAACATCGAAATTGACTGTAAAGGTCGATATCGATCACTAACGTCGAAATCGAGGTTCCACTCGACGTTGATCTGTGTTGCTTTTGTCTTCTGCAGGAATTTGCTAGAAATCGACCAGAACTGAGGTCGATATCGACCAGACAACCTCGATATCAAGTGTCTTCTGAGGTCGAAAGCTTCACTAGTAGAAAAATAAGCTTTGGAGACACCAAATTTACCACAGTTTCGTACCTTGACGTGGTAAACTTCCCAGATCGACAAAATTATCACGGTTCTACATAGAACCGTAGTAATTCTACACAAAAATTTACCACGTTATGTATATTGGTGTGGTAAATTTACAAGATTTACAAAATTACCACGGGTTTGAACGTAACCATAGTATACAAGCACGACTTTTACCACGGGTAATAAGATAACCGTAGTAATTAATTACCTAATTTTCCAAACCCTAATCGTGCTTATTTTTCAACGGCCTCTCTCGGCCGTTTTTTGTGGCTTATTAAGGTCTGCCTTCAATTTTTTCCTACTCCTGTATCGATCGCTTGTTCTCTCAATCCTCTCTCCCAAATCATTTTGCTAGCTCTCTCAATCAATACCTATATGTATGGTCTCGATCATTCAAATTCTCCATGGCGGCCTCAAGCTTTAATTTGGGGAAGAAAACGATCTACGCCGACCATGAAGCCCTATCGCTGTTGTCGAGTTCTCTGCCTCCTTGCAAGCACCAAGTGCTATTAATAAAGGGAACCCAATCCTCTTCGATTCGTATCATCACTGGTTCGCGGTCATCCAACCACCACCACTCTCCCTATCGTTGTTCATTATACGACTAACCCTAGATATTGAGAGGTTCGACTTCTCTTATTTGTTGTTTTTTTCCATTTGTTTCAAGCGAGATGTTCCTTTCCCATTTTCTCTCTGTACAATTCCTTTACTAAGTTCAGATTTTCCAAGCTTCTTGTTACCTCTTGCTGATTTGCATAAGCGAGATCTATTTTCTCAATTTTTCATTATATGTTGAAATTTTGTGGAATGTCAAGTTCAAGTTTCCATGTTAGGTTGAAATTGTGTGTATCACATCATCTGGTTTGTATGTGTCCGAGATATGATTCACACATTTCTTGTCTATTTTAGTTAATAGACGAGCCATACCTCTTATTCAAGAATCTGTCAACGTTGGCTAGTGGGTTAGTACGAGTTTGTTTTTTTTTGCTTTTGGGCTATTAACTACTTAGTTTTTTGGTGTACTTTCTACTTATACTGCACAATTGGTCAATGGTTTTATCTATTGATCCTTTTTTTGCTTAGATTTACTTTTTTAGGATCCGGTCTACTCCCTTTTGAATCTTATGAGTGAAATTAACTTGGTATTCGAGTCTTAATTTGATCTCTCTACATCTCACCTATATATGTTCATGTATGTAGCATTAGGGAAGTTGGGACATTGAGTGTCTGAAAGATATTGACATTGTCGAAAAATATTGACAAACATCTTCAATTTTGTCATCTGAATGGGTTATGTGGTAATCTATTTAAAATAATAAGTTAGATCGCACACATTGTTATTATAAAGTAGCTTTAGTGAATGATTTCTTCATATGTTTGCAGGTAATTAAAAGAAGACAAAATATTCATCGACATGTACTCCATACAAGACGGGATTGTGAAACTAAGTGATCCTAAAATTGGTAAACATGTGATGGGAGTAGCATCTGACAAGGATATTCAAAGTATGTACTTTTTTTTTTACAGTAGGCAAAGTTTAGGATACTTCTAAGTATCCATGATCATCAAGCATGATGATGTTTTGGAAGTTACAGCTATAGTTAAGGATAGAGTTACAGCTCAGTTGAGATTTTGCTATAAAGTCTGCTGCACTATTCGCCTCTCTGTAGCAATGTTGGAATTTGATGAATTCAAAATCTTTGCTTAGAATTTGAATCTCTTCTACTATTTGTGTAATCTCCCATGGAGGGCAGATTTTCTGGTTAATGGCATTGATGATGATTGCACAGTCGCCTTCAATGATCGTTCTCTGTATACCAAGTTCTGCTGCTAATCTTATACCTGCAAGTATTGCAAAGCATTCGGTTTGAATAACAGAAAATGTGTTACCATTACATTTATGTATTCTAATTATTTGTCCTATATTGTTTCTTACTATACATCCAATCTGAGATTGTATTCCATTTTTGACAGAGGCGTCAACATTTATTTTCACAATATTTTTGGGTGGATATTTCCAGTTTATTTTTGACGGGGCCTAGTATGCTTAGGAAAGTTTTTTATTGAATCCTCTTTTTTCCAGCAGAGAATTTTATCAATAGTTTGAGTGAGAGTGTATGCTATATTATTGTTAGAATTTTTTTGAAAGATGATTTTATTCCGAAGTTCCCATATTGAGTGCCATAGATAGCAGAGGTCTGTGAAATCTTTATTTTGGCTCTTAGTATTTAAGATGTTTTCAGAGATATTATCTGTTATGTTAGGGATATTAAAGGTTTTGTGTAATCTAATACTCAAATTTTGGATTAGCGATCTGGTGATTTGATAGTTAAAAAACAAGTGATTTGCGTCCTCTGGTTGAATGTTGCACAGAGAACAGATACTGGGTACCCTATTTATGTATCTGTTTAGGCGCTCAGCGGTAGGTAGGATATCTAATGTGGTTTTCCAAATGAAGTTTTTGATATTCGGAGCGATATTTAGTTTCCATATCCAGTCTCCAGAAGTATTATAGTTGTTTCTTGTGTTAAAGAGAGAGGAGGTAGATTTAACTGAAAAAATTCCATTTTTGTTGTAGATCCAAATTAGTCTATCCGTGATATCAATTCTGGGGATGTAGATGTTGGATATCATTTCAGTAATGTGTGGTGGGAATATGTCGTTTAGTTTCTTAGTATCCTATTTGTTTGAGTTTGTGAATAAATCACAAACTTTTAGGTTAGGGTTGTGGTTGTTTCTAAACATTTCGAGTTTCTGAGCGTTTATCCAGATGTCTGACCAGACATTAATGGTTTTTCCATTACCAACTAGCCAGAGTAAGCCTTTAGAAAAGGTATCTCTAATGTTTAAGAGTCGTCCAAATTACCATGAGGTTTTGGCTTTGGTTCTTTCCATTAATGGCTCTTTTGATAGGTATTTTTCAGTGATGATCTTTGACCAGATATTGTCAGGGTTTGCTACTATCCTCCAAAGAAGTTTCATTTGCATGCCTAGGTTGATTTGTTCAGCTGTTTTAAAGCCTAATCCACCATCCTTTTTTGGAGTGCATAACCGTTCCCAGCTAATTAGTGGGTGATAGTTATCAGATTGAAGTTTGTTCCAGAAGAAGTTTTTGTTGATCTGGTCAATCTTGTCAAGAATTCCTTTAAGAAGAAGGAAGGATTGCATAAGATAATTGGTTTTAGAATTGAGATTGGCTTGAATGAGAACAGATCTTCCTGCTTGAGATAGGGTGTTCGATTTCCATTTCGATAATTGTTTTTTTAGGTTTGTGATGGCATCGTCGAAGACATTGTTGTTTACTCTGCCACTGATGAGTGGTATTCCTAGATATTTTTCTAATGTTTTAGTTACAGGGATGTTTAGCTGTTGAGCAAGACTTTGGGCTTTTTGAACGGAGATGTTTTTAGAGACTTGTAAGGAGCTTTTATCGTAGTTTATGGAAAGGCATGATATGTTGCAGAAGTTGTTTAGAATGTTTTTTATTGTGTGGAGACTTAGTTCATTGGCTTTTCCAAAAATGAGTGTGTCATCTGCAAAGGAGAGAAAAGGGATAGGATTACTGTTATTTGTCAGTTTGATTCCAATTAGCGGGTCAACTTCTAATGATTCTTGTTGTATCATTCTGGCTAGGAGTTCCATAACTATGACAAAAATATATGGTGCAAGGGGGTCTCCCTGTCGTATACCTTGAGAAGTTTGGAATGTTTTGCCAGGTAAGTTATTGACTAGAACAGAAAAGTTGGTTTTAGTTAGACATGTCATGGTCCAGTTTATCCATTTTTGATGAAATCCGAATTTAGTCAGAACGATGCGTATGTAGTCCCAATTTATTTTATCATAAGCTTTTTCCATGTCTAGTTTAATTGCCATCCATCCGTATTTCCCTTTTTTGTTATGAAAGGAGTGGAAGACTTCGTGGGCTATTAGGATGTTATCCTGAATATTTCTGCCCTGCACAAAGGCTCCTTGAAAAGGGTTGATAATACGAGGTAAAATTGGTTTTAAGCGGTTAGCTAGGAGTTTTGATATAATTTTATAGATGGTGTTGCAGAGGCTAATGGGACGATAATGGTTAATATTGGTGGGGTTGTCAATTTTTGGAATGAGTGCAATGAATGTTGTGTTTACTTCGTTGAGAAGAATCCCAGAATGAAAAAAAGATTTAATAGCTTTACAGAGCAGGCTTCCTACAATGTTCCAGTATTTTTTATAGAATTCGGGGGGAAATCCATCAGGGCCAGGAGATTTGTCTTCTTTCATTGAGAATAGAGTGTCCTTAATTTCTTTATCTGTGAACGGTTGAGTTAGGGTTAAGTTTTCTGAGTCAGTTATTGTGTGTTTTATTAAGTCTGGGAAATATTGATTGTTTGCTTGTTTATTTGAAATGAATCTTTCAGCCAATTCATTCGTTATTTCATCTCTGATTTGTTTTTCATCTTTAATGACTAAGCCGTTTTTATTTGTAAAATTACGAGTGATGTTTTTAGAATTCCTTATTTTAGAGATTGATTGGTAGTATTTGGTATTTCTGTCTCCAAATTTAAGGAAATTAGATTTAGCTCTTTGTTTCCAGAAGGTGTTATTAAAGTTCATGAGTGCTTCACGTTTATTTAGAAGTCTTTGTCTTTTGTTTGTTATAATATCATCATAGTTACCAGTAATTTGTTGGGTTTGTAACAATAAGAGTTGATCTTCAATGTCTTTTAACTGTCTTAAATTATTATTTGGATGTGATTTACACCAAATTTTTGTATTTTTCTTGAGCAGTTTTTGTTTTTGTAGTAGTGTAAACATGAATGATCCACTAAGTTTATTTTCCCAAGTTGATTTGACTAGTTTGTTATAATTTTCATTGTTTGTCCAAGCCATTTCAAATTTAAAGGGTGATCCTGCTCTGATTGATTTCGTTCCTATTGAGATAGATATTAGGGAATGATCGGAGCTTGTAAAAGGATGGTTATGTACAGTTAGGTTGGGGAATTGTTTAGAGATGTCTGTATGGATCATGACTCTATCTAGACGTTCATAAATATTGTCAATAGGGGTTTGTCTTTTTCTCCAGGTAACTGCGCTGCCAGTATAGGGGACAGTATGAATATCCAATTCTTCATTAATTTGTTGAATACGGGTGAATCTATTATTTTGTGGATTTGTTCCACCTATTTTGTCATTTATTGATTCTATTTCATTGAAGTCTCCCATAAGTAGGGATGGATAGATAAATTGTCGTGTTGCTGTGATATATAGGATCGAGATCCGGTGAAAAGCTCTCCTTCCGGTGAGAAGGAAAGAAGGCTTCTCATTGGCTGACACGGATTAAAATATTATTTTCTGTTTCGTTGTAACAGGAGACGAGCGCGTGGGGCGCGTGTAAAAAATTATGGGTATTTTTGTCTTTTTCGTGTGGAGGATATCTTCTCCCTTTTTTTGGCTAATCTGTTCCCGTCGATATATTCTCTTTCCAAACTTAACTTCTCCATTATCGATATCTTCTCTCTGTTCTATATTTAAAACCTACCGTTTTGTGTATTTTCTCTTTCCAACCTTAACTTTCTCCATCATCGGTGCATTGTAATGGAAAACATCATCTTCGACGGTGGGCATAAATCTTCTTCTTTTTTTATGTTTTATTTTGTAAAAAATAGGTTTTATAGTTTATTATTATCATTCTTTTCTACGTAGATGAAACAACAATGGCAGAGGTGAAGAGGAAAATTAAGAATGAAAAGGAAAAGAAGAAGATAATGAGAAAGAAGGGAGCAGTTGTTGAAGTTGGGGAAAGGCAAGAAACAAAAATGTCTTTGAGGAGTCAAGTTGTCACTCCCTATCTATTAAATTTAGGTTTTGGGTTTGAATTAATCAACTATGTTGCTGAAGATACTTATGTCCCTCTGTAAGTTTTTTTTCTTATTATATTAGTTAAATATAATGGTCTTTGACAAAATGTGTTTGAGTTTGGTTCAGAGAGATAACTGAGTGGGGTTCATAGTTATAACTAATTGTGGTTCAGAGAGAGAATGAGTGTGGTTCAGATAGATAACTTAGGATGGTTCAGATAGGAGAGTATGAGTGTGGTTCAGAGAGAGAATGAGTGTGGTTCAGAGATATAATAATTGTGATTCAGATGGATAATAAGTGTGATTCTGAGATTTGTTCAGAGAGATAACTGAGTGTGGTTCAGAGAGATAAATGAGGATGGTTCAGAAAGAGATTGATTGTGATTCAGAGATATAATGAGTGTGGTTCAGATAGATAAATGAGGATGGTTCAGATAGGAGAATGAGAGAGATACCTGAGTGTGGTTCAGAGAGAGAATGAGTGTGGTTCAAAGAGATAACTGAGTGTGGGTCAGAGAGATAACTGAGTTTGATTCAGAGAGATAATTGAGTTTGGGTCAGAGAGATAATGAGAGTTGTTCAGATAGATAACTTAGGATAGTTCAGATAGAGAATGAGTGTGGTTCAGAGATATAATGAGTGTGGTTCAGAGATATAATGAGTGTGGTTCTCAGACATGTTCAAAGAGATAACTGAGTTTGGTTCATAGATATAACTGAGTTTGGTTCAACGATATAATGAGTGTGGTTCAGATAGATAATTGAGGATAGTTCAGATAGAGAATGAGTGTGGTTCAGAGATGTAATGAGTGTGGTTCAGATAGATAATGAGAGAGGTATCTGAGTGTGGTTCAGAGAGGAGAACGAGTGTGGTTCTGATATATGTTCAGAGAGATAACTGAGTGTGGTTCAGAGAGATAATTGAGTGTGGGTCAGAGAGATAACTGAGGATGGTTCAGAGAGAGATTTGATTGTGGTTCAGATATATAATGATTGTGGTTCAGTGAGATAATGAGAAAGATAATTGTGTTAGACTTTTCATTATATTTGTTCTTTCTTATCAAATTTGGCTATAATGTTGTTGTTTTAACAGGCAAGTTCTTTTCAAATTTAAAGAACAAAATGTTCCACGCATGGTGTTTCAATCATTGCTTTGTGGCCAATATATTGATGCACAAGTGATTGATGCTTTTGTTAAAATTCTTAACTGTCAAGAGGAATTTTTCGGGTATAAGAGATTTATTGCAACCTACGATGTCAGTGTAAGTTATTGTATTTACATTATATTATTGAGTACTTTAATTTTATATTTCTCATTATATTATGTGAGTTTGTTTTATGTTTTTCAGGTTGGGTCGGTTGTTGGAATGGTGGGTGTGAGTTTTGAAAGCCGATTTAACATCTTTCGTACTAAGTTTGATCAGATTCTTACGGTCTCAGGGTTTCCAAATTTGGCTCGAGTTAACTTTGTAAGTTTTTCTTAATAAATATCAATTAATTTTGTGTTTTATCATTTGTATTTATTATTTTAAAAATTTTTGTGTGTTTCCTTGTGCAGATTATGTTGCCTGTTCTTCATAATGCTCATTTTTATATTATATGCTTCAATTTTATTGGAAAAGAAGTTTTTATCATTGATAACATGAAGCTGTTAGTTGACTTTGACTCAAGATATTCTGATATTCCAACGGATGCTGTAAGTTTCTAATTTTTATATGATTTTTATTTTATTTTATTTTATTGTATTTTTAAGATATTGTTATTTTTTTTAATTGAAGGTCAATTTGATGAGTCACTACTTAGATCAGATGAAACTCTCCAACAAGGCAGATCTTATTCGCAACTGCAAAGTGTACAATCTTGGTTTAAGGTGGGCAACAACTGATAATTTTGTGGATTGCGGGGTGTATTGCATGCGTCATTTGGAGACATTCACAGGGGCAAAACGGTGGCAGTGTGGCTTGTCAAACTATTGTCCTAGCACCCTTAAGGATCTTCGGAGGGCTTATATGCATGCAATTATATGTTCATCTATCAATGAAGTGAAGGATTCTGTAAAGGAAAATGTTAGAATATATGTCGATGGTAATTGAGATGTTATCAAGGGAGGTTGTAGGATTTTGCATTTTGGATTTGAAGTATTATGTAGTTTGGGGTGGAATGATTTTCTGATTGAACATTTTCATTTTCTGTTGAATGACTAGTTATTACATACTCAGTAACGTTTATCATGTGTGTTCTTGTTTTGTTATGAGGATACTGCATGTGTGTTTCAGGATATTATTAAATATTGGTTCAAAGATATAATGAATGTGTGGTTCAGAGAGATAATGAGTCTGTTTGATAAAAATATTAGTGATTGGTTCAGATAGATAACTGAGGATAGTTCAGAAAGAGTTTGATTGTGATTCAGTGATATAATGAGTGTGGTTCAGAGAGATAAGTGAGTGTGGTTCAGAGAGATAACTGAGTGTGGTTCAGAGAGATAAGTGAGTGTGGTTCAGAGAGATAAGTGAGTGTGGTTCAGAGAAATATCTGAGGATGGTTCAGATAGAGAGTGTGGTTCAGAGAGATAAGTGAGTGTGGTTCAGAGAGATAACTGAGTGTGGTTCAGAGAGATAACTGAGGATGGTTCAGATAGAGAATGAGTGTGGTTCAGAGTTCATATCTGAGTGTGTTTCAGGGAATTATTAAATAGCGGTTGAGAAAGGATAATTGGTTCACTATAATTCACAGATATTGGTTCACTATAATTCACAGATACTGGTTCAGCATAATTAATATTGGTTAATCATAATTAATTCGAAGAGGGTTTAAAAGAAACTGGGATGGGGGGGGACCACCGAACCATGCTTTAAATTTCCTTTAGGCAGGGGGTATTTTTGTCATTTTGTGTGCTGTATTGTCTGATATAACTTCCCATTTCCCCATTATCTGCAGTTGTGATCATTTTGAAATTTCATTTCCCCCTTTTCGTTTTAAACCCTACTCCAAATCTCTGAAGAGTCGATCCGGTCTCCAATCTCAAATACTCCTCTCTCGTGAAAAGGTAAGCTTGAGTGAGAGTAATTTTTTTATTTTCTTCTATAGTTAGTTGTTGTTTCTTCGTTTATTTACTGTTTTTTCTTTTTTTTTCTTACAGTTCAACGCTGTTTATTAAAATGGAACTTCGGTTACTTGATGGTAATTATACTTGATTTTCGTTGTTTAAATATCTGATTGTTCTGGTTCATAAATTTTACTGTAATTGGGGGCTGCTATCGTGTATTAAAAGAAAGTTGTACATGGATATTATTGATATTTTTTTATTAATTTTGGTGTTTGTAGATGAAACCCCATTGGCAGTTGTTATGGACAAATTCAAACTTAAACCTGGGAATAATCAAGATTTGAAGAAGGAAAGGCAAAAGAAGAGGAAAATTGCTAAAGAATCAGAGTCTGACAGTGATGAAGCGGTTGTGGTGAAGGGAGAGCAAGATGTGAAACTTAGGACAAAAACTATTGTAACTACTAAAGCAAATGTTACATACTTTAAGCTGGAATCCCGCACACACGCTTATTCTTTGGTTGAATCATTTAAATCTTTAAATGATTCTCAATTAAAAAGCATTGAAGAGCTTGGGTTCAGTTCTCTGCTCAAGTTAGAAATGAAACATCTCCCACTGTTTTTGTCATATTGGGTAGTGGATAACTTTGATGCAGATAGGGTTGCACTCATTACAGGTACTGGAGATACAATTTTCATCGAAGATGTTGATGTTGCAATTGCTTTGGGGTTGCCAATGGGGTCAATTCCAGTGCCTGTTGATCCTTCATATAACACAAGGAATGATGCATCATTATGTTTGTGGAAGAAATCTGTGGTTTCTGGGAACAAGAGGATCCACGCAGCTGATGTGGTGCGGGAGATGTTGGCTGATAAAGATGGTGGACAATTTTTCAAGACTTGTTTCACTATTCTTGTAATTTCTACGTTGATTGAAAGCAACACAAATGGCTCTGTCAATTTTAATTATTTTTATGTAGCTGAAAATGTAAAAAACATTAAAACCTTTAATTGGTGTGGGTTTTTGCTCGATCGTCTTGTTGAAACAAAAAAATCATGGGCACGTAACAAAAATTCGATCTTCACTGGTTCAGTCCCATTCTTATTGGTAAATGAGATAAATATTGAGCATTTTGTTTTTTTTTTGATATTTTCTGTTATATTTTTTTTAATATCTTACAAATTTCTGTTATATTTTTTTTTGTTATCACGGTTCTTTTATCTTGATCGTGTTCGATTACAAAGGCAGGAGAAACCAAGATCAGTGCCCACCTTTGTTAATTGGACAACTGCTTCAATTAAGGCAAGGGAAGGAGATGAAATGAGAGGCAATGGATTTGGATCTGGTCGTGTATTGCCAAGACTAGAGTTTGTTTCAATTCCACATCAAGTCTCTACATTTGAAGAGCAAACTATTGGAGGTCCAGTAATATGTGGATTAATTGAAGGCCCAACAGAAAAAGTATGGTTAAATGAATTTTATTTTAAATACATAGTATGTGTTTCATTATAAATAATTAGTATTGTTCAGATAAATAATGAATATGGTTCAGATAAATATTGAGTGTGGTTCAGAGTAATAATGAGTGTTTCATAGGAATAATATGTGTTGTTCAGAGATATAAAGAATGTGGTTCAGAGAGATAACTGAGTGTGGTTCAGGGGGATAGTTAGTGTGATTCAGAGAGAATAATGAATGTGGTTCATAACTGTTGAGAAATATACAAAGAAAACTGGGTCATTATTTATGTGGTTCAGCATAAACTGCTAGTAATTGTTCAGCATAAATTACTTGTAGTTGTTCATTAGTTCAGCATATGAAATTAAAGTACTTCAAATTGGGAATAATTACGAAGTGGTAGTGGTTCAGCATTGATATTAGTGTGTGGTTCAACATTAATATTACAAATTTTTTATATCATTTCTCAACAGTTATCTAAAGATAAAGAAGCTGTCAATGAGGACAATACAACGGATCATGTAGAGGTTGTATGTGAGGAAGTTTTGAAGGACCATGCTCAGTTATTTGAAGGTCCTAATAAAGATGTAAGTTTTGTTTTAAAATTTATTTACAAAATTGAGTTATAATTATAATATTATTTAAGTATATAACAATATTTTTACTTGTTTTTGCAGGGGTTTAAAGAGAGATACAAGTCTGAGATGTGTTTACTGGTTAAAACAATTTCAAATATTGTAGAATTGACAGCTGAATCTGTTTCTCGAAAAAATGAAGATGTGGAGATTAGTTATTTGAATCATGCTGCAAAGCAGATTGTTTGTGAACAACCTTCAAGCTCTCCTGAAATTAATTTAACACCAGATGAGTTTGCAGACAATCCTGAAATTGATAGGCTTATGCGGATTGTTGACATTGCTATTGCCAAGAAAGAAGAGATGGACAAAATTCGGCTTTCTGATCCATTGTGGAATCTTGGGCTCACACCTCCTGGGAATACTCCAACAATTGCAGAAGTGTTTAGGACTGTTGAAAAAACATTTCCAAAGATCCCTGAAGACGACATGCCTGCTGTTTTTCAGTCTCCTACAGAGGATCAACCAGTGGTTGCTGAGACTAATCTTCTTAAAAATCCTCTTCAGGGGTTAGCTGATGCTGCTACAATTCAATCAATAAAGAAGAATGTAAGTCATTTAGCAATGTTTAATTTAAATCTTTATATTTGTTATATAAATTTTTTTAACATGTATTAATAATTTATCAGGGTTCTGAAAAAGAACCAGCAGAGGAGGCCCCCCAAGTAGGGGTGTTATGTGAACACGAGTAGCTCGAATTCGACTCGTACTCGCTCGATAAAAACTCGACTCGAGCTCGTTCATTTTCTAAACAAGCCGAGTATGAGCACATTATTAAGCTCGGTCCAAAACTTGAATCATTCGAATTAAACTCGAATAGCTCGAATTTTATGGAATTTCTAAAATTTCTTTTAAATTACTATGTAATGAGCAAGTAAAACTGCTTAAAGCTCGAAAAAAGCTCGGCTCGAGCTCGTTCTTTTCCTAAACGAGCTGAGTATGAGCACATTTTTAAGCTCGAGTCAAAATTTCGGCTCGACTCGAGCTCGTTCATATCCTAAATGAACTGAATATGAACAAGCGATACTCGCCTCGTTCGGCTCGAATAACAGCCCTACCCCCAAGTGATTGAACCAATAGAAACTGATATTTCAAAGGTAATTTTTAAATATTTTTGTTTTAATATGTTTCTTTAATTATATTTATTTATATTGTATTTCAAAATAATGTTTCTATTTTTTTTCTCTTCATTTTACAGGTGGTTTCTACAAATGATGGTGCACAAAAGAAGAAAACAATTTTGAAAATCCCATTGCCAAAGGTTTGTAGAAAGGCCAATATTTTTTTTTCTCTTCATTTTATAAGGTGTGAATGAAGTTTTTTTATTTTATATTTAACTATGTTTTTATTTTCTTTATTATATTTTGATAAATTTATACTGCAGGACGACAATAAAACAAAAGCCAATGTTGAAAAAAGGGTTCAACCATCGAGGGATATTGGGCCATCAAAAGAAATGAGGAGCCCATTTTATGATAGATTTGTTAATCCTGCTCCCCAGAGAAACTGTGCTTTTGCTATAAAGCTATACAAATATGTGTCAGAAGTTGAAGAGGATGCATTGTAAGTTGTTCATGATTTTAAATATAATAGATTCAGGAAAGATATATATTTGGTTTAGCTATAAATATCTGTGTGGTTCAGTAGTAATATTTTAGTCTATGTTCAGAAACATAAATGTTTGTTTTTAGCAATATTATTTGTTTTGTGGTTCAGGGAAATTTTTTTCAACTACAAAGACATCATAATCCCCCGGGCTACGATGTAGTCACTACAATTTGATCAGTATGTTGATGCTCAAATTATTGATGCGTGGAGTTGTATTCTGAATTATGAAGAATCTCATCGTGGATATGGATCTATTAAAAGATTCTTTGCCATCTGCGAGATCAGTGTAAGTTAAAATTTTAATTAATTTTGTTGATTGTATTAAATTATGTTAAGTTTTTTATTTAAATGTTTTTCATGTATTCCCAGGCAAACTCAATTGTGTACCTCACGAACGGTGACATTGAAAAGAGATTTAAAGTATTTCATGAGAAATTTGATGAACTTCTTACAGTCAAATGTCCTACAAATTTGAGCGAAATTGATTTGGTATGTTTTATTTAAAATTCATTTTATATGTTTATATTTGTTTATATTTGGGTCAGAGAGAGAGTGATAGTGTTCATAGAGATAAATTGTGGTGGTTCAGAGAAATAAGTTATATTGGTTCAGACCGATAACTATATGTGGTTCAAACAGATTACTGAGTGAGGGGTCAGAGAGGTAAGTGATAGTGGTTCAGAGAGATGAGTGTTCAGACAGATAAATTGTAGTGGTTCAGAGAAATAAGTTATAGTGGTTCAGAGCGATAACTAAGTGTGGTTTAGACAGATTACTGACTGAGGTTCAGAGAGATAAGTGATAGTGGGGCAGAGAGATAAGTGATAGTGGTTCAAAGAGATAACTGAATATGGTTCAGAAGGATAAGTGAGTGTGGTTCAGCATACTTACAGTAACTCTTTGAATATTAATTATATTTGTTTTTTTTACAGATTATGTTTCCAATTCTAGCATCAGAACACTTTTATATTATATCTGTCAATTTCAAGACAAAAGATGTAGCTGTAATTGATAACATGAAGCTGATAGTGGACTTTCATCTCAAATATAATAATATTCCAAGAGTTACGGTAAGTATATTTATTCTTTTGTATAAATGGTTTTTATTCAACATTTTATCTTATCTATATACTAATTGTTTTTTTTTAATTGAAGGTTAATTTTCTGAACAAGTATTTGGATTTGAAGAATTTGAAAGCCAAAGCAGACCTTGTTCGGAATTACAAACCATATTTAATGGAGTTAAGATGGGCAACAGAAGAAAATTTTGTTGATTGTGGCGTTTTCTGCATGTGTCACATGGAGACATTTATGGGTAGCAACGGACCTGATTGGAATAGTGGATTTTCAAAGAATTCTACCAAAACATTAATCAATCTCCGGGAGCTTTACATGCACGCAGTTGTGAAGTCTTCTATTAATGAAGTGAAAGATAATATTTTGGAAAAATTAAGAATTTTAGCCCAGGGTTAACAAAAATAGGATGATGTGTAAAGTAAATTTGTAAAGGATGGATAATATTTCTGAACAGTTTCATTTTTGTATTTGACAATTTTATATAATTCATGGTATTGTGTAGTTCTTATAACAAATAGTGGTTCAGAGTGAGATACCTGAGTGTGGTTCAGAGAGCTGACTTAGTGTGGTTCAAAGAGATAATTAGTGTGGTTCAGACAGATAACTGTGTGAGGTTCAGCATTGTAGTGGGGTTAATGATTCAATCCCTCTCAAAGAGAATCATTGTTTCAGAGAGGATAACTGAATGTGGTTCAGAGATATAATTGATTGTGGTTCAGATAGATAACTTTGAAGGGATAAGTAAACGTGTGTATTAAATGATTTTTGTGTGAACGTAGCATTGGTGCAGAGGGATAACAGTAGTGGTTCAGAGACATATAGCTGAACGAGGTTCAGAGAGATGATTGAGTGTGGTTCAGAGGAATAATTATTGTGGTTCGGCACTACAACTTATTTTATGTATTGGGGAAGGGGGGATTGGGTTGTTTCGAAGTTTATGAAATTTTAGTTCAGCATAAATATTTTTGTGGTTCAGGAGTTTAACAAATATTGGTTCAGTATAATTTACTGATATTGGTTCAGCATAAATAATTTTTTGTTTCACGAGTTTTTGAAATATTAGTTTAGTATAATTTATTGATATTGGTTTAGAATAAATAATTTTGTGGTTCAGGAGTTCATGAAATATTGGTTTAGTATAATTTACTAATATTGGTTCAGTATAATTTATAGATTTTAAATTTTGAATAAAAAAATATAAAAAAATTACTGATGCAGTTTAAAAAAATTAACGGATGCGATTTAAATTTACTAGGGGGCGTTATAGGGGTATTTTTGTCATTTTACGTGCTGTATTTTCTGATAAATCTTTCCATTTCCCCATTCTCTGCAGTTGTGATCATTTGACAAAGAAAGAAAGAAATTTGCAAATCGAAATAAGTGCCTCTCTTCCCTAGTCCTTTCATCTCCCTCAAATCTCATCCCCATTCTCTGCATTTTGTTGTTTATCCGTCTGAACCACAAGGTACCAGTTAGTGTTTTATTATATTTCTACCTCTGTAAATGTATTGATTGTTGTTTCTCTTCATATTATCTCTCTAAATGTTTAATTTGTGTGTCTCTGTAAATGTTTGGTTGTTGTCTTTGTATTTGTAGGGCTTCTCTTTTTCAATGGCTTATCAAATTGTTTCTGTTACTGGGTATCATCAGACTGTGGGCGAGTTTATGGTTGAACTCGTACGAATTGAGTCGTCTTTTTATGGCGGCGCTCAAATTTTGGTGTCAACCCATTCCGTGAGCATTCCTGAGATATTTCATCACGTTGTCGGGTGGAACGGTATGTCATTGAGCGAAGAACGCTGCAATTAAATTTTAGCGGACGCAAGGATCCCGAGTGTTATCCGAACTCATGTAGCAAATGGGCTTTTAATGGATGCTACAAGTTCTTGGTTTCGGCAAGACGCTGATTTTGTTGAATATGGTCTCTGCCCTAACATCACATTGAATTTGTACTACAATTCCGAGGATTTGTCCGAATCGAGTTCCGACTCTGACATAGAGGCCGACAACGTTGATTTTGTACAACATCATCCAACCACTACAAAAGCTATTGAAGCCCTACAAGAGACATATCATCTTGATCTCGATGGAGAGGCATGTTCAATATGTCATGACCCGATGATGCCGTCGGCGCCCGTCCTTGGAATGCCATGCTCACATTTCTTCCACCCAGAATGTCTCCGGACTTGGCTTATGGTTGAAGGTGTTTGTCCTCTTTGTCGATCAACCCTGTAAACTTACATTTTGTTCAGTATTGTCATGTTAGGAAAGACAATGTATTTTAACTTTTTGGTGTAAGAAAATTTGCATCCTCTGTTTGGGTGGACTTGGTTTAAGCAAAAGTATAATATCAATGGAATTTGTGTTTTTGTTATTAGCAAATGTGTAATATCTGGTCTTATATTCATATATTTGATATTATGGGATTGTGTAGTTCTTATAACAGATAGTGGTTCAGAGAGAGATACCTGAGTGTGGTTCAGAGAGATAATTAGTGTGGTTCAGATAGATAACTGTGTGAGGTTCTGCATAGTAGTGGGGTCAATGATTCAATTCCTCTCAAAGAGAATCGCTGGTTAAGAGAGATAACTGAATGTGGTTCAGAGATATAACTGAGTGTGGTTCAGATAGATA
The DNA here is from genome assembly GCA_963922045.1 of Persicaria maculosa. Classification (NCBI taxonomy): domain Eukaryota; kingdom Viridiplantae; phylum Streptophyta; class Magnoliopsida; order Caryophyllales; family Polygonaceae; genus Persicaria; species Persicaria maculosa. The sequence continues at coordinate 30,798,577 of OY998260.1, forward strand.
AATTTGAAGGGATAAGTAAATGTGGTGTTCAGAGGAAATGAGTGTGGTTCAAATAGGTAAGTGTTTAAGATTCCAAATAATATGAACATTTAATTATGTGTGGTTCAGAGTGATAATTAAGTGTGGTTCAGAGTGATAACTGGAAGGGGTTCAGATATATGGCTGATTTTGGTTCAGATAGATAATTGCGTGTGGTTCAGCATAATATTTAATATTATTTATTAACTGTAATTGGGATTTAATATTTAATATTAATATTACAGTATTTAATATTAGTATGTAACTTTTCAACTTTTCTTTATTATTTATTAACTACTCTTTTATATAGGAAATACCATCTTTTATAGGAAACTACAATATTTAATATTAGTATGTAACTTTTACCTTCCCAAAGAGGTGACTTATTGTGGTTCAGACAGATAATTAGTGTGGTTCAGATAGATAACTGTGTTAGGTTCAGAGACATAAATAGGTTAAAGTAATTATTACAGTTGAAGGAAGTTGAAGAGGCGCCACTGATAAATAAATATTACAGTTAAAGGAAGTTGAAGAGGTTAAAGTAATTATTACAGTTGAATGAAGTTGAGTGATAACTAAGTGTGGTTCAGAGTGATAAGTGAAAGTGGTTCAGATATATGGCTGATTTTGGTTCCTTTTGTAATTGCGTGTGGTTCAGCATAATATTGTGTCAATGATTCAATTACAGTTAATAAATAATATTTAATATTATTTATTAACTGTAATTGGGATATAATATTTAATATTAATATTACAGTATTTAATATTAGTATGTAACTTTTCAACTTTTCTTTATTATTTATTAACTACACTTTTATATAGGAAATACCATCTTTTATAGGAAACTACAATATTTAATATTAGTATGTAACTTTTCACCTTCCCAAAGAGGTGACTTATTGTGGTTCAGACAGATAATTAGTGTGGTTCAGATAGATAACTGTGTTAGGTTCAGAGACATAAATAGGTTAAAGTAATTATTACAGTTGAAGGAAGTTGAAGAGGCGCCACTGATAAATAAATATTACAGTTAAAGGAAGTTGAAGAGGTTAAAGTAATTATTACAGTTGAATGAAGTTGAGTGATAACTAAGTGTGGTTCAGAGTGATAAGTGAAAGTGGTTCAGATATATGGCTGATTTTGGTTCCTTTTGTAATTGCGTGTGGTTCAGCATAATATTGTGTCAATGATTCAATTACAGTTAATAAATAATATTTAATATTATTTATTAACTGTAATTGGGATATAATATTTAATATTAATATTACAGTATTTAATATTAGTATGTAACTTTTCAACTTTTCTTTATTATTTATTTACTACACTTTTATATATGAAATACCATCTTTTATAGGAAACTACAGTATTTAATATTAGTATGTAACTTTTCAACTTCCCAAAGAGGTGACTTATTGTGGTTCAGAGAGATAATTACTGTGGTTCATATAGCTAACTGTGTTAGGTTCAGAGACATAAAGAGGCACCACTGATAAATAAGTATTACAGTTAAAGGGAGTTGAAGAGGTTAAAGTGCATTGGAAAACCGCTCTTTAAAATACAGAAAAAAAAAAGAAGTTGGAAAGGGGCAACTGCCTATAAAAGAAGAATACCCTTCCTCCTCTCTTATCCATCAAAAATCATCCTTTGCCCCCGTAACAAACAAACCTCCCTCCACCCACAAAAAAACAATGGCTTTAATCAACCCAGTGCAGTTCTGCTAAGATTACTACAAGTTGAATGGGGATCTGGATGAGATCCTATACCCAGGTTATCACATCCCTCTTTTAGAAGAGGCTTGTGAAACGAACACAGCAAGGATTAGGGGGGATTTGATGGTAGCCGCTGAGTTCCATCAAGAATACTCCTCTAAAATCACAAGGCAGTTAAATGAAAATGCATAAAAGATCTCAGAGGCAACTAGGGAAGATGATCAGCAACTTCTACAGACGGTAATTTATAGATATTCTACAGAATATGTTTTTAATCTAAATAAAATATTTAACTTTTAAATTTAAAAATGTATGTAGTTGGAAGAAAAAAAAAAGAACAACTAGAGAAAGAACTGGAAGAGGTACAAGACAACATAATCAACTGCGTCAGGGATGTCTTCCATGAAGAAGACAAAAGAAGGCAGAAGATTCGTGACTTCTTGAGGATATAGCGCAGCAGTATGAAGAAGAAGAAGAAGAAGAAGAAGAAGAAGAAGAAGAAGAAGAAGAAGAAGAAGAAAGACCTCTTTTTAATTTCTAGTTATTCAGTCTGTATAACATTATATTTTCTTTAATTATTCAGCAGTATGTAGCAACTCTCCTTAAATTATTCAGTTTGAACCATGTACTAAGTTTGAATTATTAACTTTTCTTTAATTATTCAGTTTGAATTATTATTATATTTTAATTGCAACACATTTTATATACCTGCAAAATTTAGGAGAAATTGGTTCAACATCAATAATGTTTCTCTCTGAACCAAATACAAAAGAGAGGTTCACCAAAATTAGGAGATAGTGGTTATGTCAACCAATACAAGGTTATATGCTGAACCACTACAAGTTATCTTTCTGAACCACACTCAGTTATCTCTGATAATTGATATGGTTCAAAAAATGTAGTTTAAATAGGTTCAGCATCAATTACGAGAGGAAGTAAACTGGTTATTAAGCGTCAATTATGAGATAATGGTTCAGCAAAATTAAGAGAGATTAAAGAAGAAGATAATGAGAAAGAAGGGAACGGTTGTTGAAGTTGGGGAAAGGCAAGAAACAAAAATGCCTTTGAGGAGTCAAGTTGTCACTCCCTATCTATTAAATTCAGGTTTTGGGTTTGAATTAATAAACTATGTTGCTGAAGATACTTATGACCATTTGTAAGTTATTTAAAGATAATGGTCTTTGACAAAATGTGTTTGATTTTGGTTCAGAGAGATAACTGAGTGTGGTTCATAGTGATAACTGATTGTGGTTTAGAGATATAATGAGTGTGGTTCAGATAGATAACTGAGGATGGTTCAGATAAGGGAGTATGAGTGTGGTTCAGAGAGAGAATGAGTGTGGTTCAGAGATATAATAAGTCTGATTCAGAGGGATAATGGAGTGTGATTCTGAGATTTGTTCAGAGAGATAACTGAGGATGGTTTAGAGAGATAACTGAGTGTGGTTCAGATAGATAACTGAGGATGGTTCAGATAGGAGAATGAGAGAGATACCTGAGTGTGGTTCAAAGAGAGAATGAGTGTGGTTCAGAGAGATAACTAGGTGTTCTTCAGAGAGATAACTGAGTTTGGTTCAGAGAGATAACTGAGTTTGGTTCAGATATATAATGAGAGTGGTTCATATAGATAACTTAGGATAGTTCAGATAGAGATTGAGTGTGGTTCAGAGATATAATGAGTTTGGTTCTGATACATGTTCAGAGAGATAATTGAGTTTGGTTCAGAGATATAATGAACAAATAATAGATATGATTCAGGTGAACCAATAATAGTTATGGTTCAGAAAATCTAATTAAAAATAAATCTGTCAACATTGACATTAAGAGAATGTTTCACAAAATCTAATTATTCAAAATAGTAAAAATATATAAAAGAAAATTGTCTATGAGGTATTTCGAGAAGATTTATTCATTTCTTCCATTTATTTTTCTCTGCTTGAATTTTTTTGCAGTTTCTGCTGTCATGGAAGGCTAATTTGTTGCATTCCTTGCACAATCGTTGTGTTGTCTTCTTCTTCTTCTCTATTGCTTTTTCTTTTCCACCTTTTAGTCTCTTTCCACTGCCTTTGTTGCTTGCTTTTACTGGGTCCTGCACTACAATCTGATCTGGAACCTTCACACCAACAAAATCTTCCATTAATTTCTGTTTATCAAGTGTCTGGTTACCTTCAATAGCCACTTCATTCAACGACTCAATATATGCCTCTATTTAATCATTAAATTTCTTCAAATTCTCTTCATCTTGATCAATCAATCCAAGACACTTATGGACATTTCTAAGAATTTCACTTCTAAACACCTTACATGCATCAATCTGTGCACATTGCTGAACAATAACATCATCAATTTGGAAAATTGGAGATAATGCTGCTTCTTTTGTCCACCTCAGCAAAACCAAATTCTCAGGTAGTTTGCTAATTCCCAAGTCTTTTAATACTTGGAAAGCATGGCAACAAGGTAAACCCTCTCTCATAAACATCACACAACTACATTTTGTGAATTGATTATTAGGGTTGTATTCAACCTTGAAGGATTTGGTACCTGAAATATCTCTCAAAGTGAACAAATGTTTTTCCTCTGTTTCTTCAACATTAAGAACACGGCACTTCCTCTGCAAGTGCATCTGTATTTTCCGGAATGTATGTAATGTAAATATTGATGCACAATATTTTTCTATAGCCAAATCAGTCATCATATCAGGAGATTTTGTCTGGTTAGCAATGTTCAATAGAGTTTGATTGTGTCTTTGGCTATCAATGGCAGTATCATAGTGCATCAATAACTCAACCAAGCTGAAGAATCTATCTGTATACAACTCAAAGAACTTATTTTGGGATTCTGCAACAGATGTCGTCCATCCAATTCGACTTAGTGGTATATGTTTACTATAAGCGGGGATCCATGACTCTCTGATTTTGAAGATATTTTTAAACCAATCATTTTCTTTTAATTGGTACTCTTCAATAATTGACTTCCACATCTCCTCGAACTCAAACGGTTCAATTTCATCATTCCACACTGCAGCATCTAAACTTCTTCTAAAAAGCTGAACATTTGCTTAAAGTGGTGCCAACTCTTTCTGGCACCTTACTCATAATGTGCCACATGCAATATCTATGCTCAGTGGAGGAGAATATGGACTTAGCAGCAGTCTTCATTGATGGATCTTGATCTGTCACCAAAAGTCTTGGTTCTGCACCCATTGCTTCTTTAAAATTTTGGAACATCCATGAATAAGATGCTATATCTTCATTTAAAATCAAACCTGCTGCAAACGTCACACATTTGTTATGGTCGTCTACCCCACTGAATGGAGCAAACACCATATTATATCTGAAAAATATATTAGATAATATAATAAGTATAGTGGTATAAAATTGTAAAATTAATGGGTAATAATGTACAACAAATGACAGTTCAATGTATACAAGTATTGGGGGCAATGGTTCAACATATATACCAGGGAGTGGTTCAGTATATTCAATAATTAGTAATTCATCAAGGAAAATATAGTGTGGTTCAGCATACGTACTTTAGCGTGGTTCAGCATTATATTAATAAATGCTTCAGCATACATAATAATTGGTTCAGTATTACAACAGAAAATGGTTCAGCTTATACATTAATCAATGGGTCAGTTTCTAATGTGATAATGGTTCAGCATTAATAATTTACTGTATCTGGTTCAGCATATATACCAGGAAGTGGTTCAGTACAGTTAAACATTAGTGTTCAGTATTAATAATTTACTGTAGCTGATAAAGAAGCATACCTATTTGTTCTGTACGTAGAATCAAATATGACAACATCCCCAAATATCGAAAAACATTTTCTTGATATTGGATCTGCCCAAAATATCATTGTCAATATGTCTTCATTATCAACAGCATAGTTGAAATAAAAGGCGCTGCAAATCTCTTTCTTTGTTGATAATTTGTTGATCAACATTTGAGCATTAGAATCTTTCATGTAAGCCATCAAATCCCTTTTGAAGTTCTTGAATTGGACAACTGTTGCACCAGCCTCTGATAATCCACCCATCATTGTTTCATAGAGCTTGTAAGCTTTAACAACACCAATTTTCGTTTGAGCACAGTCCAACACAAATTTTCGATGCATCATTTCTAGCTTGAAGTAAGATTTTGCATACTTTCCTGTAAACTTATCCCAAAGTTCATGTGTATGACGTTCTTCAAACACCTTCACCTTATATTTGCCATCCATTGTCCTTGTTAATACAACTCTAGATTTACAACCACATCTGTTCGAAACTGTTTTCTTTTTTCCTGTTGAATTTGCTCCATTTTTTACCCCCTCTCTGTTGCAGACAATGTACTTTATCTTGACCACACTCCCTGCTCGTAAAAGTGTGCTGTTGCGTGTGTCAAACCCACAAATTGAATCATATGTCTCAGACATCTCTGACCCTTCACCAATTGTATCAAAAATTTTCCCAACAGTAGGTTTAAATTCTTCATCACATATCGGGACCCAATACTTTGTAGCACCTGGTGATATCTCTAAGACAAATCTGTTCTCTGATGTTGGACCAATGTCTGATATAGGGATGACAGCTGGGGTAGGAATATCTGACAGGAATATTACAGTGTGCTATAAGAAAAAAGACATTGGGTTCACAATAATTATTATTAAATGATTCAGTATTATAGCAGGAACTGGAGCAGCAAGCATTATAATAATAAGGGGTTCAGCATACAAGAAAAATGGTTCAGTATAATTATTAGTAATAATTGGCTGAGCAGATAAATGAGAAACTGATTCAGCATACACGAGGGACTGGTTCAGAATTATAATAATTGGTTCAACACATATAAGATTCACCAATCTATCATATTTGGTTCAGCATAATTATTAGTAATTAATTCAGAACATATAAGGGGAACTTTTATAAATAAAATAATTATACATGACAATAATTGGTTCAGTATACATGACAATAATTGGTTCAGCGGATATAAGGAAATGGTTCAGAGCAAATAACTGAGTGTGCTCAACATTATAAAATAAGAGGTTCAGTATACAAGAGGAACTGGTTCAGTATAATTATTAGTCATAATAATAATTGGTTCAGCAGATATATTAGGAACTGGTTCAGCATACATTAGGAACTGGTTCAGCATCAATTATGTTTCTCTATGAACTAATAATACAGAGTGGTTCAGCAAATTAAGAAAGATTGGTTCATCAATTTCTCTGAACCAATACAAGGTTATGCGCTGAACCAATATTTATAGATTTTGTAATAACCAATTTGTCATAAGTGGTTCAGGATAGTTAATAGTAATTGGTTCAGCACTTATAGATTCACTCGTGGAATTCGTTTTAATTGCATAAATATGTAATAATATAAAAAAGTATCAAAATACAGAGCAATTAGAACAAAATTATTATTTTTACCTCTCTCCATCTGTAATATTGCAACAGATCTTTGGATTTCATTGGCTTCGCTTTCAATTTGATCTGGGGAGGAGAGATTTTGTGATTCAGGCATCAGATTTGGTGATTTGGAGAGCAGATTTGGTGGTTCAATTGACGACGATGATCCTGCCATGTGGGAGAGAAGATTTGATGAAGAGAATCGAATGCGAAAATTCGAACAGAGATTCGCTGATTTGAAGCTTGGAGAACAAGGAAGGAGAGAAATAGAAAAGCAAAAGAAAATAGCGTAAATTTATAGGGGGCGCATGATATCAACGTAATAAAAGCGAGTGGGCAAAAAAATAGCGCGTGGGCGGGGGCTGAATTCAGCCAATCACAGCGCTTCTTTCCTTCTCACCGGTTCAGCGCTTCTCACCTGAACCCGACCCTATATATATATATATATATATATATATATATATATATATATATATATATATATATATATATATATTAACAAATCAATATTCGGCAAAATTTATCAGATATTCATCACAGTCACTCAATTATTCACAATTTCCCAAATATTCATCAATATTCGGCAACATTTAAGAAATATTCATCACAGTAACACAATTACGGGATTGGGGGTGGATACACGCGCAAGGGTTTGAGTTTTTTGGGTGATAATTTTTTTTTAATTGGCAATAATTATTAATTGAAATGAATCTCTTAAATGTTGTCGAAAACCTTTGATGAATAATTGAGTGACTATGATGCATATTTGATAAATTTTGCCGAATATTGATCTGTTAACATTTAACACCGTAAGAGTTGTTAACATTTGATCCGTATTATATATATATATATGTGTGTGTATGTGTGTGTGTGTGTATATATATATATATATATATATATATATATATATATATATATATATATATATATATATATATATATATATATATAGGGTGTGGTTAAAATTAAAATGGTCCTAAAAGTGAAAATCGTCCTTAAAATGAAAATAACCTAGTTTTAAAACAAAACATCGCTATTGGGCCTAATTATAAAAATCGGCCCAACAAAACAGACCTAGCTATCTGACTTTCTCCCCTTCGCTTGGAGCAATGGCGCTGTGAAGCAGAAGATCGTGAAGCTGAGAGCCGATGGCCACCGATATCGATGGTTCTAAAAAAACCGCACAAAGGGCTTCCCTGTAAACCTCCACGCAATCCGCTCCCTGGCCTTAAAACCGCACTCAATGGCCCACAATCACAGCAGGGAGAGTCAAGTAGTGGCATCTGCTCGGTCCTCTCAGCTGAGCCACGGGCTTGCGATGCCATGGAGTCCTTATCTACTCGCGGAGCCAGTGGATTTGGTTTGGCCGGGAAGCTTCAGGATGGAAAGGGAACCAAATCGTCCTTCTTCAGATCTCAATGATCAATTGGATTGGAATCATAGACTCTAAAAATGTACATGTATGGGATTGACCACTAATCTGTCCAATGTACTCCCTCCGTTCAGCAAAACTTGTCATTTTAGCTTATTTCACAAGTTTTAAGGCAATTAACAAATGTACTAATTTACCCTCAATTATTGCTCTCCTTTTTTACTTTATCGAAAACTACAACTAACAAACCATCAATCATATCAAGAGCATTTTTGTAAAGTGAAGGGCAAAATACCTATAATGACAAGTTTTTTTGAACAAAAATAACACTCTAAAATGACAAGTTTTGCCGAACGGAGGGAGTAATTTTTTTTTTCGAAGTTTGCACCTTCTCTATGATCAATAGATGTTTAATTTGCCAGCTTTTTTTTTAATAATGAAAATGAGAATACTTGAGTTGTAATTGATCACAAACAAGTTTTTTTTTTACAGTAGGCAAAGTTTAGGATACTTCTAAGTATCCATGATCATCAAACATGATGATGTTCTGAAATTCACAGCTATAGTTTAAGATAGAATTACAGCTCAGTCGAGATTTTGCAATAAAGTCTGCTGCACTATTCGTCTCTTTGTAGCAGTGTTGGAATTTGATAATTTCAAAGTCTTTGCTTAGAGTTTGAATTTCTTTCACTATTTGTGTAATCTCCCATGGTGAGTTGTTTTCCTGGTTGATGGCATTGATAATGATCGCACAGTCACCTTCAATGATCGTCCTCTGTATTCCAAGTTCTGCTGCCAGTCTTATACCTACAAGTATTGCAAAACATTCTGTTTGGATGACAGAATATGTTTTACCATTACATTTATGTATTCGAATTATTTGGCCTTGATTGTTTCTTATGATACAACCAATTTGAGATTGTACCCCATTTTTTACAGAAGCGTCTACATTTATTTTGACAATATTTTTAGGTGGGTATTTCCAGTTCAATTTCTGACGAGGTCTAGTGTGCTTAGGAGAAGTGTTTATTATTTCCTCTTTTTTCCAGCATAAAATTTTATCAATAGTTTGAGTAAGAGTGTAGGCTATATTATTGTTAGAATTTTTTTGGAAGATGATTTTATTTCGAAGTTCCCAGATTGAGTGCCATAAGTGGCAAAGGTCAGTGAAATCTTTGTTTTGGCTTTTAGTATTTAAAATATTTTCAGATATATCATTTGTTAGGTTTGGAATGTTAAAGGATTTATGTAGACTGATGCCCAGGTTTTGGATAAGCGAACTGGTGATTTGACACTTAAAAAATAAGTGATTTGCGTCCTCTAGTTCATAGTTGCAAAGTGAGCAGGTACTGGGGACTCTATTTATGTATCTGTTTAAACGCTCAGTGGTGGGTAAGATATCTAATATAGTTTTCCCAATAAAGTTTTTAATATTTGGGGCGATATTTAGTTTCCAGATCCAATCTCCAGAAATATTATTGTTATTTCTTGTGTTAAAGAGAGAAGGGGTAGATTTGACTGTAAATGTTCCATTTTTATTGTAGATCCAAATTAGTCTGTCTGCGATATCAATTCTGGGGATGTAAATGTTTGAAATCATTTGAACAATGTGAGGTGGGAATATGTTGTTTAGTTTCTTAGTATCGCAAGTGTTAGAGTTTGTAAATAGATCACAAACTTTTAGGTTAGGGTTGTGGTTGTTTCTAAAGTTTTCGAGTTTTTGTGCATTTACCCAGATGTCAGACCAGACATTAATGGTTTTGCCATTGCCAACTAGCCAAAGTAATCCTTTGGAGAAAGTATCTCTAATGTTCAAGAGTCGTCCAAATTGCCAGGAAGTTTTAGTTTTACCTCTTTCCATTAATGGTTCCTTTGAAAGATATTTTTCAGTGATAATCTTTGACCAAATATTGTTAGGATTTGCTATTATTCTCCAAAGAAGTTTCATTTGCATGCTTAAGTTGATTTGTTCAGCTGTTTTGAAGCCTAGTCCACCATCCTTTTTAGGGGTGCATAACCGTTCCCAGCTAATTAATGGGTGATAGTTATCAGATTGAAGTTTATTCCAGAAAAAGTTTTTGTTGATTTGGTCAATTTTATCAAGAATTCCTTTTGGAAGAAGGAAGGATTGCATAAGATAGTTGGTTTTAGAATTGAGATTAGCTTGAATGAGGACAGATCTTCCAGCTTGAGAGAGGGTGTTTGATTTCCATTTGGATAGTTGTTTTTTTAGGCTTGTAATAGCTTCGTCAAATAAGTTGTTGTTTACTCTACCACTAATGAGTGGTATTCCTAGATATTTTTCTAAGGTTTTAGTAACAGGGATATTTAATTGTTGAGCAAGGCTTTGAGCTTTTTGAAGGGAGATGTTTTTAGAGACTTGTAGAGAACTTTTGTTGTAATTTATAGAGAGACCTGATATGTTACGGAAGTTGTTTAAAAGGTTTTTAATCGTACGAAGACTTAGATCATTAGCGTTTCCAAAGATGAGTGTATCGTCTGCAAAGGAGAGGAATGGGATAGGATCACTGTTATTTGTCAGTTTGATTCCAATTAACGGATAATTGATCACAAACAAGTTCTTCGGGCTGAATTAAGTTGCTCATAAGCTATATTCTCGATTTTGAATTATGATGAGATTCAATTTTTGTTTTATTGTGTGTGTTTGTTTATTTATTCTATATTTATGTCTGTTTGTGTTAGATGGCTTATCCATATACTGTATTACTAGATTAGTGCCCGCACAGTTGTGTGGATGCTTTTTATATAATAATTTTACACATATGTAAAACATTTATATAAGTTATAATACAATAGGATTCTTATCACTTTATCTAAATTTCTTTTAAAATTTAAATAAATTTCATATTAATACCCGTTGAAATATAAGTTAAAATACAATAGGATTCTTATCACTTTATCTAAATTTCTTTTAAAATTTAAATAAATTTCATATTAATACCCGTTTTCAACTAATGATTTTCCTTTACTATAGTTGCATTAATTCAATAATATATTATAAACTCCTAAATCTATAATCTTTCACAACTAAACTAAAACAACCTAATATTTTTATTCATAAATGTAATAAAGTAATTTATTACCTAACTATAGATTATACCCCCCGCCCCACATATATCTTTACACACACACGTGTATATATATATATATATATATATATATATATATATAGAATACGGATCAAATGTTAACAACTCTTACGGTGTTAAATGTTAACAAATCAATATTCGACAACATTTATCAAATATTCATCACAATCACTCAATTATTCATCAAAGCTTTTCGACAACATTTAAGAGATTCATTTCAATTAATAATTATTGCCAATTAAAAAAAATTATCACCCAAAAAACTGAAACCCTTGCGCGTGTATCCACCCCCAATCCCGTAATTGTGTTACCGTGTTGAATATTTCTTAAATGATGCCGAATATTGATGAATATTTGGGAAATTGTGAATAATTGAGTGACTATGATGAATATTTGATTAATTTTAAAAAAAGATTTGATGAATAATTGAGTGACTGTGATGTATATTTGATAAATTTTGCCGAATATTGATTTGTTAACATTTAACACCGTAAGAGTTGTTAACACATGACCCAACCTCTCTCTCTCTCTATCTCTCTCTCTCTCTCTCTCTCTCTCTCTCTCTCTCTATATATATATATATATATATATATCAAAATATACATATAACTTTCATTGTTATCATTGAAATGAGAATAATTGATTAAAGTAAATATATAATCAAATTATAACAAAATAATTTATTAAATGGATCTAATCGTTGTTTATATATTATCCCATGAATCAAAACTATAAAAAATTATATGTTTTTATTAAAAAATTAATTTAAAAAGAAAATCAATCGGTTAAGATTTAGAAAAAGAAAAGAATTAATTAATTCTTTAAAATAAATAATAATTTATTTAAATATAGAAAAAATATTTAATTAGTTAACAAACAAACCTATATTAAAGGAGAAACCGTCACATAACGTAAGCGACTTCTCCTTTAGTATTATTAATGGATTTAGTTCTACAGTTGAACAATGTAGGTAGAATAAGACCAAAACGATATAGCCAAAGTAGCCACTCAACTGGTAATTGTGGTAATAGTAATTGATTAATCTTTTCTTTTATTTTCCTTTTGGAACTTAGGATTTGATTCATGTAAAGGAGGATTTCAAGGAAGATAATTTGGCACTTAATTAAAATTTAAAAGTGATTTTTTTAAGGGGATAACGGTCTTGTGTTTTCCCTCCAGTTATCCAAAATTATACAATATTTTCATTAATTGAAGAATTTACTTTAATTACAAAAAATCAAACTCAAAATAATAATTTCCAAAAATACAAGATTTTGATTTTGATTCACTTTGGGTCAGTCCAAATCCTCTACATCATACCCTACTTCACTCCCTACAACACAAAATTATTTTTAAATTTATTTAATCTTTAAAACATTTATAAAAATTATATTTATATTACTAACATATATTTTTATATATTTATAAAATTTTATTTTAAAAAATATTGTTTTATAATTTTTTAAAATTAAAAAGGCAATATTTTATAAAATATAATTATTAAAAATTTGAAAACATGATTTTTCAAAATAAAATTTTATAAATATATAAAATTAGATGTTAGAAATATAAATATAATTTTTATAATTTTTTTTAAGATTAAATAAATATAAAAATAATTTAGTGTTGTAGGGAGTGGAGTAGGGAAGTGTTGTAGAGGATTTGGGTTGCTTTGGGTAGCCGTTGAAGTTAACGTTCACATATGCAGTCTCCCCCACTGACGCCAATTTCTAGGTTCTAAAAAACGCTTGGCGAGTGCTTGGCGGTAGGGTAGGGTCAAGGGTCTAGGCGGGGTATAGTACTTGATGTTGTGGTTAATGAATCCTTTTGTGTTGAATAAGCTTTAAAAGTCTATTAGCTTAATGGTAGAGCAATGTGCTTATGCAGAAAGACGTGGGTTCGACACCTACATAGGCTAAATTGCTTAATTTGTTTAGATTGTATTATTTTATGATAAAAGTGCAATCCATAATCTTAATTGTTTACTTCATAATCTTATTCTTACATTTTATCATTTTACTTATGCACTTTATAATCTTAATTGTGCACTTTATAATATTATTCATGCACTTCATATTATTATTCTTACACTTCATCAATTTATTCTTGCATTTTATCATTTTATTTATGCACATTATAATCTTAATTGTGCACTTCATAATTTAATTCTTACACTTCATCATTTTGTTCTTGCACTTTATCATTTTATTTATGCACTTTATAATCTTAATTGTGCACTTCACAATCTTATTCATGCACTTCATATACCATCATTTTATTCTTGCACTTTATGATTTTATTTATGCACTTTATAATCTTAATTGTGCACTTCACAATCGTATTCATGCACTTCATATTTTTATTCATATACCATCATTTTATTCTTGCACTTATCTTTTATTTGCACAACATAATATTATATTTGCACAGCATAATATTATATTTGCACAACACAATATTATATTTGCACAACATAATGTTATATATGCACTTTATCATCTTATTTGTGCACGTTATCATTTTATTATTGCACTTTATAATCTTATTCATGAACGGGAACAAAAAGAAGACAACCATAAATAGTTTATGCGGGATTTTGAACTCGAACCTTTGTGCATGGGCACATCGCTATACCATTTATAATTGAGCTAATAGGCTTTTAATGACACATGTCACATTAAAGTACAAACCCGCTATAAAAATAACAGCCCATAAAGAAAAATTTTGGTAGGAAACTTACTTTACATTATGAAAATGAACATTTATTAACAATAACTTTATTGTATTATTTGTTCACTTTATATTTTGTAATCTCATATTTTTCACTTTTTAAAATAAAGACAAAAAATGTGATGTAGCATATTTTGTTGCATTTTGTAATCTTATAGTTGCACCTTAAAATATTATTTCAAATAAAAATCATGGGCTAAAATCTGTAATTTTTATAATTGAAATAAGGGCAATATTGGTAGAAATAGAAAGTATGGGAGATGTGGTGACATTTACCTCATAATTAGGGTCATTTACCCATTTATCTCATAAAATTAGGCCCATTTATCTATTACTAATTTAATTAGGCCCATTTACCTTTAAATTAAGCCCATTTACCTTCAAATTAGACCATTTTCATTTTAAGAGGGATTTTCATTTTAAAAACCATTTTCATTTGATCCATTTCCTTTATATATATTCATTTGATCCATTTCCTCTTGCATACTTTTATTGTATAAAGTGAATTTCTAATTTATTTTAGTATTATTTTATCTTAAAGTTTTTTTTTACTATAGTTGCAAGCCTATTAGCTCAAATGGTAGAGCGATGTGTTTATACACAAAGATGTGGGTTCAAATCCCGCATAGGCTAATATAATAATCAGGTGTACCACAATACATATTTACTTCAGTTCAACAATTTACCACGGTTCAAAACACAATTACCACATGCATCTTTACTTCGGTTCAAGAATTCACCACGGTTCAAAACAATTACCACACGACCTATTTACCACGAGTGACACATTTACCACGGTTCAAAAGGCCTACAACTACGGACAGATTTACCACGGGTGGACGGTTTTACCACAGTTTTGTTTGCGTGGTAAACAAATTTACCACAACCACTTTTATCTCGGTTGAGAACCGTGGTAAAGCTTGAACACGGAACCGAGGTAAAAACGACTTTCTGTACTAGTGCTTGATCGTGAATACAACAAGGGAAGCGCTGACATACCTCCTCGTGGATTCGATCCTGAATTACCCTACCATTGCATCGGGAGTGATTCTTGTATTATTTGATTGATAAGGGAGTTAGCATAGTTAGAGTTTAATTTGAATATTTGAATCGCACGATCCTGCCTAGAGCAGGCAAAATCTGACCCGACCCGAAAACCCGACCCGACTCACCCGAACCCGAACCTGACCGAACTGGAGTCATCCGTAACCCGAACCCGAGACCGAACCCAACCCGAACCTGACCCGACTCGAAACAGACCCGAACACAGATAAACCCGACCTGACCCAAACCCGACCCGACTTTGAACCCAACCCGACTTTGAACCCGACCCGACTCTCAACCCGACCCGACTTTGAATCCATATTCCATAATTTGTATGAATTATGATACATGATTATTTTTTTTGTGGAAAGAATTATTTATATCCAAATCAATAATTTTGTAGTTGTTATTTTAATTTTATCTATATTATTATATTTTGATAGAATTAATTATTTATATCTAGATTTTTTAAAAACTAATAATAATAATGAAAAAAAAAACTAATGGGCCAAAAGCTAAAAATGAAAAGGCATTGAAAATGATATGGGTCAATAATATAGTCAAACCACAAATAAGTCCATTTGTAACTTGTTAGTTAAAATAAGGTTAAATCATAAATGTACAATTAATTTGATTTAATTATAACACCGATCAATTGGTTTAAATGTTTAAAAAAAGACGATGTTGCCGAATACCGAATTTTCGATTATGACTTTCTTGAAAATCGGTCGACAACCTATGAGTCAATGACAATGAGTGTATTCAACCGAGTCAAAATTACATATTCAAGTATTCAACCGAGTCAAAATCATTTATTTTAAATAAATTACATATATAAGTATTCAACCGAGTCAAAATCACCCTAATTATCCAAACGTGTCGAATATGATTCGACAGAAAACTCAAACCAACTATACGGCTATACTCACTTTGATTCAAAACTCAAATGAGACCGACCCGCCTCTTGACCCGAAACCCGAACGAGCCCGACCCGCTTTGACCCGAAACCGAATGGGCATGACCCGATTTAACCCGAAACCCGACCAATCTAAAATTCATTATGACCGAACCCGACCCGAACCCGACCCGACCAGTACCCGACCATAAATTTTACCCAAACTGACCCGACCCGTCTGTGATCCGACCCGAGCAAGCCTGACCCGATCCCGACCCGAACGACCGAATTGCCAACTCTAATCCCGCCCTTACAAACAAATTGGCGCCGTTGTCGGGGAGGCAATCAATCGCCACCTAATTTTTCTCACGATCTTTAGAGCTTATTTTGCAGGTTTATGCGACGGTCTGATCGCGGACCTATCGTGGAAACCATTGACGAGCCTGAACGTTTCTTCCATCTTCGCAACAAAGCAATTCGAATCATGGCTGACAATGAGACACAGGCTGAGACCGTAGAGCGGTTGAGGAAGGAGATTGAGGACCATAATACTACAATCGCTGCTGAGAGGGCCGCCGCTGCTGCATAGCGAGCCCGTGCTGATAGGGAGGAGGATGCGTGCAGACAAGCCCAAGAGCGGCTCAATCAGTATCCACAGACGGCGATGCAATACATGTATTCGCCGCTACATATTCCTCCTTCCAATTATGAAATTAAAATTAACTTCCTATCTGAAATAAAAAGAAACACTTTTGAAGGAAGACCTAATGAATGCCCACTGCAACACATCTCTACTTTTATGGACTTATGTAAAACAATTGTTGATGGTGTAAATTTAGAGTATGTGAGACTAAAATCTTTTTGATGGTCTTTGGCAGGAAAGGCATTACAATGGCGTGAGAGTTTGACTCCACGCTCGCTGAGGACATGGGCAGAGGTGAAGGATGCATTCCTGAATAATTTCTTTTCATCTTCTAAGACGGCGATGCTGCGACAAAGGATCACGGTTTTCAAACGAAAGCCAGGTGAAACACTAGCATAGGCGTGGGAGCGCTTTAAGGACTTCCTAAGATCATGCCCGACGCATGGGAAACTTCCATATGTCATCCAGGAGATATTCTACAATTCCCTTGATGCAACGAATAAGGAGAGGATCAATTCATATACCTCCTATCGGTACATTGAGCTTACACCAACGAAGGGATGGGAGACCATTGAGAGGCTCGTGAACTTTGACAACACCTATGGGACTGCTGCGACCTATGATGTAAGGCCTGCCCCATCAATGCCACTATATGAGCCTCCAAGGGAGATTTATCCTGATGTGCGGCAACAATTCCACAACGATCAGACACGCCGCCTTCAAAAGCAAGTCAGGTTCCTGAGCAACAATCACCTTTGTCAGGAATGCGGTTCAACAAGGCATAACACTAGTGTCTGTCCACATACTGAGCAAGAATCCATGGCGGAACAGCATGAGGAAGCCAAGTGGACGAGAGGCTCCTATGGAGGGGGCAATCAATCATACTGAGGCGATCAAAGGTTCTATCAACAAAGGGATCCCCCACCATATAGAGCATTAGGGCACCCTGAGCGGGAGACAAGGAAGGATGACCTATAGATCATTCTTGATGAGATGCGGAGGAACCATGATAAGTTCAAACAAGCCAACGACTCCGTCCATACTCAGCTGCAGGGCATTAATTCTAGGCTTGGATCGTTCCCTAGATCAACTGTGCCCAATCAAAAGGGCAAGACTACTTGACACATAGCGGCGATGAATCTAAGGAGTGGGCGTGAATTACAAATTCCCGAGCAAAAAGCGGAGGAAAAGGAGCCAGAACAGACGTCGATATCGACCCCACATGTCGATATCGACCATGGTGATGTCGATGTCGACCTTCCTGTCGATGTCGACAATGCTGCTGCATCACCACAGAAATTGACTCATCCAGTCGATGTCAACCCTACTGATGTCGATGTTGACCTAACTACAGCCGCAGGGAAGAAGAAGGTGTTGCCATTCCCAACAAAAAAGATGATTAAGGACCCGGTGGAAAAGAAGTTTCAGCGGTTCGTGAAGATGCTTCAAGGACTCAATGTCTCTATACCATTCACAGAAGCACTTCATGAGATGCCGTCTTATGTAAGGTTCCTTAAGGACATATTGGGTAAGAAGCGATCGCTTTGTGAGATCGCAGAGGAGTGCAACTGATTGGAGCTACCACAAAAGTGGGCGGACCCAGGTAAGTTTTCTATCGCTATAGGCTTAGGTCGATTCAAATTTAATGCTTTAGTTGACTTGGGCGCTAGTGTTAGCATGATGCCCCTAACCATATGGCACAAGGTAAAGATAGGTCCTCTAGAGCCCGTGGATGCAAGGTTATATATGGCAAATAATACGGTAGTAATTCCAACAGGATTAGTGACTGACGTGCCAGTACAAGTAGGTAAATTCTTTGTCCCTGCTGATTTCTTAGTTGTTGATATAGCGGAGGACCCTGCTTGTCCCATTATTTTAGGTAGGCCATTCCTAGTAACCGTCGATGCCAACATCTGCGTGAAGAAAGGATTGCTCTCATTCACAATTAGCGACGAGGTGATAGAGTATGCCTTCAACAAGACGGTGAGGAACAATGAAGGGCCCATGGAGATAAAAGCCATCAATGGTGTCTACATTGCATGTGGAGAAGCCAAGATAAGGAGTATGACACCGGAAGAGCTAGAAAAGAGGGCCATAGAAGCCCAAGTAAAGGAGGTTGTGGCAATCTTGAACGAAGGAGCCAAATAGAACATCGAAATCGACCCAGGTAAGTCGATATCGACTAACAATGTTCAAGATTCTATATCAGGTACGGAGGAAGAGAAGGAACATCGAAATCGGGGATGAAGGTCGATATCGACCATGCCCTAGTGCCAAAATCGACCACCACAAATGCTGAGAAAGGAGTAAAGGAGAGCTCGATATCGATCTCAGAGGGTCGAAATCGACCTGATCATGTCGAGGGAAAACACTCCAAATCAACTGATCCTCCAGGAGCACAGTAGAGCTCGATATCGACTACTGAAGATCGATGTCGACCTGACCTACAAACGAAGAAGAAGGTGAGTCAAGGTACGGATTCCTCCTGTTCCATTACAATTAAAGATTTATCATTATTTGGAAGAGGTGTGCCTTGGCATGTGCGCTTGTGTAGGGTATCCAATGATGATTCGAGCCAATATGAGATAGGAGACAAAGTTTATATTGCCAAGTCAAAAGATCATTGGTTCCCTACGAGATTCAAAGATAAGAATTTGGGACCATTCACGGCGAATCAAATCCATCCGGGCAGAATGCATCTGCGTGACAAGAAAGGAGTGTTGTTTGAGGCCCAAGCTACATGGGCTCTGCAGATGCCGCCTTGAGAAAGCGAAGAAAGAAGTCGGCCTAGCGACTTAAAAGTCTAGAGCTTGTAACATACACTTAGTTTTTGGTTTTGGACATCTTTGGTTTTGTTACATTATTATTGCATTATTTTGGTTTTGGTTTTAGTTTGTTTAACAAATTGCAGGAAGAGGAAAGGGACAGAAAGACACATCGATATCGATGTGAAAGATTGACATCGACCTTAAGGTCGATTTAGATAGGCTTGTGGTCGAGGCCGGATCACCCTGAAGCTTGAGCCAGGTATCGATAACAGAGATCGATTTCGATGTTGCAAGGTCGATATCGACCATCACTACAGTCTTCTTCGACTCCTGAAATTTGTGACGGTTTAGTATGTTTTCTTCTTAACCCTAGTTCTAATACAGTGAGGGCACTGTAGACTTTATGTATGGGGTGTGGGAAAGGCTTACTTACATGTTTTAGCATATTTTAAGTTATTGCATATTTTATATAGTTCATACATATTACATAGTTAGTCATATTTATCTTTAAGCATACTTAGTTTTATTTTCGAAAAAAAAAAGAAAAAAAATGACCCCCATCAAAAATTGAAAATAAAGAAAAGAGTCATGGAAGTATAAAAAAGAGCGCTACGATGCAAAATTAGATTCATTAGAGATATAACATGAAATTGCCTAGTTAAGGGAAGTCCCAATGAAGTGCATAAAGAAAAAATAAAGGAGTTGAAAATTTGAAGTTGCTTTTGACATGTGCATGATAAGATGGTGGAGGACTTTTTATGAAATTTCCATACTTATACAAAAAGTTCATATCCTAGCCTTACCTATGCATATTTGCAAAAGACACAAGCCATATATGAGCCTTACTATATCATTATCATTATTACTCCACATATATTACATATTGCCCATTTTTTATACCTTATCCCATATCCGGGGACAAGTTTGAGAATGGATGTCATCTTTGGAGTTTTTATATGGAGTTGTGCATTATTCATGAAGTTGTTGGCAAGAATGAAAGAATTTATGATTATGGAAAATTTAATGAGCGAGAAAAAATCCGATCACCTCAGGAGATAAAGGTAGGTCAACCCTGCTCGTTGAGATGTTAGTTCAGCGAGATGGGACACAAGGTGATGAGTCCGAAGTACTAAGTATCCGGGGCCATTCATGATACCCATGTTTGCGACTCGCGAGAAGGCAGTGCTAAGGTTAGAGAGGTAAAAGCATTATATTGAAAAAAAAGCATTGAGCGATGAGTGAAAGGTGAGATATGATGAAGAAGGAATGTGGAATGTTTTGAAAAGAAAGTATGTTTCCCCGGATTTAACACCACATGGCCACATATTAGCTCACCTTTAGCCTTTTACCAATCTACTTTTCATAAGCTTGAAAAAGTCCTCTTGATTATTAATGCTATGTCGCTGAAATTGTTTTATGCATATGAACCTCCTTTTATGAGTATGAAATTGCTTTTATGCACATGCATGGACTTGGTTGACATAAGTACCTTATCGAGGATGGCAATTGATTGTATGGACATATGAAAAATGAATCTATGATGTTGATGGTTTACTTTCTTCCCCTGAATGACCATTAAGTGTATTGCTTGAGGACAAGCAAGCTTAAGTATGGGGTGTTTGATGTACGCGCAAATTTCCATATTTTCTATGCACATTTAAGTCCATTTTATTATTCTTTCGCATGCATATTAATGGGAAAACATGGGATTAGTGTAGTTTGTGCATAATTGTCAAATATATGGGTCTGCACGAGTTTCTATGTGATTTCGCAGAAAACAGGATGATAATGGACATATTTGGAAGAGCGGAAAAAGAACTCGAAGTCTTTTGAAGAGGTCGAAATCGACTGAAGAACCTCGACATCGAGTGCAACGGAGAGGCAGAAATCGAGAGAGCAAGAAGCAGAGCATGTCGACACACAGAGGTCGATATCGATGATCCATGGTTGATATCGAGAACCTAGATCGAGCTAAATGATAGAAGTCGAGTGCCAATCCTAGTAGAAGAAGGAGAGTTCGACGATGGAGTTATACCGATTGCGATATTGATGTCACTAGGTCGATATCAATGTTGTTCAGCAGAGAAGTCCGACTCAGATTTTGATAGAATTCTATCCGAAGCTTGCACGTCTATCCAAAAGTCGAGATTTCCTATCATCAACGCTAGAGCTTTCACATGAGCTATTTTACCATGAAGTTTTTAGTTTTTACTTATTTATGTTTTATCTTAGAGAATAAAGATAAAGTTTCGAGTCTTTGGATAGCAAAGTTCGATATCTATATCTAGAGGCCGTTAGGGTTGAGGTTATTCGTTCAATTATATCGATACACGCAGAGAATTTGGTTTTTAATAGAGAGAATTTGTAGAGAGAGAGAGACGAGACCTAGTTGAGGTTGGTGGAAGCGAGACCGGAATTAGCTTGGTTCGGTTGTAATCTTTCTTTCGTAGTTCAATACAAAGTAGTTTTCTTTCAATGATGATGATGAGTTGCATGATGAGAAGTGAGTAGTCAACCCACTTCTAGGGTCGGGGTGAGCCCGACGGTAGCGATATAGGGTAAGTGCATCAAAGGTATGACTTTTATGCGATTCCGTTTTCTATCCTATGCATGATCCTTTGCGAAAGTTAGGGAGATACATTATTTGCATTATTGAAGCGAAAGCCACTCATATTGTGAACTTGGATTACTCGTGAATTGGATAGTAACTCTTAGGAATTATGCGAGAGCCTCTAATCACCTAAGTGTTGGTAACGAAAGTTATTGGACGAAAAGGCATTAAATTTCATAACTTTAGCATCATATTTGCATTGTTATCATTGTGGCATGAAACCTTGCCTTTGGAAGCTTTTAATTAATTGAATTTCATATAAAAGTTAAGTTTTGTTTCTGTTCATCTTTTGTTTACCATTATGCGCTCTTCGGACACTTTTCCGACAATAGGTTACGCTTTACAGTTTCTGTGACAAACATCGAAATCGAATGTAAAGGTTGATATCGATCACTAATGTCGATATCGAGGTTCCACTCGACGTCGATGTGTATTGCTTTTGTCTTCTGCAGGAATTTGCTGCAAATTGACCAGAACTAAGGTCGATATCGACAAGAGAACCTCGATATCGAGTGTCTTCTGAGGTCGAAAGCTTGATCGTGATTACAACAGGGGAAGCGCTGACATACCTCCTCGTGGATTTGATCCTGAATTACCCTACCACTACATCGGGAGGGATTCTTGTATGAAAAAGAGCTCTACGATACAATTTTTTATGGGAGTCAAATTGATTGGGGTCAATTTTTTTTATGGGAGGGATCCTGAATTAACGGCGCCAATTTGTTCGTAAGGGCGGGATCGTGCGATTCAAATATTCAAATTAAACTCTAACTATGCTAACTCCCTTATCAATCAAATAATACAAGAATCCCTCCTGATACAGTGGTAGGGTAATTCAGGATCGAATCCACGAGGAGGTATGTCAGCGCTTCCCTTGTTGTAATCACGATCAAGCTTTCGACCTTAGAAGACACTCGATATCGAGGTTGTCTGTCGATATCGACCTCAGTTCTGGTCGATTTCCAGCAAATTCCTGCAGAAGACGAGCAACACAGATCAACGTGGAGTGGAATCTCGATTTCGACGTTATTGATCGATATCGACCTTTACAGTCGATTTCGATGTTTGTCATAGAAACTGCAAAGCGTAACCTATTGTCGGAAAAGTGTTTGAAGAGCGTAGAATGGTAAATAAAAGATGAACATAAACGAAACTTAACTTTTATATGAAATTCAATTAACTAAAAGCTTACAAGATCGGGGTTTCATGCCACAACGATAACAATGCAAGTTTGATGCTAAAGTCATGAAATTTAATGCCTTTCCATCAAATAACATTCGTTACCAACACTTAGGTGATTAAAGGCTCTCGCATAATTCCTAAGAGTTACTATCCAATTCATGAGTAATCCAAGTTCACAATATGAGTGGCTTTCGCTTCAATAATGCAAATAATGAATCTCCCGAACTTTCGCAAAGGATCATGCATAGGATAGAAGACGGAATCGCATAAAAATCATACCTTTGATGCACTTACCCTACATCGCTATCGTCGGGATCACCCCGACCCTAGAAGTGGGTTGACTACTCGCTTCTCATCATGCAACTCATCATCATCATTGAAAGAAAACTACTTTGTATTGAACTATGAAAGAAAGATTACAACCGAATCAAGCCAAATCTCCGCTCTCGCTTCCCTCCAATCTCACTCGGCCTCCTCTCTCTCTCTCTACAGATTCTCTCTATGGAAAACTGAATTCTCTATGTGTATCGATGTAATTGAATGAATAACCTCAGCCCTAACGGCCTCTAGATATAGATATCGAACTTTGCTATCCAAAGATTCGAAACTTTATCTTTATTCTCTAAGATAAAACATAAATGAGTAAAAACTAAAAACTTCATGGTAAAACAGGTCATGTGATAGCTCTGACGTTGAAGATAGGAAATCTCAACTTTTGGTTAGACGTGCAAGCTTTGGATAAAATTCTATCAAAATCTGAGTCGGACTTCTTTGTTAGCAACATCGATATCGACCTAAGGACGTCGATATCGATATCTCTTTTATCTTATCTTGAGCTCTCCTTCTTCTACTAGGATTGACACTCGACTTCTATCATTTAGCTTGATCTAGGTACTCGATATCGACCATGGATGAACAATATCGACCTCTATGTGTTCACATGCTCTACTTCTTGCTCTGCTCGATTTCTGCCTCTCTGCTGCACTCGATGTCGAGGTTCTTCAGTCGATTTCGACCTCTTCAGAAGAGTTTGAGTTCTTTTTCCGCTCTTCCAAATCTGTCCATTTTCATCCCGTTTTCTGCGAAATCACATAGAAACTCGTGCAGACCGATATATTTGACAATTATACACAAACTACACTAATCCCAAGTTTTCCCATTAATATGCATGCAAAAGAATGATAAAATGGACTTAAATGTGCATAGAAAATATGGCTATTTGCGCGCACATCAAACACCCCATACTTGTCCTCAAGCAATACCTTTAATGGTCATTCAAGGGAAGAAAGTAAAACCTGAACATCATAGATTCATTTTTCAAATGTCCCTACAATCAATTGCCATCCTCGATAAGGTACTTATGTCAACCAAGTCCATGTCTGTGCATAAAAGCAATTTCATACTCATAAAAGGAGGTTCATATGCATATAACAATTTCAGCGACATAGGATTAATAATCAAGAGGACTTTTTCAAGCTTATGAGAAGTAGATTGGTAAAAGGCTAAAGGTGGGCTAATATTTGGCCATGTGGTGTTAAATCCGGGGAAACATACTTTCTTTCCAAAACATTCCACATTCCTTCTTCATCATATCTCACCTTTCACTTGTAACGGCCCGGATATAAATATCCGGGATACGTTTCGAAGGTCGGATACCTTCGTTCGGATGTTGCAGTTCAGGTACGGGTCAAGGTTTCAAACCTCGAAGACCAGTATTCAAGCGGGGATTTCGAACCCCAAACAAAAGAAGTCACAAAACCCAATTCAACGAAAGTAAAGCGGAAGCAAGGTTTAGATACAAGAGCCACGACAGAGCCGGGTCAAAACCAAAACATAGTGGGTGAATGTCATTTATCAATTTAGAATATGTTAGCCAGGTTCTTCGGTCCGCCAAGAGATTCCCGTCACAAAAGCAAGGAGCAACCAAGAGCGGTACCTAACACTATCCACGAAGTCAGGCTCGGTGATCGCCTGCGGGTCCTCTGACCACGCTGTGGCCACATAACATGCCTATACCTGAATAAAAGATGACTAATGCAGTACAATATTTAAATCACACTATCATGCCCCTAGTAAATATATAATATGCAGGAAAGAGCTGTAAAGGGCCCAAGACAATGCCAAGTGGCATATCCCTCTCCTACCTCTGCACCCCTTCCCGTTAGTGCAGAGACTGGCTAGTTCGGGCTATAGCATAGCACTTTCCTCGTGGTGGTGCACTCACCACCGTATCATCATATCATATCTCATCATCATATCATATCTCATCATCATTTCATATATCATGCTCATGCCCGATGGTGCTGGGCTAATCATATCATATCATATCATATCATATCATATCTTGCTCGATGGTGCTGGGCTAATCATATCATGCTCATATCGACTCGATAGACTCAG
This sequence comes from Persicaria maculosa, assembly GCA_963922045.1. Lineage (NCBI taxonomy): Eukaryota > Viridiplantae > Streptophyta > Magnoliopsida > Caryophyllales > Polygonaceae > Persicaria > Persicaria maculosa. The sequence goes on from OY998260.1 coordinate 30,824,456, forward strand.
GGCACCCGATGGGGCTGGGCTACCCTATGACCCTAGCAAAGACTCTAGGACTATCACAGATAACGGCCGTTCTGTTTCAAACACACAAAGTAAACCCATGCTCAGTTCAATGCAACCCTAGCATGATACTACATGGCATGCTTTAATATGCAACAAAACTACACATTACATGACACATCAGGCAGGAGGTCCAGGTTACTGAGTAAGTCCCGTAGGATACTTACCTGAAGATGCAGAACAGCAAGATAACACAAGTAAGGGCCCAAATGGAAGTCCAAAGCAATCCAAAAGCAATACACACCTATCATCAAGCCATTTCCATAAGCTACCGGATCAACATTCATACGCACGAAACCCAAGTTCTCAACATCCTCAAAACCGACCGATAGTGAAACCGTTTTCCAAAAATCTTTCCGATACGATCAAATCGACCAAAATCATTCTTTCAATCAAATCCCTTGATAAAATCATACCAACCATATTTCAACTCATAAATCCCAATTTAAGTCAACTCATGTTCAAAATAATTTCTCAAATCATACTTGGCCAAATTTCAACATTAAACATTTAAGCCTTAAAACTATTCTCTCAAAATCACATTATAGAAATTATTCCGGCATGTTTCTCATTTCAAAACATTATATAAATAAATTCCAATATTAAATCATCAAAATAACCGAAGTTCACAAATCATATTTATAAATCAAAACCAACAATTCACCTTAAAATTCCTAACTCACATGTTTAAATCCTCAAGAAATGCATCACATATAAATAATCCAACTAATACTATTTAAAACAAATAAACAATATAAGATGATAAATTTCCAGAATTTAAAATTATAACCAAATCCCAAAATAATAATAATATTCAAATAAGGATATAACATATCATATAATCAACATATAACAATTTAAATTCTTAACCAACTTATAAAATCATAACATTCAAAATAATTCCGACATAACTTTCTTTAAAATCCATATCTTAAAATCACCCTTATAAACATAATATAATAACTTATCTCAATTAAAATTACTTTTAAAATCCTCTAAAATATATAAATTAATAAACACGAAACATATAAATATATACATATACATTTTCTAAAATCGGAAATAACAAAACAATATAACACATATAACAAATAAAACCCACAAGACTCAGCCCAAAGAAGAACCTGACCCGAGCCCACACTGAAGCCCACCCGGATTGAAATAAAAAAACCCAGAATTTAGGCCCAAACCTCCCCTTTTTATGTAACCCAGCCCGAGTCACTAAAAAAAGAAGGGGGGGTCCACAGGTGACATGGCGGAGGAGGTGGCAAGGGAAGGGGGCCCGCCTTCTACTTCTTCTTCCCCATTTCAGCGACAGATCCGAGAGCCGGCTCGGCGCCGCACTTCCGGAAAGCGGAAGAGGAAGAGAAAAAGGTTTACCGGCGGCACTAGCTCCGACTTCCGGCCACCCATCCCGACTACCCAACACCCACAACCTAGAAAGGAAGAAGGAGAGAGAAAGGAGGCTCACCGAGTTCGATCGGAGTTCGTCAGAATGGCCCGTCGGTGGTGCCTCAGTCCGTCGGAGATGGAGGAAGGGACTCCGAGGTGTCTGGGAGGGACGAATGTAGGTCAAAGGAAGCGTTTTACGTGACTATTGAGTCGGGAAACAGAAGGTGGAGAACTCACCGAGGGCGGAGGTCGTTCGTGCTTGCTCGGGCTTCTCCGGGGATAGTCGACCTCGTCGAGGACGGAGGAGGACTCCGGGGACTCCTTGCCGTTGAAGAAATCCTGCAAGAGTTGCTGCACCTTTGGAATTCGGGTGGAACCACCAACCAAGACAACATCGTCTCCTTGCGGCAAAACAGGGGATGGGGAAGGCGATGGCGGCTCCGCTACTCCTGGCGGCTCGTCAACGTCACCGAAAACGGAGGCAGCTCCCGGTGGCCTCGGATGCGCTCAAGAACAGAGGGGGATGAAGGTGAAGGTGGTGATGAGGTGTGGACGGGAGGAAAAGGGAAAAGAGATGGAGAATGGAGGGAGGTGATATGGGAGATGGGAGAGTGTTTGAGTTTGAAACCAAAATGAAAAGGGGAAGGTGGGTTGTCTGCAATCTTCTTCTGAATTGGATCAGGGAGAGGTGCAACTTGGGTTAGGCGTGGGTTTGTATGAATGAGGACAAGGGGAGGTTGTTGCCTTGTTCAGAATTGGGAAGAAGACAAAGAAGAGGGAGGGAGGTAGGAGGCAGGGGACCAGCACACAGGAAACCGGGAGAGAGAGAGAGAGAAGAAAAAGAATAAAGAAAAGGGAAAATAAAATAGGATTTACCACAATACCAATTCAAAATTAGCGAAAAAGACTCAAAACCCGCTCGCCCGATCGAATCCCGACTAAATCAAATATAATTACGATTTAAATTACAAATCTCAAGATAACGGAATTAAATAAATTTTTCGATACTCGGAGCTTAAATTAACTTTATTAATACCTGGAACTCGAAAGCGAAAGTCAAATCCCGTCAAAATCGAAAATTCAAATGATGCCGGAAGGATTTTAAAATTGAACTCGTGCTCGAGGAAGACTTTTTCTCCGCTTTTACAATTTGCAATAAATACTAACATATTTAATTAAAAAAATAATATAATATATATAAAATATAAATTCAGTCTTTACATCACTCATCGCTCAATACTTTTTTTCAATATAATGCTTTTACCTCTCTAACCTTAGCACTGCCTTCTCGCGAGTCGCAAACATGGGTGTCATGAATGGCCCCGGATACTTAGTACTTTGGACTCCTCACCTTGTGTCCCATCTCCCTGAACTAACATCTCAACGAGCAGGGTCGACCTACCTTTATCTCCTGAGGTGATCGGATTTTTTCTCGCTCATTAAATTTTCCATAATCATAAAATTCTTTCATTCTTGCCAACAACTTCATAAAGTATGCACAAACTCCATATAAAAACTCCAAAGATGACATCCATTCTCAAACTTGTCCCCAGATAGGGTGTGCGGTATAAAAAATGGGCAATATATAATATATGTGGAGCAATAATGATCATGATATAGTAAAGCTCATATATGGCTTGTGTCTTCTGCAAATATGCATAGGTAAGGCTAAGATATGAACTTTTTGTATAAGTATAAGTATGGAAATTTCATAAAAAGTCCTCCATCATCTTATCATGCACATGTCAAAAGCAACTTCAAATTTCCAACTCCTTTATTTTTTCTTTATGCACTTCATTGGCACTTCCCTTAACTAGGCAATTTCATGTTATATCTCTAATGAATCTAATTTTGCATCGTAGAGCTCTTTTTTATACTTCCATGACTCTTTCCTTTTTTTTCAATTTTTGATGGGGGTCAATTTTTTTTATCGAATATAAACACTTATATGATGCATAACTTAAAGATAAATATGCAATCTAAATTAACTAAGTATGAATATGTAAAAATTATGCAATAACTATGAAAAATATGCTAAAAACATGCAAGTAAGCCTTTCCTCCACCCCATACATAAAGTTTACATTGTTCTCACTGTATTAGAACTAGGGTTAAGAAATACTTACTAAACTGTCACAAATTTCAGGAGTCGAAGAAGACTGCAGTGATGGTCGATATCGACCTTGCAACATCGCAATCGATCTCTGTTATCGATACCTGGCTCAAGCTTCAGGGTGATCCGGCCTCGACCACAAGCCTATCTAAATCCACCTTAAGGTTGATGTCGATCTTTCACATCAATATCGATGTGTCTTTCTGTCCCTTTCCTCTTCATGCAACTTGTTAAACAATCTAAAACCAAAACAAAAACATTGCAATAATAATGTAACAAAACCAAAGATGTCCAAAACCAAAAACTAAGTGTATGTTACAAGCTCTAGACTTTTAAGTCGCTAGGCCGACTTCTTCCTTTGCTTTCTCAAGGCGACATCTGCAGAGCCCATGTAGCTTGGGCCTCAAACAACACTCCTTTCTTGTCACGCAGCTGCATTCCGCTTGGATGGATTTAATTCACCATGAATGGTCCCAAATTCTTATCTTTGAATCTAGTAGGGAACCAATGATCTTTTGATTTTGCTACATAAACTTTGTCTCCTATCTCATATTGGCTCAAATCGTCATCGGATACCCTACATAAGCGCACATGCCAACGCACACCTCTTCCAAATAATGATAAATCTTTTATTGAGATGGAACATGAGGAATCTGTACCTTGACTTACCTTCTTTCCTGTCTGTGGCTCAGGTCAACATCGATCTTCAGTGCTCGATATCGAGCTCTGTTGTTCTCCTGGAGGTTCAGTCGATTTGGAGTGTTTTCCCTCGATATGATCAGGTCAATTTTGACCCTCAGAGATCGATATCGAGGTCTCTGTTCCTCCTTTCTCAGCATCTATGGTGGTCGATTTTGGCACTAGAGCATGGTCGATATCAACCTTCATCCCTAATTTTGATGTTCCTTCTCCTCCTCTTTCGACCCCATACTTATGACCTGACATAGAATCTTGAACATTGTTAGTCGATATCGACTTATCTGGGTCGATGTCGATGTTCTCTTTTGCACTTTTGTTCAAGATTGCCACAACCTCCTCCACTTGGGCTTCTATGGCCCTCTTTTCTAGCTCTTCCGGTGTCATACTCCTTATCTTGGTATCTCCATATGCAATGTAGACACCATTGATGGCTTTTATCTCCATGGGCCGTTCATTGTTCCTCACCGTCTTGTTGAAGGCATACTCTATCACCTCATCGCTAATTGTGAATGAGAGCAATCCTTTCTTCACGCTGATGTTGGCATCAACGGTCGCTAGGAATGGCCTACCTAAAATAATGGGACAAGCAGGGTCCTCTGCTATATCAACAACTAAGAAATCAGCAGGGACAAAGAATTTACCTACTTGTACTGGCATGTCAGTCACTAATCCTGTTGGAATTACTGTATTATTTGCAATGTATAACCTTGCATCCACGAGCTCCAGAGGACCTATCTTTACCTTGTGCCATATGGTTAGTGGCATCATGCTAACGCTAGCGCCCAAGTCAACTAAAGCATTAAATTTGAATTGACCTAAGCCTATAGCGGCAGAAAACTTACCTGGGTCCGCCCGCTTTTTTGGTAGCTCCAATCTGTTGCACTCCTCTACGATCTAAGATAGCGATCACTTCTTACCCAATATGTCATTAAGGAAACTTACATAGGACGACATCTCATGAAGTGCTTCTGTGAATGGTATAGAGACATTGAGTCCTTGAAGCATCTTCACGAACCGTTGGAACTTCTTTTCCGTCGGGTCCTTAATCATCTTTTTTGTTGGGAATGGCAACACCTTCTTCTTCCCTGCGGCTGTAGTTAGGTCAACATCGACATCAATAGGGTCGACATCGCCTGGAGGAGTCGATTTCTGTGGTGACGCAGAAGAAGTGTCGGCATCGACCCCCATCAAACAAATTGTTCGTAATGGCGCCAATTGACCCCCATCAAAAAAAAAAATTGACCCCCGTCAAAATTGAAAATAAAGGAAAGAGTCATGGAAGTATAAAAAAGAGCTCTACGATGCAAAATTAGATTCATTTGAGATATAACATGAAATTGCCTGGTTAAGGGAAGTCCCAATGAAGTGCATAAAGAAAAAATAAAGGAGTTGGAAATTTGAAGTTGCTTTTGACATGTGCATGATAAGATGATGGAGGACTTTTAGATATTTCCATACAAATGCTTACAAAAGTTCATATCCTAGCCTTACCTATGCATATTTGCAAAAGACACAAGCCATACATGAGCCTTATCATGATCATTATTGCTCCACATATATTATATATTGCCCATTTTTTATACCTTACACCGTATCCGGGGACAAGTTTTAGAATGGATGTCATCTTTGGAGTTTTTATATGGAGTTTGTGCATACTTTATGAAGTTGTTGGCAGGAATGAAACATTTATGAAATATGGAAAATTTAATGAGCGAGAAAAAATCCGATCACCTCAGGAGATAAAGGTAGGTCCACCCTGCTCGTTGAGATGTTAGTTCAGCGAGATGGGACACAAGGTGAGGAGTCCGAAGTACTAAGTATCCAGGGCCATTCATGACACCCATGTTTGCAACTCGCAAGAAGGCAGTGCTAAGGTTAGAGAGGTAAAAGCATTATATTGATAAAAAGCATTGAGCGATGAGTGAAAGGTGAGACATTATGAAGAAGGAATGTGGAATATTCTGGAAAGAAAGTATGTTTCCCCGGATTTAACGCCACATGGACAAATATTAGCCCACATTTAGCCTTTTACCAATCTACTTCTCATAAGCTTGAAAAAGTCCTCTTGATTATTAATGCTATGGCGCTGAAATTGTTTTTTGCATATAAACCTCCTTTTATGAGTATGAAATTGCTTTTATGCATAGGCATGGACTTGGTTGGCATAAGTACCTTATCGAGGATGGCAATTGATTGTAGGGACATATGAAAAATGAATCCATGATGTTGAGGGTTTACTTTCTTCCCCTGAATGACAAATAAAGCTATTGCTTGGGGACAAGCAAGCTTAAGTATGGGGTGTTTGATATGCGCGCAAGTAGCCATATTTTCTATGCACATTTAAGTCCATTTTATCATTCTTTTGCATGCATATTAATGGGAAAACATGGGATTAGTGTGGTTTATGCATAATTGTCAAATATATGGGTCTGCACGAGTTTCTATGTGATTTTGCAGAAAATAGGATGAAAATAGACAGATTTGGAAGAGCGGAAAAAGAACTCGAAGTCTTCTGAAGAGGTCGAAATCAACTGAAGAACCTCGACATTGAGTGCAACAGAGAGACAGAAATCGAGCAGAGCAAGAAGCAGAGCATGTCGACACACAGATGTCGATATCGATGATCCATGGTCGATATCGAGTACCTAGATCGAGCTAAATGATAGAAGTCGAGTTCCAATATCGACGTCCTTAGGTCGATATCAATGTTGCCAACAGAGAAGTCCGACTCAGATTTTGATAGAATTCTATTCGAAGCTTGCACGTCTATCCAAATGTCGAGATTTCCTATCTTCAACGTCAGAGCTATCACATGAGCTGTTTTACCATGAGGTTTTTAGTTTTTACTTTATTAAGTTTTATCTTAGAGAATAAAGATAAATTTTTGAGTCTTTGGATAGCAAAGTTCGATATCTATATCTAGAGGCCGTTAGGGCTGAGTTCAAACATCGATAGACGCAGAGAATTCAGTTTTCAATAGAGAGAATTTGTAGAGAGAGAGGAGGCTGAGTGAGGTTGGAGGGAAGCGAGAGTGGAGATTTGGCTTGGTTCGGTTGTAATCTTTCTTTCATAGTTCAATACAAAGTAGTTTTCTTTCAATGATGATGATGAGTTGCATGATGAGAAGCAGGTAATCAACCCACTTCTAGGGTCGGGGTGAGCCCGACGATAGCGATGTAGGGTAAGTGCATGCGATTTCGTCTTCTATCCTATGCATGATCCTTTGCGAAAGTTAGGGAGATTCATTATTTGCATTATTGAAGCGAAAGCCACTCATATTGTGAACTTGTATTACTCATGAATTGGATAGTAACTCTTAGGAATTATGGGAGACCCTCTAATCACCTAAGTGTTGGTAACGAAAGTTATTTGATGGAAAGGCATTAAATTTCATAACTTTAGCATCAAACTTACATTGTTATCGTTGTGGCATGAAACCTCGATCTTGGAAGCTTTTAGTTAATTGAATTTCATATAAAAGTTAAGTTTTGTTTCTGTTCATCTTTTCTTTACTATTCTACGCTATTCGGACACTTTTCCGAAAATAGGTTACACTTTGCAGTTTCTGTGACAAACATCGAAATCGACTGTAAAGGTCGATATCGATCACTAACGTCGAAATCGAGGTTTCACTCGATGTCGATCTGTGTTGCTTTTGTCTTCTGCAGGAATTTGCTGGAAATCAACCAGAACTGAGGTCGATATCGACTAGACAACCTCGATATCGAGTGTCTTCTATGGTCGAAAGTTTGATCGTGGTTACAACAAGGGAAGCGCTGACATACCTCCTCATGGATTTGATCCTGAATTACCCTACCACTGCATTGGGAGGGATTCTTGTATTATTTGATTGATAAGGGAGTTAGCATAGTTAGAGTTTAATTTGAATATTTGAATCGCACGATCCCGCCCTTACAAACAACCTCCTCGTGGATTCAATCCTGAATTACCCTACCACTACATCGGGAGGGATTCTTGTATTTATTTGCTTGATAAGGGAGTTGGCATAGTTAGAGTTTATATTTGAATATTTTTTTTAAAGCGAATCACACCTCCCCTAAACGAACATCAATATCGACTGAAGACCTCGACGTGGACTCTGAGCGTTGAGACAGACCACAAAGACCAACATAGAAGACCACTAGATATCGACTGATTGTGTCGACATCGACATTGCCATAGAGATCGAGTGAAGTGGAATCTGCCGAGCCAAAACGAAGACCTCAATATCGACTGACATGGTCGATATCGACTGGAATTCACACGGATTGCACGTGCTTCAAGGACGTGGATTGGGAAGATATATCACTACGCCACAGTTTATCCACTTCTATTTAGATAGAATATGTCTTAGGGTTATTTCCTTTTTACCCTAAGATGTTTATTAGTTATTTACTATAAAAAATTTATCCTACTTGTTAAGGATAGATTTTAGATAGAAGATTAAATCTACTTTCCTTGGCTAGCAAGGATTAGTAGCTATAAATAAAGCCCAAAGGGGTTGGTTTTTATGAATTCCACAAGACAACAACAATAGCTAGAGAAGTAGAGAGTAGAGATAAGCTTTAGGTTTTGGCGTTTGCGAAAGCCGACATTGGATTGTGAGGTTTCGAAGGTTTTATTAACGCATAACCCTAGAAAACAATAAAAATGAAGATTAGGCGCATCCGAGATGTGTTTACCATCTACGTACAAACGCATCTAGGGTGCGTTATCTCTGGGTAAACATTTTCTACCAACAAAAGTACTTACAGACGTAAAGAACATGTCATTTATCTAAAATTTTAAGGAGAATAAATAAACACACTGAGTAGGTGTGAATATACACTTAGATAGGACACAAGTCGATCTATTCTTATCGACTATATTTTTTAAGAATTATTACTTGGTGCGTGTCATCGGGCATTTAAAGTTTCATTTATCAAAGTGGGCTAGAGATTTTTTTAACAAAAACCAATCTCGTTCATAAAAATAATGTCCTACTGTACAAGTCCACACTTGATGGTTAGAGGCAAGGTGGATTGATGTTGTTGTGGGTAATCACATAACTCGACATTCCGCAAGTGCAGGGAATAAAGTTCTTCAAATAATGAAAGCCTGAAAGAGCCGAAGTCCTTGCTTCCTTCTCAGAATGTGACCATCTTATGTTTCGAGTAACAAGAGTTTTCTGGTATGAATAACAGATAAAATTATACAGTTTTCTGCGGTGTGGATCTTGTAGTGTTTTCCAAAGAGTTTTATAAGAAGCCACTTCCTAGAAAAGGAAAAAGAAGGCATTCACCAGAAGAGCGATTGTTATTTAGAAAGAAGGATGGATGGAAGGACATAGAGGGGGGGGGGGAGGGAGAATGAAAGAAGAAATTAAAGGGCATTGGGGTTCAGATGTTGCACACAGCTCTTATATATGATCATTTACAATAATAAATAAAGTCGAAAAGATTATGGCGACTGGTAACAGATCTAGGTATGTGGTCATACCTGTTTAGTGTGATATTTTCTTACGTCTATAGATAATTCTGTAGACTGAAATTCCCACATTGAGAGGACGCATCAAGGATGCGCTCATATATACTGAATCGATCATATATCGCATCTAGGGTGCGTATTGTCTTGCTTCATTTTTCTAGTTTCCAGAAGTGTTTCAAAACATAAAGAAACATGAGATTTATCTCAAATTGTAATGAGAATAGATGAACACACTAATTGGGTCTAGCTCTATACTAAGATATGTAACGGTCTAAATATAAATATTCGGGTTACGTTTCGAAAGATTGGATACCTTCGATCGGATCTTGCAATTCGAGTACGGATTGAGTGTAAAAAAAAAGTTTTAGTGATCAAAGAAGGGATTTCGCACCCTAAATTCGCAATAGGGCCGTTAGGTCCCCCGATCCTGTCCTACTTGCCTAAGTCGCTCAAAACGTTTTAAGTTCGAAAGCATAAAGAAGGAAATATCATAATACAAGTTACCCGACATGGCCGGGTCAAAACCAAATACGAGGAAATAAGTATCAAAAGTGTGGAGTTCAAGTCGGTCTTCCTCTCCCTCTCACTGCGCCATGAGATATCCCCCGCCACAATAGCACATGATCAAGTAAGGGTACGGGTACTTGAAACTAACCACGAAGTCAAGGTCGAGCCACTCATGCGGGCCCTGAAGACCTCGCTGAGGACATATAATATGCCTATACCTAAATAAAGGATGCTCTAATGCAGTGCAGAATATTAAACACTCAAGCATGCTAGCAGTTTATATATATATGCAGAAAGCGATTAAATGGGATCCCGCATAGAATGCCAAGTGGCATGTCCCCCTCCTACTCCCGCACCCATGCTCGTTAGTGCAGGAACCGACCGCGTTTTATACTCCCGTACCCATGCTCGTTAGTACGGGAACCGGTCGCGTTCAATATCATAACATCATCAATCGTATCAATAGTCATGCTCGTCAATTTAACAGTCTGACTCGATGAGGACAAAGCCCGATGGGATTGGACCGTCCTATGACCCTAGCAAATGACTCTAGGACTCACAATTTAACGGCCGTTCTACCATACGCAGAGAGAATATGGATGCTCGATTAATTTGTGCAACCTAAGCATGATACTACATGAATATACAGGATGCAACACCTACACACTATATGACACATCAGGCATGAGGTTCTAACTTGAGTAAGCCCCGGAGGACTTACTTGGAAACGCAGAGCAGCAAAATAAGGCAGCAGGAGTGAGCAATCGAACATATCAGAAATCACTAGAAATTCCATAAATAATTTAATAAGTCAAAGTCTAATTTACACAAGCTCACAAGTTACATAAGAAACATATAAGGTACACATGATAATATAACCCACCCATTTCATCATTATCACCATTATCATTTCATCTCTATTTCTCATTTGGTTTCATTATATCTCATAATCTGATATCTTTCTCAATGCGATCATAATATCATCATCATCATTAGTCATCTCATCTGATTCCTGTTTCCGTGAATTATTCTAATATTTCAAATTATCCATTTCAAATATCAAAATTTAGGAATTAGTTTAATCATATAAATCATTCTCAACAAATTAGTTTAAATAATTAAATAAATAAATCGGGGAAAGATAATCAATTACTTGACCATATAAAGGATCACAATCCATAAAATAATTAAATAACATTTACCCGTTAAAATAATATAATCAAGCAACTAAATAATATTTTAAAAATCAGACTTTAAATATATATTAAAATAGAGAATTAAATACTCCAATTTATTCCATATCATATTTAAATAAAATTCAGAAAGTAAATAATTTTAGTAACTAACAAAGGGTTCACAAGTTGTTGAACTATAACCTTAAAATAATATAATTAATTAATAAATCAAGAAATTCATATTTTAATAAATTATAATATAAAAAGTAAATAATGAATTAATTATATAAATAAATCAGAAAAATAAATTTAATAAAATTAGAATAACATTTATATAACCAACTATTAATTTTAAACCCCAAATAACCAACCAGATTAGGCCCAACCGAACAGCCCAACCCGGATCCACCTTCCCGGCCCAAACCCGAATCATAAACCCGGCCCAGAACCCAAACCCATTCCATCGGTTAAAAAAAATGGAGGTGGACCCCATGCGCTGACTGGGCAAGAGGGGCCCGCTCCCACTTCTTCTTCTTCATTTTCAAGCGCCCGCCCGCCTGTGCCTGCGCCCTCGATGCCGCCGGCCCGCGCTTCGCCTGCGCCCTCGACGCCGCCGGCCCGCGCTTCGCCACACCGCCCAGAGGCGCCTCCCACCTCTCACGCATCAGCTCCCGCGCGCTCTCACGGCCCTCACTCACACTCCCGACCTCGCCCCCGCCCTTGCCGATCCCGACCTCGCTGGAGCTCCCGAGCTCGTGAGCTCGCACTCAGCCCACACACTCCCTTCCCGACCTCGAAGAATAAAAAAAAGAAATGAATGGCTAACGGAGGGAAAGTAACGAAGCTCACCGAGGTATTCGCGGACGTCGGAGCTCCGATCGGAGTTCTAGGCGTCGTCGGAGGCTTTCGATGGCTCCTTGGACCTGCGACGGACGTGGGTGAGTATGGTGGTAGGTCTCAATGTTGGTTTGGATCGGAAACGAAGGAGAACGGCTTACCGGAAGGTTGTTTGTGTTCGAACGAGGGCGACGAAGCCTCGATGGCTTGTTGGTGGCGTCGGGAGTCTTCTTAGCTGCCTTGGGTCACTGATGGACGTCGAGGGACATGAAGGAGCTGAGCCGCTTCAGAAATGGAAGGGAGGAGGGGGATGGTGGTGCCAGATGTTGCTCGACAAAGTGACGGGCAAGGCGCCCGAAGTGTTGAAGGTCAGAGATGCGATGGGGGGAAATGGGAGCTGAAGTAGGGGGTGGCGGCTCATGCTGAGTGAAGCAGAGGTATGGGAAGTTTGGAGGATGATGTGAGGAGTGGGAGTTGCAGGAGATGGGATGTTTAAAGGTTAAAAAAAAAGAGGATGGAGGTGAAGGTTAGGGGTGTAAAGATGGAGGTGCAGAGGGAGCTGTCGGGTGAACAGGGGTGAGGCTAGGCAGCAGATGGTGTGGGAAAGGAGGGGTCTAAGGGCTATTGGGTAGGGGTCTAGGGTGGCTAGGGTAAAAGTCAACTATAATACCCAGTAATAAACCCCGAAACCCGCTTTCTGTACTTAACCCAACACGTTTTAAAATAATGAATCGAATCCGAAATAAATAACGAAAGCCGAAAATATTTTTAAGACTTGGAAAAATAAAGTGGATTTATTTCGTTTTCAAATTTGAGTAACGAGTTTATGCCGGAACTATTCGAAAGAATTTAAATCAGTCGTTGGCTCGAGAACGAAAATTTTTGAAAATTTTCGGAGTCTCAGAAATTGAATAAATTCTTATCAAAATTAAACTTATAACTATAAAAATATTCATTTAAAAATCTCGGTCTTTACATCATCCACCTCTAAAAACAAGTCTCGTCCTCGAGACTAAAATCGTTTTAAAAGTGAGGGGATGAAGTTCGAAATTGGTGAGTCCGAGGATAACGCCATTGATCCCGTGACTACCCCACAAGTGCCCCTATGAGATTCTCGCAGTATCTTCGTCATGATCATAATATTCCCAATTGGTCGTAGCAAGAAGGTGATATGGGCCCTTATCACAACCTTACCCCGACTTCTTGGTTACATTATAACTCAAAAGAATCATAACGTGTCCACTAGGTCTTAGCAAACAATCTATAAGTGCCCCTATAAATGTTTGTATCCACTTCGTGGGACATTATAATATAAACTCGGGTTGAAAAAGGTTTCAAAAGGGTTCTCAATTCAATTTAAACAAGCAAATTCTCGATCGCGCTCGATCTTTCAAAATCCCAGTCATTTCTCTTATTTTATGTCTGTCAGATTTCAAGAATTTCAAGAGGTGGCAACATCCACCTCTAAGGGCTAATCTCATTTTCCACTTTCTAGGTTCATTCTCAAAGTCAATCTCAGCATTCTTAGTTCAAGGGGTAACACATCAAGATATCAACATATCATATACTCGTAGAAATGGTACAGAATTATCAATCAGATATGCACAATCACATAATCAAACAATAATAAGGCGCATCTCATAGCAAGGACCGGACAATACTCACCAACTAACTCACGAGGTCAAAGAAATGTCCATGCTAGGCTCCACGTAAGATGCAAGTAACTCGTCTAACACTCCCCCATAACTGGCCCGAATACTCTCCTCGGTCTCCCAGGTAGCCTCCTCAGGACCCCGCCTAGACCACTGAACCAAAAGCAAAGGAACCTCCCTGTTCCTGAGCTTCTTGACACGTCGGTCAAGGATCCTAATAGGGTGCTCTATAAAGGTATGATCGGGCTTAACATGGAGGTCAGAATGATCAAGGATGTGGCTAGGATCGGGTACATATCTACGGAGCTGAGACACGTGGAACACATCATGAACTCCAGCTAAGGACGGGGGTAGAGCTAATCTATAGGCCACCTCACCTACATGCTCTAGGATCTCAAAGGGTCCAATATACCTAGGGCTGAGCTTGCCCTTGATGCCAAATCACCGAACTCCCCTGGTGGGAGACACTCTCAGCCAAACATGAGCTCCCACATTGAAGACGATCTTTGTCCTCCGTCGATCGGCATACTTCTTCTTACGGTCCTGAGCGATCCTCATGTGCTCTCTGATGCGGCCAACCTGATCCACTGTCTCTCGGACTAGCTCTGGCAAGTATGTGACTGTATCTGCGGGCTCATCCCAACAAACTGGTGACTTGCAGCGCCTCCCGTACAACGCCTCATAAGGAGCCATATCGATCGAAGAATGATAGCTGTTGTTGAACGAGAATTCGACTAGTGGTAGATATTTCACCCATCTATCACCCCACTCTAGCACACAAGACCTCAAAATGTCCTCTAGTGTCTGTATAGTCCTCTCGCTCTGTCCATCTGTCTGCGGATGGAAGGAAGTACTGAACTGTAATCCGGTCCTTAGAGCCTCGTGCACATGCTGCCAAAATCGTGAAGTAAAGTGGTCGTCTCTGTCAAAAACAATCCTCTCTGGCACTCCATGCAGACGAACAATCTGTGGAATGAACTCCTTAGCTAATCTCGATATTGGCCATGTCTCTTGTATGGCGATAAAATGTGCGGACTTGGTCAATCTATCGACCACAACCCAGATGGCATCGAACCCTCTAACATCTCTCCGCAGTCCGGTGACAAAGTCCATAGAAATGTCAGTCCACTTCCACTCAGGGACTGGAAGTGACCTGACGAGTCCTCCTGGCCGCTGGTGCTCAATACGAACCTGCTGATAGACCTGACATCTAGCTACGAAATCAGTGATGTCTGATCTCATCCTCTTCCACCAGTAAGACCTCCTCAAATCCTGGTACATCTTATTCGTCCCGGGATGGACAGAATAAGGAGTGGCGTGCGCCTCTCGCATGATCCTCTGTCTAAGATCCTCTGTCTAAGATCATGAGTAGATGGTACCACAATGCGATCCTGAAATGTCAGCATCCCGTCCTCCCTCTCTGACAACTCTCCGGCTCGTCCCTGAGCCATCCGTTCTCTAAGAGCTACAATCTCTGCGCAATCTGTCTGGGCTTTGCGAATCTCCTGACTTCACCTCTAAGAAGGTCAACTGTCCGCTCTCTTGTTGAATCCAAACCTCGATACCACTCGATCTAAAATCTGACTGTAGTCACTCCTGAGCGGTGAGCCTAGCTACTGTCACCTCCTGATGAGTCTTCCTGCTGAGCGCATCTGCGACCACGTTGGCCTTTCCAGGGTGGTACACAATCTCCAGATCGTAGTCCTTGAGCAACTCCAGCCATCGCCTCTGTCTCATGTTCAGCTCCTTCTGCGTGAAGATGTACTTCAGGCTCTTGTGATCCGTCATCACCTTGCACGACGTGCCATAAAGATAGTGCCTCAAGATCTTCAGAGCATGAACTACAGCTGCTAGCTCTAGGTCGTGAGTGGGGTAAGACAACTCCCCAGGCTTCAGCTGACGTGAAGCATAGGCAATAACTCGATCCCTCTGATGAAGCACGCACCCCAATCCGGCTCTGGATGCATCAGTGTAGACAACGAAATCCTCAGTCCCATCTGGTAAGCACTACTAGAAAAATGCAATTAGACATCTGTTGTGAACAAATGTCTTTCAAAAAAAATTCCGACCTTATTGTGCGTGTAGTAAAAGATCAACTTTTCCACATCGGTTTTAAGCCGACGTCTTTTCTTGGTTAAAACATCTATTTTATTTTGAATATAGATATAAATCAGCCCCTCAAATTTATTTTTGACATGTTCATTTGTTGCTAAAGCCTCATTATTTTTCATTTATAAGCTTTTGAAGATGTCCACACCAAGCCTAAATTTTACATTTACATCACTATTTTTAAAATAATTAATGTATTAAAACAAAATAAACATCTTTTTTATTATTTTGATTTTGTGTATATTAATTTCATATGTATAATTTGTGATTTTTTATTGTTTTAAAATAATCTATAGTATGATATCTGTACATAACTGATGTATTAATATGATATAGACATCATTTTAGATTTTTATAAAGATGTTTTTGTTAGCAATATATATCAATTTATATTAACACTGTGATGTAAAAATATATCTTACACATTGGTTTAGATTATTTAGACAATGTCTATAATGATACTAGCATCCGTTTTTATGTAATGATTCGATTTCATAGCTATTCAAGCACAACCCTTTTCATCTATAATTCAATGTTTTTTCATTCGATACACAACACCCTTTGTTCATATGATAAGATTTTGCAAATGACGACGTACTTTAATGAACATATACATTAAGATAAACGTGAAATCGACATTTACAAATGTTTTACAAAGGATAGGTACTTAAAAGATACACTTTTACAAATCAAGTACTCTCCAAGTCCAGTCTAGAAATCAAGTGCTCTCATCACCAAAAATAACCAAGTAATGAGATAGAATACAAAGTAATGAAAATAAATTAGAAGATTAACTTGGCATGATTTTATTTTGTTCACGGAGTTGCCTCTGGTTGCTTTAACCTGGTTCATCCGGCCGCACCTGCAAAATACCATGTTAAAATCTTCGAATTAAATTAGAAGACTTGCTTGTTTTAACCTTGCCGCACTTGCAAAACACAAAAAAAATAAAAAATTAACTCAGGTGGTAACCAAAAGAAAATTTAAGTGATCAACAACAAAGAAGACTTGCTTGTTTTAACCTTGAGATCAAATTGGAATTCGATATCGGGACAACTAGCAACATCTCATACTTGCAAAAGCCCATTTTATAGAGCCTTAAATGATTAAAAAGAACCTAACCTTTGTGCCATTGTGAACGCAGACAAGATATTCCAACTCTACAAATCCAAAGCAGACTCCAACTTCCTGCAAGCCAAATAAACAGAGTATTCACAACTTCCTGCAAGCCAAATAATCGACTACACCAGTAGACATTCAAATGAACCCAAAAAAATCAATTTTAACACACAAAGAGTTACCAAATACTTGAATTGTTACAACAATCATATCAAAATAAATCAAATTGAGAAACTCTTCAAAATTAAATTCATGCATCATTATGTATCATTATGTAAATGAAATGTCTAATATATTTTGGTACGAAAAAGTATTTCCTAGATAATCAAAATGATTCCCATCTACCATAAAGACGAGCTTTCGTTTCTTGCTATTGGTAGTCGAATCACACCTAAATATCCACATTTAGCCAAAGAAACGGTTCCAAAAATTCAAGCCATTCTTCCTTTACCTCATTGATTTGACCTTGTGTATATTGGGATCATTAGCCTCCTAAGAAACATCAAGATTCCGCTAAATCAGTCAAATGTTGGTGGTGAGCAATGCAGTGAACCACATTATAATCTGGAAATTATAGCTAGTTTGGTAGATGAAGAGCAGAGAACTTAAATAACCAAGAATTAAGTTCACAATACACTAATAAGTGGTTAGCAACAATAGGCAACAGTAACAACAGGCACAAGCTTTACTCAAGTCCTAAATCGATAAAAAAAAAAACAGAAGTAAGAAAATCAAAGTTACGTGGCAGAACTGGCAAATATTAGGATCTGTTAATTGTCCTTTTTCCTAAAAAACAGAAGTAAGAAAATCAGTGCCAAATTAAAGCGTTTTCATTCTTTGTTTTCTCTCTCTCTCTCTCTCTCTTAATTAGATCATGATGATGGTTGCCTTATTTGTGAAATACTTTTACTGGTGCCATAGTCTCCTAGCTACTATATTAATTAGTGCACAACTAGAGAAAGACAAGTCTCTGTTGGCTTGTATTGCAAATTGATTTGCAATTGACCAACTGTTTTCATTTATTCAAAGACTAAAATTCAAAGTTGGTCTCCCATTTTCCCATTTTTACAGTATTATAATGTAAGTCTCTAATCCATGTTCTTGATGTTTTTATTTAAAAGTTTGGATAGTCATCCCATTAAATATTTAAAATTTGAAGTTGTGACCAAATTCAGTTCCACATAAGCAAATTTCCATTGCCTTCAACCTTCACCGACTCACCAGAGTTGGAAGGGACCAAATTCAGTTCCACATAAGCAAAAGGCCTATTGCATTGCCCAAAATTTGGTGTTCAAAAACAGCCCAAAATTGACAGACATGGTTGTTCAGCCTTTATGCATACTATTTACATCTATATCTTCCTACTTTAAAGTTTAAATTGAATTGTTTCCTGTCACCGTGTATTTTTTTAAAAAATAAAAATTATTTAAAATATTAATTTTTATATATAATTTTATAATCTTTATTAAGTGCTAAATTATATTAAAGAAATTGATATTTTATACTCCGTATAATTATTACTTCTTTAAAATATATATTGAATAATAAAAGAACATTTAGTTGTAATTGATTTATAGATTTTTAAATCAAATAGAAGAACAATTTTATCAAGGGATTTATTAAAATTTATTCTTTTTAATTATTTTATAATGTAATACATCATTAAAAAAATCTATGACCTACAAGGTGTAAGATATATTGACATCCAATTTGAACAACAATCACTCGTCATTTTCACTAACAAAATGCAAGTCTAAATGAAAATAGAGAGGAAAATCAATCGAAGACATACCTCTTCAATACAATGCAACGAGTATAGGAAAGGTCGTTGCTCATAATGCGGCAAAATAAAAGATGCTACCTATTATCCAAACACACAAATTTAGTTAATAAAGGGTCATTCAGTAGATATAATGTATCAACTAGAACTAAACAACTAAACAACTAAACCAGTAGCCAAATTGCAACGTACACAAGATATAATATCAACTATTGCAGGTCAAAGATAAAATGTTGACATTCATCATGTGAAAATTTAATTCTTGTGAACACATCATTTGTGTGTCCATTTCATATTATTGGGTGCACTTAACTACCATAATTCTAACAGTGGGTTTTGTCTTGCTCAGATCTTATTCTTACCTTTTGATGAGAGGCTAAAAATTACATTAAGCCATTGCATTTACTAGTATAATTGCAGAAGGTTAAAGCTTAGGGCTGATTAGTCTTGTGAATGTGTATCAACTATACAAAACCACAAAAAGCAGCCTTAGGCAATAAAAAGAAGTTGAACACACCACTTACACTCTTTTGACACTGTTATCAGTGTTACACATAACATGAAACCATGTGCATGGTTTGACAAGGGAGGGATCCAGCTTTGTAAGACATTGTTATGGTCTTGCAAGTTGACCCTCAAAGTATGTAGAGCATCTCCTGTTCACATTTAATCAAAACAATGGCAATGAAAACTTACTATCCACAACACTGACAATTGGAAACGAATGTACCAGAAGTATGAGAGGAAGACATCCAACTGGCCGAAAGGAAGAGAAAAATGAAACATAACAAATGGAATCGATTAAAGGCAACTAGATTTTGAGAAAAATTCTCAAACACGACACATTTCAATATCTTAAAAATTGTTCATAATACTAAGGAGTGAAAACCCACATATAAAACCCTTCAAAGTCCACAATTGAAATAATTCAGTGCAAACTCAATCAGAAACCCAAAATATCTTCAATAAGACTCATTTAAACAATAGATTTATTCACAAACTCTAAATCCTAAATCTAAATATTCAAACAATCAGAAACTCAAACAATAAGACTCATTCGCAAAACCTAAATCTAAATATTGAAAATGATAAAATGCAAACAAAATAGGCCCTAATCTGGAAAAAAAAATTCGACTTACCAGGCAACGGAGGTGAAACCTTGATAGAAAACCAAAGATGGGTAGACGGTCGACATCTAAAATGGAGAGTACACACCGCCAAGCAACGAAAGAAGCTTAAGGTGTCGGAAGGAAGCACGAAGGGGTTGTTTATGGCCTGGATCGACAATGGAACGAAAGAGATGAAGAGTTGAATTGAATTTTCGGAGGTGAGAGCGGGAGGGGAGGGAGAGGCAGGGGATTTAGGGGGAGGGTGGGTAGATCTGGTGGTGGGGAAGACCAACAATGGAGAAAGAGGAGCAGTGGTGCTCTGGGATGGCTGCCAGTGAGGGTTAGAGAGGGGAAACTGGAAACAATGTTTGATTTGGAGGAAAGAGAATTTATTTTTCTAAGTATTTCATTGTATGTTTGAGCGGGATTTCAAATTTAGACAACCCTCTAATTTTTTTTAAAAGTGTTTCACTTCTGCGATTTTTAACTTAGAAAATTCAAAATCACGCGTTTTATTTTTTTAAATGAACAATTTTACATCTGTCAAAAAAATTAACCGATGTCTAATTCCCGTTCAACATCTCAATTTTAAAAACTGACATAACAAATTAATTTTACATCGGGTATTTTTTGACAGACTTAAATCACATGATATCTAAGTACAGTATTCTAGTAGTGAAGGCTAGGACTGGTGCAGTGGTCAGATTCTCCTTCAGAAGCTCAAAACTGGCCTGACACTCCACGCTCCACTCAAAAGGGACATCCTTCCGCAACAGCTGTGTCATCGGTCGTGCGATACTCGAGAACCCTTGAACGAATCTCCTGTAGTAAGTCGCTAAGCCAAGGAAGGAGCGGATATCCCTGACATTCTTGGGCACCTCCCAAGCTACTATAAAACCTTCGCCGGATCCACGGCGACACTCTCTGCTGAAATCACGTGGCCCAAGAAAGTCACCTCAGAGATCCAAAAATCACACTTGCTGTATTTGCCATACAGCTGATGCTTCCTCAGCGTCTCTAGCACAATCCTCAGGTGCTCCTCGTGCTCCTCCCTACTCCTCGAATACACCAGAATATCGTCAATGAAGACAACGACGAATCGATCCAAGTAATCGATGAACACTCGGTTCATGAGCTCCATAAAAGCTGCAGGTGCATTGGTCAGCCCAAATGGCATGACTACGAACTCATAATGTCCATAACGAGTCCGGAAGGCGGTCTTCGGTACATCCTCAGGCTTCACTCGAAGCTGATGATAACCGGATCTCAAATCGATCTTCGAGAACACAACTGCTCCCTGAAGCTGATCCAACAAGTCATCAATCAGAGGGAGAGGATAACGGTTCTTCACCGTCGCTCGGTTCAACTCCCGATAGTCAATGCACAACCTCAACGATCCATCCTTCTTCTTAACGAAGAGGACCGGTGCTCCCCACGGTGACGCACTAGGTCTGCTGTAGCCCTTCTCGGCCAACTCCTCCAACTAAGCCTTCAGCTCTGCTATCTCGGTCGGTGCCATCCGGTACGGTACACGTGAAATGGGCCTCGTGCCCGGCTCTAACTCTATGGCGAAGTGAATCTCTCTCTGCGGACAGAGTCCTGGTAGCTCGTCGGGAAACACGTCAGCGAACTCCCGCACTATAGGTACATCGGTCATGCTGGGCCGCTCACGATCCATCTCTAAGGCATAGCACCAGTACCCCATGCATCCCTGATCCAAAAGCCTGACTGCTCGGACTGCGCTGATAAGCGCCCCGTTTCGTTTGGGGTCACTTCCCCAAACTTGGTGCTCGGTCCCGTCATCAGCTAGAAGTGTCACAGTCCTCGTCCGAAGGTTGACGATCACTCCATATCGTCCCATGAAATCCATGCCGAGAATGAGGTCATCCGTCTTCAGAGGCATCACAATCAGGTCTGCAAGCCACTCACGTTCTCCTATACGGACAGGGCATCCTAGGATCTCTCGACTAGTCCTAACCCTAGATCCATCCGGCATGCCTACTAAGAGGGATGGACCACTCGTGCAGCTAAGGCTCAGCCTAGCAACGCACGTCTCTGCTATAAAGCAGTGTGTAGCACCAGTATCAAACAGCATACGCAGACACACATCATCGAGAGAGATGGTACCTACTGCAGTCGGAGCGGAATGATCATGAAATCACATCTGAAACACGTGGGGCGGTGGGGGCAACGCGGAACCACGACCTCCTGACATCTGTCCTCTGCCATAACTCGACCCAGATGGCTCGGCTGAAGTCGATCCTCTGCCTCCGCGGCCAGAACCTCTGTCGCCTCTCAATCCTTCGCGGCCTCTACTAGGAGCAGAACCTCTCCCCTAACCCTGGGGGTAAGTCAACTGTGGGGGTCTGGGAGCCTCTGGAAGTCGGAGAGCCGGTGCAGATGGAGTCCCTCTACTCTAGGGGCAGTAGCGAGATCTATGCTCTAAAAGTCCACATGAATAGCACCTATTATCTCTCATCGGACATGCAACAACATAATGACCCTCCTCATAGCAGCCGTGACAAGTAACGCTCCTAACTCGAACCTCTCTACTCGGAGCAAACGGTGCCGATGGAATCCTCGATACTCCTCCTCCGAATCCTCCTCAGAATGCTTCTCTAGGTCTTGTCTCCCATCTGGTCTCAGCAGGTCTAGGTCTCTTCCCCTCAGAGCGAGAGGAAGCATATGTTGTCGCGGAGAGGATACGCTGCTGATCGTATATAAGGACCACCTCCAGGAAACGATCGAACGAGACTGTGCCCAGACTAGAAGCATGCAGTAGTACCACTGGTGACAACCTCATCGACAACAATCAAATGCGACTCTCGTTAGTGGAACATAGGTGTGCACAGTAAACCAACTCCTTCTTGAACTGGCGGACAACATCAACAACAGAGAGAGACGGGTTGTAGGTCCCACGATAAAATGCCACCTCGCGAGCAATCTGAGTCCCCAGGGGACTATACTCCTTCAGCATCACAGTCCGAAAGGCATCATAACTCCACTCGGTCTGCTCTGTCTTGTACACGGACCAGCGATCAAAGGCGTCCTCCCGCAGATGTCCCGCTGCTAGCCTCTGTCGCTCTGTAGCTGGTGCATCGATATGGTCGAAGATCCCATCTAGCTGACGGAACCACATCTCTACATCCTCTCTAGCGCCCCCTGAGAACTGCGGCGGCCTACACTGCCCCATGACCTTCACCCAGTCGATGCGCTTCTCGGGTCGCGCAACGGCCATAGGAACAGCTCGAGCGGGCTCAGGTGCTATAGGCGGCTCGATCGGGATCTGAGCCCCGGGTGCTGCAGACTGTGACTCCCCAAGAAACTCTCGCAAGACCTCCAAGATCGCAGCTCGGTCCATCTCCCCCGGTGTGGTCTGCTGGATGGGGACTTGAGTCTCGCCGCCCTCAGGTGTCGGAGTGTCATCGTCGGTCGTAACAGTAGCTGCCCTGCGACGGGGTCGTCCTCCACTTCTACGCACTGGGCCCCCACGCCCGATCCGTCCACCTCGTGTATCGGCCATAGTGGCTGCAATAGAAGGGCGGGGCTTAACACACAGCACAGAAGCACTCAACAGAAATTAATCAGATCCCCTTCGAGGGGGACCGCCCTCAGGCCCAATTTATACAAAATCACATAATCTATCTAGAAGTTGCCCTTCGAGGGGCAACTAACCGGAGGGGCAACTATCCTCTCGGCCTCTACATTCTAACCCCGCTACTCCAACCACCAAGGTGCAAACTCCTTGGAGCTTTCCAGGCCCTCTGTAAAGTACAAAGCTATGTTTTGCCTACCCTTTCCCAAGTATACATCCAATAGGATGGTCTATCGCCTTTCTACCCACTCGATTTCCCTTTTTTCGGTTTTTCTTATTTTAAGTCAAGTTTATCAAGCTTTGTTCATTAATTTATCCATTTTAAATTCATTTTGCCCCTTTTAAAACTCTTCAAAATCTTTTAAAACATTGGGCGGTTTTCAAAATCATACTTCAACCCATTTGTACTCGAATCGCGCAACCCAGGCTCTGATACCACTTTGTAACGGCCCAAATATAAATATTCGGGTTACGTTTCGAAGGATTGGATACCTTTGTTCGGACCTTGCAATTCGAGTACGGATTGAGTGTGAAAACAAAGTTTTAGTGATCAAAGAAGGGATTTCGCACCCTAAATTCGCGATAGGGCCGTTAGGTACCCCGATCCTGTCCTACTTGCCTAAGTCGCTCAAAACATTTTAAGTTCAAAAGCATAGAGAAGGAAATATCATAATACAAGTTGCCACGGCATGGCCGGGTCAAAACCAAATACGAGGAAATAAGTATCAAAAGTGTGGAGTTCAATTCGGTCTTCCTCTCCCTCTCACTGCGCCATGAGATATCCCCCGCCACAACAGCACATGATCAAGTAAGGGTACGGGTACCTGAAACTAACCACGAAGTCAAGGTCGAGCCACTCATGCGGGTCCTGAAGACCTCGCTGAGGACATATAATATGCCTATACCTAAATAAAGGATGCTCTAATGCAGTGCAGAATATTAAACACTCAAGCATGCTAGCAGTTTATATATATATGCAGAAAGCGATTAAATGGGATCCCGCATAGAATGCCAAGTGGCATG
This sequence comes from Persicaria maculosa, assembly GCA_963922045.1. Lineage (NCBI taxonomy): Eukaryota > Viridiplantae > Streptophyta > Magnoliopsida > Caryophyllales > Polygonaceae > Persicaria > Persicaria maculosa. The sequence goes on from OY998260.1 coordinate 30,849,088, forward strand.
TCCCCCTCCTACTCCCGCACCCATGCTCGTTAGTGCAGGAACCGACCGCGTTTTATACTCCCGTACCTATGCTCGTTAGTACGGGAACCGGTCGCGTTCAATATCATAACATCATCAATCGTATCAATAGTCATGCTCGTCAATTTAACAGTCTGACTCGATGAGGACAAAGCCCGATGGGACTGGACCGTCCTATGACCCTAGCAAATGACTCTAGGACTCACAATTTAACGGCCGTTCTACCATACGCAGAGAGAATACGGATGCTCGATTAATTTGTGCAACCTAAGCATGATACTACATGAATATGCAGGATGCAACACCTACACACTATATGACACATCAGGCATGAGGTTCTAACTTGAGTAAGCCCCGGAGGACTTACCTGGAAACACAGAGCAGCAAAATAAGGCAGCGGGAGTGAGCAATCCAACAGATCAGAAATCACCTAGAAATTCCATAAATAATTTAATAAGTCTAAGTCTAATTTACACAAGCACACAAGTTACATAAGAAACATATATGGTACACATGATAATATAACCCACCCATTTCATCATTATCACCATTATCATTTCATCTCCATTTCTCATTTGGTTTCATTATCTCTCATAATCTGATATCTTTCTCAATGCGATCATAATATCATCATCATCATCATTAGTCATCTCATCCCATTCTTGTTTCCGTGAATTATTCTAATATTTCAAATTATCCATTTCAAATATCAAAACTTAAGAATTAGTTTAATCATATAAATCATTCTCAACAAATTAGTTTAAATAATTAAATAAATAAATCGGGGAAAGATAATCAATTACTTGACCATATAAAGGATCACAATCCATAAAATAATTAAATAACATTTACCCATTAAAATAATATAATCAAGCAACTAAATAATATTTTAGAAATCAAACTTTAAATATATATTAAAATAGAGAATTGAATACTCCAATTTATTCCATATCATATTCAAATAAAATTCAGTAAGTAAATAATTTTAGTAACTAACAAAGGGTTCACAAGTTGTTGAACTATAACCTTAAAATAATGTAATTAATTAATTAATCAAGAAATTCATATTTTAATAACTTAATATATAAAAAGTAAATAATGAATTAATTAAATAAATAAATCAGAAAAATAAATTTTATAAAATTAGAATAACATTTATATAACCACATATTAATTTTAAACCCCAAATAACCAACCAGATTAGGCCCAACCGAACAGCCCAACCCGGATCCACCTTCCCGGCCCAAACCCGAATCATAAACCCGGCCCAGAACCCAAACCCATTCCATCGGTTAAAAAAAATGGAGGTGGACCCCATGCGCTGACTGGGCAAGAGGGGCCCGCTCCCACTTCTTCTTCTTCATTTTCAAGCGCCCGCCCGCCTGTGCCTGCGCCCTCGATGCCGCCGGCCCGCGCTTCGCCTGCGCCCTCGACGCCGCCGGCCCGCGCTTCGCCACACCGCCCAGAGGCGCCTCCCACCTCTCACGCATCAGCTCCCGCGCGCTCTCACGGCCCTCACTCACACTCCCGACCTCGCCCCCGCCCTTGCCGATCCCGACCTCGCTGGAGCTCCCGAGCTCGTCGGAGCTCGTTGAAGCACTCAAGCTCGCCCACGCTCGCACTCAACCCACACACTCCCTTCCCGACCTCGAAGAATAAAAAAAAGAAATGAATGGCTAACGGAGGGAAAGTAACGAAGCTCACCGAGGTATTCGCGGACGTCCGAGCTCCGATCGGAGTTCTGGGCGTCGTCGGAGGCTTTCGATGGCTCCTCGGACCTGCGACGGACGTGGGTTAGTATGGTGGTAGGTCTCGATGTTGGTTTGGATCGGAACGAAGGAGAACGGCTTACCGGAAGGTTGTTTGTGTTCGAACAAGGGCGACGGAGCCTCGATGGCTAGTTGGTGGCGTCGGGAGTCTTCTAAGCTGCCTTGGGTCACTGATGGACGTCGAGGGAGACGAAGGAGCTGAGCCACTTCAGAAATGGAAGAGAGGAGGAGGATGGTGGTGCCGGATGTTGCTCGACAAAGTGACGGGCAAGGCGCCCAAAGTGTTGAAGGTCAGAGATGCGATGGGGGGAAATGGGAGCTGAAGTAGGGGGTGGCGGCTCCTGCTGAGTGAAGCAGAGGTGTGGAAAATTTGGAGGATGATGTGAGGAGTGGGAGTTGCAGGAGATGTGATGTTTAAAGGTAAAAAAAGAGGATGGAGGTGAAGGTTAGGGGTGTAAAGATGGAGGTGCAGAGGGAGCTGTCGGGTGAACAGGGGTGAGGCTAGGCAGCTGATGGTGTGGGAAAGGAGGGGTCTAAGGGCTATTGGGTAGGGGTCTAGGGTGGCTAGGGTAAAAGTCAACTATAATACCCAGTAATAAACCCCGAAACCCGCTTTCCGACCTTAACCCAACACGTTTTAAAATAAATAATCGAATCCGAAATAAATAACGAAAGCCGAAAATATTTTTAATCCTTGGAAAAATAAAGTGGATTTATTTCGTTTTCAAATTTGAGTAACGAGTTTATTCCGGAATTATTCAAAAGAATCTAAATCAGTCGTTGGCTCGAGAACGGAAATTTTTGAAAATTTTCGGAGTCTCAGAAATTGAATAAATTCTTATCAAAATTAAATGTATAACTATAAAAATATTCATTTAAAAATCTCGGTCTTTACACGATATGTCACCGATCGATCTATTTTTATTGGCTATATTATTTGAGAATTATTATTTGTTGTGTGTCTTCATCTACAAGTTGGATATGTTTGTATTTTCCAACTCGTCGATAGCAAGACTAGTAGCAAGCCCTCTTCACTTTGTTAATCAAACATTTGGGTAACAGTATAAAGCACTTCAACTAACTCCCTCTCATATGAATCTTGATTTATAGCATGCCTTAGGCTCGTAGAGACATCATCATCATTACTTCATCATTGCATGCCTTAGGCTCGTAATGTTAAGCAAACATTTAGCATTACTTCATCGTTGCTGCTCCGGGAAGCTGACTCTGTATTTCTTTCTTTTTTTCCTTGAATCATCGTCGTAGGAAAAATTTGTTGTCATTCGATCGCACATTTGCACTTTGTTTCTGAAGATGGAAGATTGATACAGTTTTAATCCCTTTTATCGCGAGATAGTTCTAGCCTCTAGTATGTTTATTACCCCTCTTTTCTTGAAGGTGTCGATGCATATTTAGGTCCTGTTACTCGAAAAAGATGTCTTGGTAATTAGACAGGCAAAGATGGAATTGCAGGGTTTGTAAGTTGCAAGTTATGAGTAATGTATCTTCTTTCTTTGTCTTCAGGGGTTGTGTGTTCAAATCAATTTGGATTTCTAAATAATTGTCGTAAGTCCACTCGTTTCTAAATGGATTAGATTTTTACATCAGCTCCCTAATGCGATGTGACCTAACCAAAACTAATGGCCTACAAATCGAGAGAAACAACAAATATTTTTATTTATGTATTTATTTTGTTTATTTATTTATTTAGCTTTTTATTTTATGTATTCATTAATTCATGGCCCTTTTGCATAAGTAGACCAAAAAAGGGCCCTTTTGCTAAACTAGACATGTCTCCTTTTTATTGGCAAGGGGTAGAAAGTGGTATATTTTTGCAAATGCAAAAATACCACCGGGAGAGGAAGTAGCAGGTGAAGGTGAGCTGAGCACTGTAGCTCCACTGTAGCTCCATCTTTTGGCCGAGAGAAATCAGAAGGGGGAGGTGCTGGACATGTCAGAAGATTTGGGGTGTGGCTCCAATAAAGTAGGGAAATAAGGGGGGGATTTATGAGGGGAAATTTAAATGATTGGAATTAAGGGTGTCAATCAACCCTTATAAAATCTTGATTGATGGGTGTCATTCCTTATTAAATGCTCTGCAAAAAAGAGAGCCAATATAGGAGACGAGTGGAAAGGTGAGGGCAAAGCATCACCTTCATTTCTGGGAACTGGACACGTTTGGCTTACCAATAGAAGACATTCGTCTTACCAATAGGCCAAACATGTCCTACCATACATGGATATTTTGGAGATAATATGGAGGGGATTGTCCATAGCGGTTTTGGCGGGATGTCCGTGTAATTTTGGCGCCAAAACAGGGTTCTTCATTGGGGGAAGAGGGAGAGCATCTGTCTGACCAATATGATACATTTATCTTACCAATAGCATATAGTTATCTTACCAATAGGCTTAACATGTCCTACCATACCTGAAAATGTTGGAGAAATTTGGAGTGGATTGACCGTAGCTGTTTTGGCGGGTTGTCAGTGTAATTTTGGCGCCAAAACGGGGTTCTTCACTGGGGGAAGGGGAGAGCATTTATGAGGGGAAAATGCAATCATTGCATTGATGGGTGTTCCCCAAGCACATATATAAGGTTGAGAGGAGGATCTCAAACACCCCAACATGTCCTGCAAAAAGTGAGGCAGAGCAAGAGAGAGGCGGAAAGGATGGGGAAAAAGGCACACGTGCATCCGAGGAAACGATACAGTTACTATCCTACCAATAGTACAGTTGTGGCCTACCAATAGTGTTCAACTGTCTTTCCATTTCAGGAAAAGTGCAACAAGCTTGTTGGTGGCAGTGGCAGCGATGAGTAAGTCATCTTGTACCTTTCCTTTGTAGTTGTTCCTCTTTCCTATATCAGAACTACCCCCCAGGCTGATCCTCTATTCCCGTGGCGTACCCCAGGTGATAGGGTATGTATCAATGTCGTGTGCGGTGGTTGGTGGGCTCCAGGGAGTGGGAGCTTGGTGTTCAAGGGAGAGGCACGTACTGCAGCTATGGTGGTGGTACAAAATATTGGCTACGACCAACTGAAGGAGAAGATTGTTTCCAAATTCGATGTGGACATGGTATTGTACGACATTGAGCTCACCTACCTCCCTCCTTCGATGGGGCGGGCCACTCCGATTCGGGTCCGGGATGACGATGACCTAGAAGCCTACAGTTCTACAACACTGAATCCGGTGCACGAGCCTGGCCAATCGCACTGCACGCCACCTTACGGATGAAAACGACAACCCCTTCCACACCCTCCAAAGAACATGAGTCGGAGAACTCCGACTCATGGGCTGAGGACCTGTCGTCTCCCACCCTAGGGGAAATACTCCTAACCGGGCCTCCCACCACGCAGGAAGACTTCGATGATGGTCTTGATGGAGGCGGAGGGGCGGATGAGAAGGTTCGAGGCTCCATCGAGGAGAAAGGGAAGTTGGACGACCTTAGCAGCGAAAATGGAGGGACCTGCCTGTGTGCTGAGTGTGTAGCGGGGGAGGGAGAGTGTTGTCCCACTGCAAAGGACAGCGTCAGTGGGATGCAGGGGGAGCTTGCTGGGAGCGGTATACATTGTGGTATTGGTAGGATGGATCACAACATAATGGTCGGACAGTCGGACGGAGTTGGTAGGATGGATGACAACATAATGGTAGGACAAGGCGATGAAGTGGGACAGCTTCACAAAGTGGATGACCCAGAGAAGGGTGGCGACGTGAGCAGGTCTGATGCCATCCGACGCAGAAAGCAAGTGGTGATCGTTGATACCGACGACGATGTGGACGTCCTACCCCCCCCCCCCCCCCCCCCCCACGGAATGGAGGACATAATAGACGTAGGAAGTTCCGACGATGAAATGATCGGGGGTGGTTTCCCCGTGAAAGTGGAGGGTGGGAGGCCGAACGAGACATCCGAATCGTGGGATGAGGAGGCTGAGGCAGCGGTGAGAGTTTGCATGACAAATTAAGAAAGTTGGTAACATATGAGAAAACAGTTTGCATGACAAATTAAGGAAGTTGGTAACATAGATTTTTCTATTTTGTAGGATATTCATAACCCATTGGTATGATATATATATCCATTTGGTAGGATATTGATACCCCATTGGTAGGATACAAATATCCATTTGGCATGCCACACCAACACATTTTGACAATTGGCACAGGATTATAACATTTTGTATAACTTCACTAACCTGGAAGGCCATGGGGAACCCGTACAGCGCGTAGGTCGGCCTGTCTTTCAAGTGACTCTTTGCAGCCATCATGTCCTTCAGCGTCCCATTGAGGCTTTCGTGTAGCCTCTCGTACACCAGCCTTCCCCAAGGGAACTCCAGAAAACGGTTTGTGTCCTCAAGCAGCAGCTTCACAATCCACCCCCTTATTTGTGTCTTTTTCTCCAACCCAAACAGGATGCCCTCCACTATGACTAAGAGGGCAAGCTTGTACTTTTTCATCAGGGACCCCAAGTCCAACTGTTTTTCGTGGGCCCAAGCGCTTTCCACATCCTTCATCTTCACCCCCCTTCTTAAAAAGTTGGTTAATGTACTCCTTGTGGTCCCCCTCCATGACATCCCTGGGGGTGGTGAGCAGTTGAGGCCCGTCATGAGCGCGAACTCATGAAGAGAGAATCGAACGTGATGCCCCTGGAGGGAGTACCACGTCTCATGTGTCTTCCGAGTCTTCAGTTGGTGGAGAAGGCAGTAGTGCACCAACTGTGCAGAGAATTTGTTTCTCGACCCCATCTTCACAATGCCCCCAAACTGGCTCTTGCTCAGGGCTTTGTAATCCTCCCGGTCAATGGTGAGGTCGATGCCTTCCAACAGCTCGAAACTTGCATGGGACAGCGCCCTCCCTGAGAAGTGTTGTGTCTCTGGAACAGCCAGGATAGCCTGCAAAACATGTAAGAATCTTACCTTTAGACATTTTTTCCCAACCTTTACAACCACAACCAAGTAACTATCTCAGTTTCCTTACCCCCTGGCCGCTTGGTCCTACACGGGCTTTCTTGTTCCCTGACTTCGTCATTTTATATGATGTTTAAAGTGGGGGTACCTGCTACACAATCACCGAACATAAATTTAGACATTCAGGTCACCTAATCTGTCATACATACCAACAGTCTAAATTTATTTTACCAACTTCATTTTCCTATCCTACCATTGCTGCTATACTCTTCTGTCCTACCAAATTCGCATTTCAGACAAGTTTGGTTCATTTTACCTCTTTCACAACACATCATATAGGCAAGGAGATTAACCAAAACAAAATCACCATTTATTCATCATATTTTTAGGCATTTCATCAAACACTTGGTGGGCACTAACAGTTTCAACACTAAACAACCAATCAACCAAAAATTCCTTCACCCCACTCGGCATACCAGATGTACAAATTTCTCCAGCCAATTTCTTTACCCGGTCCTACCAAATCTGCTACCACAATTTCAGAAACAACCTTCGAGAATTTGTCCTGCCTCATGTGCACATATACCCTACCGATTACCCCCAATCTTGTGGATTCCCTACCCATCCGACCCCCTCCTTGCCCTTTTGTCCCCAATTTCTTACCCAACATCACCTAACCCTTACCTATCCGTTTCCCGACACCCACAAACCCTAAACGCACCCACCTCCCCAAAATCGACTCATAATGGCACCCCTAACCCCGCCTACTTCATTCCTCTACTGCTAGGCAACTACAATGGCAACCCAATGTCTCAATTTCTTCACAAAACCGCATGTAACCGCACCCCTATTACCCCAAATTTGCAACTCAAACAAAAACTCCACAGTTGCTTACCTTCGTCTTCATCTTCAACCTTTTCCTTCCTCCCTGGGGGTGACTAATGACCCTTCTTCTTCAACCGGTTCTTCCTCCTCTCGCTCCTCCTTTCTGGTTTTTCGTCTCTCTCTGTCTGTCGCTTTCCACAAACAAATTGTAAACCGTCTCTCTCCCTCCCTCCTCGTTTTATTTTCAGAAATCCAGCACCCTCTACAGCCGCTTACAAACAGTCCCAAAATACCGGTAATTATATTTGCTTGGGGGTAGAGAGGTTATTTTGGGCCAATTTTTTGGCTAGTGGTCTATTTGTGCAATTAGGCCAAAAAATTGGTCTAGTTACTACCCTTTCCTCTTAATTTATCTATTATTAAATATTTTATTTTATTGTTATTTTATTTATTAATCTATTTTTTTTAATTATTTGTTTTTTTAATTTTTTATTGTTATATTTATTTATTTAGTTTAGGCTTATTTTGCTAAGTGTCCATTTTTAATATGTCATTTTGCCAAATATCCATTTACATATTCCATTTTGCAAAATGTCCATTATGACATTTTTGCCCTTCATTCCCATTTTTAATTTAACCTCTTTCCTTCCCATTTTTAATTTGACCATTGACCGGTCAAGGTCAATGACTTTGGTGACACAACTTTGGTCACACATGTATGGTGGTAAACAAATTTTTTGATGACAATATTTTTTACGAGATTAGTGTCACCACCTTTATAAGTGGTAACACATGTGGTTACAATTTTTTTTTGTGACAGCTTAATTTTCAGGTTTTTTTACGAGATTAGTGTCACCACCTTTATGGTGACAATTTTTTTTGGTGACAACTTAGTTTTTCGATTTTTTTACAGGGTCACTGTCACCACCCTTATCAGTAGTCACTGTCACCACCCTTATCGTTGTCACCACCCTTATCACTATCACCACCCTTATCGCTGTCACCACGCTTATCACTATCACAACCCTTATCGCTGTCACTACTCTTATCACTGTCATCACCCTTATCAGTAGTGACAATATCACCACTTTTATAAGTAGTAACACTGTTGGTGACACATGTGGTGACAATTTTTTTTTTTTTTGTGATACCTTTGTTTTTAGATTTTTTTTACGAGATAACTGTGGTAACACTGTAGGTGGTCACACATACGGTAACAATTTTTTTTTTGTGATAGATTTGTTTTTGGAGTTTTTTACGGGATCACAATCGCCATCCTTATCGACCAATGGTGACATTATTGGTGAAACATGAGTGAAAACTTTTCTTTGAGTGACGATGATATCTTTGTTTTTATATTTTTTTTTTTACGAGAACACTGTCACCAACAGTGTGACCCCCTTATCAATGGTGACATTGTTGATGACACATGTGTTGACAACTTTTTTTTGGTGACAATTTTTTTTTTTGGTGACAACTTTTTTTAAATGGTTTTTTTACAAGATTAATGTCACCACACTTATCAATGATGACATTGTACGTGACACATATGAGACAACTTTTTTTTTTGTGACAACTTCACATTAAATTGTCACCACATTAAATATCATCGAAAATAATATCGCCGAGAAATTTTAAACATTCATTGGTACATAAGATTAAAAAAGAATGTAACATATAATATCAACGAAAAATAGTGTAATTAAACACAATATGGCCAAAATAAAAAAGAATATATAATTTTATAAAAAAATATAGTGTAATCAAATACAATATGAAAAATATAGTGTAATCAAATACAATATGACTGAAAAATATAGTATAATCAAACATTTACGGGTACGTAACACTGAATTAAACACCAAATAAAAAACATTCACGAATATCTAGAGACATCAGATATCTTTGGTTTGAAATTTTTACTGCCCCTGAATTCAAGCTCGCCTTCAGCAGCTTCATGGCAGCCCACGTAATCAGTACTCGTAAATACACACGAAGAAATCACTTCTTTGTAATCTTTGGATGACATTGCAACCTGAAATTTGTCCAAACTATTTACAACTAACCACTCCTGATATCAAGCTTATACTTTGAATACCCCCATTAATCCCAACCTAACTGCACTGTAGCGAATTGTCTTTTCTTTTGCAACAAGTTCCCTTTTCTCAACGGCATCAGAACACCCCTATGGAAGGAATATTTCATCTTTATCAGTAAATGCCATGGAAAAGTTATTTAAGCACGAGATGATAAGCATACCTTGAGCCTTGATTTCATAAATTCCCCACATATAGCATACCGTCTGGTCACATTAACAAACTCACATATTACCTGTTCAGAAGCACTAATTGATTCAGAAGAATGCACTTGCACTGTAACAAGTAAGAAAAGATCAAATAACAAACACCTTAAGAAATAAGAAAAATTGACAATGACATTATACTTTGGCTTTCTCAAGCGCTCCGACAATCGATTGAAACACCATAAGAAGCCCCTTCTTGGCCTGATTAATTAATCAATCACCAAATAATCTCAATCAATCAAATCGATCGCTGCAATTACATTTCGGTATAATCAATTAAACTCTAACCTTGAGGGCTCGATGAAATGCAAATCCTTGGATGTTAATCTCCATGGCCCTGACTCCGTAGTTAAAATCAGTATAGAAGCCTTCAAGCGCCTCCATCACGCTGTCGCTCTCGGAGCTCAAGAAGATGTGCATGATGATCTCGAAGGTCAGCTTTCTAACGGCGGTCAGGAACTCGAATTCCCCCATTCGAGACCATTTCTCAAGCGAGTACTTAGAGAGAGTTGCTCCACGAAGGGGATGTAGTTCGATAGCGCCTCGTGGCCGTTGATCGGAGCCGCCGTCAGCTTTCAGAGCCGCTTGTGCTCCTCGTAAGGGATGGAAACGATTGATTCCTCTCCGATCAGCCTCTTCAATGTCTCAGATATGAAGGATGTAAACGGCGGACAAAGAGAACGGGGAGAGAGGGTGAGGGTTTTGATTTAATTAAACGAAGGGTAAACTTGGTATTATGACTTTTTTTTTTTTTGACATTTAGCAAAAGTGAGATTATGGTCGACATTTAGCAAAAGTGTTATATGAAAATGGACATTTTATCAAAATATTTCTTTAGTTTATGTAATTTTATTTACGTTAATAAATAAATAATAAGGTTAATTAACTTAAATAAATACATTATTTTTCTATTTCGTTTAATTGAAGACAATTTTATGTAAACATTAAGGGTGTCACACGCACGCAGCCATGTGACACCCTTATGCGAATCCAGAGGCGGTTGCGATTGAACTCAAAAGGTATTGTTTGACCAAGAACAATATAACTCCATTGAAGTTGATAGATTTGTTGGATGAGTGACTCCACAGATGGAGGAAGTAGAAATAGATCTGTCATTGATGGGGTGTAGAGTGGAGTTGAGTGGAGGGACAGGAAGAAAACGAAGATGCTTTAGGAAGAAAACGAAGATGCTTTGGGAAACAGAGATGAAATTTGAAATGGAGAGAGAGATATTTTATGTATTTATTTTATTATTTTTCTATTTACTTACTTATTTATTTATTTATGTTTATGTATTTATTTTTTTAAAATTAATTAATATATTTATTTTTATATATGTATGTTTATTTAAATATTTAAATATCTATTTTTTCTATATTTAATGTTTCTGTTATTAACATTTTTATTTAATTTTATTTTAATACCCCCCACCTGCCCCACACCAAGAGGAATTCTTCGTATCCCATTTTGCAATGGCTAGTAGCAGTAGGAGGGGAAGCTACTTTTATGCCCTTATAGTTTTTTATTCACTCGTAATTCTGACTTTGTGAAGTTGTTTGCACTTCCACAAAGGTCGAATTCGAAATTTATCTTCTCCTTTCAACCGCTTTATGGTCATGAATTTTTCACTCCTTTTTGATCATCACTTTTCATTAGTACTTACGTCTTTGTTTCCAAAAATTTATTTTGCGCTGCATTATGAATTTTCATGCTCTTTACCGATAATAATAACTGACAAGAATAGATCGATCGGTGACATATCTAAGTCTATAACCATACCCAATCATTGTGTTCATTTGTTGTCCTTAAAATTTTAGAGAAATCGCATATTCTTTTCGTTTTGAAATAGTTTTATGGACAGAAAATGTCCAGATAGAGAAGACGCACACTATGTGCGCATGACGATATGTACACATCCAAGATGCACACAGACTGGTCACACTAAATCCATGTTAATTTTACAATTTTTGAACAACATGTAATCTCTGTAGATTTGTGATTAGAAGAAAATATCACACTAAACATGTATGACCACATACCTACATTTGTCACGAATCGATTTAAACTTTTTGACTTGATTTTTTTTTTATAAATGATCATACAAAGGGAGAATCTTGGGTTATAGGAAAGTCGAAGGAGGTAGGAGGTCCCCCTGTCTACCACTATTACAACTTTCCGCCCCCCCCCCCCCCCATCAAGAGGATTTCATCGCAACATATCGGTAGTAATCGGTCATAAGGAAATTACTTTGAGTAACCGATACTCCATTCTTGTGGTAGGATATTGCTCATAATGTGAGAACTGGGAAGGTGATGCTCACTAGGCAGCGTTTTGATCGTCCCGATGAGGCTAAAAAGAAGGAAGGTGGAAGGTGGCATACATGTTATGCACGAGTCTAAAAGCTTTCACATAGAGGAATTCGCCTCAGGAGCTGTAATGCATACATGTACTGTGAACTTTGTTCCTTTGGACAAACTACCTTGCGTTAAACAGTACCCCCGCTGTACGGAGTAATAGTTAGTAATTTATGTATGATGTATGCATTTAATCGAGGAAAAGAATCGATGTTACTTCAGTGTGTCGATGCACATCCTAATTATATGATGTATACATTTAATGCAGATGGAGTTTTCGAATAGGGCGAGAGATTTTGTTTGCAAAAAACAATCTTGTTTATTGGCTGGAGGTGTTGACATGTGATTTTGATGTATATGGAAGGGCATATATGTCATTGTGTAGGTTGTTCTAGCACAATCGTGGGCAAGGTTTCGCTGAGCATTACTCCATCACGTGTGCGTATCTTTTAATGTTTCGACACGAAGGCGAATCTCATTTCCATGTCCTCTCATTTGATCGAAGTATTCTTTTGGACTAAAAAGAAAGGAGGTTTTCCATCACATGTGCGTATCTTTTAATTGTTTCTACCTTTTCATAATTAGGGTTTAGTCAACTTTCGCAGGCAAAACCTAATTACTATCCAAATTCACATACTCCACTTTCACTTCATATAAGGTAAATAAGAAATGATCGTAATTCGAATAAAGGATTGAGTGCAGGGTAGAAGATGAAATCGTATAATCAAATAGGGAATAAAGCGTACATACATGGCTATCGTCGGGCTCACCCCGACCCTAGAAGTAGGAGGACTACTCACTCTTCATGGGGGAAAACATCTTTGCATAAAAATAGGAACATTGCATTAAAACTTCAAAAGGAAACTTCACTCTTACAACCACCTTCTCTCTCGCCTTTCTACTTCTCTCTCTGCTTGTGATCGAATGATCGTTGGTTGGTTGAATGTTTGTTGATTGAATGTTTAAAGACAGTCCCCTAGGGCTTTATTTATAGCCTCCTAACTATTGCTAGCCAAGGATTGGAGTCCTAATCCTACTAAGATTGGTATATGGAAAGTCTATCTAAACTATATCAATATTATAATACTAAAGGAGAAGTCGCCTACGACATGTGGCGGCTTCTCCTTTAATGTAGCTTTTTTTAGGAGATTAATTAATTTTTGATAATTAATTGTTAATTGATTGTTAAAATCTAAAAAAACTTATTTTTCGAATAATAAAATCTAAATAAAATTTATGTTACTTGATTGTTAAGATAGGATTTGTTTTAAACAAACTTATCTTCACTGAGAGGATCAAGACTATCAAGACTAGGGATCGGAGGATCTTTACTCAAAATATAAAAAAATATACTGTAAATTTTTATCATGATTTCCTCAACTAGATATTATTTTCATCCACAACCGAAGTGATAAGGATTAAGGAGGTTATATATTTAAATTGGAACTAATTTTATGTTGTTGCTCTCAATTAAGGGAATGTAATCTTATCAAAAAGATGTTCGAGCTCCTGCCTTATCTAATTTAGAGGATATAACCAAACTAATTAGAAAATCTTATTAAATAACTACCTTACCTAATTAAAAAAAATCAGAAAAAACAACGTGATGTCAATCTCATATATATATATATATATATTTATATTGATTTAGTGGCGTGAAGGTATCCTCTCATCCGAATATATGCAGAGAATCAGTATATTAATTGATTGTTAAAGTAGGATTTGTTTTAATTGATTTCTTCTAAATTTTCTCTTGCCGATAAGATTTGCCGTTACCTCTCCTAATTGATAGGATTTGCCATTATTGAGGAGTTTTTGAAATAAAAATTTATCATATTTATCCATTAATAACTACTATTTTTTTTGTAAGGATAACTACTAAAAAGATAAATTAAAGATTTGATCGAGATCCACTTATTAATATTTTAAATTTAAATATATATTTTTTGCTCTAACCTTTATTTGAAAATGGTTGTGTTGCAGTATAAATACTACCCTACACCCTTGGGTTCATTATTGGCTTTCTAGATGTGTTTCAATTCTTTCATCTCTTTTCTGCTTCTAATCCTTTCATCCCCTCTTAAGATTTCACTTACTTTTTTTTGTAGGGATTATTCTGAATTGTTTGTGAGTTATTATATTTATAGTGTTGTAGGTTGTTTAATTTGTGAGTTTTTTTGTAAAATCATTCATCGGTCCCCATTTGGAATGCTTAAAGTCCTCGTCCGAAGCAGTTCAAGGAGGGCTCCAATACAATCGGGGTTCCGATCGATGAAGTACTCAAGGATCGGTTGGAGTCACAGGTTCCCATTGGTGTCCAAGATGGCATCGAAGAACGATTATTTTTTTTGATTAGGTAGACATATCGGAAACTCGAATCTAAAGGAGAATATCAAAGAAGCTGGTAAGGCAGTGAATATCAAGGTGTAAGTTCTACATCCAGCCATCCAGGACCACTCCGATCATGCCTCCGATGCAGTCGGCTTCCGAAATCTTCCGATGATCCGCCTTACATCCCTTGTATAGTTAGCATTAGTTGAGCTCATTTTTGTCTTTATAATATACCTTTCATTTGATTTTTAATGGATTTTTTCGATTCATTATTATGATTAGTAGTAGCCATTTTGTTATAGATTTCAAGTATATGACAAATCATATATAATAGTAATTAATATTATTGAAATAATTTATTTAAAAATAAATTATTTAAAAAAAATCTTTAAAAGGTGTTTCCTTTTTCTACACTCAAAATAAATTATTTAAAAATAAATTTTTTAAAAACAAATCTTTCAAATCTGTTAAGATGGGTAAAAAATCTCATCAAATCCGGTACTAATTTTAAAAATATATTAGGTTTGATCAGATTTTTTTTTATTAGATTTTATTAATTAGCTAGGTTGTAAGTTTTAAAACCTACCGTGTAAAATAAATCATTGACATCTCATATTTATAGATTAGATTACAAATTATAGTTGGTTAGATTAGGAAAATTTTATACCAATCGGAGTTTTGAAAAGAAAATTATATAATAATCATCAATAGTATAATACTAAAGTGGAAGTCGCTTACGCCATTTGGCGACTTCTAACTTTTTTTTTATTTTTTATTTAAGATTTGTTACTTATTAGATTAATTACATTAATAATAAAAAAGAATTAGATTTAAAAATTAAAATATTAATTGATTGTTATCCCACTTATCCGGTGGTTATGATTGTTATCCACAAGTAGGGTTTTTTTTAATTTGTTAATTAATTACTCTAATTAATTTAATTAAGTACTCTAATTAATATATGTCGATAACAAATCTACGGGAGCCTAAGGCGATAATTAATATATGCCGATAGGATTTGTTAATTAATTAATTTCAAATCAAATTAATGTCCTTATAAACGATAGAGTAATTAATAATTAATAAATAGAAATAATCATATATACCGATAGGATAAATACAACTAATTATATATACTGATAGGATTTGCCAATCAGGTGGTTATAATTTGATTTTCATATATGCCGATAGTAATTAATTGCAAATTGAAAGATATAAAGGTAAGGCTCGGCTCCCATATATAGATATCATTTTTACCGTTAACTATATAATAGTTTATAATGTTTAGATATGAGGGGTATTTAGAGTTTAAAGTTTACTTACAAAGATTTTTTATACATTTTTTTTAATATTAAATGTATTAATTTAAAAAAATAAACCGCACAATAGTGCGGGTACTAAACTAGTTATATCCTAAAATAAAATATTAAAATAGGTAATATTCCCTAACATGCTTGGAATATACCCCTAAGATAGATGAACCTTGGTAGATGATAGATGTCTTCATGGATAAGCAATATCCTCCAAAGATTTGGCCTAATCCGCATTTCTCACACGTCTGTTGCACCAATTGATGTCGAGTGGACAGGTCGATATCGAGTGACCTATGTCGAGTCCAGTTGATTTGTTGTGGTCGACATGGCTTTGGCTCGATCTTCATCTTTTCTCCTCAGTCGATCTCGGGTCATCTGGTCGATGTCAAGTACATGTGTCGAGATCTAGTCTTCCTGCTCGAGATCGAGCTCTTCTGCATTGTCTTGTTTCTTCTCTAAAATGCACCGTTTTCTGCGAAATCAAACCAAAACTTGTGTAGACCTCTGTATGTTGCAAATGAACTCAAACTACACAAATTCACTACTTTCCCAACCCGAAAGTATAAAATATGCATGAAAATGGAAAAGATGTAAGCATGAAACATGGTGAAATAAGCGCACATCACTCATAGGGTTTGATTGTTGCATTGAAGCCTATCAACCTCAACTTGTTACTAGGCAGTTCACGCTAGATGAAGACATATTTTACTTTAATTTTCCTAATTTCTTTGACCATTTATTACCTCTTCTAATACTAAATCCGAATCAAATAATACAATTGAAGATGGAAATGTTGTAGTTTACCCTTTTAGAAACAAGAAGCATAGGATGTTCCATCTGCAACACATCTGCGTCCGTGAGGTCAAATTTTCAGTGTGTTTATTTATTCTCCCTTTAGTTTCAGAGAAATCACATGTTCTTTATGTTTGTAAATAGTTCTATGTACAGAAAATTTCTAGCTACTTTATGCGCACCCAAGATGTAAAGGCTCGGGTTTTTCAAATTATGATTTCGGATAAAAGGAATCTAAAACGGATTTAAATCGGATATTTTAAGAAAAACTCGTCCTCAATTTAATAAATCGAACTCGAAACTCTTTAAGCGAATTCCGGCTCAGTTTTGAACTTTGAAGATCGATTCCATCTTTCACCTTGGGATTCGAAAAATCCTTCGGATGGCAATAATCTATTAGGGTTTTAAAAATCTAATTGATTGAGAGAGTGGAATCCGGGAGACCAATTGTTGGAAATTTAAATTTCCAACTCGGGACCAAAGTTTCGTCCTCTTTCACCCATTCTTATCCAATTCCAACTCTTCTCCTCCTATTTGGGTAAAGTCCTATCTCTACTTCCCTCCCTCCTTTCCTTGATTCCCCCTTCCATGGAAAACAAACAACATCCTATCTCTTCAAAAATTAGGTTCTTTGAACCACTTCCATACCCACATAATGTAGGGAGAATTGAATTGAATAATATAATATAATATAAACCAATGCAACCCTTAGCCTTTTTAAATATATTCAAGACTCCCCGCTGCGGTAGTAGAGAATCAGGTTCGATCGTCGAGGAAGCGGGTCAGCGGGATCCTCGAAGAGCTTGAATCACATTCTGATGTCGACCAGAAGCCTCGATCTCGAGTAGGGTACTCGACGTCGATGTGAGTTGTTGATTTCTACTATAACAAAAGACCCGCAGAGACAAAAACAAGCAGTCGATATCGACCTAGGGTGTCGATATCGAGTATTAGTAGCGAGGTCGACCGACTCAGAAGACTGTCAGTCGATCTTAGGGCACTTAATCTCGAGTTTGTTACTCGATCTCGAGTTCAGACAGAAGCAGTGAGGGCAGTTGACTCAGCAAGCATCGACCGACATGAGGGTGTCAATATCGACTGCTGATGTCGATATCGAGTGCTCCTGTAGAAACATTAGTAACAAGTCGGCAAAGAAAGGCTAAAGAAAGTAGGATGGGGAAGGAGTAATGATCAGCAAATAACAATGGGTTGTTGGGTTTTTCAATAACTCAATGAATGGTAAGGGATGACGATGTAAACAAATAAGGAAAAGATCTTCCAAAGCCAAGGATTACCATGATGACAACCATGAAAGTAGAGGCGAGAAATCAATAAAGATTGATGCTTTTATCATAAAAGGAGAAGGCTTTCACCTAAACCCGGCAAATAGGAAAAGATATCTTGCAATAAATTAACCTAATTTGCGTCTACCTTTGTCATAATTGAGTTTATAATCTTTCGAATAGAAACTCTAATTACTACCCAAGTTTCACAACACGAGTTCTATGAATTCGAATTTAAAGATGAAGCACAAGGTAGAGCGAGATAACAGATACCTTTTTTAGCGACATACAAACTTTACCACCATGGCTATCGTCGGGCTCTCCCCGACCCTAGAAGAAAGAGCGACTACTCGCTCATGTTGATGGAATACATACTTCGAAGGAAAAAACTTTGCATTGAACTAAAACTTGAATCTTTACAATCTCAACGCCAACTATCGCAACCGCCAAAACCCTAAAGCTAAAAAACCTAAAACTATTGCTTTCATCGCTTATTTCTATGTGTCTTTCTTGCTTGAATGATTAAAAACCAGCCCCCTAGGGCTTTATTTATAGCCTATTAATCCTTGCAAGCCAAGGAAAGTAGTTTTAATCCTACTAAAACTCTTATTTAAAATTCTATCCTATCATAGATAGGATGTAACAAAATTATGGTAAATAATAAATATCCTAGGGTAAAAAGGAAAATACCCTAAGACATAATCTAACTAATGATTGATGATAAAACTGTGGCCACAAGATAGATCTTCAAAATCGGATTTCCAAACCGCGTCCAATCCATGGATTTCTTCTACTCGATATCGTCATAGTCACTCGATGTCGAGTGCTTTATTTCTGCTCGATTTGTCTTGGTTCCACTCGAGCTTATGTGATCATGTCGATGTCGATACCCTCACTCGACATGAAGTTGTATCGAGTGCTCTCAGTTCAGTGGCTCTGTGTTGCTTGCCCGTCGACACTGGGTCACTATGTCGATCCACGCAGTCAATCTCGAGTGCAGTACTCGATCTCGACCTCTTTACTTCTTCACTTGGCTTACTCGTTTTGACTTCGATTTCGCTCCAATTCCTATATATTTAGACCAAAATTTATGCAAACTCTATTTCTTGCACATTAGCTCATTCTACACAAATTTTCATTATTTTCAATCTATAAATTTGGAATCAAATGGAATATGAAGTCAAAATATGCAAATAAAAGTAGCTAGAAATATGTACATCAAAACATCTCATACTGAGACTTGCTTGTCTTCAAGAAATAACCAAGCAATAACCAACACCTACAAGATATCCTTCAAGTCTTCGCCCTTGTCAAAAGCAACATCATAAGTGGTAGCAAAGTAAAGCAAGTGATTTTAACGTCATCACATATATATGAGCAATCCATATGCATAAGCAATTTTAAATCCAACCTCACAGGGACAATGTGTTTCACTCAACTCTCAATGTTTTTAGGCTATAAAGATCAACTCTCAACTCAATTCCATATACAAACTTATAAACATTGCAATTTATAATAATACACTTCGCAACCAATTATGTAAATGCAACAAGAACCATCAGGAGAACTTTTGGTCAATGGAAGACTTCAAAGAAGACTCCATTCGGAGGGGTTGTAATGGGGTTTGGTAAGGAATAAAGGGTATGGAATTATTTGGCTATGCGGTGTTTTATAAAATTTGGGAATCAAGACTCCTAAACTTCAACACAACTTAACCAAACCATATCTCCCAAAATGATGCACTTTCCAAACTTACTTTCCATGATGCACTTCAACCATTCTTTCAAACCTAATAAAACTCTCAAAAATATAAATCTTGCAAAGAATAAAAGAACTAAGGAATAATTGGCTCATGCACCAAATATAATAATAGCTTTTTTTTCCTCTTTTTTTTCGGATTTTTTAAATATATATATATATATATATATATATATATATATATATATATATATATATATATATATATATATATATATATATATAGTGTGTGTGTGTATGTGCGCATTTATATGGTCAGCCAAAAATCCTTTTACAATATGTGACAAGATGCAAATATATATGAACCCATAATTCTTCTCAAAGCTAAACATGTGCACTTTTCCTTCCACAAGACATTATTCTAACCATTCTAAGTCTCAATTCCCAGATGGGGGTCAGGCTTAATTCGGCTAGGGATAATTTTATAGAGTTTACAATATATAGGCTCAGGCTAATGTTCTGGCTTCAAGTAGAGATAATGCAGGGTAGGAAAAGAGAGGATAAAAATGTCTTAAAAGATGCCTCTATCATTTAATTCTCATAAACATAAACATATATATGCATTGGCTTTGAATAACTATCACAATATTCAGAGATGCACAAAAAGATTAAATTCACTCAAGAAAGCAGAGGGATTTTTATTGTCCGCCCTATAGGCCAAAATTCTCAATAGGACAATTTTGGTGGATTTTGCTTTTTAGCCTAGGATCATATGTGCACAATTTCATCACAAGTTCACAATCTACATAAAAACAATTTTAAGGACTTAGGCTAAACCATCCAAATATGCCATAGGATTTACATGATCAAGTTAGCTATTAAGTTTTCATCAATGGACATCTAGGTAGGGTTTAAAACAAACTAAATAAGGTAAATATGCATTTTTTGTTTGTTTTTGACGATTTCTAATTTTTTTTTAGATTTTTGTATTTTTCATAAACTAAAGTACTAAGAACTTAAATTTAAATGCATAAAACATTAAACATGATGCAATTCAAAAATAAACATAAAGCAAAATAAAAGTTATTACAAGCCAAGTTTTAACCAGAACCAACAACCAGATAACAACATAATAATGTTCAGTTTCAGTCCTACCCCATACTTAAAAATGACAGTGTCACTGTTGAAAGACAAAAATAAAGGGATGGGGAAAGCTCACTCTCTCTTACTCTCAGAATCACTCCTCGGGAGGCGGAGGTGGAGGTGGAAGAAGCTGGGCCAGTCTTGTGAAGATGAAGACGTAGGATGATAGGAAGGGCCGCCCTGGTGAAAAAAGGAGCTGCCAGGATAGTAGTGATGTGGGTCCTGCTAGTATGACGGACCCGGTGCTGAGTAGTATGGTCCTGGTTGACAATAATGTGGCTGGCCACGTGTGTAGTAGTCAAATCCAAAGCTGGATCTCTCGAAGATCCTGGTGAACCTCTCTTGAGAGTTAGTGAATCGTCGCTGATCCTCTCGCAACTCTTGCATGAACTGGTGCATCTCCCTACACTCCAACTCCACTCTGGACAGTCGTGCAGCAACGTCGTCCTTCTACTCAGTAGAAAAGCCATGCTGCACTAACGGAGCATCTGGAACATAACTATGGTGTGACCCTTGCGAGCCATCACCACCACTACCATCATCATCCTCATCATCATCATCACCATTATCATTACCATCGTCCCCCTGATAGGTTGGGGGCTGTTGTGCACCAGCTCAATGTGCATTAGCATCCCAAGACATCGCCTCAACCTTTGGCTCATGGATGTAGAGTGGCGGCCACCTCCGCAAGGTAGGGTTTGTTGTAGGATCTATATCCATAGGATATGGTTGACCAGTCTAGGACTGGAACCAATCTGGAATATATAAGAGATCCATGTAGTCGTATCTGAGAGGCATCCTCGTTTGGGGGTGCCTCCATCCATCTGCACCTGTCTTTATGACCCCGCCTTGTCGTAAGATACCAGCATCCATGTAAGTAAGGTTGAAGGCAGTATACCTATCGACGTTGACGTTGAGGGCATGGGCTAGGATGGCCACCTTGCTGTCGTCGAGGATGTCTCCTCGCTCAGTGCGCCTCCGCTCCAGGATGTGCTCGAGCCATGCTTACATGATGGGCAATGGCTCATCCTCAAAGAGCATCCACTACAAGGTCTCCATCTCACGGTGTGTGGGGCTGCAGAGCTCAGGTCTCGCCCAAATGGTGCTCCCTAAGATGCGGAGGATCACCAGAAAGAGTGGGCTGGTGACCCTATTGGTAAGGACGTCTGTAGGGGCGGGGTCTGGGATCCCAAAAAGATAGTTTCAGATGACGTTGGGATCCTCGATGGTGAAGTGCTGAGGGGTATAGATGAAACCAAAGAGGTCGCTCAGCTGCTCGATGGTGACGCCATGTACCCTGTTGCCTAGTTGGAAGGTGACTCGATGTGTGGATAAGGTGTGGCCAAGGATCTCCAGCGTCACCATGAAGTCCCCTGTCAGAGTGAGGTAGTGTGCTTGGAGGTTGCCAATGAGCCGCTCCATAGATACATACTCCAAAGCTTCCTGGACTCCAGTGTGGAAGCCTAGGTGGATCATGTCGGCGTGGTGGTACCATTGGGCTCGATAGGCTTGAGCAATGAGGCGGATGGATAGGTCCCGTTGCTCCTCGTGAGGGATGTATAGAGCGTCTCTCTCAACATTCTTGGATCACACCATTTTCTACAAAGAAAATGGTATCCAAGATAATTACCCAGTTCCAACAATATAAAGGAACCCCATACTTGGGTTCAGAAAATAGCCTACAAAATTTTCAATTATTAACCTAGGCTAATTTTAGTGCCAAATCTTACAATCCTAAATTTAATGCTCAAAGTAAAGATTATTAATTCATTAGAATCATTAAAAATAAGGCATAACTTAAAGAACTTCAAGAAATTCTCAAAATCTTCAAAACTTGATAAAACTAGATTTCTTGAATTTTTTTTAGCACAAATCCAGAACTAATCCAATCTCATCCAGATCCAATAAATCAAACACCGCAGGTCCCAAATTATACTCAATATCATACAATTTCAATTTCCTGCGCAAAACATTTAAAACCCTAAAATCGTTCCTAATCACTCAATATCAAATCTCATCCCTAAATCCAACATATATGCTTCAAAATATGTAAATAAAGGTAAAGGGAAGAGATTCATACCAGAAGAGTGTGTGAAAATTGGGTTGAAAGAAGCGAAATCGAAAGGGATTGAGTCGGACTGTCGGATCTTGCGAAACCGGTTGAAATCAAGTATCAGGGTTGACCTCGGGGGATCTGGGCGCTTCTGGTGGTGCTGCTGTTGCATAGGGGTGTAGGAGGGGCGGTTTACGGGGAGCGGTGTCGGGATCTGAAAGAAAGACGGGGAGAAGGCAAGAGTGCGAGAGGGAGCGCAACGCAGAGACGAGGGAGGGATGCCAGATCTGTTGTCACCCAGGGAGTCTAGGTCTGCTGTGCCACTACTGGGCACAGGGGTACGACAGAGGGAGGGTGGCGCTAGTGAGAGATGAACGGAGAGAGAGAGAGAGAGAGAGAGAGAGAGAGAGAGGGGGAGGGAAGGCGAGAGAGAGAGAGAGAAAGAGTCCACAGAGAGAATAGAGACGGCTAGGGCTTGATTTGGGGGTAAAGAAGAAAAGAAAGTCGAGGTCGTTGTTTATAAAAAGTGATTTAAAAAAACTAACATGTTGTCTTTATTTCTTACCCTTCTGGAAGTAGTGACGATATCGATTGGAATAGTCGACATCGAGTAACTTACTCGACATCGGTGAAACTACTCGACATCGAGTAATGCGTTAGCACCTCGTCTGTGGATGTATAGCCCTGTTAACTTCGACCTATGGTGTCAATATCAAACAACCACTCTTGAGTCGACTGGGTGCTCTTGACCTGTGGATTTTTCGTCTCAACTAATCGACATTGAGTTCTCATATCGACATCGATCTCTCTTCCTAGGCCCTCGATTTCCTGGTTAAACTAGATAAAAATAGCCATGAAAATATCTAGAAGAAAAATAAAATATTCAAAATAAAAACATAGAAAGAGAAAGTAACGGGTTGCCTCCCAGAAGCGCCGGAGTTTAAGTCTCTAGCTCGACATGCTTCCCTTTTTGCACTAGTTTAACGCCAGGGTGGTACGAATCTCTTCTTCCGGGACCTCCTTGTCATAGTACTTCTTTACCCGGTGACCATTTGCCTTAAAAATGGCGCCATCGTGGCTAAGTAACTCCACCACTCCATGAGGGAAAATTTGATGAACCGTGAAGAGTCCACTCTATCTTGTTCTTAGTTTCCCTGGGAATAAGCGATGTCTAGAGTTAAAAACAAGGACTTTGTCACCTACCTCATAAGTCTTTGGCACCAATTTCTTATCGTGCCACTTTTTTGTGCGCTCATTGTAGATTTTGGCATTCTCATATGCCTTTATGCATGACTCCGCCAAGGCTTGCAAGTCAAGGAACCTTCTTTTTTCGGCCTCGTCGAAATCCATATTGAGCTCCTTAAGAGCCCACATCGCTTTGTGCTCAAGTTCGATGGGAAAATGACATGACTTACCATACACCAAGTTGTAAGGAGTTGTGCAAAGTGGTGTCTTGTAGGCCGTTCGGTAGGCCCATAACGCGTCATCTAGCTTGGATGACCAATCTTTCCTCGAGCGGGAGACCGTCTTTTGTAGGATGGCATTGATTTGATGATTGGAGACCTCTACTTGCCCACTTGTTTGGGGATGATAGGGCGTTGCCACCGTATGTGTCACCCTATATTTGGCTGATAGTGCTTCAAAGCCTCTCTCAATGAAGTATGAGCCACCATCTGAAATAAGAACTCTAGGAACACCAAAGCGTAGAAAGATGTTAGTTCTCATAAACTTTGCAACTACCTTCGCATCGTTGGTTCTAGTTGTAATGGTCTCAACCCATTTTGAGACATAATCCACCGCTACTAGAATGTATTTGTAGGGGCCGGAGGCAAGGAATGGTCCCATGAAGTCAATGCCCCATACATCAAAAAGCTCTACTTCTAGGATTCCTGTAAGCGGTGTCTCATTCCTCCATGTGATATTTCCTGCATGTTGAAACTCATCACAAGAGGTTACATAGTTTTGTGATATAGAGTAAGCCGTAGGGTGGCCTGATCTTCGACAATCAAGACTCAATTGCAAGAACTAAGGCAAGAACAATGCAAGACTCAACAAGACTCAAAATTAATGATGAATGAAGAACAAGGTACGGCTGTAATTGTATGTAAAGGACTCGAAATATTCAACGATGCAATAACACGATAGAAGAGTGAAGCGATCTATATAGAACAAGATGAAGACCCTTGGCTCAAAAGGCAAGAACCAACACCAATGACTATATAACCTGTTTCTACAACCTTATACAACCAAGTAGACTACCTGGAGGCACCAGGAGGGTGCTCGTGGATACCAGGGATCACCAAGCTTCGCGAGATTGACAAACACAAGGCAATCCAAGCTGAAACTATCCCAATCGTGCAATCAATGAGCAAGGCTCCAATCGATCGACTTAATCACTCAATGTGTTTCACACAAAGGAGGAATTTGATTCAATGAATTGTACGTGAGTTCGACAAAGGAGATCCGCCATTATTTTATAACCCTAGGGCTAAATTTAGATGAAAATACTAAATAAAAGAATAATTAAAATAAATCCCTAAATTACCTAAAATAACTTAAGTAAAGAAGGTTACTAAAAATAGCATAAAGGGGTCTTCCACACTTAGTAAAATTGGCCACTATATAAAACTAGGGTGATTCAGCCACTTCAATGGTAGAACATAAATAGGTCTTCTTTGGCTCCTCTTGAAGTTGAACCACACTTGAGAATAGCACATGGCTCAGGAACATGAATCATGCTCGTTGAAGCTTCTTAGCAAGAGCTCGAGTCATAGGTCCATCCCTAAGTATGATAGGTGTGTCCGGAGGTGTATTGGATGGTCCCGCATTAACCTCCTCTTCTTTGAAAGGATTCGACCACGAATCCATGTCCTCATCAACAGCAAGGTAAGGAATGAGATCCGCTACGTTGAATGTAGCACTCACACCATATTCTCCTGGAAGCTCCAGCTTGTAAGCATTCTCACCAATCCGCTGCAACACTTTGAATGGTCCATCCCCATGCGGCGAGAGGTTGCTCTTCCTTTGCTCCGGGAACCTCTCCTTCCTTAAGTGCACCCACATAAGATCTCTAGGGTTAAAGACCACATTCCGCCGCCCCTTATTGGCCTTGTTAGCATTGTACTCGGCCTTCTTCATGAGCTTGAGGCGTGTACATTCATGCAACTCCTTAATGTAATCGACATGCTTCCATGCATCAAAAGATTCTTTCTCCCTCATAGGATATAAGGTAAGATCGAGAGGAGTTAGTGGATTAGTTCCATAAACACATTCAAATGGAGATACCTTAGTTGAGGAATGCATAGTCCTATTATAAGCAAACTCCACATGAGGTAAGGCTTTTTCCCAAAGCTTCAAATTCTTCCTAATAATGGCTCTAAAAACATGGGTTAAGGTCCTATTGGTCACCTCAGTTTGGCCATCAGTTTAAGGGTGACTAGAAGTAGAAAACAACAACCTAGTTCCTAATTTGCTCCATAAAGTTCGCCAAAAATGACTTAGAAACATCCCTATCACTCACAATGGTCTTAGGCACACCATGCAACCTAACTACTTCCCGAAAGAATAGATTTGCACCATTAGAAGCATCATCGGTCTTATGACATGCACTAAAAGGAGCCATCTTAGAGAATCTATCTACCACAACAAATATAGAATCTCTCCCCTTCTTAGTTCTAGGCAACCCAATAATAAAATCCATAGAAATATCCTCCCAAGGGGTCGTAGGGGTAGGCAAAGGGGTGTATAGGCCATGTGCCATTGACCTAGATTTAGCCTTTAAATATTCAATACATCTCTTAAGGCAATGTTCCACATCCCTAAGCATATGAGGCCAATAAAAATGTGTCCTAAGGGTACGATAAGTCTTATCTCTCCCAAAATGACCCATTAATCGTCCACTATGGGCTTCATTCATAAGTAATAGCCTTAGAGAACACCTAGGTATGCACACTTGATCAATCCTAAATAGAAATCCCTCAAATATATAAAACTTGTCACTAGCACCTTTCGACTCACAATTTCGAAACAAGTCTCCAAAGTCCTCATCATCTCTATACAATTCCTTAATGTAGACAAATCCCAGGAATCTAGAATCCAAAATGGTTAATAAAACATGTCTTCTAGGTAAAGCATCAGCAACCACATTATCTTTGCCTTTCTTATACTTAATCACATAAGGAAATGTCTCTATAAACTCCATCCACCTACCATGTCTCCTATCTAGTTTATCTTGACTCTTAAAGTGCCTTAAAGATTCATGATCAGTCCTAATAATAAACTCTCTAGGCCATAAGTAGTGGGACCATGTCTTAAGTACTTTAAATAATGCATAAAGCTCTTTGTCATAAGTAGAGTAGTTTAGACACGCACCTTTCAATTTCTCGGAGAAGAATGCAATAGGCTTACCTTCTTGCATAAGAAAACCTCTAATTCCAACCCCGCTAGCATCGCATTCCACCTCAAAAGGACGAGTGAAATCCGGTAAGGCAAGTAGTGGTGCCCGCTTCAATTTCTCCTTTAAGGTGCGCAATGCCTCCTCCTAAGATGCTCCCCATTTGAACTCACTCCTCTTCTTGGTAATCTCGGTGAGTGAGGCTGCGATGGAGCTGAAGTCACGCACGAAGTGCCTGTAGATGCTCGCCAATCCATGGAAGCTCCTGACATGGCCGATTGTAGTAGGGGACGGCCACTCCTGTATTGTTTTGCTCTTGACTTCGTCAACTTGTAGTCTATTAGAGCTCACTACAAAACCAAGAAAAAAACTTGATTAGTGCACAATTCACATTTCTTAAGATTTGCATACAAGTGCTCTAACCGAAGTGTAGAGAGTACTTCCCTTAGATGTGCTTCATGATCCTTAGGAGACTTGCTGTAAATAAGAATATCATCAAAATAAACAACAACAAATTTCCCTATATAGTTTCTAAGCACATGATTCATTAGTCGCATGAAAGTACTTGGAGCATTGGTTAAATCGAAAGGCATAACTAACCACTCATACAAACCAAAATTAGTCTTAAATGCTATTTTCCATTCACCACCTTCCTTCATTCTAATTTGATGATACCCACTTTTTAAATCAATTTGAGAGAATATAGAGGCACTATACAATTCATCTAACATGTCATCTGATGTACATATTTGTAGCCCTTTATTCACATCTTTTGACTTTATATTCCATTCGATTCCTAGAGTAATGGTTAAAAATAATGCAAATTTATGTAGAATGAGCTAACATGCAAGAAATAGAGTCTGCACAAGGTTTGTTCCAAATATGTAGGCATTGGAGTGGAATCAGAGTCAAAACGAAGAAGGCAAGTGAAGCTAAAGAGAGGTCAAAATCGACAGGAATGGTTGATATCAACTAAAGAGATCGACATAGACCTGACCGTTGAGACATACTACACAAGACCATTATAGAAGCACTCGACATATACTCACTTTGTCGACATCAAGTGGAGTCATGGAGATCGACTTTGATCTAGAGATCGAGTGAAGTGGAACATGCCGAGTCAAAACGAAGATGTCGATATCGACTAGAGACTGACGTGGATTGGACGCGCTTTTCGAGATGCAAATTGCAAAGTCTATCAACATGGCCACGATTTATCTTCTTAATTAGATAGAATATGTCTTAGGGTTATTTCCTTTTTACAATAAGATGTTTATTAAGTTATTTTAGATATTTACTACGATAAGGATTTATCGTACTTGTTAAGGATAGAATTTTAGATAGACGATTAGATCTACTTTCCTTGGTTAGCAAGGATTTTTTGCTATAGATAAAGCCCTAGGGGGCTGGTTTTTATTCATTCAATCAAACAACAATCAATAGAGTTAGAGTTTAGAGAAAAGCTTTAGGGTTTAGCGTTTGCGAAAGCCAGCGTTAATTTGCAAAGCTTTGAAGTTTTAATGCAAGTTTTCCTTTTTCAATCAATGGTGTCTTTTGCGATGAAGAGCGAGTAGTTCCCCAAAGCTTCAAGGGTTGGGGTGAGCCAGACGTTAGCAATGCGTGTTTGAGGTAAGTATTTGATGTTGATATCGTTGTGTCTATATCATCTCCTGTGATTCTATGTTAGTCCTTATCGCAAGAAAGGGATTCATGCTAACAACTTGAGTTATAAACATAAAATTGTTAGAGAGAATTAGGTTTATATGAAAGAGTATTCCTAATCGTTGGTGTACGATGAAAGCTTGTCCCTCGGGTGAGATAGCGCAATTGTCCGTCTTATTTGCCTTATTGCATGCATTGGTTAACGTTGTTGTAAACCCTAGCTTTGGAACTGCCTTTTATATATTTAAACCATAAAAATCTATTCTTTTTCTGCTCATTCTTCTTCTTCACTCTATTCGTCTTCGGCCTTTCTTTGTCGACTCTAACCTTTCTGCAGGAACTAGTCGAAATCGACCAAACAGGTCGATATCGACCACGTGCTCTACGTCAACGGTTTTCTATGTCGACGTCCATCTTCCTACATCTGTCTGAGGGCGATTTCGAGTGCTTTACTCGATATCGACTACCCTGTGTCGACTGGCAGTCTTCTAAGCCAGGTCGACCTTGTTTACTGACATCGATATCAACCACTTTAGTTAATATCGACTGCCATTTTTTGTCTCTGCAGGTTTTCTGTTGTAGTAGAAATCGACAGCCTAGGTCGACGTTGAGTCCATTGCTCGAGATCGAGGCTTCTGGTCGACATTTAGAACATGACTTTCAGGCTTTACTAGGATCCTGCTGATTCGCTTCCTCGAGGATCGAATCTGATTCCCTACCACTACAGCGAATACTCTTGAATATCTTTGAACAGGATAAGGGTTGCGTTGTTTATATTTTATTATATTATTCAATTAAATTCTCCCTACATCAAATTTTGGCGTCGTTGCCGGGGAAGCTATCATTCGTGCCTTAGTAGTCTATTTTCATGTTCTTTTTGAGTTTTGCTTTATAGGTGTATGCGACACGCTGATTGCACACCTGAATTCGAAGGTTTAGATGATCCTGAAAGCTATCTTCACCTTCGTGCTAGAATTAAAAAAGCTATGGCAGACTAAGAGACCCAAGCTCAACAGATTGAACGCCTAAGGAAGCAGATCAAGGACTTCAAAACTAGAGAGGCGGCACAACGAGAGCGTGCTGACAGGGATGAGGAAGCAAGAAGGAAAATTGAAGCCCAAATCAATGCCCTCCCTCATAATTCCAAACAATACATGCACCCTATGCTCTCAGTGCCTAAATCGGCCATTCTTATCCCTCATTCTAATTTTGAAATCAAACCTAGCTTCTTAACTGAAATTAGACAACGTCAATTTGAGGGAAAACCTAACGCTTGTCCTCTAGAGCATATTTCTCTATTCCTCGATTTATGTGATACAATTGCTGATGGAAAAAGCCTTGAATACGTTAAACTAAAGGCTTTTCATTGGTCTCTCGCAGGGAAAGCACTAGCATGGTTGGAGAGCCTAGCCCCCAAATCGCTCCGCACGTGGGATGAAGTAAAGGATGCTTTTCTCAACAAGTTCTTCCCACCATCCAATACGGCGGTTATACGCCAGAAGATTATGGCTTTCAAACAAAAGCAACATGAAACCCTGGTACAAGTGTGGGACCGGTTTAAGGAGCTGCTGAGGTCCTACCCTACGCATGGGCAACCACCCTACATCATCCAAGAGATCATCAACAACGCCCTGGACATAGCTACTAAGGAGAGGATCAACACCAACACCTCCTATGGGTATCTTGAGCTCCTACCACAACAA
The DNA here is from genome assembly GCA_963922045.1 of Persicaria maculosa. Taxonomy (NCBI): domain Eukaryota; kingdom Viridiplantae; phylum Streptophyta; class Magnoliopsida; order Caryophyllales; family Polygonaceae; genus Persicaria; species Persicaria maculosa. Next base: position 30,879,627 of record OY998260.1, read on the forward strand.
GCTTGGGATAATATAAAGAGGTTGGTCGAATTTGACACACATATGGGACTTCTGTGGCCTCCGACTCAAGGCATGCCCCATCTATGCTACTCTATGAGCAATCGAAGGAGATTGATCCAGACGTCAAAGAGCAATTCATGCAAGCTCGACTCAGGAGGCTTCAAAAGCAAGTTAAATTCCTCTCCGCCAACCAACCCTGCGCCGAATGTGGCTCCGTAAGGCACATCACCACCGATTTCCCCCACACGGAGCAAGTGCAACATGCGGAGACATACCAGGAGGCGAGATACATAAGGAATCCTAATCGCCAGGGGTACCAAAACTGGGGAAATCAACCACCCCAATACAACTCCAGGGATCCTCCGCCTTACCGAGCTCTAGGCCATTCGGAGAGAGAACCACGACGAGATGATGTTCAACTCATTCTTGATGAGTTAAGGAGGAACCATGCTGCAAGTCAACAATCTAGCAACACTATCCAGAACCAACTTCAAGGGCTCAACGCCCGCATAGGGGAGATGGATACTTGGAAGAAGACTATTGAGACCCAACTAGGTCAATCGGCGGCCCAAATTCCAAAGCCACCCGGCAAGCTCCCTAGACAACCACAAGAAAACCCTAGGGGACAAGCTGGGCACATTGTCACTATCAACCTAAGGAGTGGACGTCAATTGCACGAGCCATGGAGCGAAGGAGAAAGCACTGAAGACGCAATCGATGTCGACACCCCAGTCGATGTCGAGGGCCCTGTCGACGTCGATCACCCAGTCGATGCCGAGCCCACTGTGAAGCACACCATGAAGCCAGAGAGGCACTCGATATCAAGTGCTCCAATCGATATCGACCACTAACTCGATGTCGACCACTCTACAACTCATCCACAACTTCAGACTCCTCCAAGGTCGACTAAACCAGTCGATGTCGACCTGTCCAGAAAGAAAAAATCGACTGCTTCGCCTCCAAAGCCATCTAAAGCACTTCCTTATCCTTCTAAGGCGCTGCAAGATCTGGCAGACACCAAATTCAGATACTTCGTGAAGATCTTACAAGGTTTCAATCTCACCATCCCCCTCACGGAAGCACTAAATGAGATGCCAGCCTACATGAGGTTCCTGAAGGACATCCTATCCAAGAAGAGGTCTATATTGGAGATCATCGGCGAATACAATTCAATTGAGTTCCCTGAAAGCGCGACGATCTAGGCATGTTTTTTGTGACGGTAGGGGTTGGTAAGAATCAATTCAAAGCCCTTTGTGATCTTGGGGCTAATGTTAGTTTGATGCCCCTATAAATATGTGTTCGTAGGGGGAGGGATCGCTAAATAAAATATCAATTAAAATATCAAACTAAACCGACTCCCTTGTCTAAACAAATAAAATACAAGAATCTCTCCCGATGTAGTGGTAGGGTAATTCAGGATCGAATCCACGAAGAGGTATGTCAGCGCTTCCTAAGCTTGCAATCATGATCAAATTTCGAGTCCAGAATACCACTCGATATCGAGTAGCGTAGTCGATATCGACCTCAGTTTTGGTCGATTTTCAGTAGATTCTTGCAGAAGACAAAAGCACAGTCAAAGTCGAGTTTTTCATGCGATATCAATGTCAGCACTCGATATTGACCTCTGCAGTCGAAATCGAGTCTTCAACAGAAATTGTAAACGTAGAAAATTTTGTTGGAAAAGAGTCCGACACTCGATATTGACCTCTGCAGTCGAAATCGAGTCTTCAACAGAAACTGTAAATGTAGCAAATTTTATCAGAAAAGAGTCCGAAGAAAGTAGAATGATGATGGAAGGGTGGACAGAATAAAAACACAGATTTTATAACACTCAATAAACTAAAAGCTTACAAGATCGGGGATTGATGCCACAACGATAACCATGCAAGTATTATGCCAAATTCATGAAAGATGATGCCTTTTCGTCAAATTACTTTCGTTACCAACACTTAGGTGATTAGAGGCTCTCGCATAAAACCTAAGAGTTACTATCCTATTTCATGACTAATCCAAATTCACAATATGATTGGCTTTCGCTTCAATAATGCAAAATAAGGAAATTCCTCAACTCTCGCAAAGGATCATGCATACGATAGAAGACATAATCGCATAAAAATCATAACTTTGATGCACAAACTTACATAGCTATCGTCGGGCTCACCCCGACCCTAGAAGTTGGCTCGCGCCTCATCATTGTTGAACTCATCATCATGGAAAAGAAACTACTTTGAATTGAACTTGCAAAAGAAAGAGTACACCGAACAAAGCCAATTCTGCTCTCGCTTCCTACACCCCACTCGACTCTCTCTCTCTCTCTCTCTCTCTATTCTCTATTGTAATTATGTGTTTGAATGATTGAAAACATGAATGCCTAAACTCAGCCCTAATGGCCTCTGATTATAGATCTCTAACCTCGCTATCCAAGGATAAGAAAATCTATCTTTATTCCTATGATAAAACTTAAATTAAGTAAATAACTAAAACTCCTTAGGTACATATCACATTCACCATAAAGGATAACAAGTCTGGTAGTAATGGATAGAAGATCTCGACTTTAGGATAGATGTGAACGCTTTAGATAGAATTCTATAAAAAACAGCATCGGATCTGTCTGTAGCAGCAGTCGATATCGACCAGGACATGTCGATATCGACCTCTTCTTTTCTCTATCTCGAGCAGTTCTACTCGACCTCGGATTGACACTCGAACTTTATCAATTCACTCGATTTAGAGCACTCGATATCGACCATGTTCAATCGATATCGACCTCTCTGTGTCGACATGCTCTGTTCTTCTTCTGCTCGATTTCTGGTGCTCTGTTTTCACTCGATGTCGAGTCTATAGGGCAATTTCGACTCCTCAGTAGACTTTGAGTTCTTTTTCCGCTCTTTTTCTCTTGTCCAAATTGTTCCATTTATGTCTTGATTTCTGTGAAATCACATAAAAACCCATGTAGACCTCTATATTTTGCAAATAAGCATAAACTACACTAATCTTATGTTTTCCCAACCAATATGCATGAATATATCGACAAAATGGACATAAAAGTGTATGGAAAATATGGCAATTTGCGCGCACATCAATATGGCGACAAGTGGGCGTTGGAGCATTGGAGCCTGTCGACATGAAGCTCTACATGGCGGACAACTCCTTCGTGAGACCAACTAGAATTGTGGATGATGTCCCTGTAAAGGTGGGAAAGTTCTTCATACCCACGGAATTCATCGTGTTGGACATGCCATAAGATCCAATTGTGCCTATCATCTTTGGTAGGCCATTCCTAGTAAAAGCGGATGCCAACATCAATGTGAGGAATGGCACCCTTACATTCACAATCGGCAATGAGGTCGTGGAGTTTCACTTCAACCCTACAATGAGCAAAACAAAGCAGCTAGAACAAGTTTCCCTCTCACCTGCAAAGGAGAAGCTTCGTAAATTTTTTTGGCGAGGACGGAAACTGCAAAGAGAGTCGAGATCGACTGGAGCTAGTCGAAAACGACCAAATCACTCGAAATCGACCACACTGACTCGATCAAGTGACCCAAATGATCCACTCAGTTGCCAGGAGCTTAAGTATTGGGTCCATGATGTCGACATCGACCACCACCAGTCAACATCGACTGACCCTCAGCCCAAAGATCTCTGTTTTAGGCCCGAACAGGTAAGCTCAAGTATGATCTCTAACCCTCCTCTGTCCATTACTGATGATTCAACTAATGGGAGGGTCAAAGCTCTATGGTTTGCCCATATTTCCAAAGTTAGGTCAGGGAAGAAAAGGAAAGCACCAAACAAAGAGCCTAACGAAGAAGAAGCCTTGGTTGCCGAACATAGCTACTATCAAAAGGACCTAGATGATCCAGGAGAAGGCACAAGCTTGAAGGGTCCCTACCTTAAGGGTTCATAAAGCATTGACGGAGAAGTCAGCCTAGCGACTCAAAAATCTAGAGCGTGTACATAAACTTTATATTTTTTCCGCATAGATGGTTTTTAGGGTTTTAAATTTTGGATTTTGGATTTTGAAACTTTAATATACTGTGGCTATTTCTTTATTATTCTAACAAGAATTTCAGGTTACCAAGCAAAGGAACGATGAAGAAGAAAAGAAGCTTCTGTAGAGGCAGTCGAAATCGAACAAGCCAGTCGAAATCGACCACCCTAGGGTCGAGCCACTTCCTGGAGTTGACATCGATGACTCAGGAAGCAAACATTGCACTCGATATCGAGCAAGATACTCGATATTGACCAGATCAAGGCGACCCTCAACTTCAACTTCTTCCTCGACATAGATAGATGCAGTCGACATTGACCTAATTACTCGACATCGACTCCTGGTATCAACTTAACCTGAAATCGACCTTAATCCATAGGTTGCTCTGTAAGTTTTTCTCTACCCTTGTTTTTCTTTTAATACAGTGAGGACACTGTATATTTTAAGTATGGGGTGGGATGAACCATGTCTTATGGTCATAACTTGGATTTGTTTTTTGCATTGCATTCATGTTTAAGTTTATGTTCTTAGTTTCTTGCTTTCACAAAAAATACAAAAAAAAATTAAAAAATGTCAAAAATACAAAAAAAATGCATGTTTACCTTTTTAAGTTGTTTTTAAAACCCTACTTAGATGTCCTATGATGAGAACTCAATAGCTGACTTGATCATGTAAAACCTATGGCATATTTGGATGGTTTAGCCTAAGTCCTTAAAATTGTTTTTACGTAGATTGTGAACTTGTGATGAAATTGAGCACATATGAACCTAGGCTAAAAAGCAAATCCAACAAAATTGTCTTACTGAGAATTTTGGCCTATAGGAAGAACATTAAAAATCCCGTGATTTCTTGAGTATATTTACTCTTCCTATGTATCTCTGAATGTTGTGATAGTTATGCAAAGCCAATACATGTATATGTTTATGTTTATGAGAATTAAATGATGGAGGCATCTTTTAAGCCATTTTTATCCTCTCTTTACCTACCCTGCATTATCTCTGCTTGAAGCCAGAATATTTGCCTGAGCCTTATATTGCAAACTCCACAAAATCATCCCGAAGCCGAATTGAGCCTGACCCCCATTTGGGAATTGAGACTTAAATTGGTTAGAATTATGCATTGTGCAAAGAAAGCGCATATTGTTTAGTTTTGAGCAAAGATGATTATGGGTTGGTACATATTTGCATCTTGGCATACATTGTAAAAGAATTTTTGGCTCATCATATAAATGCACATTCTTATATTTATTTATTTTATCCTCTTTCAAAAAAAAAGAAAAAAGAAAAAAAGAAAAAAGTTGTATTATATTAGTGCATGAGCCAATTATTCCTTAGTTCTTTTATTTTATACAACATTTATATTTTTGAGAGCATATTAGGGTTTGAAAGAAGGTTGATGAGCATCATGGAAAGCAAGTTTGGTTAAGGATTATTTGGAGATGTGGTTTGGATGTAGTTGTGTTAAAGTTTATGAGTCTTGATTCCCGGATTTTATAAGGACCACATAGCCAAATAATTTCATACGCTTTGTTTCTTACCAAGCCCCATTACAACCCCGCCAAATGGAGTCTTCTTTGAAGTCTTCCATTGAGTGAAAGTCCTCATGATGGTTCTTATTGCATCTACATAATTGGTTGCGAAGTGGATTATTATAAATTACAATGTTTATGAGTTTGTATATGGAATCGAGTTGAGAGTTGATCTTCATAGCCTAAACACATGAGAGTTGAGTGCAAACACATTATCCCTGTGAGGTTTGATTAAAATTGCATTTGCCTATGGATCGCTTATATATGTGTGATGACGTTAAATTCAATTGCTTTGCTTTGCTACCACTTATGATGTTGCTTTTTGACGAGGCGAAGACTTGAAGGATGTATTGTAGGTATTGGTTATTGCTTGAGGACAAGCAAGTATATGTATGGGGTATTTTGATGTACATATTTGTAGCGTTTTTATGCACATCTTTTGACTTCATATTCCATTCGATTCCAAGAGTAAAGGTTAAAAATACTGCAAATTTGTGTAGAATGAGCTAACTTGCAAGAATAGAGTCTGCACAAGTTTTGTTCCAAATATGTAGGAATTAGAGCAGAATTGAAGTCAAAACGAAGAAGCCAAGTGAAGCGGAAGAGAGGTCGAAATCGACAGGACTGGTCGATATCGACTAAAGAGATCGACATAGACTTGAGCGTTGAGACAGACCACACAAGACCACTATAGAAGCACTCGACATAGACTCACTTGGTTGACATCGAGTGGAGTCATCGAGATCGACTTCGATCTAGAGATCGAGTGAAGTGGAACATGTCGAGCCCAAAACGAAGACGTCGATATCGACTACAGATTGAGGTGGGTTGGATGCGCTTTTTGAGATGCGGATTGCAATGTCTATCAACATGGCCATGGTTTATCTTCTTAATTAGGTAGAATATGTCTTAGGGTTATTTCCTTTTTACCCTTAGATGTTTATTAAGTTATTTTAGATATTTACTATAATAAAGATTTATCCTACTTGTTAAGGATAAAATTTTAGATAGAATATTAGATCTACTTTCCTTGGTTAGCAAGGATTAGTAGCTATAAATAAAGTCATAGGGGGTTGTTTTTATTCATTCAATCACACAACAATCAATAGAGTTAGAGTTTAGAGAAGAGCTTTAGGGTTTGGCGTTTGCGAAAGCCGGCGTTTAGTTGTAAAGCTTTGAAGTTTTAATGCAAGTTTTCCTTTTTCAATCAATGGTGTCTTTTGCGATGAAGAGCGAGTAGTTCCCCAAAGCTTCTAGGGTTGGGGTGAGCCCAACGTTAGCCATGCGTGTTTGAGGCCGGTAAGTATTTGATGTTGATATCGTTGTGTCTATATCATCTCCTATTATTATATGTTTAGTCCTTATTGCAAGAAAAGGGATTCATGCTAACAACTTGAGTTATAAACATAAAATTGGTAGGGACAATTAGGTTTATTTGCAAGAGTATTCCTAATGGTTGGTGTACGGTGAAAGCTTGTCCCTCGGGTGAGATAGTCCAATTGTCCGTCTTATTTGCCTTATTGCATGCATTGGTTAACGTTGTGGTAAACCCTAGCCCTCGAAGTTTCCTTTTATATATTTAAACCCTAAAAATCTGTTCTTTTTCTGCTCATACTACTTCTCCACTCTATTCGTCTTCGGCCTTTCTTTGTCGACTCCAACCTTTCTGCAGGAACTAGTCGAAATCGACCAAACAGGTCGATATCGACCACATTCTCTACGTTGATGGTTTTCTGTGTTGACATCCATCTTCCTGCATCTGTCTAAGGTCGATTTCGAGTGCTTTACTCGATATCGACTACCTTGTGTCGACTGGCAGTCTTTTGAGCCAGTCGACCTCATTTACTGACATCGATATCGACCACTTTATTCAATATCAACTGCCATTTTTATCTCTACAGGTTTTCTGTTGCAATAGAAATGAACAGCCTAGGTCGATGTTGAGTCCATTGCTCGAGATCGAGGCTTCTGGTCGACATTCAGAACATGACTTTTAGGCTTTACTAGGATCCTGCTAACTCGCTTCCTCGAGGATCGAACCTGATTCCCTACCACTACAATGGGGTGTCTTGAATATCTTTGAACAGGATAAGGGTTGCATTGTTTATATTTTATTATATTATTCAATTCAATTCTCCCTACATCATTATCTAAACGATATTTGACAGTAATGTTGTTAATAGCCCTACAATCTACACACATTCTCCATGAACCATCTTTCTTAGGGACTAATAACATAGGAACAACACAAGGACTCAAACTTTCCCTAATATATCCCTTATCCAACCATTCTTGAACTTGGGATTGAACTTCATGAGTTTCAGTGGGATTCATGCGATATGTAAGCCTATTAGGTAATGCATCCCTCGGAATGAGATCAATTTGATTCTCAATGCCACGAATAGGGGGTAGGTCGGGTGGTACATCATCGGGGATGACATCCTTATACTTTTCAATAAGAGATAAGATGTGAGGAGGGAGGGTAGCTTTAAGCTCCTTACTCAACAAGCTCAACCCTTTGCATACGAGCATGAGGGTCATTTTCCCCATCCACAAACTCATCCACAAATGCTATCTTGGAAGCCAAAAGGACATTGTTAGGCCGAGTGGTGGCACTTGGGCTCGGCTGAGCCTCCCTAGCTAACTTACCTTCACTTACCTTTCTCTTCTCTATCTCGTCCACCACTTGTGTTGGTGTCATGGGTTTGAGGACGATGTTCCTACCTTAAAAAACAAAAGTGTAACGGTTAGTGAAGCCATCATGTAAGACCTTACGATCAAATTACCAAGGATGACCTAAAAGTATATGACAAGCTTGCATAGGTATAACATCACATAAAACATCATTTTCATAATACCTTAGTTTAATGTGTACTCTAGCTTGCTTGTTAACCTTTAGATTTCCACAGTCATTCATCCAATGCAATTTATAAGGCCTAGGGTTTTGTACAGTTTGAAGGGTTAGTTTATCAATCATCTCTTGACTAGCTAAGTTACAATAACTTCCTCCATCAATGATCACATTGAAAACCTTGCCTTTTACTAATCATCTAGTATGAAACAAGTTTTCTCTTTGAGTATCATCACAAGGTGTAGGTTGAACACTTACAACTTTCCTAACAATCAAAGAATCATGATGTGCGCTCAATTTGCCACGTTTTTCGCTTACATCTATTTCGATTTTTGTCCATATTTTATGTTTTTGGGTTGGGAAAGCACAGGATTTGTGTAGTTTATTTTTATTTGAGAATTATGGAGGCCTACACAAGTTCTTGTTTAATTTCGCAGAAATCGAGACATTTTCAGAGCAATTCGGAGAGGAAGAGAAAAGCTGGAAAACCACCAGATATCGATTAGAGTACCAGAAATCGACAGGAGTACCAGAAATTGACCAAGAGCACCAGAAATCGAGTGAAGTCTTACCAGATATCGACTGGAGTACCAGAAATCGAGTGAAGTCTTACCAGATATCGATTGGATTACCAGAAATCGACTAATGCAGTCGATATTGAGTGCCACCACTCGATATCGAGTGAACACCCACTCGAAATTCACCCCATGAGCCAACATCGAGGGAAGATCCTGAAGAGAGAAGTCGATATCGACCAACATTGGTCGATATCAAGTGACATGTAGAAATCGACCCGACGCAGATTTTGAGTCCTAATCCGAATGGAAGTTGCTTGTACATGAAGTAGAAGATATTTTATCAATTTTATCTACTTTTTATCCTAATGGGTTGAACAATTAATTACCCTAAGGATTTATCTATTTTACCAACTTAGATTTATTTCCTTTTATCTAGAATTATATCTTTAGATAGATTTAGTTAGATTGCTCTCTTAGAATAGCTAGGATTGAGCCCTATAAATAAAGCCCTAGGGGCTGGTTTTTCAATCATTCAAGCAAAGTCATCTTCGGACGCAAAGAAGAGGGGGGGAGAGAGAGAGAGAGGCCGAGTGGAGAGAGGAGGAGGAAAGAGACGATTGAATGGTTGTAAGTTTGAGTTTTTTTATTTAATATTAAAGTTAGTTTCTTTTAGCATGTTTTGTTTCTAAATTCCCTCTTCTAGGATTGGGGTGATACCAACATAGATATGTGTGTTTGATTTATAAATTTATGAATTTGTATTTCTTTATCATCATCTACCTATGTGCTTAATCCTTTGCGAGAGTTGAGGAAATTCCTTATTCATCATATTGAAGCGAAAGTGATCTTATTAAGAATTTGGATAGTAATTAGGGTTTATTTGTGAAAGCCGACTAATCCTAATTAAGAAAAGGTAGTAACACTTATGGTTTATGCGAAAGCCTCTATGTTCCTATTTGTTAATAAAGAAAGTTATTTGATATAAAACATGCATCTTTATGTGATTTATAGTCTACATATATGTTTATTGTTGCGGTGACCCCTAACCTTGGAAGTTTGCTCTTTTATTATTCTATTTTTGTTATTTTAAAGTTTTTGCACAGCCACTCAACATCAAACCACCGCTCCCCTCTCCAACCCTCGACATCGACCAACTCTTAGCCGATGTCGACAGAAACCTTACACTTTTTCCCACTATTCCCGACCCCTGAACCAACTAAACTAGAACCTCTGACTTCTCTCCAGAGGACGAACCTGACTCCCCTATACTATAGCGGGCGTCTTGACTATAAATTTATTTGGTCGAGAAATCCTCTCGTCAAATTGGCACCGTTGTCGGGGAGATATCAATCGCGCCTAGTTTAGTTTTATTTAAAGTTTAGGAGTAGCCCATCCCTTGTTTCTTACCCTATCACATACCCTACCACCACCTACCTCATCGGTACCCACTAGGTGCTGAGCTTTATCTACTAATTTGTGTTCTTTATTGTGATTTCAAAGGTTAGGTACAAAGATGCAAGAAGTATACGATCTTGAGCCGGAAAGATGGTTCGAAGATTTGAGACGACGAAATAGGCTCGCACAGGAGGAGGCACGATTGAGGGAAATAGCCCGTCTGAAAGACTTTATCCGAAGACTTGAGGATTCCTATCATTCTCCTCCCGACATGCCAATTGATCCACCTCCAGCAGAAGAAGGCTGGCTTGACAACGTCCTCTTCTATGAGCCAGTCGACATCGACTACCCTTCAGTTGATATCGACCACCTGGACTCGACGTATATACATTCTAGAGGAACTAATCCAGAGACATCAGTCGATGTCGAGGGCACCTCACACCATATCGACCAAACACTCGATATCGACTGTACTTCAGTCGAAATTGACTGTCCCACATAATTTCAGGTATGTCTTTCCCCGATTTCAATTACATCTTTGTTACCTATCTTTGATGAACCATTTGAAGGATCCTGAGAAAAGGAAGATCTAGAAACGAAGAGGTCGAATCTCGTTTCCCAAGGTGCTTCAAGGTCGCTTTTACCCCTCATGGAATATCTCTTCCAACTCCACCGTTCTGCTACGGTGGAGATTCGCAAACAGGACAATATATGAAGAACAAGAGAGACATGTATGAGGTATGTTTGTTTTCTATGTGTCTTCCTTTATACAGGCTAGCTGGGGCCCATGAAGACGAATAGGTGAAGCCATGGAGCGTTCACTCGGGGAAGTTTAAAGTTCTCCATATGATGCCCCTAGATGACATTTCGTGCTTCCCGCCACCGGAGGAACCATCGGATCCACCGATACCTCCGGATAAGGATGAGCTAGGCTAGGGCTTAAAGGGAAGTATGTCGAGCTAGTGACTTAAACCCTAGCGCTTACGAGAGGAAACCCGTTATTTTTATTTTCTTTCCTAGATAAGCTTATTTTTCTATATTTTCTTTACTTTGTTTAAGGTTTTCTTTTTCTAGGCCACATATCATCCCCTCTCTCTTTCCATAGGATATTGATGACTTTAGGCAACTCGAAGAACTGGAAGTCTACTAGAGGTCGACTAGTACAGTCGACATCTACTGGATTCGCAAGCGGACAGTGGTGCTCGGACAACACACGATGGAACCAAGGACTCCTACAGTCGATACCGACTGATACAGTCGATATCGAGTCATCACATCGAGTCGTCATGCCTTTTCCACTCGACTCCCTTGGAACCTTATGCTGCAGTCGATATTGACCCTAGGTCACTCGATATCGACTCCTGGTGGCGAAATCTACAACACCTATTTCGAGCTTATACGTCCACGTCTAGCAAGTTTCTTTCTTAACCCTAGTTCTTATACAGTGAGGACACTGTAATCTTTAAGTATGGGGTGGGGGAAAAGCTTACTTGCATATTTTTAATCTTTTTTTTAGCATATTTTAAATTTTTTTATATAGTTATGCATACTTCTCCAATTGCATTATACATGGTTACTTTGGATATTTCTATCTATATGCATCAACTCTATCTATATTTATCATGTTCATTATCAAGTTTATTATCCTATGTCTAACAAGACTAAAGTCTAGAAAATAAAATCACCCCCATCGAAAAAATTTTGAAAATAAAGAATATGTGTCATGGAAGCTTTTATTGAAATTGACGATGCAAAAATAGATTCATTAGAGATATAGCATGAAATTTGTCTAGTTAAGGGAAGTCACAATGATGTGCATTTTTTAGAGAAAATCATGAAAGAGAGGTAAAATTTGAAGTTGCTTTTGACATGTGCATGATAAGAGGATGGAGGACTTTATAATTTTCATACATGTGCTCAATTTCATATCCTAGCCTTACCTATGCAAATTTGCATTACACAAGCCATATATGAGCCTTACATCATTATTGCTCCACATATATTACATATTGCCAATTTTTTATACCTTATACCCTATCCGGGGACTATGTTGAGAATAGATGTCATATTTGGAGTTATTATATGGAGTTTGTGCATATTATTCTTAAAGTTGTTGGCAGGAATGAAAGAAATTTTGAAATATGGAAAATTTAATGAGTGAGAAAAAATCCGATTACCTTAGGAGATAAAGGTAGATCGACACTGCTCGTTGAGATGTTAGTTCAGCGAGATGGGACACAAGGTGAGGAGTCCGAAGTACTAAGTATCCGGGGCCATTCATGACACCCATGTTTGCAACTCGTGAGAATGCATTACTAAGGTTAGATAGGTAAAAGCATTATAGTGAAAAAATGCATTGAGCGAAGAGCGAAAGGTGAGAAATATGATGAAGAAGGAATATGGAATGAAAGTTTGGAAAGAAAGTTTATTTCCCCGGATTTAACACCACATGGCCAAAAATTTGCCCACCTTTAGCCTTTTACCAATCTACTCTTCCATAAGCTTGCAATAGTCCTCTTGATTATTAATGCTATGTTACGTGAAATTGTTTTATGCATATAACCCTCCTTTTGTGAGTATGATGTTGCTTTTATTCACACGCATGGAATTGTTGACATTAGTACCTTTTCGAGGATGGCAATTGATTGTAGGGACATATAACAATGAATCTATGATGTTGAGGGTTTAGTTTCTTCCCCTGAATAACCATTAAAAGTATTGCTTGAGGACAAGCAAGTTTAAGTATGGGGTGTTGATGTGCGCTCAATTTGCCATGTTTTTCGCTTACATCTATTTTAATTTTTGTCCATATTTTATGATTTTGGGTTGGGAAAGCGTAGGATTTGTGTAGTTTATGTTTATTTGAGAATTATGGAGGTCTACACAAGTTCTTGTTTAATTTCGCAGAAATCGAGACTTTTTCAGAGCAATTCGGAGAAGAAGAGAAAAGTTGGAAAACCATCAGATATCGACTGGAGTACCAGAAATCGACGAAGAGCACCAGAAATCAAGTGATGTCTTGCCAGATATCTACTGGAGTACCAGAAATTGAGTGAAGTCTTACCAGATATCGACTGGAGTACCAAAAATTGACTAAAGTAGTCGATATCGAGTGCCACCACTCAATATCGAGTGTACACCCACTCGAAATTCACCCCAGGAGCCGACGTCCAGGTAAGATCATGAAGAGACAATTCGATATCGAGTGACATGCAGAAATTGACCCGATGCAGATTTCGAGTCCCAATCTGAATGAAAGTTGCTTGCACATGAAATAGAAGATATTTTCTCAATTTTATCTACTTTCTATCCTAATGGGTTGAACAAATAATTACCATAAGGATTTATCTGTTTTACCAACTTATATTTATTTCCTTTTATCTAGAATTATATCTTTAGATAGATTTAGATAGATTGCTCTCTTAGAATAACTAGGATTAAGCCCTATAAATAAAGCCCTACAATTGAATGGTTGTAAGTTTGAGTTTTTTTATTTAATATTAAAGTTAGTTTCTTTTAGCATATTTTGTTTCTAAAATCCCTCTTCTAGGGTTGGGGTGATCCCAACATAGATATGTGTGTTTGATTTATGAATTTATGAATTTGTATGTCTTTATCATCATCTATCTATGTGCTTAATCCTTTGCGAGAGTTGAGGAAATTCCTTATTCATGATATTGAAGCGAAAGTGATCTTATTATGAATTTGGATAGTAATTAGGGTTTATTTGTGAAAGCCGACTAATCCTAATTAAGAAAAGGTAGTAACACTTCGCGCTTAATGTTCTCCATATGATACCCCTAGATGACATTTCGCGCTTCCCGCCACCGGAGGAACCACCAGATCCACCGATACCTCCGGATAAGGATGAGCCAGGCTAGGGCTTAAAGGGAAGTATGACCGCTCCCCTCTCCATCCCTCGACATCGACCAACTCTTAGTCGACGTCGACAGCAACCTTACACCTTTTCCCGTTATTCCCGAACCCCGAAACAACTAAACTAGAACCGCTGACTTCCCTCCCGAGGACAAACCTGACTCCCCTATACTATAGCGGGGGTCTTGACTATAAATTTATTTGGTCGAGAAACCCTCTCGTCAAATCACCATGCTCATATTCAATGCAATCATCATCATAGGCAAGTAAATTAAGGTTTGATCATTATTAACATGCTCTTCATTTTCATCACATGAATTTTCAAATTCATATTATCCTAGGTGATTAATCATGAGAGTCTTTCTATTAGGGCAATCCTTCATAACATGACCTCTACTTGACATTTGAAACACACAATATCCCTAGATCTAGTATAGGGGTTAGGATTACTCCCTTTAGGGCCAGTAGATGCCCAGACGTGCCCTTAGCAACCATAAGGGCCTTCCCTTTATCGAGTGGATGTACTTGAGCTCGACCTTGGCTTCCGCTCTCCTTGGAGACGCCATCACTTCGGTTTTGGGGCTGCTGTGGTCGGTTTGGGTGCCACCTTTGGGGCTGTCCACTCGAGCTTCTTCCTCCTTGGCTCCTATATTTAGTATTCCGTTCTACTTTTATAGCTAAATGCAAAAGGTCAGTAATAGTAGAATAAGGAAAGCAATCAATTTCTTGAGCTAAGGACGGATGTAAAATTCTACAAAACCTAGCCATGGTGTCTTCTTCATCCTCAATTACATTGGCTCTTACCATTGCTTCCTACATAGCATTAAAGGTTTCTTCAACACTCTTACCTCCCTGTTTGAGATTCTTTAACCGTTGTTTAAGTTCGCGGGAGTAGTGTTGTGGTATGAATCTTCTCCTCATCAGCGCCTTTATTTGTTCCCAAGTAGCAATGGGCGCATATAAAGCTCTCCTCCTTTTTTTAACAAGATTATCCCACCAGATTAGTGCAAAACCTTGAAATTCAAGAGATGCGAGTTGTACCTTTTTGTGATCGGAGAAGTTATGGCAATTCCAGATTTGCTCCATGTTGGTCTCCCAATCCATGTAAGCATCCGGATCGCACATGTCTTCGAATGATGGAATCTTCACCTTCAACTTGCCCACGCCATCTTGCTCAGGCTCCCTAGGTGCTCTTTGGTGTCGACCCCTTTCATTCCGCGTAGGACGTTGCTCCCAATGGTCCTCTTCTAGGAAGCCATAGTCGTCCTCTAAAGAGTAGAACTCTTCTTGATGCCTGCGACCTCGTCGTCCCTGCGCACCAACAAACACGTTATTCCTACCATGCCTCTCTCTAGGAGAGGGATTTTCATCAAAAAGAGGATTATCTAAATGAGAAGGAACATTATGTTGGTTAGCATGCGTAGAAGGAATAGGATGAGTTTCTTCCCTTTCATTCGGTGGTACTTCACCTCTAGGTGGTACTTGTCCTGGCACGGTGTTAGAGCCCGAAGTTTAAGATGCTAGTGCTGCCATTCTCTCCATCAACCTTGATATGTTCTCATTCATGGAATTCTAAAGATTGAACACCTCAGAAGAAATAGGCTCGGAGGCAGAATTGTTGTTACCTGACTTAGACATCACAACTTAAACAAACAAAAAAATATGTTAAGATTAGTGAAAACTAAAACAACCTCACAAGTGTTTCACTCAACACTCCCTCTCTTATTGGTATGTTATGCCTATTATTTCAATCTGCCTTAGGCAAGATGATGTGCGCGCAAATTGCCATATTTTCTATGCACATATGAATTCATTTTGTTGTCTTTTGCATGCACATTAATGGGAAAACATGGGAATAGTGTAGTTTATGCTTAAATGTCAAATATATGGGTTTGCACGAGTTTCCATGTGATTTCGCAGGAAACAGGATGAAAATGGATGAATTCAGAAGAGCGGAAAAAGAACTCGAAGTCTTCTGAAGAGGTCGAAATCGACTAAAGACCTCGACATCGAGTACATCGAGACATAGGAATCGAGCAGAAAGGAAACAGAGCATCTCGACACAGAAAAGGTCGATATCGACGTCTGGGGGTCGATATCGATGCTGCCAGATCGACCAAGTTGATAGAAGTCGAGTAAGAGAAGGAGAAGCTCGAGATAAGATTTTGGAGGGGTCGATATCGAGTGGAAGGGTCGATATCGACCATGCCAGCAGAGGAATTCGACTCCGATTTTGATAGAATTATATCCAAAGCTTGCAATATCTATCCAAAGGTCGAGATTTCCTATCATCAACATCAGCTTTATCACGAGGAGGCTGATTTCACCATGAAGTTTTAGCTTTTACTTTTTATTTATTTATTTATTTAGTTATCATAGAGAATAAAGATAAGGTTTCGAGTCCTTATCGACATCTACAAATAGAAGCCAATAGGGCTGAGTTTAGATATTCCGAATTCAGTTTGAGACACAATTCAGTTGCAATAGAGAGAGAGAGAGAGTGGCCGAGTGGAGTTGTAAAGCGAGAGCGGAGTGGCTTGTTCGGTTGTACTTTCTTTTGGAGTTTTAATTCAAAGTAGCTTTCTTTCAATAACAATGATGATGATGTGCATGATGAGGAGCGAGTAGTCAACCCACTTCTAGGGTCGGGGTGAGCCCGACGATAGCAATGTGAGGTAAGTGCATCAAAGGTATGACTTTTATGCGATTCCGTCTTCTACCCCATGCATGATCCTTTGCGAAAGTTAGGGAGATTCGTTATTTGCATTATTGAAGCGAAAGCCACTCATATTGCGAACTTGAATTACTCATGAATTGGATAGTAACGCTTAGGAATTATGCGAAAACCTCTAATCACCTAAGTGTTGATAACGAAAGTTATTTGACGGAAAGACATAAAAGTTCATATTTTTAACATGAAACTTGCATTGTTATCGTTGTGGCATAAAATCCCGACTTTGGAAGCCTTTTAATTAATTAAATTCTTCATAAAAGTCTTAGTTTTGTTTCTGTTCATCTTCTCTCTCCATCCTATTTTCTTCGGATCCTTTTCCGACAAATTGGTTACAAAAACAGTTTCTGTGACAAACATCGAAATCGACCTTAAGGGTCGATATCGAGTACTAACATCGATATCGAGGTCTCTGCTCGACGTCGACTTGCTGTTTTGTCTTCTGCAGGAACTGCGCTAGGAAATCGACCAGAACTGAGGTCGATATCGACCAGTATACTCGATATCGAGTGTCTGCTGAGGTCGAAATCATTGATCGTGAGTACAACAAAGGAAGCGCTGACCTACCTCCTCGTGGATTCGATCCTGAATTACCCTACTACTACAAAGGGAGGGGATTCTTGTATTATTTGTTTGGGACAGGGAGATAGTCTAGTTGTGCTTTATTTTATTCTCCTATTTTACATACACCTCCCCCTACCTATTCCGAACAAATTGGCGCCGTTTCCGGGGAGGCAATCAATCACCACCTAAGTTAATCACGATCTTTTTCTAAGCTTATTTTGCAGGTTTATGCGACGTTCTGATCGCGGACCTATCCTGGAACCAATTGACGAGCCTGAACGTTTCTACCATCTTCGCAACAAAGCAATTCGCATCATGGCTGACAACGAGATGCAGGCTGAGATCATAGAGCAGTTGAGAAAGGAAATCGAGGACCACAATGCTACAATCGCTGCTGAAAGGGCCGCTGCTGCTGCTGAGCGAGCCCGTGCTAATAGGGAGGAGGATGCGCGCAGACAAGCCCAAGAGCGGCTAAATCAGTATCCACAGACGGCGATGCAATACATGCATCCGCCCCTTCATGTTCCTGAATCTGCCATTATAATTCCTCACTCCAATTATGAACTGAAAATTAACTTCCTATCTGAGATTAAAAGAAATACTTTTGAAGGAAGACATAATGAATGCCCCCTGCAACACATCTCTACTTTTATGGATTTATGTGAAACAGTTGCTGATGGAGTAAACCTAGAGTATGTGCGACTAAAATCTTTTCGATGGTCTTTGGCAGGAAAGGCATTACAATGGCTGGAAAGTTTGGCTCCACGATCGCTAAGGACATGGGCGGAGGTGAAAGATGCATTCTTGAACAAGTTCTTCCCACCTTCTAAAACGGCGATGCTACGACAAAGGATCACGGCTTTCAAACAAAAGCCAGGTGAAACCCTAGCACAGGCGTGGGAGCGCTTCAAAGACTTGCTGAGATCATGCCCGACGCATGGGCAACTTCCATATGTCATCCAAGAGATCTTTTATAACGCCCTTGATGCGCCGAATAAGGAGAGGATAAATTCATATACCTCCTATCGGTACATTGAGCTTACACCAACGGAGGCATGAGAGACCATTGAGAGGCTTGTGAACTTTGACAACACCTATGGGGCTGCTGCGGCCTATGATGCAAGGCCTGCCCCATCTATGCCACTATATGAGCCTCCAAGGGAGATAGATCCTGAAGTACGGCAACAATTCCATAACGATCAAACACGCCGCCTTCAAAAGCAAGTAAGGTTCCTGAGCAACAATCAACCTTGTCAGGAGTGTGGTTCAATAAGGCATAACACCAGTGCCTGTCCACATACTGAGCAAGTATCCATGGCGGAACAACATGAGGAGGTCAAATGGACAAGAGGCCCCTATGGAGGGGGCAATCAACAAAATTGGGGTGATCAAAGGTTCTATCAAAGGGATCCCCCAACCTATAGGGCACCAGGGCACCCTGAGCGGGAGACTAAGAAAGATGACCTGCAAATCATCCTTGATGAGATGCGGAGGAACCACGCTGAGTTCAAACAAGCCAATAACTCCGTCCATACTCAGCTGCAGGGCATCAATTCTAGACTTGGGGAGATCGACGTTTGAAAGCGCAACATGGAGACTCAAATGAGTCAATTGGCGGAAGCAATGCCCAAAGCGTCCGGATCACTCCCTGGATCCACTGTGCCCAACCAAAAGGGCAAAACCACAGGTCATATCACGGCAGTAAACCTAAGGAGTGGGCGTCAATTACAAACGCCCGAGCGAAAAGTGGATGAGAAGGAGCCAGAACAGACGTCGATATCGACCCCCCTGTCGATATCGACCAAGGTGACATCGATGTCGACCCTCCTGTCGATGTCGACCCTAATTCTGCGTCACCACAGAAATCGACTCTTCCAGTCGATGTCGACCCCACTGCTGCCGATATCGACCTCACTACAGCTGCAGGAAGGAAGAAGGTGTTGCCATTCCCAACTAGAAAAGTGACTAAGGACCCAGCGGAAAAGAAGTTCCAATGGTTCGTGAAGATGCTCCAAGGGCTTAATGTCTCTATACCATTCACAGAGGCACTTCACGAGATGCCATCTTATGTGAGGTTCCTTAAAGATATCTTGGGTAAGAAGCGATCGCTCTCTGAGATCGCAGAGGAATGCAACAGGTTGGAGCTACCACAAAAGCGGGCGGACCCAGGTAAGTTTTCTATCGCTATAGGTCTAGGTCAATTCAAATTTAATGCTTTAGTTGACTTGGGCGCTAGCGTTAGCATGATGCCACTAACCATTTGGCACAAGGTAAAGATAGGTCCTCTGGAACCCGTGGATGCAAGATTATACATGGCTAACAATACCGTAGTTATTCCAACTGGGATAGTGACAGATGTGCCAGTACAAGTAGGCAAATTCTTTGTCCCTGCTGATTTCCTAGTTGTTGACATAGCGGAGGACCCTGCTTGTCCAATTATTTTAGGTAGGCCATTCCTAGCAACCGTCGATGCCAACATTAGCGTGAAGAAAGGATTGCTCTCACTCACGATTAGTGATGAAGTAATAGAGTATTCCTTCAATAAGACGGTGCAAAGTCAAGGGCCAATGGAGATAAAAGCCATCACCGAAGCCCAAGTAGAGGAAGTTGAAGCAATCTTGAACGAAGGAGCTCAACAGGACATCGAAATCGACCCAGGTAAGTCGATATCGACCACTATTGTTCAAGATTCTGTGACAGGTCATAAGTATGGGGTCGACGGAGGAAAAGAGGAAGCATCAAAATCGGGGTCAAGGGTCGATATCGACCACACCCTATCGAAATCGACCACCATCAGCGCTGAGAAGAGAGGCGAGGAGACCTCGATATCGACCTCTGAGGGTCGAAATCGACCTGATCATATCGAGTCAAAACTCCCCAAATCGACTGATCCTACAGGTGTACAACAGGGATCGATATCGACCTCTGCACATCGACATCGACCTGAGCCACAGACGGAGAAGAAGGTAAGTCAAGGTACGGATTCCTCTTGTTCAATTACAATAAAGGACTTATCATTATTTGGAAGAGGTGTGCCTTGGCATGTGCGTTTATGTAGGATATCCGATGATAGATCAAGCCAATATGAGATAGGAGACAAGGTCTATGTTGCCAAATCTAAAGACCATTGGTTCCCTACAAGATTCAAGGATAAGAGCTTAGGTCCATTCACGGTGAATCAAATCAATCCCGGGGGAATGCAGCTGCGGGACAAGAAAGGAGTGATATTTGAGGCCCAAGCCACATGGGCTCTGCAGATGCCACCTTGAAAAGCGCAAAGGAAGAAGTCGGCCTAGCAACTTAAAAATCTAGAGCTTGTAACAAAGACTTAGTTTTGGTTTTAAGACAACTTAGTTTTGGTTTTAGACACTTTATTGTTTTGCATATTTTGTGTTTAGTTTTCAAATTGCAGGAGAGAGAAAAGCACACAGAAAGGCATCGAAATCGATGTCGGACATCGAAATCGACCTCAAGGTCGACATGGATAGGGTTTGTGATCGAAGCCAAGTCACCCTGAAGCCCGAGCAGAAATCAGAGAGACATCGATATCGATGTAAAGGGTCGATATCGACCTTCCCTGCTGTCTTCTTCAACTCCTGAAATTTGTGACGGTTTAGTAAGTCTTCTTCTTAACCCTAGTTCTAATACAGTGAGGACACTGTAAATTTTAAGTATGGGGTGGGGGAAAGGCTTATTTACATATTCATGCTTAGTTTAGGGTTGCATATTTATTTTAATGCATAAAAAAAAATTTTTGAAAAAAAAAAAAAAAAAAAAAGAGAGTCATGGAAGTATAAAAAAGAGCTCTATGATGCAAAATTAGATTCATTAGGGATATAACATGAGATTGCCTAGTTAAGGGAAGTCCCAATGAAGTGCAAATTTTTTTGAGAAAATCATAAAGGAGATGAAAATTTGAAGTTGCTTTTGACATGTGCATGATAAGATGATGGAGGATTTTTTTTTTTATAAAAATTCCATACAAGCAAAGTTCATATCCTAGCCTTACCTACGCATATTCACAAAGCCATATATGAGACTTATCATGATCATTGTTGCTCCACATATACATATTGTCCATTTTTTACCTTATACCCTATCCGGGGACAAAGTTTTTTGAATGGATGACATCTTTGGAGTTATATGGAGTTGTGCATTTATAAAGTTGTTGGCAGGAATGATACAATATGGAAAATTAAATGAGCGAGAAAAAATCCGATCACCTCAGGAGATAAAGGTAGGTCGACCCTGCTCGCTGAGATAATAGTTCGGCGAGATGGGACACAAAGGTGAGGAGTCCGAAGTACTAAGTATCCGGGGCCATTCATGACACCCATGTTTGCGACTCGCGAGAAGGCAGTGCTAAGGTTAGAGAGGTAAAAGCATTAAAGTGAAAAAAGCATTGAACGATGAGTGAAAGGTGAGACATTATGAAGGAGGAATGTGGAATATTTTGGAAAGAAAGTGTACTTCCCCGGATTTAACACCACATGGCCAAATATTAGCCCACCTTTAGCCTTTTACCAATCCACTTCTCACAAGCTTGAAGAAAATCCTCTTGATTATTAATGCAATGTCGCTAGAATTGTTTTTTATTACCTCCTTTATAAGTATGAAATTGCTTTTATGCACAGGCATGGACTTGGTTGACATAAGTACCTTCTCGAGGATGGCAATTGATTGTAGGGACATATGAAAAATGAATCTATGATGTTGAGGGTTTACTTTCTTCCCCTGAATGACCATTAAGAGTATTGCTTGGGGACAAGCAAGCTTAAGTATGGGGTGTTTGATGTGCGCGCAAATTGCCATATTTTCTATGCACATATGAATTCATTTTGTTGTCTTTTGCATGCACATTAATGGGAAAACATGGGAATAGTGTAGTTTATGCTTAAATGTCAAATATATGGGTTTGCACGAGTTTCCATGTGATTTCGCAGGAAACAGGATGAAAATGGATGAATTCAGAAGAGCGGAAAAAGAACTCGAAGTCTTCTGAAGAGGTCGAAATCGACTAAAGACCTCGACATCGAGTACATCGAGACATAGGAATCGAGCAGAAAGGAAACAGAGCATCTCGACACAGAAGAGGTCGATATCGACGTCTGGGGGTCGATATCGATGCTGCCAAATCGACCAAGTTGATAGAAGTCGAGTAAGAGAAGGAGAAGCTCGAGATAAGATTTTGGAGGGGTCGATATCGAGTGGAAGGGTCGATATCGACCATGCCAGCAGAGGAATTCGACTCCGATTTTGATAGAATTATATCCAAAGCTTGCAATATCTATCCAAAGGTCGAGATTTCCTATCATCAACATCAGCTTTATCACGAGGAGGCTGATTTCACCATGAAGTTTTAGCTTTTACTTTTTATTTATTTATTTATTTAGTTATCATAGAGAATAAAGATAAGGTTTCGAGTCCTTATCGACATCTACAAATAGAAGCCAATAGGGCTGAGTTTAGATATTCCGAATTCAGTTTGAGACACAATTCAGTTGCAATAGAGAGAGAGAGAGAGTGGCCGAGTGGAGTTGTAAAGCGAGAGCGGAGTGGCTTGTTCGGTTGTACTTTCTTTCAGAGTTTTAATTCAAAGTAGCTTTCTTTCAATAACAATGATGATGATGTGCATGATGAGGAGCGAGTAGTCAACCCACTTCTAGGGTCGGGGTGAGCCCGACGATAGCAATGTGAGGTAAGTGCATCAAAGGTATGACTTTTATGCGATTCCGTCTTCTACCCCATGCATGATCCTTTGCGAAAGTTAGGGAGATTCGTTATTTGCATTATTGAAGCGAAAGCCACTCATATTGCGAACTTGAATTACTCATGAATTGGATAGTAACGCTTAGGAATTATGCGAAAACCTCTAATCACCTAAGTGTTGATAACGAAAGTTATTTGACGGAAAGACATAAATGTTCATATTTTTAACATGAAACTTGCATTGTTATCGTTGTGGCATAAAACCCCGACTTTGGAAGCCTTTTAATTAATTAAATTCTTCATAAAAGTCTTAGTTTTGTTTCTGTTCATCTTCTCTCTCCATACTATTTTCTTCGGATCCTTTTTCGACAAATTGGTTACAAAAACAGTTTCTGTGACAAACATCGAAATCGACCTTAAGGGTCGATATCGAGTACTAACATCGATATCGAGGTCTCTGCTCGACGTCGACTTGCTGTTTTGTCTTCTGCAGGAACTGCGCTAGGAAATCGACCAGAACTGAGGTCGATATCGACCAGTATACTCGATATCGAGTGTCTGCTGAGGTCGAAATCATTGATCGTGAGTACAACAAAGGAAGCGCTGACCTACCTCCTCGTGGATTCGATCCTGAATTACCCTACTACTACAAAGGGAGGGGATTCTTGTATTATTTGTTTGGGACAGGGAGATAGTCTAGTTGTGCTTTATTTTATTCTCCTATTTTACATACACCTCCCCCTACCTATTCCGAACACAAGACAATGCTCAAGCTAAGACTTAGCAAACACAAGGTATAATATCAATGAGATCAAAGGAATAATGAATGAATCAAGGTTGTATGACCCGACAAAAGCGGCTATATGACTCGATAGCAGCAAGGAGGACTCGACAATAGCAAAGAAAGAACAAAAGGAAACTGATTTTGTGGAAAAAGAAGAGAAAAAGAATCAACCTTTGATGATTTACCTCTTTTTGATTAGTAACTCAAGTAAGGATGTTGTTGCCTGCAAAGGTAGGGTTTCAAGAATGTGTTTAGGAAAATGAGGAGCTTCGCTTAGGGGTGATTTCACCACAAAAAGGATCCCTTGATGTTTCTTGCACAAGATGAATCAACAATCAAAAAACAAACAACTTCTCTCTTTTTTTTTCTGATTTTTTTATACAGCAGCTCTAATGCATAAAAATTAAATAAAAATGCAAGGGAATTTCGGAAATTAATGAAATAATGGTGAAAGGAATAAAATTAGCCATTTAAAAGATAGAATTAGGGTTTGGGTTAAATTTGGCAAGTGAAATCTATCTAATCTTTGGGAGATATAGGATAGATATTACTTTCCTTATGAGAAATTTCAGAAAATACTATGGGTATTACATAGAAATAAAAGATAGATAAAACATAAAAGATAGAATCAGGGTTAGGGTTTT
The DNA here is from genome assembly GCA_963922045.1 of Persicaria maculosa. NCBI lineage: Eukaryota > Viridiplantae > Streptophyta > Magnoliopsida > Caryophyllales > Polygonaceae > Persicaria > Persicaria maculosa. The sequence goes on from OY998260.1 coordinate 30,904,215, forward strand.
CTTTGTTGCCGCCTAGGGTTTGCACTAAGAGGTGTTGTGCTTCAATGGATGAACTCGACAATAGGGCTTGATGTAGGTCACGGCTGGCCAATATGTCTAGGCTAATAGCAACCAACAAAAATCAGAAACAAAGGTTGGTAATAATCAAAATAAAGAATGTAGAAGTAAAAGACCAAAAATTGAAACTAGACTCTACAATTTTTTTTTTTGTGGTTTTTATGATGATCAAAAGAAAAGACTCAACTTTTGATGTAGATAACCTAAGCTCTGATGCCAATTTGATACGGGGTAAGCTGTAGGGTGGCCCGATCATCGACAATCAAGATTCAATTGCAAGAACTAAGGCAAGAAAAATGCAAGACTCAACAAGACTTGAAATTGATGATGAATGAAGAACAAGGTACGACTATAATTGTATGTAAAGGACTCGAAATATTCAAAGATGCAATGACACGATAGAAGGGTGAAGCGATCTATATAGAACAAGATGAAGACCCTTGGCTCGAAAGGCAAGAACCAACGCAAATGACTATATACTACAACAAAAAAGGTTATTAGCGACCAAAGTTTTAGTGACAAATTATTTCTCCTCGGTAAATGTAGTCTTTGGCGATGAACATAACCACTCCTCATAAAATGGCACATAAACTTTAGCGATGAATATATATTTCTTCCTAAAAGCAGTATTTAACGAAGAATTTTTCGATTCGTCGCTAATTGTTACAATATTGTTGTCATCTAAAGCATAGGGGCAATAACGAAAAAATTTGACGTTTTCATTGGGGAATATTTTCATCGCTAAAAATACATTTAATGAGGAAATTCCAATTTTTCGTTATATGTTTGGTGGAAATTTTGCAAACTCTGCCAAATTTGGTAGTGACAAATATTTGAATTTCTCGCTAAAAGTATGTGTTTCTTGAGAAATAAATTTGTCACTAAAAATATCAATTAGTGAAGACATTTCATTTTCGTAGTTATTTATTTGTGTGAAAATAAAGAAAACACTTCAAATTCAATGGTGAGAAAAGTTTAAATTCCTTGCCAAAAGTTTATATATTACGAGGAACATTTTTGTCCTTAAAACAACCATTTAGCAAGGAAGTCACTACTAGAAAAATGCAATCAGACATCTGTTGTGAACAGATGTCTTTCAAAAAAAATTTCGATCTTATTGTGCATGTAGTAAAAGATCAACTTTTTCACATCGGTTTTAAGCCGATATCTTTTCTTGGTTAAAACATCTATTTTATTTTGAATATAGATATAAATCAGCCCCTTAAATTTATTATCAACATGTTCACTTGTTGTAAAAGCCTCATTATTTTTCATTTATTAGCTTTTGAAGATGTCCACACCAAGCCTAAATTTTACATTTACATCACTATTTTTAAAATAATCAATGTATTAAAATAAAATAGATATCTTTTTATTATATTGATTTTGTGTATATTAATTTCATATATATAATTTGTGATTTTTTTATTGTTTTAAAATAATCTATCGTATGGAATATGTACATAACTGATGTAATAATATGATATAGACATCATTTTAGATTTTTATAAAGATGTTGTTGTTAGTAATATATATCAATTTATATAAATATTGCGATGTAAAAATATATGTTACACAATTATTTAGATGATTTAGACGATGTCTATAATGACGCTAACATCCGTTTTTATATAATGGTTCGATTTCATAGCTATTCAAGCACAACACTTTTCATATGTAATCCAATGTTTTACAAATGACGACATACTTTAATGAATATATATATATATATATATATATATATATATATTGAGATAAACGCGAAATCAACATTTACAAATGTTTTACAAATGATATGTACTTAAAAGATACACTTTTACAAATGATGAGTACTTTTAAATGATGGGTACAAAGGATAGTTTGGTAGCCCTCAAGATGATTGGACACACTTCCAAACACCAAAACTATGTAGTCTGGGCACCATACTTCGGCTGAGGCTTAAAGGAAAGATAGAAATAGTGCACGGAGATAAGAAACAATCTCATTCCAGCAAGGGTTTAACCTATCAAGATGTATAAGGAATCATATAATAAACTTATAATTGATTAGAGAGAAAAGAAAAAACTCGATAAACAAGCAAGACCTCCAACTCGGACAAAGAGAAATTGAAACTGAAGCAGCAGCAACAACAACACCTATGAGAGTGAGCAGATGCAAGAGTGTGACGGATCTCCAGCCATAGACGGATGTCGGATAAGGTAGATCTTACTTTTGAGACGTGGGGAGACAAAAACAAATAATCTTCTCTCTCCCATTCAAAGCCTCACAAACATACCTTTAAAAAAACTCATCAAAGCATAGTACCAAAAAACACCCATCAAACCATGAGTTAAAATAAAATACAGGAGAAAAAAAGGCATCAAAGCATAGCAGCAAAAATCTAATGTGAATAGGTATTGAAGAGTGGTTTACCTAAAAATCAGAGGAGTGGCATTCAAGGAGTGGTACCTGATGGCTGTTGATCTTGCACAATTGTCGAGCCTGGTCAAATGAGCCTCGTTTATAATATCCATTTTCAGCAAAAAAAATCCAAAATGATGAGTTATAGAAGGATCTACCATCCAGGGATAAAGCCAACAGTAAGAATAAGGTACAGAAATGGCAAATGCCAAATTATGAAGAGATGCTTGAATCTCAAGACAAAAAGTATGCTCCTCATGAATCTATATTTTCTGCTATGATAGATCTTTTTTTTTTATCATTTTTCAGGGATCTTTCTGGCCCCCTTTATAAAATCTTTCCAATCATATGGGATCTCAATCCCATATGATTGGAAAGATTATTCTAATAGAGTTATAATTTAATATCAATTACAATATAATTACATCAATTTATGGGTAGATATATTTCAATAAAAACTAATGAAGATATAAATAATTCTTTCCACCAAAAAATAATCTAGATATAATTAAAATAAAATCTATCAAATATTTATCCATTAATATTTTTGGTAATTGTGGCTATGAAATATTTTTTATTTATATGTTTATTAATCAACTAAAATATTTGTTTTAGTATTTTATATATAGATTTTGGAAAAAGTTAATTATGGCATAGGTATAAAAAAACTTATCTTTTTTTGTTATTACGGTAAAAGTTAGTTAAAATATTTTGAAAAAAAAAGTTGCTATACTATATATTTATTGCCACAAGAGTGCGGTTTTCTGTTGTTTGGTTTCTTGGGTTAATAGGGAGTTAATGAAATTAGGCCCATTTGCTAAACTAACCCACTTTTGGGAAAAGTTTGCAGGGGTTAATGAAATAGGGAGTTAATGAAATTAGGCCCATTTGCTAAACTAGAAAGTGGGTTAGTTTAAAGGGGGAGGGTTAACCTTTGTAAGTTAAGTAGAATTTGCATATTTACTCGCCATGTTGGTGGAGTCGGAATCTACACGTTTTTATTGATTATTTCAGGTAGATGTGGATCCTGATAAGGAACGAGGAGGCTCATGGATTAAGGAAGAGTCAGGAAGATGAAGCTACAAGAAGAGAATGGGAGCGGAATTGAAGTTCGAGAGCCTAAGTGAAGAACAAGTCAACAAAAGTTGTCGACCGACAAGCTGAACTTGTATCGCACTTTCTGGAGGCCTCGGTAGTCCGATTGACTATTATAAGCATGCGTTGGAAAGCTCTTTTCGAGAGCTACAACTTTTATTTTGATGTCGAGACCAAATTTATAACGGAAAAATTGCTAAAGACTGAACAGACGCGCCCGCGGCTCAAGAGGCCACACCCGCGGCCAGAACCTGGGCAGCCGACATTATATTTTGTAAAGGCCGCACCCGCGGCTTGGGAGGCAGCGCCCGCGGCCGTGCTGGGCCGAATCAGTGCCGAATTTATCCAATAACTCTATCTTTCCTTATTTGAACTCTATCTTTTAAGAACGTCTTCTAGGGTTTTAGGTCGGTGCTTAGTCTTATTTAATGGCTTGTTTTAGGTTGTTGTAGGCATCTAATCTTTTGACAATTTTTTGAGAATGGAGTGCTAAACTATTTTGTTTTGCCTATGATTTGAGACCCCGTTTGGTTGAATTGTGAGTTTTCTATTCTTGTTCTTATTTCCATCATATGTTTCATCTTCTTTGTGCTTGAATGTTTTATGGTGTTTGATTCTATCTCGATTGATCATTTTTTTAGGATCTCATCATCGCTAGGGTTTTGAATTGTTCGTTATGATTCTTAATCTTTCGTAGCAAACATGTTCTAGTGGACTTCGTTAGAAAGCTTGAATGTGTAGGAAGTTGACTATAGGTTAAATATTAGTTCTTTAGGGGATTGATATTGCTTTTAAGCTTTATACATCTTGAGACTTATTGCTATTCCTATGATTAAACCTTAATCCGTGTTAAGATTTCCTAGGAGTAAGGGATTATTAGAACTCATAGGGCTAATAATCTATTCAAATCAAGATAAGAATATTTGATTGGAAAAGGAAAAGAATTTGAGTAGTAAACAAGGATTGAATTCACCAAATAGGGTTGAGAATTGTAGGTGAAACTATCTCTTAATTATTGATTCTCTTAACTTGTTAATATTTCTCATTCTCAACCACTTCAAACTCATCTTTTCTACAAATTGATAAATACACTCTATATAGGAATACTTGATTCTATGTGGGATCGACCTTTACTTGCTCACTATACTAGTTTGTAGGTTTGAGTTTTCTTTTGATAGGATACACAACGATTTCGTCTTGTCAATCCCTGCACGAGTTATTGAGATCGATATCGACCCCCCAACCTCGATATCGACCACCCTGTGTCGACTGGCAGTCTTCTAAGCCAGTCGATTTCGTGCACTAACATCGATATCGACCTTCCCTTGTCAATATCGACTGCTGTTTTTGTCTCTACAGTTCTTCTGTTGCAGAAAGGATCGACAACCAAGGTCGACATCGAGCACGAAGGTCGAGATCGAGGCTTTTGGTCGACAAAAGACGTGAGCTTTCCGACGCTACTAGGATCCCACTGACCTGCCTCCACGTTGATCGATCCTGACTATATACCCTTCCACTACAACGGGAGGAAGTCTTGTAATTATTTTCATAGGCTAGTGTTAATAGGAGGAAATCGAGTTCTTAAACAAATATATATAATAGATGTAAACCGACTCCTAGCCTATGCAAATAATTACAAGACTTCCTCCCATTGTAGTGGAAGGGTAGTCAGGATCGATCCACGAGGAGGCGTGTCAGTGGGATCCTAGTAGCGTCGGAAATCTCACGTCTTTCTTCGACCAAAAGCCTCGATTTCGACCTTGGTTCTCGATGTCGACCTCGGCTGTCGATCCTTTCTACAACAGAAGACCTGCAAAGACAAAAAACAAGCAGTCGATATCGATAGGGAAGGTCGATATCGATGTTAGCAGACGGAATCGACTGGCTTAGAAGACTGCCAGTCGACACAGGTGGTCGATATCGACGTTGGGGGTCGATATCGATGTTTAGTAACTCAGCAGGATGACCGTCGTCGACTCAGAAAACTATCGACGTAACTCAGTGGTCGATATCGACGTCTGTGGTCGATATCGATGTCTTCTCCTGCAAGGCCGAAGACTTTAGGATGGATGAGGATTCGATGAACAGAAATAAAACAGTGGTTTTGATGAATTAACTTATATAAAAAGCAACTCCTAGGATTAGGGTTTACCACAACGTTAACCAATGCATGCGATGAGATAAATAAGACGGACAATTGCGCTATTTCACCCAAGAGACAAGCTTTCGTTGTACACCAACTCTTAGGATTACTCTTGCAAATAAACCTAATTGTCTCTACCAATTTTATGTTTATAACTCAAGTTGTTAGCATGAATCCCTTTTCTTTCGATTAGGACTAAACATAGAATCGTAGGAGATGATATAGACACAACGATATCAACATCTAACACTTACCTCAAGCACGCATGGCTAACGTCGGGCTCACCTCGACCCTAAGAGCTTTGGGGGACTACTCGCAGCTCATCATGGAACTCGTCTTTGATTGAAAGAAATAAACTTGCATTAAACTATGAACTCCGAAGCTTTACAACTCAACGTCGGCTTTCGCAAACACCAAACCTTAAAACTTCTCTCTAACTCTATTGAATGTAAGTGGATGTGTTGATTGATGATTAAATGCCAGCCAACTAGGGCTTTATTTATAGGCTACTAACCCTTGCTAGCCAAAGATTGTAACTTCTATCTAAACTATAGATTCTATCCAAACAAGTAGGATATATCTTTTATTTTGATAAAATTCTACTAACTTGATAAAACTTTAAGGTAAAAAGTAGATAAATCCCAGCTGCTATCTATCTATAGTTACAAGATAATCCGTGCTCCTTTGAGGATAGAATTTCCAAATTCGAGTCTCGAAATCTTGTCTATCTTCTGTCGAGATAAGGTCGATATCGACCAGGAAGGTCGATATCGATGTCTCTGTTCCTGCTCGACTTGTCCATCTCCACTCAGTGTCTATGTTGAGGTCGATATCGATGATGTAAGGTCGATATCGAGTGCTTTCCCCTGCTGTGTGATGGTCTATCTCGACACTTAGTTCTGTGTCGATGACTGTAGTCGATGTCGACGTTGTAAGGTCGATATCGACCTCTCTTCTGCTCTCCTTGGTTTCTTCGTTTTGACTCTGATTTCGCTCGAACTCCTACATGGTTAGCTCAAAACTTGTGCAGACTCTATTTCTTGTACATTAGCCCATTCTTACACAAGTTTATATTATTTTGAACCTTTTCTTTGGAAATCGAATGAAATATGAAGTCAAAAGATGCAATAAGAAGAGGTACAAATATGTACATCAAAACACCACATACTTAGACTTGCTTATCCTCAAGCAATAACCAAGCAATAACCAAAAGCAACATCATAAGTGGTAGCAAAGCAAAGCAAGTGAATTTAACGTCATAGCACATATTTAGGCGATCCATAGGGATATGCAATTTTTTGATCCAACCTTACAGGGATAATGTGTTTGCACTCAACTCTCATATGTTTAGGCTATGAAGATCAACTCTCAACTCAATTCCAAACACAATCTCATAAACATTGCAATTTATAAAAATCCACTTCGCAACCAATTATGAAAATGCAATAAGAACCATCAGGAGGACTTTCGCTCAATGGAAGACTTCAAAGAAGACTCCATTCGACGGGGTTGTAATGGGGCTTGGTATGAAATAAAAGGTATGGAATTATTTGGCTATGTGGTGCTTTTATAATTCGGGAATCAAGACTCCTAAAACTCAACACTTGCAATATCCAAACCATAACTCTTCAATGTTGCACTTTCCAAGCTCAATCTCCCATAATGTTCTTTTCCAAACTCAACTTTCCATAATATGCTCTAAAGATGCATTAAAAGATGTAAAACATACTATCAACCCTTCTTTCAAACTCTAATATGCCTCTAAAAAATATAACACTTGTATGAAATAAATAAAGGACTTAAGGAATTTGGCTCATGCACTATGTATATATATATATATATATATATATATATATATATATATATATATCTCTTTTTTCGGATTTTTTTTGTTTTTTTTATGAAAATAATAAATACTAAAAAATATGTGCATTTATATGGTGAGCCAAAAATTCTTTTACAAAATATGACAAGATGTAAATATGCACCAACCCATAATTTCCTTGCTCAAAACTAGACAATATACACTTTTCTTTCCACAAGGCATTAGTCCAGCCAATCTAAGTCTCAATTCCCAAATGGGGGTCAGGCTCAATTTGGCTAGGGATAATTTTATGGAGTTTGCAATTTCAGGCTCAGGCTAATTTTTCGGCTTCAAGCAGAGATAATGCAGTGCAGGTAAAGAAAGGATAAAAATGGCTTAAAAGATGCCTCCATCATTTAATTCTCGTAAACATAGACATATTTATGTATTGGTTTTGAATAACTATCACAATATTTAGAGATGCATAGGAAGAGTAAATTCACTCAAGAAAGCGGAGGGATTTTTGATGTTCTCCCTATAGGCCAAAATTCTCACAAGGACAATTTTTGTTGGATTTGCTTTTTATCCTATGATCATATGTGCTCAATTTCATCAAAAGTTCACAATCAACATAAAAATTTAAGGACTTAGGCTAAACCATCCAAATATGTCATAGGATTTACATGATCAAGTCATCTATTGAGTTTTCATCATAGGACATCTAAGTAGGGTTTAAATATAAACTTATATTTAAACATGCATTTTTTGTATTTTTGACATTTTTCTATTTTTTTGGATTTTTTGACATTTTATAAAAGTAAAACTAAGAACAAAAATTTAAACATGAATGCAATGCGAAGAAGAAAACCAAGTTATGACCATAAGACATGTTTTTCCCCCACCCCATACTTAAAATATATACAGTGTCCTCGGTGTATTAAAAAGAAGAACAAGGATAGAGAGAAACTCACAGCGCAACCTGCGGATTCAGGTCGATTTCCAGGTTATGTCGATGCCAGAAGTCGATATCTATGTCAGAGGTCGATGTCGACTGCATCTGTCGAAGTCGAGGAAGAAAATAAAGACAAGGGCTGCCTGTTGGGGGTCGATATCGATGATTATGGTCGATATCGACCTTTTTCGTTTTGTTCCCGAGTCCTCGATGTCGACTCTAGGAGATGGCTTGACTCTGGGGGGTCAATTTCGACTGGCGTGGTCGATTTCGACTGTCTCTGCAAAAGCTTCTTTTCTTCTTCATCGTTCCTTTTGCTTGGTAACCTGAAATCTTGGTTAGATTTATAGATAAAGCCATGAATTATCTCAGTCTTAAAAGCCAAAAGTCAAAATCCTAAAAACCATATATGAAAGAAAATCAAGTTTTATGTACAAGCTCTAGAATTTTGAGTCGCTAGGCCGACTTCTCCGTCAATTCTTCACGACCCTTTTATGTAGGGACCCTTCAAGCTTGAGCCTTCTCCTGGATCATCTAGGTCCTTTTGGTAGTATCTAAGCTCGGTGACCAAGGCTTCGTCATCGTTAGGTTCTTCTTTGGGCGCTTTCCTTCTCTTTCTTGACCTAACTTTAGCAATATAGGCAAACCATGGAGCTTTAACCCTCTTATTAGTTGAATTATCAATAATTGGCTTAATTGATTTATCAATAAGGGACAGAGGAGGGTTGGGAGTCATACCTGGGCTTACCTATTCGGGCCCGAAACAGAAATCTTCAGGCTGAGGGGTGGTCGATTTCGACCAAGGTGGTTCAATTTCGAGAGCGTTGGTCGATATTGACATGTGGGGTCGATACCGACGTCTGTGACCCCATACTTAAGCTCTTGGACACAGTCTGGCATACTCGATTTCGACGAAGGGGGGTCGATGTCGATGTTTTTAGTCGATATCGATTGGTTCCAGTCGATGACGACCCTGCTTGCTATTTCTATCCTCGCCAATAAAAATTTTCTAAGCTTCTCCTTAGCCGGCGAGAGGACTACTTGCTCCAGGTGCTTTGTTTCACTCATGGTCGGGTTGAAAGAGAATTCTATCACTTCGTTCCCTATAGTAAAGGTTAGTAATCCTCGACGTACATTGATATTGGCATCAGCAGCAGCTAAGAAAGGCCTACCAAGGATAATAGGCACTAGAGGATCTTTAGGCATCTCCAATACAATGAAATCAGTAGGCACAAAGAACTTACCTACCTTTACCGGAATGTCATCAACTATACATGTGGGCCTCACGAATGAGTTGTCAGCCATATAGAGTTTCATGTCCACAGGTTCTAGTACGCCAATGTTCACCTTTTGCCAAATAGAAAGAGGCATAAGACTTACACTTGCCCCTAGGTCACATAGGGCCTTGTAGCGATGTTGGCCAAGCCCCACGGTGATTGCAAACTTCCCTGGATCACTCCTCTTCTCAGGGAAGTCCATCTTTGAGCACTCCTCTGCGATCTCTGCCATGGATCTCTTCTTGCTAAGGATGTCTTTCAAGAATCGTACATAGGCGGGCGTCTCGCTTAGGGTTTCTGTAAGAGGGATAGTAACGTTAAGACCTTGAAGAATCTTTACAAAGCGCCTGAACTTACCTTTGGTGGGATCATCCAATGCTTTCGATGGGAATGGCAACGTCTTCTTTGGCGGAGGGGCCAAAACGGTGGTCGGAGGGGCCTGCGGAACATCGATGTCGATTGGGCTCTGGTCGATATCGACCGGAATGGTCGATGTTGACCTCTGTTGTGGCTCCAGAGGCTCTTCAGTGGCATCAACATCGACCAGTGGGTCGACCTGGTGGTCGATATCGACCTCTTCCTCGACATCGATTGGTCTGTCGATGTTGACTGGATCTGATGCTTTCTCCGATTCCGTTCGTGGCTTTTGTACTTTGTTGCCACTCCTTAATTGCATGGCTGCGACATGGCCCATCCCGGATTGCCCTTTAGGATTTGTAGTGGGTTGCCCATGGAATGTTCCGGACGGTCTAGGGATTTATGCCGCCAATTGACCCAGTTGGGTTTCTACATTCTTTTTCCAAATATCCCTCTCCCCAATCCTTGTGGTAAGGTGATTAATTTGAGAATAGATTGCATTGTTGGATTGATCATTCTTAGCCTGATTCCGCCTGATTTCATCTAGCACAAGTTGTAGATCATCCTTCCGTTGGTCCCTCTCCGGGTGCCCAGGAGCTCTATAAGGCGGGGGTCCCTAGGGTTAACCGGGTTCCTTTGTGGTTGATGGAACCTTTGATCTCCCCAATATTGGTGATTGGGACCTCTTATGTAGCGCGCCTCTTGGTGAGTCTTCGCTAGTTGTACTTGTTCAGCAAGGGGGCACTCGATGGTGGTGTGCCGCTGCGATCCGCATTCAATGCAATCTTGGTTCGCTGAAAGGAACCTCACTTGCTTTTGGAGCTTTCGAAGTTGATCTCTATGGAATTGCTCCCTTACGTCCGGATCGATTACCTTGGAGGGTTCATATAAGGGCATAGATGGGGCAGGCCTCGATGATGATGGTGTGTCGGAAGCCTCAGGAGTCCCATATGTGTTGTCGAACTCCACCAACCTCTCTATGGTCTCCCAAGCCTCTTGTGGAGCGAGTTCAAGGTAGCCATATGGGGTGTAGGTGTTGATCCTCTCCTCGGTTGCAGCATCAAGATCATTGTATATAATCTCCTGAATCACGTACGGCGGTTGGCCATGCGTCGGGCATGATCGTAATAGGTCCTTATACCTTTCCTAAACAATCGCCAGAGCCTCACCAGGCTTTTGTTTGAAAGCCGTGATTTTCTGTCGGATCAACGCGGTCTTAGAAGGAGGGAAGAACTTGTTGAGGAACGCGTCCTTGACTTCATTCCAGGTGCGGAGCGATCTTGGGGCTAAGCTCTCCAACCACTGCAATGCTTTTCCTGTAAGGGACCAACGAAAAGCTTTTAGTTGGACATATTCAAGGCTCTGTCCATCAGCAATAGTATCACAAAGGTCTAAGAAGGTTGATATATGTGCCATAGGGCATTCATTAGGTTTTCCTTCATATTGATGCCTTCTTATTTCAGTAAGGATGTTAGGTTTAATTTCAAAATTAGAGGCAGGGATAAGAATCGCCGATTCAGGCACTGTGAGCGCTGGATGCATATATTGCTTGGCATTCCGAGGGAGGGCATTGATTTGGGCTTCTATTTGCCTTCGGCCTTCCTCCTCCCTATCTGCAAGCTCCTTAAGTGCCACCTCTCTAGTTGTTAAGTCCTCAACCTGCTTCCTTAGTTGCTCAATCAACTCAGCCTGGTTCACGTTGTCTGCCATGATTCTTTGAGCTTGGGCTCTTAGATATAAGTAGCGTTCAGGGTCGTCTACTCCTTCGAATTCAGGTGGGCGATCAGCGTGTCGCATACACCTGCAAAACCAAACTAGATAGAGACGAGAGATAGACTACTAGGGCGCGATTAATTGCCTCCCCGGCAACGGTGCCAATTTGTTAATAGGAGGAAATCGAGTTCTTAAACAAATATATATAATAGATGTAAACCGACTCCTAGTCTATGCAAATAATTATAAGAATTCCTCCTGTTGTGGTGGAAGGATAGTCAGGATCGATCCACGAGGAGGCGTGTCAGCGGGATCCTAGTAGCGTCGGAAATCTCACATCTTTCTTCGACCAGAAGCCTCGATTTCAACCTTGGTTCTCGATGTCGACCTCGGCTGTCGATCCTTTCTGCAACAGAAGACCTGCAGAGACAAAAAACAAGCAGTCAATATCGACAGGGAAGGTCGATACTGATGTTAGCAGACGGAATCGACTGGCTCTAAAGACTGTCAGTCGACAAAGGTGGTCGATATCGACGTTGGGGGGTCGATATCGATGTTCCGTAACTCAGTAGGATGATCTTCGTTGACTAAGAAAACTATCGACATAACTCAGTGGTCGATATCGACGTTTGTGGTCGATATCGATGTCTTCTTCTACAAGGTGTTAGCTTTTTATCGGCAAAGAAAGGCCGAAGACTTTAGGATGGATGAGGATGCGATGAACAGAAATAAAACAGTGGTTTTGATGAATTAACTTATATAAAAAGCAACTCCTAGGAATAGGGTTTATAACAACGTTAACCAATGCATGCGATGAGATAAATAAGAGGGACAATTGCGCTATTTCACCCGAGGGACAAGCTTTCGCTGTACAGCAACTCTTAGGATTACTCTTGCAAATAAACCTAATTATCTCTACCAATTTTATGTTTATAACTCAAGTTATTAGCATGAATCCCTTTTCTTTCGATTAGGACTAAACATAGAATCATAGGAGATGATATAGACACAACGATATCAACATCTAACACTTACCTCAAGCACGCATGGCTAACGTCGAGCTCACCCCGACCCTGAGAGCTTCGGGGGACTACTCACACCTCATCATGGAACTCATCTTTGATTGAAAGAAATAAACTTGCATTAAACTATGAACTCCGAAGCTTTACAACTCAACGTCAGCTTTCGCAAACGCCAAACCTTAAAACTTCTCTCTAACTCTATTGAATGTCAGTGGATGTGTTGATTGATGATTGAATGCCTGCCCCCTAGGGCTTTATTTATAGGTTACTAACCCTTGCTAGCCAAGGATTGTAACTTCTATCTAAACTATAGATTCTATCCAAACATGTAGGATAGATCTTTTATTTTGATAAAATTCTACTAACTTGATAAAACTTAAAGGTAAAAAGTAGACAAATCCCAGTTGTTATCTATCTATAGTTACAAGATAATCCGTGCTCCTTTGAGGATAGAATTGCCAAATCCGAGTATCGAAATCTTGTCTATCTTCTGTCGAGATAAGGTCGATATCGACCAGGAAGGTCGATATCGATGTCTCTGTTCCTGCTCGACTTGTCCATCTCCACTCAATGTCTATGTTCAGGTCGATATCGATGATGTAAGGTCGATATCGAGTGCTTTCCTCTGCTGTGTGATGGTCTGTCTCGACACTCAGTTCTGTGTCGATGACTGTAGTCGATGTCGACGTTGTAAGGTCGATATCGACCTCTCTTCTGCTCTCCTTGGTTTCTTCGTTTTGAGTCTGATTTCGCTCGAATTCCTACATGGTTAGCTCAAAACTTGTGCAGACTCTATTTCTTGTACATTAGCCCATTCTTACACAAGTTTATATTCTTTTGAACCTTTTCTTTGGAAATCGAATGAAATATGAAGTCAAAAGATGCAATAAGAAGAGGTACAAATATGTACATCAAAACACCCCATACTTAGACTTGCTTGTCCTCAAGCAATAACCAAGCAATAACCAATACCTACAATATGAAGTAAAAAGTAGATAAATCCCAGTTGCTATCTATCTATAGTTACAAGATAATCCGTGCTCCTTTGAGGATAGAATTGCCAAATCCGAGTATCGAAATCTTGTCTATCTTCTGTCGAGATAAGGTCGATATCGACCAGCACTACTAGAATTGTTTTCATAGACATCGGATGATTAACATCAGTCAGAAAAACGCATGATGTTAAAAAATATATATAACATCGGTTTATCAAATTTTGATGTGAAAAATAAAATAGACATCGCCTTATTTTATTGACCGATGTGAAAAGTGTGTTTCTGGAAAAAAAATTAAGGCGCGGAATTGAAATCCGAACCAAGTAAATTCCCGCTCACCTTGAATACGGGCGGGCGGATCTCAAAATTTCCAACACTTAGAATATTTCCTAGAAATTTGTACTTGTTTCTTAAATTCATAAAAATACAATCCCAATATCCCCAACACTTAGAAAAAAAATTGAATTGTTTGCCAAAAAAAACATATAATTATACTTAGAAAAATTAAAAGGAGATACATCACCACTCCCGAATCTTTCCTCCTCACATCCCACATCCCGACTCCTTCCTGTTCACGTTCACTGCGAGACGTTCCTCCTCCACTCTTGCCTTCCATGTAGGCTCTACGACCGTCAAACTCGAGGTGGCTGCGGTGGCGCTCTTCATGGTCAGTCCGATCTCTTCGGGTCGGCTTTCCTCACACCATTGAACCCGACCGGTGAAATCCCTTTTTCATTGTCGTCTCTTCTCTCTGGCTGTCGAACCAGAGCTCGACTTCTCTTCGTGCTAGGTTGTTTCTCTGTCAAACAAGGAACTCGGCCTTCTCTTCATGGTAGGGCGCTTCTCCGCCTTCAATTTTGAAAATTTTTGATTTAGGGTTTATGCGAATTGGTTAGATTCAGAGCCTTGTGGCTGAAATTGATATTCATTTTCTATTTAAGGTTTCTTTAGGTTTGAATTACTCTCTAATTTAGCTAATCAAACTAATTTGTATTGTAAAGTTCTTGGAATAAGAGTAATCAGCCCCCTTTTTTTTAATTCCTAGAGCAGTCGAGGTTTTTTTTTTAATTGACGATGCATTAGGATAGTATGCTGATTTTAATTCAATTTGCACTCAGACTGGTGTATAGTTAGTTTGTTTGCATCTATTATTCTTATTCCATTAGCTGGATTATGACTACCCGTACAAGGCAGAGATATACTAATTTGGGGCTTTATCAGGTGTTCTCTACTTCTCTGATTTTGGGGCTTTCATACTGAAGAGCAAGGTTCTCCTTTTCTAGGTATGAAATTCCTCTTTCTAATTTTCAATTTTTGTGATTTAGGGTTTGTTCCTTCCTAAAGTAAGTGAGTTATTTGGCTTTGTGGTTTGCTTGATTACTGATTTTTACCTAGTTTTATTTTTCCCTACTCTACAATGTGGATTCGAACCTTGTCTTAGCTTTAAAATCCATACAACGTCCTTTAATTTCAAATTCCGACCCTTTCTGACCAAGAACCTATCATCTGGCCAGTTCGGCCTGTTCAATTTGGGAGCAAAGGAATATTTTAGGATATTTCTATATACAATTTGTGATAGACGAAAACCTTAAAAATAAGGGCATGCAATCACCTGACCAAGATAATGGGATGTCAAAATACAAGATGGAGTACATGCTAACACGTTCCATAGTAGAGAGGCACCAATTATTTTTATTTTGAAAAAGATAATGAAAATAAGCAAACCATGTGCATCACAGTGAAAATTTCAAATCATAAGAACACTGTTAAGTATTCCTTAGACTGCTATTTGTTTGGTTTTGTGATCTTCTTGATATATGTTTTAGGAGGCTCTGCATGCTAAAAGACTTATTTATTTTCTATAGGCAATTTTCTTTTACAAACTTGCTTTTCACTTCAATCCACAATGTGTTGAACTTGCTTTTACGAACTTGCTAAAAGACTTATTTTGATTATCCAAACAATATTTACGAACTTGTTAGTTTTATGTGTTGTACTTCCTATGCATTGAAGTTGTTTTTGCTTTAAAGCAAAAAAATGTTTAAAAGGATCATCTAATTGAAACGATTGTGTTCCTCCAAATCAAAGTGATAGGCTGGTAGGCCAGTTACCAAGATTCTTTTGATGGCTATATACTTATACACAAAATATTGTTTGGATAATCCTTTCTTTCTTTGATCAGATCAAATAGAACTCTCATGTTATACAAAAGCAGTTCTCTATTGTACAAAGCAGTCCTTCCATGTATTTTCTTTTACAATAGGGTACTATCTCCGACCTTCTGATTTTCTCGATTTGATCTGCTGACAAACCCAAGCAACATGTTTCCATCTTTGACACTAAGTGATCAAAATCTTGATGGAATTGAGAGAAACGAACAAAATACTCATCCCACAAACCACCCTTTTATGTCACTGAATAGAAAAAATACGAATGAGTACATACATGGTTGCCGAGCTTATAAACCAATTTGTCTGGCGTAAATTGATTTTGATTCATCATGCCTAAGTTGCTTGATGGTTCACTCTTCTGACTGTGATTGATCTTTTCAAAGGGAAAATTAGAAATCTATTCACGTATGAAGCATTAGAAAATGTGAGATGTATTGGGATGTGAGATGCCTAAGCTGCTTGATTTAGAAAATGTGAGATGTCTTGAGATTGATCTTTTCAAAGGAAAAATTTGAAAATGAAGCATTTTAATGATAAGCTTAAAGATAGAAAAGGCCAAAATGGTATTTAAAAAGATCGATATTTCTTTTAGGTGAGTTTTAAGGTAAAAAATTCTTAGTGGGCAAAAAGCTATGTCTACATCTGATATATTAAATTATTCGTTACTACTCATTTGTTGTTTCCCTTTCTCTACTTTCACTTGGTGATAAAAATGTATCCTTGAACTTTTAATCTTTGTGGTTTATTGATGTTGGCTGTTCATGAGGGTCAGGCAGTGACTAAGTCTGTTACAAGGTTTATGATAAAGATGTTCAACTATTGCATTAATTTCTTGTCTTCTTTAGCTCCGAAGCTAGTGCTAATTCTCCCTAGGTCGTTGAGTTTCATTTATCTATGAGAAATAGCTCGATTCCTTTTTGCTTTACCTATATAAAAATATCCTTAACTCACAGCTGTTTGCTTATGCATACTACATAAGCTGTTCTGCTACTAAGCTGTTTGTATTATTGTTTTGGAGTATAGCTTCCCTATCTTGTGTTCACTCAGATAAACATGTGGCATTTAGTTGTACGAAAGCATTAAATAGAGTTTACAAGGATGATCTTATATATTTATTTTTGGAAATATATTGTAATCTTGGAGTAAGGTCAATTACTATATTGCCGTTTAGCTATTGAATTATTTATAGTCTCTCTATATTGTAATCTTGTTGGATTTGTTCAGATGTGAATTTTGAATTATATTTAATTTTCTAATCAACCTTCCAGGTACTTTAGTGGAATATTGGAAATCTCGGTCTCTTGGTCAGCAACCACTCACCTTTTTTCAAGAGGTTAGTAGAAATAGTATGCTAAGGACTTGGGTAATAATATTCTCATCATTTTAATATTTCAACTGTCTATGAGCTAGATTCATTGCCTTTAGTTAAAAGGTAAGAACTGAGGCTAATGCATGGTATGGTAGTCGTGGTAGGGTGCTTCTCCCCACTCCTTTCCTTGTGACTCTCTCTATACATAATTGAATTATTCATTCAGCATTACCCCGATTGTACTTGTATTCTTTTTTTTTGTTGATCATGTTCAACAACTGATGAATTTGTTTCATATATGTTCCTCTAAAGTGAACTTATGAATTTGTTTCATATATGTGCTTCTCCCCCCTTCTTTCCTTGTGACTCTCTCTATGAATTTGTTTCATATATGTTCAACAACTTATGAATTTGCATCTTCGGGTAAGATACTAGTAAAGTCAATTCTAACTAGTTCTAATTACCTATATATGGGTTTGAGGTGCGTGCCTTTTAGTACACTGCATAGAATTACTTTAATTCTATGCTAGGTTGTTTCTACCACTTGTGGTGGTTATTAACTCATTCTTCATCGTCCTCTGTTTTCCCAGCAATGGATAAATCTTGGATCTATGAAGATAGGTTTAGTTTAGCATACGAATTGGGGTTGGAATCCTTCATCAATTTTGCTAAAGAAAATACTAGTAACGCTAAGAAAGTTCGATGTCCTTGCACAAAGTGTGTCAATTTTAAGAAGAAGTCATTTAAGAAAATTAGAGAACATTGTAACCGATTTGGTTTTTGCTTGGGCTATACAAACTGGATTTGGCATGGTGAACCTGCTTTGTCCCCGTCCGGTGGAACACCTCAAGATTTCAGCCACGCTCGTTCTGAGGTAGTCGACATGTTTGAAGCGGCATTTGAGGAAGGCGATTATGATGAGGATTCCATCGAGTTTAGAAATTTCGTTGAAGATGCACAAAAACCCTTATTTGATGGCAGTGAGCACTCTAAGTCAGATGCACTTGTTAAACTTCATAGGCTGAAAGCGAAGTTTGGATTGAGTGACACTTGCTTCACCGAAGTACTTGAGGTTGTATCCTCTTTACTTCTGAATGGAAATGTGTTACCTCAAACACTATACGAGTCAAAGAAAACACTCAACACGTTAGGCTTTGAATATGAGAAAATACATGCGTGTCCTACGATTGTATCTTGTATAGGAATCAGTATGCTGGAGAAAAACGTTGCCCTACATGTGGTCTCTTTCGTTGGAAGTTGAAGAGAGATCAAACTGAAAAGGAAGGGCAACCAGCAAAGGTGTTATAGTATTTCCCTATTATTCCTAGACTTAGGCGCTGGTTTAAAGATCCTGAAACGGCTGAACTATTGACTTGGCATGATGGGAATCTAAGTACAGAGGGTTACATGCGTCATCCAGTCGATTCCCCTACTTGGCGGTTGGTTGATTACAAGGACCCCGACTTTGCTGCTGAAGCAAGAAATCTTAGATTAGGGTTGTCAGCTGATGGTATTAATCCTCATAGCAACATGAGTAGTAGATATAGCTGTTGGCCTGTGCTATTGGTGACCTATAATCTTCCGCCATGGTTGTGCATGAAAAGGAAGTTCATGATGTTGTGCTTGCTGATTGGTGGCCCAAAGCAGCCCGGAGTTGATATCGATATCTATTTAGAGCCATTGATTGATGATCTGCAGAAACTATGGAAGGGTGTGAGTGATGTATATGATGCATATAACAAAGAATTCTTCACCCTTAGAGCTGTCTTGTTGTGGACCATTAGTGATTTTCCTGCTTATGGAAACTTATCGGGGGCTACCACTAAAGGATACAAAGCATGTCCAATATGTGGTGACAATACTACTGCCATATATCTACCACATAGTAGGAAGATGTCATATGGCGGTCATCGCAAGTATCTACCTCGCCATCACCCATACCGTAGGCAAAGGAAGGCTTTTAATAATCAGCAAGAATGGGAGGATGAGCCATTACCACAAACAGGAAAGGAAGTGTTGTTGTCAGTTGAGCGTATTAATTATGTGTTTGGGAAGAAAAAAAAGAAGAACTTGACTCAAGAAGCTACTTGTTGGAAGAAGAAGTCTATCTTTTTTAATTTGGAATATTGGGTGTGGTTGCATGTTCGGCATTGTCTTGATGTGATGCACATCGAGAAGAATATTATGGAAAGTTTGATTGGCACCTTGTTAAACATGCCATTCAAGTCAAAGGATAATGTTGCGGCTCGTCAAGATATGGTTGAGATGGGTGTGAGGCTTGATTTGGGTCCACAAGTTGGGGTCAAAAAAACATACATTCCTGCTGCCCCATATACTATGTCAAGGGCCGAGAAGGTTGCAATGCTAAGTTCTCTGCAGGGCATGAAAGTTCCTGATGGTCATTCCTCAAATATAAGAAATCTAGTGTCCATGGGTGATTTGAAGCTATATGGGCTAAAATCTCATGACTGCCACGTTCTTATGCAACAACTCCTTCCCGTGGCCATTCGTTCTGTGCTTCCAAAACATGTGCGGATAGCTATAATGCGATTGTGCTTCTTTTTCAATGCCTTGTGTACTAAGGTGATAGACGTGTCGATTCTGGATAAGCTTCAATCAGACCTAGTGCTAACATTGTGTGAGTTTGAGAAGATCTTCCCTCCATCATTTGCTGATATAATGCTACATCTAACGGTGCACTTAGTTAGAGAAGTTCGCTTATGTGGACCTATGTTCTATAGATGGATGTACCCTTTCGAACGGTTCATGAAAGTTTTAAAGGGGTATGTGCGCAATCGTTTACATCCCGAGGGTTGCATAGCGAAGAGTTATATTGCTGAAGAATCAGCCGAGTTTTAGGGTAGTTTCAAGCAAGATTGTGTGCCAATTGGAATCCCTAAGGATATCAGTACCCTCTCATGCCCACTTTCAGCCCCTAAACTAAGGCAACTGGATGAAGAAGAACGAAATGCCGCGCACCTTCATGTGTTATCTAACAATGCAGAGGTAGACCTATATAAGCTGTAAGTGCTTATGGAACATCTTGTTTTCATTATTATTTCTTTTTGATATACTTTTTACACCACTAAATATTCCCTTATGTGTGAAGAACACATAAGAAACTTGTGCAGCAATTGTACGAAGGGAAAAAAAAAGAGCAAACAATGGCTCCAGGATGAGCATAATCGTACCTTCGCTAATTGGTTTAAAGCAAAGGTATTGTGTGTTGTAGAGATAATACGACAATGCCAATATATGGTTCATTTATGCAAAGTGGTAACAACATTAACTTGTGTGGCTTTATAGGTTGAGGCTGAAATTGAGAACCCTAGTGGTGTTTCAAAAACATTAAGATGGTTGGCTGGAAAACCAAGTTTCACTGTTTTTACCTATGAAGGTTACCGGTGCAACGGTGTTAAGTACTTCACAAAACAACGAGACAACTGTAGAGCTGTCCGAAATAGTGGTGTCATGTTAATTGCCAACACTATGCAAGTAGCTAGTGCCAAGGATAAAAACCCGGTAACTAGTGACATGACGTTTTATGGGGTCATTCAACAAATTTGGGAGCTGGATTACTACGACTTTAAGGTTCCTTTATTATTGTGTCAATGGGTAGAAAATGACAGAGGGATTAAGCAAGATGAGTTTGGTTTCACTTTAGTTAACCTTAATCGACGGGGTCATAAAAAGGACGAGTTTGCCTCCATAGCTCAAGTGAAGCAAGTCTTTTATGTTGAAGATCCCCTAGACACAGAGTGGTCTGTTGTTCAAAGGACTCCAAACAAGGACTATCGTGATTCCGTATATGAAGATGATATAGAAGACGGTTGCATGGAACACCAACCATTTTCAGTTGAAATACCTTTGCCTGGTGATGTGGATGAGGATGAGGGTCATGTCACTTATGAGAGAGATAATGTGGAGGGAGTTTGGATTGACTAATGATGGGTCTAACTGTTTGTGCATGTATATGGTTTCTGTATAATATCTAGTGGCAAGCGGGATTTTTTGTATTTTGTAGCGAGCTTATAGTATGGCTTACTTTATTGTATTTATAGTGATCCCGCGGTATGGTTCACTTTTATCATTTAATCTTCTCCTTGACAGTTAATATATCTATGTATTAAGCAAAAAAAATGTGTTTTTTCTATCGTATTTCATTTGTTGTCTAGGCTTACACATATATTTTCATTTATGCATTTGAATATAAATCTAATCTTGTGTGCACTCTTTTCCAAAGGTTTTAGTCCACAATGGTTTCTAAGAAGGGGAAAGCTGGACATAAGAGGACAAAGACAGGTGATGATAAGAAGGCATCCAAAAAGAGTCATGTCGAGGACTCTACCCATGATAGTACAGGTGTACATTTGGAAGCTCCTTCAACTGAAACAGCTGCTACAACCGACACAGTTAAGACAAGAGGTAAAAGAAGTGTTGTCAAAATGTATAAGGTCCTAGTGAAGAAAGCAACCAACAAAAAAGTGAGTGTCAAGTACAACAAGCGGGGAAATCCATGTGGGAAGACACGAGCTGCACTACAATCTTATGTTGGCATGCTTGCTCGGACAATGGTGCCTATCAATATTGAGAGCTGGCCCAAGGTAGGTGCAGATCTGAAAGAAAAGCTGTGGAAAGACATTCAGGTATGCGTATTACATATTTTCCCTTCTTGATAACCAAATAGCTGTGAATAATGGTTTTATTTTTAGTTTATGGGTAACGAAATTAAATGTACTATATTTACCTCTTGTATATATAGGATACATTCAAGGTGGTCCCGGAAAGTCGTAGATTGATCTTATCTTCTGCGGGGTGAAGTGGAGACAGTTTAAGACCTACCTCACAAACGATGAGGTGCTTCCGCATTGTGGAAATAAGAAGAAAATGAGAAATCCACCAAAGAAGTATGCATTTATCGGCAAGGATGTTTGGAGGGAATTTGTGAAATCAAGATGTACAGATGAATGGATGGTAAGGTGTCTTGTTTCAAATTGGATTGAGTGGCATTCTATTTGATTGTTTGCTGAAATTTGTCATTGTCTTTCTCTCAATTTGTGTGATTATGTCCTGACATTACATGCCATACGCCACTCGGTTGCTTAGATGAAAGTTCTCAATGCATGTGCTTTGTTTGTTTTTTTTTTCTGTAATTTGTGCTGAACTTGTCTCTTGTTAGTTAAATTGGAATCCCACAGTCTTCATTTCGTTTCCTTGTTCTTCTGTTCGATCATATGAAATCCACTGCCTGTTCATGTGAAATCCATCGGTCGGAAATCCTCATGTTCTTGCTTTTTCTTTGAGAGCGGGATGGTAAATTAAATAAATTAGAATGTTAAAGGTTTTGTTGTTCATCTGGCTGATCTCCTTACCATTTCCCTGCATTCATTGTAACTTGCGTCTTTTCAAATTTAGCTTATTAGCTATGGCTGATCTCCTTAGCATTTTGTATGTAGGAGAAGCATAGAAAACAAAGCGAGGTCGTCAAGAAAAGGAGGTATCATCACAGGACATCGAGATCGGGTTACATTGGAGTAGAGGAAAAAATGGTTATTTTCTATTAACACAACCAATCTCTATTATTTGGACTCTGTCATATTGCCTAATGCCCTTTGTTAATTATCTGTAGAAAGAGGCTCAGGAAGTGGGTAGTGATGATGAGGTAGATCGTCTAGTTATGTGGAAGAAAGCCCATGTGCCTAAAGATGGAAACGTTGATGACGACTTGAAACCAATACTTGAGAAAATTGTAAGCTCTAAGTGCTTTTTTAGTTTGGTTGAAAGATATAGTCCATGCTTACTAGCTAGTTCTAATATTTGGTACGTACTTGTATTAGGATGATTTATTGGAGAAGCAAAAGAATGGTGAGCTACTTGTTGAAGGAAGTAATGATATACTCACCCAAGCATTAGGAAACCCGGAGCACTCGGGTAGGGTGAGAGGTGTTGGAGGCTTTGTAACTCCGACAAACTACTTCGGACTCCCAAAGCAAAGAAGAATTCATATCACAAAGGCAGAGTTGTTGGCTCAAGACAAAGAGCGGGAACTGGAGCTGCAAAAAACAAAGAAACTGCTCGTTGAGCATGAAGCAAAGACGCAACAGTTAATTGCACAAGCTTTGGCTGATTTTGAAGCTCGTATGGTGAGTGGAAAATGCAAAGACAAAACTACAGAACCTGAGGCAACACCTGTAATGACCCCTTTATCTGATAAGGGTAGTCACTACGACATCACCACCTCGTTGGACACTGGTGATTGTCTCCCGCGTCCTCCATCGTCAACGGTAATTAAGCATGTACCTAAATTTATTTTAGTGCCTACATTTATACAACTTAAATGTATTTCTAACTGTCATTTACCGTTACTCATATGCTCAAGAAGGGCAATGACTTCTATGAGTTTGCATTGGATGACATCAATAATGTGGTCACTTTTGGTACTGTTTTGGGAGGCGACGGGCTGACCACTACAATTCATGGACGACCATGGCCAGAAGGGTGTATTAGAGCCTCCATAGTTGGTGAGATTCAAGGTGATGAACCACTTCCATACCCCATTCCAGACGCAACAATTTTATTAGTTAGAGATGCTGTTGGGACGACTGTGGCGTGGCCTGAGAAGTGGGTACTTCAAAGTATGCCATTGAAGCCAAGGAAAAAGTCAAAGGAACAAAAAAAATTGTTTAATGAGGCTGAGATACCAACATCTGTGCCTAAGAGGTGCAACCTCTTATACAAACATGCTACGGTCACAATGAGAGAGACTTGTATGTCCATTACGAAGGCGTTAGATGAAAAAGTATTTGGTGTGCCCAAGCAGCTTGTTGTGTTGCGAGAGAATGTGATAGATATGTTGGAGCTTAAATTGATTGGATCTGGAGTGATAGATGCTTATATGGTGTAAGTGGAGTTTTCTGTTTTCATCCTACTTCTTACCATGTTAGTTTCATTTGTCAATCACAAATACTTACTGATGATGCCCTTTGCTAATAGGTACTTGCATGGTCTTATTCGTAAGGAGGACGAGTTGGATTTGTATGGTTTTATTGACTCAGGAGCTACCTTTCAGTGTACAAGACCTGGTTTTGTCCCCTACTTAGTCCAACGACTGAAACAAGGAAGCAGTGACCGCATACTCATGATACCACACAATCCGGGGTAAGTATTCTCTTCTCCATTGGGTTTGTATTTTAGCAAGATTTATAACTAGTACTGTTCTGAAATATAATCGATAAGGTTGCCAATTGAAACATGCAATTCAATATTTATTTTAGCCACATTGGGTTTATATGTAATTCAATGTGTCTATGGTTGAACTGGTGGATTGCAATCAGTGTATGTTCAAAATATTTTAATCTTCTTATATATATATATATATATATATATGTGTGTGTGTGTGTGTGTGTGTGTGTGTGTGTGTGTGTGTGTGTGTGTGTGTGTGTGCAGGCAACACTGGATCTTAACCGTCATTTGGGAGGGTGACATCTTAATCATTGATTCCATGGCTAGACCATCTCCTTATAAAGATTGGGAAAACGCAGTGAAATTGTAAGTAAACCATTTGGGATTGGCAATGAATTCGAATTCATTTTCATCGACGCGAGTTTCTTATAACTAAGTTCATATTCTTCGATCCGTAATGCCTAAGAAAGTTTCAATTGTGTTTTCATGATGCAGAGCTGTTAAGGAATACAACGTTGAAATGGGTAAGGGTGCAAAGATGCCTAAGGTGACACGCCTCTACGTAAGTAACTACTTGCACATGTCTTGTTTTAGATTGATGTTAGATAAGGTCTAATATTCTCAGTTAGCTCTTATATGTACATATGCAATGTATTTGTACGGTGCACCTGCGCAGCCTGGTGGATATGAGTGTGGGTATTATGTGATGCGATTCATGAGAGAGATCATATTCGATGATACCCTCTGTTTCCATACGGAGGTATGTGTATTAGTTACTAATTAGTTGTTAGTTAAGAAACTTTGTTTTTTACTCGTCATGATAATACTCCATTTTATTGGGTAGTGGGTTGTGCGAAGGAATCGCAAATCCTATACTCAACAGGAGGTTGATGAAGTGCGGATTGAACTTGCTCACTTCCTTTGGAGCTTGATATAGACAAGCCAACTCCCAGCTGTTGATGGTCATAATTGGAGGTAAATGGACCTTTTTTTGTGAAGACTAGGTATAGCTAACTAGAATCAAAACCTATGAATTTAGTCACAACCAAACATAGTTGACTTGGTGGTCTTTTGCAACCTACTTGCTAGCTCTGTAATTATGGTAATGCAGGTGTACACTTGTGGTCTAGCTTTTGCAACTTACTAGGCCCATTAAACACCTTAGCTAGCTATGGTAAGTGTTGGGGGTCCTTAGCAATTTTTTGAATGATGCTAGTCATGTGGTTTGTTGCATTTTGTAGCCTAACAGTTGTGGTGGATGTATGTTGGTGGATTATGTATTGAATATGGTGAATGTTTGTTGGTGGATATCTTGAATGTGGTTAATGCATGTTGTTGGATAATATTTTGGTTGTAATGAACAGGTGTGTTTTAACGCGTGAAATATATAGCTAATAACTGAAAGACATCGAACATACTAACAAAAAGGCGATGTCTATTTTTGTACATATGTCGACCGCAAAGACACAAAACGATTTCAGAGGCCTCGAATATATCCAAACTGCAATGCTACATGATGTAAATAAGAAACACTTGCGTCATTAAACTGGTATAAACCGATATCTTACAACATAAAAACATCGTTTTTCAACTGAAAAAACGCTTTCAAAATACACTAATAACATCGACTACAAAATATTCGATAGGATACATTATATTTATATAAATTAATATCATAAATTTATAAATGAATAAAGAGGGCATACAAATTAAATAATGTAAAACCGATGTGTATAGACCCATAAAACATCTCTTTTAAAAAATTTAGTGATGTTAATGTCAACTTTGTTATTAACCTACATTGTTTGAAACATCTGGAAATGCAAAATAACAATGGTTGAACATTAGGTTCATCATCCAAAACGTAACTATGTCAACGTATTTAAATCGTTATCAAACTTAAAAACGATGTTATAAACAACCATAGACATGGGGTATAAACCGATGTGGTAAAGTTTGGATCTTTAACACCACCCACTAACACGTCGAAATTTTTTTTGTTTTACATCGGTTTTTACCCGACGTCTATGAACACAATTCTAGTAGTGCAGGAAGGTCGATATCGATGTCTCTGTTCCTGCTCGACTTGTCCATCTCCACTCAATGTCTATGTTCAGGTCGATATCGATGATGTAAGGTCGATATCGAGTGCTTTCCTCTGCTGTGTGATGGTCTGTCTCGACACTCAGTTCTGTGTCGATGACTGTAGTCGATGTCAACGTTGTAAGGTCGATATCGACCTCTCTTCTGCTCTCCTTGGTTTCTTCGTTTTGACTCTGATTTTGCTCGAATTCCTACATGGTTAGCTCAAAACTTGTGCAGACTCTATTTCTTGTACATTAGCCCATTCTTACACAAGTTTATATTCTTTTGAACCTTTTCTTTGGAAATTGAATGAAATATGAAGTCAAAAGATGCAATAAGAAGAGGTACAAATATGTACATCAGCTAGGAGTCGGTTTGCATTTATATTTCATATATTTGTATTTAAGATCTCGACATTCCTCCTGCTTAACAAATTGGCGCCGTTGCCGAGGAGGCAATCAATCGCGCCCTAGTAGTCTATCTCACGTTTTTATCCACTTTGGCCTTACAAGTGTATGCGACGCACTGATTGCCACCCTGAATTTGAAGGAGTAGACGACCTTGAATGCTATCTCTATCTAAGAGCCCAAGCTCAAAGAATCATGGCAGACAATGCGAACCAGGCTGAGCTAATTGAGCAACTAAGGAAGCAAGTCGAGGACTTAACAACTAGAGAGGTGGCACTTAAAGAGCGTGCGGATAGGGAGGAGGAAGGCCGGAGGCAAATAGAGGCCCAAATCAATGCCCTCCCTCGAAATGCCAAGCAATATATGCACCCCACGCTCACAGTGCCTGAATCGGGGATTCTTATCCCTGCTCCTAACTTTGAAATTAAGCCAAATTTTCTTACAGAAATTAGAAGACATCAATATGAAAGAAAACCTAATGAATGCCCTATGGCACATATATCAACCTTCTTAGATCTCTGTGATACTATTGTTGATGGACAGAGTCTTGAATATGTCCAACTAAAATATTTTCGTTGGTCCCTTACAAGTAAAGCATTGCAATGGTTGTAGAGCTTAGCCCCAAGATCGCTCTGCACATGGAATGATGTCAAGGACGCGTTCCTCAACAAGTTCTTCCCTCCATCCAAGACGGCGTTGATCCGATAGAAAATCACGGCTTTCAAACAAAAGCATGGTGAGGCTCTGATGACTGTTTGGGAAAGGTTCAAAGACCTACTACGATCATACCCGACGCATGGCCAACCACCGTACGTGTTTTAAGAGATTATTTACAATGCTCTTGATGCTGCAACCAAGGAGAGGATCAACACTTACACCTCCTATGGCTACCTTGAACTCGCTCCACATAAGGCTTGGGACACCATAGAGAGGTTGGTGGAGTTCGACAACACATATAGGACTCCTGAGGCTTCCGACACATCATCATCGTCGAGGCCTGCCCCATCTATGCCATTATATGAACCCTCTAAGGGTAATCGATCCGGACGTGAAGGAGAAATTCCATAGAGATCAACTTTGAAAGCTCTAAAAGCAAGTGAGGTTCCTTTCAGCGAACCAAGATTGCATCGAATGCGGATCGCAACGGCACACCACCATCGAGTGCCCCCATGCTGAATAGGTACAACTAGCGGAGACTCACTAGGAGGCACGCTACATGAGGAATCCCAATCGCCAGGGGTACGAAAACTGGGGAAATCAACCGCCCCAATCCTCCGCCTTATAGAGCTCATGGGCACCCGGAGAGAGACCAACGGAAGGATGATCTACAACTGGTGTTGGATGAGATAAGGCGGAATCAGGCTAAGAATGATCAATCCAACAATGCAATCCATTCTCAACTCAATCACCTTACCACAAGGATTGGGGAGATGGATATTTGGAAAATGAATGTAGAGACCCAACTGGGTCAATTGGTGGCACAAATCCCTAGACCGTCCGGAACCTTCCCTGGGCAACCAACTACAAATCCTAAGGGGCAATCCGGGTCGGGCCACATCACAGCCATGCAACTAAGGAGTGGCAACAAACTATAAAAGCCACGAACGGAAGCGGAGGAGAAAGCTACAGATCCAGTCGACATCGACAAACCAGTCGATGTCGAGCCAGACGTTGATATCGACCCCCAGGTCGACCCACTGGTCGACGTCGAGGCCACTGCAAAGCCTTCAAAGCCACAACAGAAGTCAAAATCGACCATCCCGGCCGATATCGACCAGATCCCAGTCGACATAGACACCCAGCAGGCCCCTCCGACCACCGGTTTTGCTCCTCCACCAAATAATAGGTTGCCTTTCCCATCCAAAGCATTGGAGGACCCCCCCCCCCCAAGGTAAGTTTAGGCGTTTTGTAAAGATTCTTCAAGGTCTTAACATTACTATCCCTCTTACAGAAGCCCTAAGCGAGATGCCCACCTCTGTGCGATTCCTCAAATACATCCTTGGCAAGAAGCGGTCCATGGCAGAGATCGCAGAGGACTGCTCAAAGATGGACTTCCCTGAGAAGAGGAGTGATCCAGGGAAGTTTGCAATCACCGTGGGGCTTGGCCAACATCGCTACAAGGCCCTATGTGACCTAGGGGCAAGCGTAAGTCTTATGCCTCTTTCTATTTGGCAAAAGGTGAACATTGGCGCAGTTGAATCTGTGGATATGAAGCTCTATATGGCTGACAACTCATTCGTCAGGCCCACAGGTATAGTTGATGATGTTCCGGTAAAGGTAGGTAAGTTCTTTGTGCCTACTGATTTCATTGTATTGGAGATCCCTGAAGATCATGTAGTACCTATCATCCTTGGAAGGCCTTTCTTAGCTACTGCTGATGCCAATATCAATGTACATCGAGGATTACTAACCTTTACTATAGGGAACGAAGTGATAGAGTTCTCCTTCAACCCTACCATGAGCGAAAAAAAGCAGCTGGAGCAAGTTATCCCCTCACCGGCTAAGGAAAAGCTTCGAAAATTTTTGTTGGCGGGGAAGGAAACAGCAAGCAGGGTCGACATCGACTGGACCCACTCGATATCGACTGAAATGATCGAAATCGACCATATATCATCGATGTCGAGTAAGCCAGATGATTTCCAGGAGCTTAAGTATGGTGTCCCTAACGTCGACATCGACCCCCCTAGGTCGACATCGACCAAAGCACTCGAAATCGACCCTTCTAGGTCGAAACCGATCTCCCCTCAGCCCAAAGATTTCTTTTCCGGGCCCGAACAGGTAAGCCCAGGTATAATTCCTAACCCTCCTCTGTCCATTATTGATAATTCAACTAATGAGAGGGTCAAAGCTCCATGGTTCGTCTATGTTGCAAAAGTTAGGTCAAGAAAGAGAAGGAAAACGCCCAATAAAGAAGAACCTAACGAGGAAGAAGCCTTGGTTGCCGAACATAGCTATTACCACAAGGGCCTAGATGATCCAGGAGAAGGCTCAAGCTTGAAGGGTCCCTACCTTAAAGGCTCATAAAGAATCAACGGAGAAGTCGGCCTAGCGACTCAAAAATCTAGAGCTTGTACCTACAACTTTAATTTTCTTTCACATAAGGTTTTTAAGGTTTTGAATTTTGGATTTTAAACTTTTAAAACTGAGATGATTCGTGGCTTCATCTATTATTCTAACAAAGATTTCAGGTTGCCAAGCAAAAAAACAACGACGAAGAAGTAAAGAAGCGTCTGCAGAGGCAGTCGAAATCGACCAGGCCAGTCGAAATCGACCCCCCAACGGTCAAGCCACCTCCTGGAGTTGACATCGAGGACTCAGGAGCAAAAAGAAAAGGTCGATATCGACCATAATCATCGATATCGACCACCACCTGGCGACCCTTGACTTCGCCTTCTTCCTTGACCTCGACAAATGCAGTTGACCTCGACCTATAGCCTAGATATCGAGTACTGGCATCGACCAGACCTAAAATTGACTTGAATCCGCAAGTTGCGCTATGAGTTTTTCTCTACCCTTGTTTTTCTTTTAATATGATGAGGACACTATATATTTTAAGTATGGGGTGGGGGAAAAACATGTCTTACGGTAATAACTTGGCTTTCTTCTTCGCATTGCATTCATGTTTGAATTTTCGTTCTTAGTTTTATTGTCAAAATTAAGAAAAAAATTAAAATAAAAAAAATTAATTAAAAAATATCAAAAAAATACAAAAAATGCATGTTTACTTATTTAGTTTTTTTAAACCTTACTTAGATGTCCTATGATGAAAACTCAATAGCTGACTTGATCATGTAAATCCTATGGCATATTTGGATGGTTTAGCCTATGTCCTTAAAATTTATATGTAGATTGTGAACTTGTGGTGAAATTGAGCACATATGATCCTAGGCTAAAAAGCAAATCCAACAAAAATTGTCCTAGTGAGAATTTTGGCCTATAGGGAGAATATAAAAAAATCCCTCTGCTTTCTGGAGTGTATTTACTTTTCGTATGCATCTCTAAATGTTGTGATAGTTATTCAAATCCAATGCATATATATGTTTATGTTTACGAGAATTATATGATGGAGGCATCTTTTAAGCCATTTTTATCCTCTCTATACCTACCCTGCATTATCTCTGCTTGAAGCCAGAATATTAGCCTAAGCCTGATATTGCAAACTCCACATAATTATCCCTAGCCAAATTGAGCCTGACCCCCATTTGGGAATTGAGACTTAGAATATTTAGAATAATGCCTTGTGGAAGGAAAAGTGCATATATTTAGTTTTGAGCAAAGGAAATTATGGGTTGGTATATATTTGCATCTTGTCATATTTTGTAAAAGGATTTTTGGCTCACCGTATAAATGCACATTCTTTTTAGTATTTATTTATTATTTTCGTTCAAAAACAAAAAAAAAGAGAAAAAACAAAGAGAAAAAACAAAGATATGTATATATGTTGTGCATGAGACAAATTCCTTAGTTCTTTATTTATTTTCATAAAAGTGTAATATTTTTTAGAGCATATTAGAGTTTGAAAGAAGGGTTGATATTATGGTTGATATCTTTAGAGCATATAATGGAAAGATGAGTTTGGAAAGAGCATTATGGTAGATTGAGCTTCGAAAGTGAAACATTGAAGAGTTATGGTTTGGATATTGTAAGTATGGAGGTTTAGGAGTCTTGATTCCCGAATTTTATAAGCACCACATAGCCAAATAATTCCATACCTTTATTTCATACCAAGCCCCTTTACAACCCCGCCGAATGGAGTCTTCTTTGAAGTCTTTCATTGAACGAAAGTCCTCTTGATGGTTTTTATTGCATTTTCATAATTGGTTGCGAAGTGGATTTTTATAAATTGCAATGTTTATGAGATTGTGTATGGAATTGAGTTGAGTGTTGATCTTCATAGCCCAAACACATGAGAGTTGAGTGCAAACACATTATCCTTGTGAGGTTGGATCAAAATTGCATATGCCTATGGATCGCTCAAATATGTGCTATGACGTTAAATTTACTTGCTTCGCTTTGCTACCTCTTATGATATTGCTTTTGACAAGGGCAAAGACTTGAAGGGTGTGTTGTAGGTGTTGGTTATTGCTTGAGGACAAGAAGTCTAAGTATGGGGTGTTTTGATGTACATATTTGTACCTCTTTTTCTTGCATCTTTTAACTTCATATTTCATTCGATTTCCAAAGAAAAGGTTCAAAATAATATAAACTTGAGTAGGAATGAACTAACGTGCAAGAAATAGAGTCTGCACAAGTTTTGATCTAATTATGTAGGAATTCAAGCGAAATCTGAGTCAAAACGGAGAAGCCAAGGAAAGCTGAATAGAGGTCGAAATCGACCCACATGGTCGATATCGACTACAGAACATCGACACAGAACTGAGTGTCAAAACAGACCATCACACAACAAAAGAAAAGCGCTAGATATCGATCTCCTATCATCGATATCGACCACAACCCAGGAATCGAGAAAAGCTGAGCTCGTCGAGCAGAAACACAGAGGTCGAAATCGACCATACTTCGACACGGGTTAGACACGCTTTTCGAGACACTGATTGGACATTGTATCTTCAAAGCCACAGAATATCTTGTAACTTTAGATAGATTATAGCTGAGACTATTTACCTTAGAGATTTATCAAGTTGTTTAGAGTTTTATCAAAATAAAAGATCTATCCTACTTGTTTGGATAGAGTTTATAGTTTAGATAGAAGATACTATCCTTGGATAGCAAGGATTAGTAGCCTATAAATAAAGCCCTAGGGGCTGGCATCAAAGGATCCACCAACACATCCACAGACACACATCCAATTACACATATTCAGTTTACAATAGAGATAGAGATAGGAAGAAGCTTTAGGGTTTGGCGTTTGCGAGAGCCGACGTTGAGTTGTAAAGTTTTGAAGGTTTTAATGCAAGTTTCTTTAATATCCATGATGTTTCCTGTGATGAAGTGCGAGTAGTCTCCCAAAGCTTCTAGGGTCGGGGTGAGCCCGACGTTAGCCATGTTTACCTGAGGTAAGTGTTAGATGTTGATGTCGTTGTGTCTATATCATCTCCTACGATTCTATGTTTAGTCCTAATCGAAAGAAAAGGGATTCATGTTAATAACTTGAGTTATAAACATAAAATTGGTAGAGACAATTAGGTTTATTTGCAAGAGTAATCCTAAGAGTTGGTGTACAGCGAAAGCTTGTCCCTCGGGTGAAATAGCGTAATTGTCCATCTTATTTTCCTTATCGCATGCATTGGTTAACGTTTTGGTAAACCCTAATCCTAGGAGTTGCTTTTTATTATATAATTTATTCATTAAAAACCACTGTCTTTATTCTATTCATCGCTCCTTATTCACCCTTGAGTCTTCGGCCTTTCTTTGCCGACAAAAAGCTAACAACTTTGCAGGAACAAACATCGATATCGACCCCAGACGTCGATATCGACCACTTGCTTCGTCGACAGTTTTCTGAGTCGACAACGATCATCCCTGCACGAGTTACTGAGATCGATATCAACCCCCCAACCTCGATATAGACCACCCTGTGTCGACCGGCAGTCTTCTGAGCCAGTCGATTTCGTGCACTAACATCGATATCAACCTTCCCTTGTCGATATCGACTGCTGTTTTTGTCTCTACATGTCTTCTATTGCAGAAAGGATCGACAGCCAAGGTCGAAATCGAGCACCAAGGTCGAGATCGTGGATCGATCCTGACTACCCTTCCACTACAACGGGAGGAAGTCTTGTAATTATTTGCATAGGCTAGGAGTCGGATTGCATTTATATTTCATATATTTGTATTTACGAACTCGACATTCCTCCTTCTTAACACATCCCAATAGTATTGTTTGACGTCATGCAAGAACTTCTTCTTCACCTATAAAGTTAAGCCTAATGGTATCTCGCCTTCTAAAAGGTAGTTAGCAAAATCCACAAACCAAGGTACCTTCGCCCCTCTTATAGCAAATAATTCATGAATAGGACTAGAGGGAGGAGTAAAGAAGAAGTCCTCACCGGGGTTTACCTTTTCATCACCTTCAGAGTCACTGGAAGGTGGTCGATCTTGACTTGTTGCAATCGATCTTGACTAGTGTGCATCGACATGGTCAGTCGATCTGGGTTGCTCAATGTGGTCACTCGATGTCGACATGGCCTGATCGATCTCGACCTCTTTCACCGTTGACCTTTCATCACTGTTAGTTAACATTGAGTAGAAACTTACCTTAGGGGCAGTCGATCTCGACTGGGAATGGTCGATATCAAGTGAAGTTTTTGCCCGTTTTGCTTCTTGCTTCATTTATGTGGTCTTCAGGGCAGGAGTCTTCGATTGGCGTGTTGTTCTTTGACTCATCTAGAAGCCCTTTGGGTAGCCGTGAGAGATGATCGGCTACAAAGTTCTTCGTTCCTTTCTTGTCCTTAAGCTCAACGTTGAACTCTTAGAGTAGGAGCACCCATCGTAGGAGCTTAGGCTTAGCATCATTCTTCGCCATCAAGTACCTAAGAGTTGCGTGGTCAGTATAAACAATTACCTTAGATCCCACTAGGCATGAGTGGAACTTCTCTAAAGCTAAGACCACCGCCAAGAACTCTTTCTCCGTCGTGGTGTACTTTGTTTGAACCACATCAAGAGTCTTCCTTGCATAGTAG
This sequence comes from Persicaria maculosa, assembly GCA_963922045.1. Classification (NCBI taxonomy): domain Eukaryota; kingdom Viridiplantae; phylum Streptophyta; class Magnoliopsida; order Caryophyllales; family Polygonaceae; genus Persicaria; species Persicaria maculosa. Next base: position 30,938,824 of record OY998260.1, read on the forward strand.
ATGGCGTGAAGCTTCTTGTCTTTCATTTGTCCTAGTACAGCTCTTACGGCGTAATCGCTTGCGTCGCACATGATCTCAAATGGTAGTGACCAATCTGGCGATTGAATGATAGGGGCGGATATAAGAGCTTCCTTCAACCTGTTGAAAGCTTCAAGACACTCACTAGAAAACTCAAACATAACATCCTTCATTAGTAGGTTAGTTAAAGGTTTGGCAATCTTAGAAAAATCTTGAATAAATCTCCTATAGAAACCTGCGTGACCAAGGAAGCTTCTTATCTCCTTAATAGATGAAGGTGGTGGCAACTTCTCCACAAGCTCTATCTTTGCCCTATCCAACTCAATTCCCCTTTTTGAAACTTTGTGGCCTAGCACAATCCCTTCTCTTACCATAAAGTGTCACTTTTCCCAATTGAGAACCAAATTTGTCTCCTCACATTGCGCAAGTACCCTGCAAAGGTTAGAAAGACAAATATTAAATGTTGTACCATAGAAAGAGAAATCATCCATAAATACCTCCACAATGTCCTCTATCATGTCAGAAAAGATGGCCATCCTACAATTTTGAAATGTAGCGGGGGCATTGCAGAGCCCGAATGGCATCCTCCTATATGCAAAAGTCTCATAGGGACATGTGAAGGTGGTCTTTTCTTGATCTTCATGATGAATAGGGACTTGCCAAAAACCAGAGTATCCATCCAGGTAACAAAAATAGTCATGTTCAACGAGTCTTTCCAATACCTGGTCAATGAATGGAAGGGGAAAATGATCCTTTCCTAGTGGCGGTGTTGAGCTTTCTATAATCTATGCACATTCGCTAACTAGTAGTGATTCGCTTTGGCACAAGCTCTCTCTTCTCATTCTCATCAACGGTCATTCTACCCTTCTTAGGCATCACATAGACTGGGCTCACCCATTTGTTGTCGGAGATGGCATAGATGATTCCTGCATCTAGCATGCTCAGAATCTCCTTCTTCACCACTTCCTTCATATTGGGGTTGAGTTTCCCCTGATGCTCTATAGATGCCTTATGACCATTCTCTAGGGGGATTCTATGCATACACGTAGCTGGTGAAATTTCTTTTAATATCCTCAAGAGAGTACCCAATAGCCTTTCTATGGGTGCAAAGCACTTCAATAAGCTTATCTACTTCCTGCGTGGTTAGTGTAGCATTGATAATCACAGGAAAAGTAGAATTGGGACCAAGAAACTCATACCTAAGCGTGTCGGGTAAAGGCTTTAACATCGGAGAAGGTTCTTGTAGGATTAAGATTGGCTCTACCTCCTCCGTCTTCATGATCTCACCTAGGTAATCTATTTGAATCCTCTTGATTGAACCTCCCAAATTAGTTACAGGAGTTGGTGTGGACCAGACATATAAGCATGCCAACAACTTTGTAGTAGTTCTGCAGAAAAGAAAAGAAGTCGATGTCAATTAGGATATGTCGATATCAACTGAGAGTTCAGCACATACCTCGGCCTTTGAGATGTCCGATGTCGAGTGGTTCTGGTCGATCTCGACCTTTTGTGTCGATTTGATCTCGTCGATCTCGACCTCTAGTGTCAACTGAGTTGCCTCGACCTCGCCTGAAAAATCTGTACATACCTTGGTTACCGACTGTGTCGACATCAACTAGGGGTACTCGACATCGAGTAGGTTAGTCGATATCAACAGGTCCTGGTCAATCTCGAATTCCTCTTCGAACTCCATGGATAGAGGGACATCAAAAATCTCCTCATTACTCGTGCATGTAGCCAGGAACTCTTCAATTTCCTCATCAGTGAGCTCTTCTGCAGCCTTAGCTAGGGCTTCCTCGTGAGTTAGGGCCCTTTCTGTTGGTTCTTTACAATCCATGACATTGGTGTGTGCGTAGACTGACTTGATCTCCATTCCATTGACCTCCTTCATTGTTGGGTTAAAGGAGAACTCTATCACTTTGTTCCCTATGGTAAAGGTTAGGATCCCCTATCGCACAATGATATTGGCATCTGCAGTAGCTAAGAAAGGCTTACCAAGGATGATAGGGTCAATAGGATCCCCGGGCATATCCAACACAATAAAGTTAGTAGGCACAAAGAACTTACCTACCTTTACCGGAACATCATCAACTATACATGTGGGCCTTACGAATGAATTGTCAGCCATATAGAGCTTCAGGTCCATGGGTTCTAGTGCTCCAATGTTCACCCTTTGCCAAATAGAGAGGGGCATAAGACATACGCTTGCCCATATCTCACATAGGGCCTTGTGGAAATGTTGGCCAAGTCCCACGGTGATTGCAAACATCCCTGGATTGCTCTTCTATCTAGGAAGTCCATCTTTGAGCACTCCTCTACGATCTCTGCCATGGACCGTTTCTTGCTAACGATGTCCTTGAGGAATCGGACATAGGCGGCCATCTCGCTTAGGGCTTCCATTAGTGGGATGGTAATGTTAAGACCATGGAGGATCTTCACAAAGCCCCTAAACTTACCTTGGGAGGGGTCCTTCAATGCTTTGGAAGGGAACGGCAATGTCTTCTTTGGGGTAGTAGCAAAAATGGTCATCGGAGGTGCCTTCGGGGTGTCGACATCGACAGAAGGGGTGTCGATATCAATTGGATCACTCGATGTCAGGTGGGTCTATGCCTCCGAGTGCTCTATAGTGGCCTCGACATCGACGACTAGTGACTCGACATCGACTGGGCTGTCGATGTCGACTGGTTCTGCAGTTCCTTGCTCCGCTTCAGTCTGTGGTTGTAGCTTAGTACCATTCCTTAATTGCATAGCAGTGATATGTCCCAACCTGGATTGTCCCTTAGGATTTGTAGTAGGTTGCCCAGGGAACGTTCCGGATGGTATTGGGATTTATTCTGCCAATTGACCAAGTTGGGTCTCTACATTTTTCTTCCATACATCCATCTCTCCAATCCTTGTGGTAAGATGATTGAATTGAGAGTGGATAGCATTATTGGATTGATCATTCTTTGCTTGATTCTGCCTTATCTCGTCTAGCACAAGTTGTAGATCATCCTTCCGTGGGTCTCTCTCTGGGTGCCCAGGAGCTCTATAGAGTGAGGGGTTCCTAAGGTTAACCAGGTTCCGTTGTGGTTGTTAGAACCTTTGGTCTCCCCAATATTTGTGATTGGGACCCCTCATGTAGTTGAATTCTTCATGAGTTTCAACTAGTTGCACTTGTTTTGCATGAGGGCACTCAGTGGTGGTGTGCCTTTGCGATTCGCACTCGATGCAATCTTGGTTCGCTGAGAGGAACCTCACTTGCTTTTGGAGCTTTCGAATTTGATCTTTATGGAATTGCTCCTTCACGTCCGGATCGATCTCCTTGGAGGGTTCATAGAGTGGCATAGATGCGGCAGGCCTCAATGATGATGATGTGTCGGAAGCCTCAGGAGTCCCATATGTGTTATCGAACTCCACCAACCTCTGTATGGTGTCCCAAGCCTCTTGTGGATAGAGTTCTAGGTAGCCTTAGGAGGTGTATGTGTTGATCATCTCCTTGGTTGCATCATCAAGAGCATTGTAGATGATCTCTTGAATCACGTACGGTGGTTGGCCATGTGTCGGGCATGATCATTGTAGGTCCTTGAACCTTTCCCAAACAGTCATCAGGGCTTCACTAGGCTTTTGCTTGAAAGTCGTGATCTTCTTTCGGATCAACGCCGTCTTGGATGGAAGGAAGAACTTGTTGAGGAACACGTCCTTGACTTCATCCCAGGTGCGGAGCGATCTTGGGGTTAAGCTTTCCAACCACTGCAATGCTTTTCGTGCAATGGACCAACGAAAAGCCTTTAGTTTGACATATTCAAGGCTCAATCCATCAGCAATAGTATCGCAGAGATGTAAGAAGGTAGTAATATGTGTCTTTGGGAAATCGTTAGGTTTCCCTTTTTATTGGTGTCTCCTAATATCAGTAAGAAAACTAGGCTTAATTTTAAAAATAGAAGTAGGGATAATAATCGCCGATTAAGGCACGGTGAGCGATGGGTGCATATATTGCTTTGCATTCCGTGGGAGTGCATTGATTTGAGCTTTATATTGTTTTGTAGCTTGTTCCTCCTTATCGCTACGCTCTCTTTGTGTCGCTTCTCTAGCGGTGAAATCCTCTACTTACTTTTTCAGACGCTTAATCTCCTGAGCTTGGGTTTCTGCAATAGCCATACCTATAAAGAAAAACTCAAAAGAACGTGAGAATACACTAATAGGCCGCGATTGATAGCTTCCCCAGCAACGACGCCAAAATTTTATGTAGGGAGAATTGAATTGAATAATATAATATAATATAAACCAATGCAACCCTTAGCCTTTTTAAATATATTCAAGACTCCCCGCTGCGGTAATAGGAAATCAGGTTCGATCCTCAAGGAAGCAAGTCAGCGGGATCTCGGAAGACCCTGAATCATGTTCTGATGTCGAACAGAAGCCTCGATCTCGAGTAGGATACTCGATGTTGATGTGGGCTTTCGATTTCTACTGCAACAGAAGACTTGCAGAGACAAAAACAAGCAGTCGATATCGACCTAGTGTGTCTATATCAAGTATCAGTAGTGAGGTCGATTGACTCAGAAGACCGTCGGTCGATTTTAAGGCACTCGATCTCGAGTTTGTTACTCGATCTCGACTTCAGACGGAAGCAGTAAAGCTAGTCGACATAGCAAGCGTAGACCAATGTGAGGGTGTCGATATTGACTGTAGATGTTGATATTGAGTGCTCCTGCAGAAACGTTAGTAACAAGTCGGCAAAGAAAGGCCGGAGAAAGTGGGATGGAGAAGGAGTAATGATCAGCAAATAACAGTGGGTTGTTGGGTTTTTTTGATAACTCAACTAATGCTAAGGGATGACGATGTAAATAAATGAGGAAAAGATCTTCCAAAGCCAGGGATTACCACGACGACGACCATGAAAGTAGAGGCGAGAAATCAATAAAGATGCATGCTTTTATCATAAAGGAGAAGGTTTTCACCTAATCCCGGCAAATAGGAAAAGATATCTTGCAATAAATTAACCTAATTTGCATCTGCCTTTGTCATAATTGAGTTTATGATCTTTCGAATAGAAACCCTAATTACTACCCAAGTTTTACAACATGAGTTCCTTAAATTCGCATTTAAAGATGAAGCACAAGGTAGACCGAGATAAAAGATACCTTCTTTAGCGACATACAAACCTTGCCACCATGGCTATCATCGGGCTCACCCCGACCCTAGAAGAAAGAGCGACTACTTGCTTATGTTGATGGAAGACATACTTGAAAGGAAAAAACTTTGCATTGAACTAAAACTTGAATCTTTAAAATCCAAACACCAACTATGCAACCGTCGAAACCCTAAAGCTCAAAAACCTAAAACTATTGCTTTGATCGCGTATTGCTATGTGTCTTTCTTGCTTGAATGATTAAAAACCAGCTCCCTAGGGCTTTATTTATTACCTACTAATCCTTGCAAGCCAAGGAAAGTAGTTCTAATCCTACTAAAACTCCTATCTAAAATTCTATCCTATCATAGATAGGATGAAACATTATTATGGTAGATAATAAATATCAAAGGGTAAAAAGGAAAATACCCAAAGACATAATCTAACTAATGATAGATGATAAAATCGTGTCCACAAGATAGACTTCAAAATCGGATTGCCAAACCTCGTCCAATCCATAAATTTCTTCCACTCGATATCGACATAGTCACTCGATATCGAGTGCTTTATTTCTGCTCAATTTGTTTTGGTTCCACTCGAGCTTTAGTGATCATGTCTATGTCGATACCCTCACTCGACATGAAGTTGTGTCGAGTGCTCTCAGTGGCTCTGTGTTGCTTGGTTGTCGACACTGGGTCTCTATGTCGATCCATGTAGTCGATCTTGAGTGCAGTACTCGATCTCGACCTCTTTCCTGCTTCACTTGGCTTCCTCGTTTTGACTCCGATTCCGCTACAATTCCTATACATTTAATCCAAAACTTGTGCAGACTCTATTTCTTACACGTTAGCTCATTCTACATAAATTTTAATTATTTTTAATCTATAATTTAGTAATCGAATGGAATATGAAGTCAAAATATGCAAATGAAAGTAGCTAGAAATATGTACATCACCACACAAACCCAAACCTAAACACACCCCTAAAGTCCCTCTTCCCCTTGTTGTGTCATGAGCTTCAAGCCCCAAGACACCCTTTTTCCTCAGCTTTCATCACCACCAATAGCCACCCATGCACCACTCCCACGACCACAACTCCACCAACAGAAGCCCCCGAGACACCACTAGAGCACCCCTTCTTTTGCTCCCATTCTTCGTTTATGGGAAACCAACCCCGAGTACCCTTGCTTCTCGACAGAGGCCATTAAGGCATCAAGCACTACACCTTCACCTCTTTCTTCGATTCTAGCTTCTCTGAGTGTCGCTCCATCTCCTCCGACTGCCGAGCCAAGGTGCCAAGCCCGAGCCATCCAGCAACACTCCAGATTCGCCGACGCAGCCACCTCTTACTCGTTTCCCTGTTTTTCCCTAAAACAATCGGTAATCCACCCATTCTTCCTTCTTTCGCTCCAAATGTTCATAAAGTTCTACTTTTTTACCTCATAACGTCGACCTAGGCCATGCTGGCGCTGATTCACCTCTGGTGTTCAATTCGAACTCCGACGAACCCTAGTGAAGCATCGAAATCCCCCTCGATGAGCACCTCCATCAAGCCCTATTCTTTCTAGTTCCTAGTAGTTATTGCCCATATTTCTGTGTCTCCGAGAAGGGTACGAGAGAGTGAGATCGGTCGGAGCGAGCGAGTGAGAGAGCGGAGAGCGAAAGCAGAGCGGAGAGGCGGGGAAGAAGAATGAACAGTAAAAGGGAATGGGTTCGGTTCCTGTTGTTTTCATTTTATAGGGTCCAGTTCACCCATGTTTAATAAATGCAAACCGGTTCGGTACTTTAGAAATCAGATGGATTGGTTTTTTTTGGGCTGGGCTGATCTGATATTTACCAAGGGTTTGGGGCCTATATTTCTTGGGCTAATTTTTTTTAGTTAAAGGTGAAAAGGTATAAATTTGTTTAAGACTTGCAATATTGATATAAATGTTAAATAACGGAAATGTATTTCATAAATGGAATATATATATATATATATATATATATATATATATATATTATAATATTATTTTTGAGAATTGAGGATATAATATTATTATTGTTGAGATTAAAAAATATAATATTATGAGACTTGGATTTTTTTTAAAAAAAATTTAGAAAAAGGTTTTAAGGGTTAGAACCTGAATTGGTAAATGGAATTGGATTTAATAAGAAATAAAAAGGGATTTTTGGAAATATCCTATCCTTGTTGGATTTATTTTAATAGAATAAGATAATAAGTCAAGTTAAAGAGTTGTGTTTTATAAATATATTTTGACCGAAGATGATTTGAGAAAATTGTTGATTAATGAGATGATCAAACTTGAGATTTAAAGAGTTTCGGGAACTTGGGGATTTCCTACTTGGTTTGGCTTGATGAGTGCGAGCATGATGTTAGGATATCGATATAATTGTTAAGTATAAATTATGATATATTGATATTATTATGATGTGTTATAATTGTTAAATATGAATTATGAGGTGAAATGTTGATATATGTCCTTAAAAATGATCTTATGATGTGTTGATATATATGAAAGCATGATATTAAATTATATTTCTAAGCATGAGTTATACGCAAGCATGTTGATGTTAGTAGCGATTAAATGTTGTTATTACACGATTTTGGGTGTTGAAATGTGAGATGTCATATGATGATTGTGAAAACATGATATTCTTGTATATGCCTTAAGTATAGAATACGGAGATAATGATACATATATATTGCTGAGATGAGATATTGATATGAGATGAGATGCGAGATGTAATGTGATGAACTATGAGATGGGATAGAAATATGAAGATGAGACTTTCAATATGTGGAATTATGTGAAATCGTATGTGCTTGTATGTTTGAATAGATAGAATTATACTTCTATTATGACTACTAAGTGACTTTGAACTGTGTGATTGCTAGAATGTTGTTCTGCACCACCAGGTAAGTTCCCTCGGGGCTTACTCAAATTGATCAGACCTATCCCTGCTTATATGTGCATGATGTACTAGATGCTGCATTTCATAATACCATGACATGTAGTACATATCATGCTAGGTTGCATTAACGTATGAGCATACATATTCTTTATGCGTTTGTAAACATAACGATCGTTATCTGTGAAGTAACTAGAGTCTTTTCTAGGGTCATAGAACGATCCAGTCTCATTGGGTCTCGTCCTGAGTCATTCGAGTCATATGGCATCACCTTTACATATATTGCGAACATGAGTATTATAAGCATAATTGTGAGAGGAACCTACGGGCTTTCTTCATCTATATGGTTACAGGTTGGGCTTGCGAGCCTGATTCAATTATAATGGAATGCATTCATGAGTTGGCCAGTCTCCGCCCTATCGGGAAAGGAGGTGGAGATAGGAGAGAGATATGCCACTTGGCATTCTGTTCTAGGGCCCTATTTATTATTCTGCATATATATAAACTGCGAGCATGTCTTGTGTGTTAATATTTCTGTCCTACATTAGAAGCATGACATTAGACTTAGCATATGTGTGCTTATATGTGGGGTGTAGCTATGCGGGCTTCGATCTAATCCTATGCCCGCTTTATATTTTTAAGTATATATGAATGATCAAATCTAGTGTCGTGTGTTGTTTTGCCTGGAATGCTCATGGCAGAAAACTGGCTATTGAATTGTCACTTGACCATATAAAATACTAGTAGGATAACTACATAATATAAAATGTTTTGACCGGGCTTTGCCGTGGCATCTTGTATTTACGTGATCGATGGTTTAAGCGGACTTGTTTTCCCGAGTTAGTACTTAGGACAAGTACAGGTGTGTTAACATCGGGTCTCCAATGGGCCTCACGAGAATTTTTGGCATGACATCCCCCTTTCAAATTGAACTTTTGAATTTCAAACTTTCAACCCATACTTGGTGCGCAAGATCCGAACGAAGGTATCTAACCTTCAAAACGTAACACGGGATTTCGAATCCCGGGCCATTATAAATTGGGCATCAAAGCCAGGTTTTGCAATCAGAGTACAAAGGGTTGAAAAGGATTTTGGAAAACCCGTCCAACGATTCCAAAGGTTTTGAACAGATTTTAAAAGGACAAAATGAATTTAATTGGACCTAGGATAGCAAATAGGATCAAACTCGTGGGTAAAGACCAAGGCGATAGATCACCCATGAAACGACTTATTAGCAGATTAATATAAATCGGGGAACGGTAGGCAAAATACTAGCTTTTGTTTACAGATGGGCCTAGAAGACTCCAAGGAGTTGCACCGCGGAGGTTGGAGTAGCTAGGTTAGGAGACCGAGAGGTAATTACCCCCTCCGGCCAACTGCCCCTTGAAGGGCAGCATAGATCGTCTTTGTGCTTTTATAAACATCAAAAGAGATCATATTTTTCTCGTTGAATGCTTCTGTGCTGAGTGTTGTATGCTTAAGCTAGAACTCTAATTAGTATTTCCTGACTGGGAAACATGTATTAAATGCTTTTGCAAACGGGATAGCGGGAGAAACTATGTAGTCGGGTTTCCAGTCTTGGTGGCACAGTCCTTCCCGTGGTTCAACCCTTCTTAATAACCTAATTCCGCCGTTCGTACCACAAGACGTCTAGGTGTGTTAGTAAAGGTTGAAAGGAGTCTTTTTCTCCTCGTTTTGAGTCCTATTTCATACTTCGACCATTGATGTTCCCATCGAGTCTCCTACCTATGTCAATGTCCGCTATGAGGATTAGGTCGATCAGCCAACTACTTTCGGGGATGTGTTTGGATGTGAGGGTTACTTGAGTATTTGAGGGCGGAAGGTTATTGACATGATTCTGAGCCTAGAAGCTCTTCTTGCATCGTCTCTTTGTTAGCCATGATCCTCTTAGCCCTTTCTTGTAGACGAAGGAAGCGTTCCGGATTGTCTAAAGGAGCGAACTAAGGTGTGCGATCAGCACATCGCATACATATTGAAAACAGCACTAGGTAAACAGATCAGATAGACTAAACAAGGCGCGATTGATAGCCTCCCCAGCAACGGCGCCAAAATTTGATGTAGGAGGAAGAATTGATTTAAACAAATATAAATATAGATGCAAACCGATCCCTTCTCCACGCAAATAAAATACAAGACTTCCTCCCGCTGTAGTGGAAGGGATTCAGGATCCATCCACAAGGAGGCGGGTCAACGATTTCCTGGATAGTCTTTAGAACTCTGCGCAGTGTCGACCAGTAGCCTCCATATCGAGTTGGGGAGTTGATATCAATAGAGGCAGTGGATTCCTAGTGTCTGGCCTTGATCTGTGAAAATCTCCTAAAGAGAACAGAGAACAGAAGCACTCGATATCGACTAGGTAGGTCGACCTCGAATGGGTCAGTGGGTTCCTGTCGACTCAAAAGACTGTCAACGTGGGATATCTCGATGCAGGGACAAAAACAAGCAGTCGATATCAACTAGGGGTGTCGATATCGATGTCAATAGCGCACGTCGACCTGGCTCAGAAAACTGTCAGTCGACACATGGGACTCGATTTTGAGTAATGTACTCAATATCGATCTCAGATGCAAGAGGGATGGACGTCGACACAGAAGACTGTCGACGCAGAGAAAAGTGGTCGATATCGACCTGTTGGGTCGATTTCGAGTTCCTGTAGTGGTTAGTGACAAAGTCGGCAAAAAAGGTCGAAGACTATAGAATGGATGAAGGAGTATGAACAGAAAAGGCACATTTTTTATGATTGAATAACATATAAAAAGGCAACTCCTAGGGCTAGGGTTTACCACAACTTTAACCAATGCATGCAATAAGGCAAATAAGGCGGACAATTGCGCTATCTCACCCGAAGGACAAGCTTTCGACGTACACCAACGATTAGGAATACTCTTGCAAATAAACCTAATTGTCTCTACCAATTTTATGTTTATAACCCAAGTTGTTAACATGAATCCCTTTTCTTGCGATAAGGACTAAACATAGAATCGCAGGAGATGATATAGACACAACAATATCGACATCAAGTACTTACCTCAAACACGCATGGCTAACGTCGGGCTCAACCCGACCCTAGAAGCTTTAGGGAACTACTCGCACTTCATCACAATAAACACCATTGATTTAAAAGAAGAAGCTTGCATTAATTGAAACTTCAAAACTTTACAATTCAACGCCGTCTTTCGCAAACACCAAACCCTAAAGCTTCTCTCTACTCTAACTCTTTTGTGAGATATGATCTCTATGATTGAATGAATAAAAGACCAGCCCCTGGGGCTTTATTTATAGCTTACTAATCCTTGCTAGCTAAGGAAAGTAGTTCTAATCCTACTAAAACTCCTATCTAAAATCTATCCTTAGCAAGTAGGATAAATCCTTATTAAGGTAAATATCTAAATAACTAATAAATATCTTAGGGTAAAAAGGCATCAACCCTAAGACATAATCTATTTAAATAGAAGAAAAAAGCGTGGCTTATTGGATAACTCTTCAAATCCGCATCTCGAAAAGAGCGTCCAAACCGTGTCGGTTTTTACTCGATAACGACCAGGTAAGTCGATATTGAGGTCTCTATTTCTGCCAAACGTCACTTCACTCGAGCTATGGAGTCTTGTCGATGTCGACATCTTCACTCAATGTCGAGTGGTCTTCAGTGATTCTTTGTGGTCTGTCTCGACACTCAGGGTCCACGTCGAGTTGGCATGTCGATCTCGACATATGTGGTCGATATCGACCTCCTTTGTGCTTGGCCTGTCTTTCCCGTTTTGACTCCGATTCCACTCCAATTCCTACATATTTAGACCAAAACTTGTGCAGACTCTATTTCGTACACATTAGCTCATTCTACACAAATTTGCATTATTTTTAACCTTTACATTAGGATACGAATGGAATATGAAGTCAAACATGCAAATAAAAAGCCACTAAATAGGTACATCACACCCCTAGGCCTTTATTTATAGCCTCCTAACCCTTGCTAGCCAAGGATTGGAGTCCTAATCCTACTAAGATTGGTAAAGGTAAAATCTATCTAAACTAAATTATATCTTAAAATAAAATATTAAAATACGTAATGTTCCCTAACATGCTTGGAATATACCCCTAAGATAGATGAATTTTGGTAGATGACAGATGTCTTCGTGGCTAAGCAATATCCTCCAAAGATTCGGCCCAATCTGCATTTCTCACACGTCTGTTTCACCAATCGATATCGAGTGGACAGGTCGATATCGAGTGACCTATGTCAAGTCAAGTTGGCTTGTTGCTGTCGACATGGCTTGGGCTTGATCTTCATCTTTTCTCCTCAGTCGATCTTGGGTTATCTAGTCGATGTCGAGTACTCATATCGACACATAAATTCACTAGTTTCCCAACCCGAAAGTATAAAATATGCATAAAAACGGAAGATATGTAAGCATGTATGCGCACATCAGTGATTTCCACATTCCTTTTCCTCATAATGATCTTTGCTTTTTTCACTAATATACTTTTACCTCTCTAACCTTGACGATGCCTTCCCGCGAGTCGCAAACATGGGTTTCATGAATGGCCCTGCTTCGGACTCCTCACCTTGTTGTCCCATCTCACGTGAATTTTATCCTCCGCAAGCAGGGTCGATTCACCTAACTCCTAAGTAACCGGATTTTCTTTTCACTCATTAAATTTTCCATATAAAAGTTCCTGCCATCAACTTTATAATAACTTCACAACATATCAAACCATGTAACAACTCCATAATATAACTTTCATTCTTAAACATAATCTCCCAAATGGGTAAAAAGGTATAAAAATGGGCAATTTATGAACTCGTGGAGCAAAATATGACATTAAGCACATATGGATTAGAATATGAAGTAAAGGCTATAAGCATAGGTAATGGTTAAGATAAATAATGAAGCATGAATGGAAAATAAATTCATTCATCCTCTTATCATGCATATGTCAAAAGCAACTTCAAATTTTTCTCCTTTCATGGTTTTCTCTAAAAATTGCACTTCATTGAGACTTCCCTTTACTTGGCAATTTAATTGCTATATATCTAACGGATCTACTTTTGCATCGTCGAGTTTTGTAAAACTACTTCCATGACACTTTTCAATTTTTCAATGGGGTTACTTTTTCTCAAAAATATCTATGAATTATAAACTTTATGCTCTTGAGACAATATGTATATATGATGTCTAATATGTAAGAAGTAACCATGTGTGCAAAAACAAGACTTAACCAATATGCACTAAGATAAACTAACAATTTGCAATTTGAGAAGAATATGTAAGAATGCTTTTACCCCACCCCATACTTAAATCTTAGAGTATCCTCACTGTAAAAAATTAAATAAGAAGTGGAATTAAAGAGAACTTACTAGAAAACGTCGCAACGGCTCAAAACAGGTACGTCTGCAGGGGAGGTCGAGATCGAGTAGGTGTGTCGATATTGACCAGGTATGTCGACATCGGTCTTTTACTTCAACTCAGGGTGACCTCGGCTCGATCACAGTTGCTCTGCTCGATTTCCTTTGGTCGATATCAACTAGTTGTGTCAACATCGAGTGCTTTTGCAGATTCCTCGTACCTGAAATTGTTAGCTTTCACCCGAAAATCCAAAAAATTCAAATTTTAAAGTTTCAAAACCAAAAATCAAAATTTAAATCCAAATTATCTAAAAGTCTATATGCATGCTCTAGATTTTATAGTCGCTAGGCCGACTTCTTCCGCGCTTCTATCCAAGGTAGCACATATAGGGACCAAATGGCTCTCACGTCCTCTTCTTTCCATCCTTTCTTTTGCATCCCATAGCGTTACATTGCTCCATAACCACCTTGTCTCCTGCCTTTATTCGCTTATAGGCTTTCCTATCACGTTAGTAAGGCATACAAACAAGGATACTCTTTTCATATGGATGTTAGAATTAGGCTCGAAAGGATGAGGATCTTTACCTGGACTTACCTTCAAGTCGGTTATGGTCTGAGGGATCACTCGACATCAAGTACAGGGGTCGACATCGAGTGGTTTCTTCTCGGGATGTGCAGGTAATGGAGAGGTGTCGATAGAGGGAGTCGATCTCGAGTGGGTCCAGTTGATATCGACTGGTCCTAGTCGATCTCAAGTGTTGTGTCGACCCCATACTTAGCTTCTGGCGTCAGGTTTGGCTCTAATGTACTCAACATCAACTGGTGGGTGTCAACATCGAGTGCTTTTTCAAGCTTCACTTCTTCATCGGCTTGGTGCCCTAAAATTTCCTCCATTTGGGCCTCCATGGCCCTCTCTTCTAGCTCTTCACGGGTCAAGGTTCTCTCCGTTGGTTCCTCACAAGGGATTACTCTCCCTATTGTATGTAAGGCTTTGACCTCCATTTTTTTCACCTCCTTCATTGTAAGGTTGAAGGAGAACTCGATGACTTCATTTCCAATAGTGAATGACAATAGTCCCTTCTTCACGCTGATATTGGTGTCGGCCATAGCTAGGAACGGCCTCCCTAAGATGATGGAGCATGTAGGATCCTCCGCCATATCTAGCACAATAAAATCAGTAGGTAATAAGAACTTACCCACCTTGACTAGGACGTCATCTATGATGCATGTGGGCTTCACGAAGTTGTTGTCAGCCATATAAAGCTTCATATCTACTAGCTTCAAGGCTCCAATGTTGACCTTTGACAATATGGACAAAGGTATGAGGCTCACACTAGCCCTTAAGTCGCACAAGGCCTTGTAGCGATGTTGGCCAAGCCCAATAGTAATGGAAAACCTCCTGGGATCACTTCTCTTCTCCGGGTAGTCTACCTTGCTGCACTCCTCTGCGATCTCATCGATTGATCGCTTCTTGCTGAAGATGTCTTTTAGGAACTGGACGTAGGATGGCATCTCATGAAGGGCCTCCGTGAATGGTTTGGTGATATTTAGGCCTTGGAGAACCTTCACAAATCTTTGGAATTTCACGTCCGCAGGGTCCCTTGATGACTTGGAGGGGTAAGGGAGTGGCTTCTTCTTTGGTGAAGCAGGATTAGCCCGGGGTGGTGAAGATGACTGGTCGACATCGACAGGGGTGTTGTCATCGACTGCTATGGTTGATCTCAGGTGCGCCTAGACAGGGTCGACGTCGACTAGAGGGCACACAGTCCTAAGAATCCTTCACAAACAGCCTACCCAACAAACTTTGTGTGGATGTTAACAATCTGAATCTCAGTGTAGGCTGTATGGAGATTAAGAAGAAGAATGGTTCTTAGTTTGTTGAGAGTGACTACTATGACCACATGGCAAGGGACATATATGAGTTTGTTTCTCTTCACAAGCTAGTTATGGAGAAAAAAAAAGTCTCTTTAACCCGTAAGCCAAACAATGTCGTTCTTAAAGACCTTGCAACAAACAAGAAAGATCGAAACATTCTTGTTTTTAATGATACTTATGAACTAACTTCTATTTCTCAAAATTGGAGACATGCTTTGGTCTAGGAAAAAGAGCAAGCAAAGGATCCTCAGAAGAACATGTTCTTTCCTTGCAAAAAGCGGGGTCATAGTTCAAGAATTTGTCCTAATAAGAAGAAGGATAATCCTGAAGACAAGAAGCACACATACTCATTGTTGCGTGAGGAGACTCGGATATAGAGCATGATATGGAGCCAGTCCCAAAGAACTTCTGTCTCATCATGACTACTCCACTTGGATGAATTGAGGGTCATACCAAAAAGGACGTGTTGGATGTAAGTGAAAGGATCGAGATGACCCTAAGGAAAAAATACCCACATCCACGTGTATGGGTTAGGAAAAACATAACCTTTTTTATTTCCAGGGGAGCATGAAATGAACAAGGAGCTCATTTGGGAAATTGTGTGGTTAATCTCATATGGAAAACGAGTAAGAAACTCCTAAGCTTCAAGAATTTATCCCTTACTCTTTAGGGACTAGGTATGTTATTTTGATCCATAGGTGAATCTCTTAGGCATTGTAATTATTTTTTTAGGTGGTGGATCTTTTAGGGGTTTATCGTGCAAATTAATGAAGGTGTTTAATTGACACATAAATCATGCTTGTCACACTTCATGGTCATAACATACTTGGTTAATTTGGTATGATTGGCTAGGTTGTTGGTTTGGCACTACCTATAGATTCATAATCTCTTTCTCATATTGAATTTTTTCCTTTGTTGTCCATGCACCATGTGTTCATCATCCACCTATCACCATCTTGTCTGCATGTACCATGACTAGTTAAAAGCTTTTCTTTGATGATAAATCTTTAAGTGTGTTATAAAAGATGACGGGTTCAAAAGGTGGTCTTGAAGACCTCCAGAAAAGAACTACCGAGGTGGGTCTTGAGGACCCTTGTTGGCGGATAGAATTGTCTTGTGACAAGGTTGACAAAATCTTTGGCGGGTTCCACAAGAGATCCACGTTTTGCATTTTTGGAAGATCTAATTTGAGTTAGATTTGGAGAATCATGGAGATCTCAGTATTGGTGGAAACTAGAAAGTATTCTTGGAAGATCGGATTCAGTCCAAATTTGGAGAATAATAGAGATCTTAGTGTTAGTGGAAAGTATACGAAATAATATTGATTTATATAGGAAAAAATATTATCTTCCTTCCTTTTGAGAGGATTGTGTGTAGTGAACTTTTTAGAAATTAAATATATTAAAAAAGATACGAAGTTGTGAAGAGGAAGTATGTCTTCTTTAAGTGAAAAAATTAGAGAAAGATGGGAGGAGGAGGAAAAGAAGACCAAGAGTGTTAAAGAAAAGAAGAAGAAGAAGAAGAAGTGTTGCGTAGAAACACGAGGGTTATCGCAGAGGCACAAAGGTCGTGAAGAACCATAACGATGGTAATGATGTTGTGGAAAGTAGTGTAATACATGAGAGTATAATACTCTATTAGTCTCAAAATATAAACTGTTTTGACTTTTTAACACGTTTTTTAAATATTAAAAAACTATAAAATATTGATTTTTAATAATATTTTTTAATAAATACATACAATAATGAATATGAAATTAGTTTTAAAAATTAATATAAAAGTTGATATTTTATAAAGTTGGTAGCTTTTTAAAAATACTAGTGAGATTCCGTGTGCTTCGCACACGGAACCTGATTATAGCTTCCCTCAAGACTTTCTTTGGAGTATGTTTATAGAGTAAGTAACTTGGATTCCAAAATCAAATTTACATTGTTACTATTTGCTACATCTCCTATGTTTCTTTAAATATCTATCCTCCTCCAACATTGACAAGGCAAATTTCTTGCAATAGGTCTCAAATACAAACAAGTGCATAGAATTTCTGTAAAACTAAAAGTACAGAGCGTTTGCGAACTTGATGCCATGTCGAAGGCTTGCATTGGCCTCGGAAAACTTATTTTCTAGATCCATCTCTCCAACAGTGTTTACAGCACCTTTCAACTGCAAAGGGTGAAGAAATGATCGACCAGTCATTGTGACAAAACTTCAATTTTTTGTATTTTGAAAAAAAAAACATCATAGGGTGCAATGGATACGTCATACATGAGATCGTAAAACATACCTGAATAATAAGCTCGTCTAGCCTCCTAGCAAGTCTGATAATGCTTCCTTCAAATATATCGGTCATTTGAATAACTTCAGAAAAGTTAGCCCCCTGCGAATAACAGTAATGAATATTTAGGAGCATCAAGGAAGATTTTAGTTTAACCTTTCTGTAAATGAGACTGTAAAGGGATGAAAAAGAGAGAAAAATAAATTATTAACCATATGAAACATTAACCCTATCTGATATATAGGGCGTCCTCTTAGTAGATGAAAATTTTCAATACATTATTTCATAGGCATCAATTTGCATATTCCAAATCATGACTAAACAAAACCAAAAATTAAGATTCTCTTAACATGAAAAGCTAGAGCCATGCAGTCCTTCACCCTTAAAGAACTCAGGACATAAGGAGATTCATAGGAAAAGCCCGGCGTCTTTTTTACAACTTTTAAAGCTGGATAGCTAAATCCAACTATCAACTACACATGCAGGGCAAGCAAAAAGCCTCATTTTACAAATCTAGCTATCAAACATCAAATGAACGTGTTTTCAAACCAATCCCCGCTCTTTTCTTTTTGAAAAAAGGGCCTGTTGAGATACAAATCCTAAAACAATAGGTTACACCCCATATTTTAAAATGACCCCTTACTGCAATCTAAAAGGTTGAATTACTAATGGAATGCTTAAATTGGTAACTCAGGGATGAGGTCATATTCTATAGCATTAGACATTAGTCTCCGTGTCAGACAGTAGTAGCAACTAATGATTCTTTAGAGGTGCTCGTGAACTTGTCCAACTATTCGATTTCTTCTAAAATGCAAGCATTACTAATCTTCTATTTTTAGAGTTGATATTTCTAATTTTCAATTAAAACAGTAAAGATTGGAAATTATACAAATGTGTTGTAGACCAATGACAATATGATTCACAAGTTTAACCAGAAGCTAAAATGGTCTGCATTTTCTTAAATTGGTGTCATTGGAATTCAAATCATACAAATCTGTCAAGCCAGCACAAACAGGGAACAAATTTGATTATCTAACAACAATGAAGATAAATATGAGATTTCCTCATAAAATTAAATAGAAAGAAATCAAACGCACCTGAAACCCTAATCGATCGTCCCCCTTCGACGACTGGCGACGTTCTTGTCCACCATCGTTGTGGACCTCCGGTGCTTGCAGACTCCAGAGAGAAACTGCCAGCTTTCGCACGGAGACTGTTCCTCCACCTCGCTTTCCATATCTTCCCCGACGAGCTTCTCCACGTTCTCTCCTTCTCTGTCACGAATCTCAATTCGTCCTCGATTGGCAGCGGCCTCGCCTTCCTCATCTCCCTCGAAGCCCAATCCGTTAGCGCCACCGCCGGGTTTCTAGGGCTACAGAATCCGGATTTGAGGTTCTTGGCAGTCGAATTCGATTGAGAAAGAGGAACAAACCTTTGAACATCTTAATGTTATTAAGGGGCGGCGAATTCGATTGAGAAAGAAAATGGTCTAGCTTTGGGGTAGGGTGTTGATTTAAGAGGAACTGGAGGCGTGTACAGAGGAGGGCGAAAATCGGGGTGGTAGCAGAGAGGGAGAGGGAGACGAAAGGCGGTGGAGAATTGCAGAGCTATCAGAGAAGCGCTAAAGCAAAAAAAAAAATTGTGGCAATTTTGTAATTTTCAATGAACAGTTGTAAATATAGGGGCAATTTGGTAACTCGACTTTGTGGCAAACCCTGCCTTTTATATATGTAGATAGATGTGTTAAAAAATTAAACTACCCAAAGATGGATGAAGTAGTATATTTGTCAATTTCTTTAAATTTTGTGCAAGTGTTCATGTTCCCTAGCCAAAATTAGCCGATGTGAGTAGAAATAGACTTGTATGATACGAGAACAAGCCCTGAAACGGAAATTCTTACATGAGAATCCAGGCAGCAACAAAAATTAAGTGGTAAAAATATTCTTAAGTTGAACTTAAATAAGCACTGCATTCATTGACGATGATCTCTTGTGGGATCAAATAAGATTTGGTCATAAATGCCATCCAATCAAGATGGCAACAAAAATGCAAGTGGCCACCAAACCCATGAAGTAGACATCCAGCAATCTTCGGACATTTCAAGCATAGCCACAGAAGAGCATCAAACCAGCTACCCTTCAAACTAATAATTTATTGAATGCAGTTTTTGTAAGGAAATACTGATTTACACCAACACATAACACAAGCAAACCAACCAATGCCCCCATCCAACCACAGTTCAAAAGGGAAAAACCCCAAACTAAAAATAATCAGGCAAATTACAGTGACTTGTTCCCATTTTCCTTGGAGAAAATGTGGCAATGCTTAGATCCTCATGGCTTCCAAAGGATGGTGGTCTCCGCAATCATCGAGGTGACCACGTATGGGTCCATGTTTGAAGCCGGCCTCCTGTCCTCAAAGTATCCCTTCTTGTTCTGCTCCGTCTCCCGCCCAACCCGAATCGATGCTCCACGGTTTGCAACTCCCTGAAAGGTAATGGAAACAGAATTAGATATTACCATTTTATTTTAAATGTTATCACGTTGTTTGAATTCTTGGACATACATATTTGCCTATTTGGAATGTGAACCTAAACTTACCCATAAGAATGTGTTAATGCTTGCAGTCTCATGCTTCCCTGTCAAACGACGTTCATTTCCTTCACCATATGCCGAAATGTGCTCCTTATGCCTCAGCCCAAGCTTTTTGATAGCAGCCAAGATGACATCGTAGCCACCATCCTCCCTCATGGACTTTGTGCTGAAAACATGAAGCGGAAATCAGAGCATTGAAAATGGAGCTCATTAACAAAGAGCTTCACAGTCAGGAAAGGTACCTGTAGTTAGTGTGAGCGCCAGCTCCGTTCCAGTCACCCTGTCATTAATGAGCAACTTTTTATAAGAAAAGCCAGGTAATGACATTCAATGAAAGCTCAAAAGTAATGGGAGTCAAAAGTAGAATACCGGAATGGGTTTCGGGTCAAAAGAGAGAACAACTCCAGCCATTTCAGTAATCCTCTGTGCCCCACAACAATATTACAGTTAGATCGATTCGATTGAATGCATTCACTCAGTCTACTTACATCTACTAACAAGTCAAAACACAAGATCATAAAATGCAAAAGTACCTCCAAGATGTAACGCGCAACCCAGATCTGATCTCCTGCCGAGATTCCAACAGAAGGTCCAACTTGGAACTCCCACTAGAACAAAATCGAAAAAGGTTTAGATAGATCAGGAACCAAGTTAACATATAGCAAAAGTATGCACATAAGTGCTTGAAATGAAGACTTTACCTGGCCAGGCATCACCTCTCCGTTGATTCCACTAATGTTAATTCCAGCATACAAGCATGCTTTGTAGTGAGAGTCCACAATGTCCCTTCCAAAAGCTTTGTCAGCACCAGTACCACAGTAGTATGGTCCCTGTATCGCCAAATTTAGAGAAACAGTTCAGGAATATGCACTTTAAATCTCTGCCCAAATAAATTGGAATTTTAATACTCATTTTACACTGCTATATTAAAGAAGATCAAGGTGAACACCTGTGGACCGGGGAAGCCTCCAATGGGCCATCCAAGAGGCCAGTTAACATCCCTCTGAAGCAAGGTGTATTCTTGCTCAATACCATACCTGTTTCTCAAAAAATAATAAATAAATAAATAAAAATTCAGTTACACAACAGGTTCTGAGATGTGAAAAAATAAGATCATTTCAAGATGAAGCATTTTCAAATTCACACCAAGGTAATTCGCAGGCAACTGCAGGATTGCTGAAAATCTCTGCAGCCTTAGCCCTCTTGTTTGTTGGGATGGGCACTCCTTGAGGTGTGTAAGCATCACACATAACCTACATGACCAATAAATTGTTTGAAAGTCATACAAGTGCTTCAAGCGGATGTGGGAGGGATAATAAATGAGTACGGGGAACTCACAAGGATGTTGTTTCCCCTCCTGAATGGGTCCCTGAAGATGGCCTGGGGGCTGTTTAAGGAACATACAAATATATAATAACAATTAAAAATTTGTAGCCGCAAATCATGAAACAGACACCATTACTGGGAAGCAAGATGTCATAAGGTGTGAAAAATTCAGATAAAGAGGCCAGACATACTAGATGATAACTTCACTGTCTTCACCGGGGGCTTGACCTGTGCTGGACCCGTCATAATTCCATTTGGGAAGCTCTTTGGGATCAGACACAGGGCCGTTTATTGTCTGCGTATGGAAAGTAATCATCCAGGTACACAATCAATAAGACTAATTTAGCAAATGTCAACACTAATCGACAAAGGAAATACTCAATTATTGACATTTGGAATAACACGTTACCCTTGCTTTGCTTCTGAGGTCCATGCCAGATCCACCAATCCTGTATCAGATGAAAAGCACCAAAATTAGCAACAACTAGTGAACGGAGATTCCAGGTCAACTTCGACGAAGATTCAACATTTTCCAAGTTAATTAAAAACAACAAGCAACCATTGGTGTAGACGAAAACAAACGACAACCACAAGTTGTGTTTCCCTTTCTCTCAACTTCATCCGAAACTCATCAAAGTAGAGTGAACGATTAGACACGTTTCTAGGATAAAGATGTAGTATATATAGATCGAAAAAGCGGAATAACAATCTCCGACTCTGTACTGATAAATCTCACAAAATCCAAAAACAACCAGTTTTGGAAGCAGATGATCATGCAAGTGTAACACAGCAGATAACAGAAGCCAGATCTCGCAAAATACACAATGATCGGTGGTAATTGGCGACCTAAATCCAATAAAAATCACACATATGGAAATAAACACAAAGAGGTCTCAAAAACTATAAACGTGACATTTCCGCAAACACAAAGCGATCAGAAAGCCAAAAATCGACAAGTAAAGAAAGGAGGACGGCGAAGAAAACTGACCATATGTACTCGGCGATCACTTTCTCGGTAACGTCCGAGAGGTTGAGGTTAACGAGATCTGAGAGGAGCGACATCTTTCAAATAAACAGAGAAGGAATCAGATAACCAGTTCCTCTACCTATCCTTGTTCTTATCTCTCTCTCTCAAATGCAGAGATGATAACAGAGGAGGGTTTTAGATGGTTTTTTTTTTATAGAGGGGACAGGACGCCCCTTCGTACTTTTGTTTTTTTTTTTTTTTTTGAACAGGTAAGAATTTGGCTAATCGATAATCAGCGGGCATCCACACGGATGAGATCAGACAGAGTCTGATAAGGGGGCGGGATCGAACAGGAGAAAGGACACTGGAAATGAGATAACAGATCCGCAGTTCGATTAACTTCTCTAAATATGTGTGAAATAGTAACGGACTGGAATGTAAGCAGCAGAAGCTTAAAGTCAGAAATGATAATTTCTGATTCCCAATGGCAGGACGTATCAAATTTAATGCTATTGATGACGTTGAGATTGTCACCTTCAATGATGAAGTTGTCAAGTCTAAGATCACGCACGTGAGTGAGACCTTTCCATAAAGCAAAAGCCTCACAACCAAAGACCGAGGACAGCGGGGAAACCCCAGCTTCATAGTGGATGGTTTCACCTAAATGATTTCTGATGATGTATCCATAAGTACCTTCGTTGTTAGTGGAGAATGCACCATCAAAGTTTAATTTCAAATGGTCCGGTGGTGGTTTTGTCCATTTGGCGTTTATTCTTCTCATTTTTGTTGTTGTGGTTTTGATGTGTTGGTGTATTTCTTCTTGGTCATTGGCAGAAAGTTTCCAAAGAAGAAGTTAGTTTGTGATGTAATCCACCACAGCTCTAGGATTTCGTGTTTGATGTTGAAAAAGAACTTGATTTCTGAAATACCAGAGACCCAACCAGGCAGTAGAAGTTAAAGTAAAGTCTGTGGTTTTAAGTTCTTTTCAAATCTCATTTAGTATTTGATGTAGCGGGAAGTCCGAATTACTGAATTTCGATATGCATTGAGCTATTTTTGGTTTTAAAAGGGAGATCGTTTGACGACTGAATGTATAGTTAAATAGTATATGGTTAATGTCTTCAAAATGAAGGTGGCAGGTTGGGCAGTCAGTGGAGAAGCCACAGCCACGAGAAGCAAGCTTCACAGCCGTAGGAATCCCGTCTTTAGAAATGCGCCATAAGAACCCTTTAACTTTTGGCATGATGTTGAGAGACCAAATACAGTTGAGATCAAATTTGTTATGGTTTTTCCTTTGGTGAATTAGGTTAACAGCTGAGCTGGTAGAAACCAGCCATTAGAGCTCGGGGCCCAATAGAGTCTCTCTTGGGAAACGGAGCTTGGGATGGGTGTTTTGGTGATGAGTGTTGTCACATCTTGACTAAGCTGGTTTTGCAATTGTTGTTGTAGTATGGGAATATTCCATTGCTTGTCGTTAGTAATAAATTTGCGGACTTTCATATCTGTATCTATGTTCGCAGGGTCAGATGCAGACTTAATAAGTGGAGTGTTTGATAACCAACTGTCAGTCCAGAAATTGATGTAGGCTCCGTCACCAATTCGCCAGGCTAGGCCTTCCTTGAAAATTGGGAGAAGTTTGGTGAGATTAGACCATTGCCAGGAGGCAGGTCCTTTGCGGGTATATTGAAGTAGTTGATTGGTTTTGAGATATTTGGTCTGTACAAGCTTAACCCAAGGGTTATTGGGTTCGACTAGAATTTTCCATAGAAGTTTGAGTTGTAATGCCATGTTCATATCTTCGGAGCATCGAAGACCGAGTCCACCGTTACGCCTGGACTTGCATGTTTCAAACCAGCTAATAAGAGGTCTATGTCGAGGACCTTTGTTCCAAAGGAAGTTCTTGTTAATCTTATCTAGTTCTTTGTGAATAGCAGTTGACAGCATAAAGCATTGCATCAAATGTAGCGGTTTTGCAGCGAGGTTACTTTGTATCAGGGTGCATCTACCGTCATGAGATAGAGAGTTTGCTATCCATTTTGACAGTTGAGCTTTAGCTGATTCCACGACAGAAGTAAATGAATGTTTGGTGAATCTCTCGGAGATGATTAGGCAGCCTAGATAGGACTGCAAGTTGGTGGTGTAGGATTTGTTAAGTAAAGTTCTAATTATATTCTTTACATTGTTTATGACGTTTGATGTGGTCTGGAGAAGGGATTTATGTAAATTAATTTTTTGTCCTGATGAATCATAGTAGTTTTGAATAATTTGTTTTATTTGGTCGCAAGCTTGCTTGCTAGCATTAGCAAAGATAATAATGTCATCCGCGAAAGCAAGGAATGAGATGTTGGGGCTAGATCGACTAACCTTAATCCCAATGTGATTCCCTGGAAAACCAGCATGATGTTGTAATTCTCTTGCAAGCACATCAGTGACAATCAGAAACAAGAAGGGAGATAGTGGGTCCCCCTATCATAGACCCCGCGATTGGTGGAAGACTTCCGTGGGTTCGTTGTTGACTAGGACAGAGTATGAAACAATGGTAATGCATTCTTTAATCCAAGAAACAAAGAGGGGGTCAAACCCAAATTTAAATAGTAAAGAGAACAAAAAGTCCCAGTTGACCATATCAAAGGCCTTCTCCAGATCATATTTAATAGCCATCCATCCCAAATTCCCTTTTTTGAGGCGGAATGAATGAAAGATCTCATGAGCTATGAGGATATTGTCTTGAATTGCTCGTCCTGATACGAACGCGCTTTGTAGCGGGTGAATAATCTTTGGTAAGAGTTTCTTAAGACGCTCTGTTAAAATTTTTGATATTATTTTATAGATTGTTGTACATAGGTTGATTGGTCTAAAGTGGCTTGTAGTGATTGGGTCATCTTTTTTGGGAATAAGAGCAATGAAGGTATGATTAATCTGCTTTAGTAGATGCCCGCTAAGAAAGAAGCTCTTAATAGCTTTGATGACAGAAGTTCCCACTATGTGCCAATATGTTTTGAAGAAGCCCGCAGGAAACCCATCAGGGCCGGGAGACTTTTCATTTGCCAGGGAGAAGACTGCAGTTTTAATCTCAAGATTTGTGACTGTACTTGTGAGCGACAAGTTGTCACCGTCAGTGATTACCTTGTTAATAAGGTGTAGAGGATCGTAATTTGTTCTTTGGTCAGGGGGCTTTGTATAGCGTTCAACAAAGGCTGAACGGATCTCGTTGCGAATGTCTTGGTCTGAAGTTACCATGATTCCATTTGTGTTTTGAAGTTTTTTAATGATGTTTCGGTTCCGTCGCCCCATAGCAATTCTATGAAAATACTTAGTGTTAGAGTCAATAGATTTAATATGAAACTATTTGGCGCGCTGTCCCCAGTAGACAAATTGGAATTTTAAAAGGTCAGAGAGTTTTCAAAGAGTCGTTTTTGTTTGTCGTCTAGTTTCCGATCGTAGTGTTGGTGTAAGGAGTCTTGTAGCTTTTGTAGTTCCATTTCTAGAGAGGAGATTTGTCGGAAGATATTATTTATGGTTGACTTGCACCAGTGTTTGCATCTTTTCTTAACTTTTGTTAATTTTCTGGTTAGTTTGAAAACACCAGAACCGTCAATATTAACACGCCAAGCTTGTTCGACTAATCTTTCAAAGTTTCTTCTCTTGGTCCATGCCATTTCAAACTTAAACGGTTGTAGCTTGGGTCTTTGTTGGTCATTGAAGTCCAAAGATATATGACAATGGTCCGAGGTTGTGAAAGCATGGTTTTTGGTTATAAGGTTTGGATAGGTATTTGTGATGCTGCTGTGAACGAGAAAGCGATCTAATTTTTCATAAGTATTGTCTATTCCGTGCTTCTTTCGTCTCTATGTGAATTTGTTTCCGAAGGTCGGTAGATCTATTAGATTGTGTTGTGCTATGAAATTATTTAATCTGTGAAAGCGGTCATTGGTAGGGGATATACCCCCCAATTTTTCCGTCGGGTCACAGATTTCATTCAAGTCACCAATGATGACAAACGGTTCCGTGTAGATGTTAATGATTGTAGATAATTTATTCCAAAAAGGGGTTCTATGTTGCTGACTAGGAGGTGCATAAACAAATAATAACTGGAAGGTGACATTAAGTGTGTGGTTTGTATACATTGCTTGTATTATTCGGTCCTCGCTATAAACGATATCGAAGGACTCATTATGTAAGTAGTTAGACTTCCAAAGAACACACAGACCACCAGAGAGACTAATGGCAGGACGAAAGCATATATGATCGAACCCAGCCTTACGCTAGAGACCAGATTTTGGTTCGTTTTGTAGTTTAGTCTCAACTAGAGCTATAATTTGGATGTTTTCTGATTTACAAACGGACTCGATATGTGTCCAGATGTGGCGTCGGGCAAGACCCCTGACATTCCAGAAGGCAATTTTCATCGGAAGTGGTAGAAACGACGCCAATTGGTGCGGCCTAGTGCTGGGTGGTTTCTTTTTAGTTAATGGCTTACGCCAGCTACATAAGATGACTGGTAACTCAATGTGAACCAAATTTGAAAGGAACATTCATAAAGGATTTGTAGCAAGTAGAAGGGGTATATGTTAGACAAGTAGTTGGCTATTAGTGTCCATGGTGAGAAGTTCTGAATGATCATCTTTTTTGGGTGTCGCCAATGATGTAATGTAAGTATGTAATGGTTAAATATGGGAGGGCAAACGTAATAATCCAGGCAAAACAGCTGTGTTAGGTATGTAAAAGAACCAGACATCGAAAAACAACAGAAATTGGAAAGAGAATGAGGAGAACCCCAAAAGCAAGGTTGGTGTAATGACCACATGGAATCAGTTTGGTTTAGAAGAGCAGTTTTAATTGCTTTATTGTATGGTTTGCCTGGTAAATTCCTATCTTGGTGGTTATTTAAAATTAGTTTGGAAAGGTATATTAAGACTTGCAAAATAAAACCTTTTTGTGCTAATGATATATAACAGGGGTACTTCTTGTAGTCTATAGCAACATCATAGCCTGCAATCTTAGGGGATATAATATGTGTTGATACATCATGTAAACTACAAGTATTGTTGAATTCAAAACTAGGAAAACGCACAATTACATTTAGGATGTTATCAATAGTATCAAGTATCATAATGATTCTAGGTTGATGCCATATAATTCTCAAGGAGAACCGGTGAGGGTGCAGGCAGAAGAGCAGAAGGAAAGTTCTCCAACAACCTGCAAGATGCCTGCAGAAAAGAACAAGGTTTCTTGCTTGGGTGGGAGACACCCAGCTATGTGAATGTGAGTCAGTGTTAGTAGTCAAATGCATTAAAAATAGAGTATTAAATTTAATCTTGTGGATATGAGTAGTTTGTGAGGAGAATGTATTAGAATCTGGTAAGAACAATGAGAAAGCTAGGGAACTCGTTGCAAGGTTATTAAATGAATAACAAAGACAAAATAAGGAAGCAAATGATTCAAGTAGCATAAATAGTTATGATATTCATTACTACAGTAGAGTGACAGGTACATATTCATAGCCATGACCGATTTAAATAAGGTGACAGAGGAATAGTTACCAAACATTACATAGGACCTAATTGATTTATTTGGAGCAAACCCACATAAGGGGCATCTAGCATGATAGTTAATGTTAAGCAAAGGAAGGTGAGACCAAATATGAGTCCTAGTAGATGACTCAGTCACCAAAATAAGATAACTATGAGATTCCAGTCTGATTTTTTTTATTTATCTTTATTTTTAATAAAAAATACACCAAATCCCCGCGGAAATAATTACTTTTTATTTGGGCTAATTAAATTTGGTTCAAAACATTTAATTATTTGAATTTTACTATTATTTTATAAATTAATTTAAAATAACACGAATTCTTTTTAGCACATGGTATTTTTTTTTCCTTTAGCGAATGGTCACAACGACCATGGTCGCAACGACCAAATTTGCACGTCTATTCTCGGCAAAGTATTATCCTAGGTTGGACTTCCTAAGGGCGTCGCTCGACTTTAATCCTAGCTATACCTGGAGGAGTTTATTTAAAGGAAGGGAGGTCCATGAAGCGGGGCTTAGATGGAATGTGGGCAATGGAAGCAACATAAAGGTCTAGGGGGATCGGTGGATCCCGACAGGTTCTATGGCCTCCTATTGTCGATTTGGTGCTATAGATGATATTGGTTAAGCCTGATATGCAGGATGAGAGAGTGTGGAACTACACTCGCGATGGTCGATTCACTATCAAGTCTGCTTATTGGCTTGCTATAGAGAGGGAGAGAAGCGAGAGCACGGGCAGGCAGTCCGACGATGCACGAGTTGCAAGTCTTTGGAAGAAGATTTGAAGGCTCGAAGTGCCACCAAGGGTGAAAGCGTTTGTTTGGCGAGCATGTAAGGAGATCCTTCCATGCAAGGTGAATCTGGTTCAGATGAAGGTACTTTCAAAGGATGAATGCGAGAGCTGGATGAGGAAGGAAGATGGGATTCATGCGCTATACGGATGCAAGCTAGCAAGATCGGTATGGAAAAAGGTGGGTAGACTAGGGAGATGGGGCAAGGGCTGCACCTCTGTCCTAGACTTTTTCGAGCGAGTCCGACAGACTCAGAGAGAGGATATGATGCAATTGTGGGCATTCACTTTGGACGAGATTTGAAGAGTGAGAAATGGGCGAATCTTTGAGAGGAGGCGAGTCGGCCCTGATATGGTTGCAGAGGATGCCCTGAATAGGTGGAGGGACCATAAGGAAAGGGAGAAGTGTGAGATGGAAGGGAGCATTGGATCAAGAATGGAGGAGAGGTGGGTAAAACCGACAGTAGAAGTCTGGAAGGTTAATTGTGAAGCTGTTGTAGATGCTGAGAAGGGGTGCGGAATATGCTTTGTGGTTAGAGATGAGGAAGGCAGGGTGGGGCTATTCGGAGCAAAGCATGGTCAGGCCTCCACAGATGTCGAGCTGGTGGAAGCGGAGGCGATATGGTGGGCGTTGCAGTCATGTGCAGAGCATAGGATAGGGGAGGTGCAAGTCTAATCAGATTGCCAAGAGTTGGTGAACAAGATTAAGGGTGGGTGCTGGCCAAGTGCGACGCTAGGCAGATTGATACAGGTAATCGTTGAGACGGCTGCAACGCTCAACATCTGTGTTTGGCATCATGTCAGGAGGGGGCAAACGATTTGGTTTAATTATAATGGAAGGGTTGTTTCTCAAAAAAAATTTAGGGTTGGTCGCAATGACCTTGAATGACCTAAATTTGGGTGACCCAGGGGTATTTGTGTAAAATCAACAAAAAACTAAAATGAAGAAAGGGGAAATAAAATCTGAAAAGTATGTAATGATTACCCTACTTCTAGCCTAGGTTAATAATGATATTTTGACTTTTACTTTTCCTATCAAATATTTGAATTATAAATTCACAATTTATTCAATTACAAATTCACAAGTTATTCAAACTCTCCATCTCCAAACGGTAAAATACTTCTCCTCACACGTTTTGGTCGGAATGAAGAGCTAACTCGCCGGAATTTGTGGTGGATGCCGGATTTAAGGTTTCCGATCATCGAACTCGCCGACGATTGAAGGTTAGACATACTATTCTTTATCTGTTTGAAGTCTGAGTGTTGCTTTTGAATCTTCAATGGAAGCGTTTTCATTTGTTTGAACAAACTGATTAGGGTTCAAGGATGTGAGAAACACTTGATTAAAATTGATTGTCTATTAGGGTTCATGGATGTGACAAGTTGATTGAAGATTAGGGTTTGAACAAAATGATTAGCCTCTTATTTTCCAAAATCGAATACCCGGGGTTAGGGTTCATTCGAATACGAGTTGGTTGAAGATTAGTGATTAGGGTCCTCAGAAGTATAATGTTACTGAGTATCTAGGATTCTCAGATGTAATCTTGCATCCGATTTGTGGCAATATAGCTAAGAAGAGCTGTTTATAAGTTGATTTGTGGCAATAGGGTTAGTTATTAGCTTCTTTTTTTTTTCCGAAACTAATTGTGGCCAATGTTGGATTCATTGTAAGTTTAATTAGGGTTTAGGATTATGGATATATTTACTTTGAATAAGATTAATCAACAAAACTGTATTTTATATTCTCACAAGAAAAAAATAGTATAAATGCCCGCAACTTGCCGATAGGTCTGCGGGCATTGGTCCGAACCCACAAAAATATAATTTGGAAAAAAAACTGAAAAATAATTAAGTGGCCCTATCCAGCTAAATGATATTCTATATATATTTTAAATAAGAACACATTTAAGCAATAAAATTATATTTTATATTCTCATAATAAAAAAAAAAGTATAACTGCCCGCGGCTTGCCGATAGGCCTACGGGCATTGGTCTGAAGCCATAAAAATGTAATTTCAAAAAAAAACTGAGAAATAAGACAGTGGCACTATCCATCTCAATGATATTATATATTTATTTTAAAAAAGATTAATCAACAAAATTGTATTTTAAATTCTCACAAGAAAAAATAGTATAACTGCACGCGGCTTGTCGATAGGCCTGCGGGCATTGGTCCGAAGCCACAAAAATATAATTTGGAAAAAAACTCAGAAATATTTAAGTGGCCCTATCTAGCTCAATGATATTATATATTTATTTTAAATAAGAACACATTTAAGCAGCAAAACTGTATTTTATATTCTCACAAGAAAAAAATAGCATAACTGCCCACAACTTGTTAGTAGGCCAGCGGGCATTGGTCTGAACCCACAAAAATATAATTTCGAAAAAAAAACTAAGAAATAAGACAGTGGCACTATGGAGCTCAATGATATTGTATATTTATTTTAAATAAGATTAATCAACAAAACTATATTTTCAATTCTCACAAGAAAAAATAGTATAACTGCCCACGGCTTGCCGATAGGCCTGCGGGCATTGGTCCGATGCCACAAAAATATAATTTGGAAAAAAAAACTGAGAAATAATTAAGTGGTACTATCCAGCTCAATGATATTATATATTTATTTTAAATAAGAACACATTTAAGCAACAAAGCTGTATTTTATATTCTCACAAGAAAAAAATAGTATAACTGCCCGCGGCTTGCCGATAGACCTGCGGGCATTGGTCCGAAGCCATAAAAATATAATTTCGAAAAAAAACCGAGAAATAAGACAGTGGCACTATCCAGCTCAATGATATTATATATTTATTTTAAATAAGATTAATCAACAAAACTGTATTTTAAATTCTCAAAAGAAAAAAATAATATAACTGCCCGCGGCTTGCCGATAGGTCCGCGAGCATTGGTCCGAAGCCACAAAAATATAATTTGTAAAAAAAAACTGAGAAATAATTAAGTGGAAATATGCAGCTCAATGATATTATATTTTTATTTTAAATAAGAAAACATATTAAGGAACAAAACTGTATTTTATATTCTCACAAGAAAATATAGTATAATTGGCAGCAGCTTGCCGATAGGCCTGTGGGCGTTGGTCCGAAGCCACAAAAATATAATTTGGAAAAAAAATGAGAAATAATTAAGTGGCACTATCCAGCTCAATGATATTATATATTTATGACCAACATAAGAACACATTTAAGCAACAAAAATGTATTTTATAGTCTCACAATAAAAAAAATAGTATAACTGCCCGCGGCATGCCGATAGGCCTGCGGGCATTGGATTAGGATTTGAATTGTGCTTGTTGGATTCTTGAGAGGATTTGAGTTTAGTTATTTCATTCTTATTTATGCGCTCGATTTGGTTCAACACCATCATACATTCATTACGTTTTTTGTGTATCCCTCTATAGTATTGTTTGTTTTCAATATATGTTTTACCTTTCTATGAAAATCTTAACCTTGTTATCGGTCTGTAAGGATATATATATATATATATATATATATATATAAATATAAATATATATATATATATATATATATATATATTTATCACTAATATATCATTTGTAAGTTTAATTAGGGTTTAGGATTATGGGTATAACTTGGATTCATCTTTCAATAACAGCCGGGCTCCTCCCAACTGTGACGATTATTTGATCTTATAATCACTGATGAGTCAAGAACTAGGATTTCATCATAACGTCGGATACGAGGAAAGTGGGTCCAACAACGACGCAGGTAGCTTACTCGATCAATTAATATTCCATTAACACTAGTTATATATTCATCAATTCCATGACGTACCATTTGTTGCATGCATTTGCTAATAATACAGTTGGGTTGGAATCGCAAGACATTATTGTCGCAATTTCGGTTAATGACACCGTAGAGGGTTTGTTGATGAGTAGGGATCACGTTGACCTTGCTGCCAATGAAGAAGAGGGTGTCTATGTGCCAACGTCGGATGATGGTGTTGAAGCTGATGTTAATTATCCAAAGGTCGGGTTGATTTTGGAACACGAACAAGATGTGTTCGAATTCATCAATGGATATGCTAGACGATAAGGATTTCAAACAAGAATTCGGAGTTCCACATTGTTAAAGTAAGATGAAAGAGGCACTGAAGTGCTAGGTATGAATGAGAAGTACAAGATGTTGAGGATCATATGTTCTAAAGGGGGTAGGTTTAAATCGAGGTCAAGGGACCCGAGTAAGGGGTCCACGTCGGCTCTTACAGGGTGTAAGTTCGGTGTTAAGGCTGTCCGTGAGAAAGCGGGGGAGTGGAGGATAACTAGAGTTTTGCTTGAGCATAACCACGAGTGCGTCCCAAAGGATTCAAGATTCCTTCCAAAATATAGGTTCATGACTGAAGGGAACAAGAAACAAATCTTAGACATGGATAGGGTCGGTGTGCCTATAACTGAGAACTACACATCGTTTGTAATTGCAAGCGAGAACCACAAGAATGTTGATTTCAATGAGCGGGACCTTAGAAACCTAGTTCCCAACTCCCGAAGAGAAGACATGGATAAGGGTGACTTCACTGCGATGAGGAAACATTTTGAAGAAATGTGTTCAGGCAACTCGAATTTTTTATACACATATGATGTCGATGAACACATCAGATTGAAGAATGTGTTTGGGCAGACGGAAGGAGTCGATCAGCGTATGTGGAGTTTGGCGACGTCATCTCCTTCGATACGACGTACGTATCAAATAGATACAAGATGCCCTTTGCACCATTTATCAGGGTTAATGTTAGGTAGGAGGAAATCGAGTATAAACAAATATATAAAATATAGACGCAAACCGAATCCTAGCCTATGCAAATAATTACAAGACTTCCTCCCATTGTAGTAGAAGGGTAGTCAGGATCGATCCACGAGGAAGCGCGTCAACGGGATCCTAGATAGTCTTGGAAAGCTCACGTCTTTTGTCGACTAGAAGCCTCGATCTCGAGAAACGTACTCGACATCGACCTTTGCTGTCGATTTCTACTGCAACAGAAAACATGCATAGACAAAAACGACATTCGATATCGACTAAAGTGGTCGATATCCATGTCAGTGGCAGAAGTCGACGTGGCTCAGAAAACTGCAAGTCGACACATGACAGTCGATATCTAGTGGTTTACTCGAAATCGACCTCAGTAGTTGGTGCAGGATGATCGGGATCGACACAGAAGACCGTCAATCTAGGGCAAACTTGGTCGATATCGACCTGGTTGGTCGATTTCGACTAGTCTTGCAGAAATGTTAGTTTGTCGACAAAGAAGGCCGAAGGCGAATAGGATGAAGAAGGAGCGATGAATAGAATAAAGAACAGATTTTTATGTAATTAAAAAATATAAAAGGCAACTCCTAGGGCTAGGGTTTACCACCACGTTAACCAATGCATGTAATAAGGCAAATAAGATGGACAATTGCGCTATCTCACCCGAGGGACAAGCTTTCGCTGTACACCAACTCTTAGGATTAGTCTTGCAAATAAACCTAATTTTCTCTACCAATTTTATGTTTATAACTCAAGTTGTTAGCATGAATCCCTTATCTCGCGATTAGGACTAAACATAGAATCGTAGGAGATGATATAGATACAACGATATCAACATCAAATACTTATCTCAGACATGCATGGCTAACGTCGGGCTCACCCCGACCCTAGAAGCTTTGGGAAACTACTCGCTCTTCATTGCATAAAACACCATTGATGGAAAAAGAAAACTTGCATTAATTGAAACTCCGAAACCTTACAATCCAACGTCGGCTCTCGCAAACGTCAAACCCTAAAGCTTCTCTCTAACTCTACTCTATTGCTATTGATTGTTATGTGATTGAATGAATAAAAGCCAGCCCCCTAGGGCTTTATTTATAGGCTACTAATCCTCGCTATCCAAGGAAAGTAGATCCTATATTCTATCTAAACTATATCCCAACAAGTAGGATAAATCTTTTATTTAAGGTAAATATCTAAAATAACTAAATAAACTTTTAGGGTAAAAAAGAAAAATATCCCCAAGGTATATTCTATCTAAATATGATGATAATCCATGGCTTAGATGATAAGATTCTAAATTCGCATCTCAAAAAGCGCGTCCAACCCGTGTCGAAGTCCAGTCGATAGCGACAAAGGCAGTCGATATCGACAGCTTTGTTTCTGCTCGACGGGTTCTACTTCACTCGATTTCTGGGGCATAGTCGATATCGGCTCCATGTACTCGATATCGAGTGCTCTTCAGTGTTGGTCTTTGAGGTCTATCTCGACACTCAGAGTCCATGTCGAGATGTTCTGTCTATATCGACCAGTCCTATCGATATCGACCACTTTTCAGCTTTTCTTGGCTTCTTTGTTTTGACTCCGATTCCGCTCCAATTCCTACATAATTAGACCAAAACATGTCCAGACTCTATTTCTTTCACGTTAGCTCATTCTACACAAATTTATATTATTTTAACTTTTATTTTAGGAATTGAATGAAATGTGAAGTCAAAAGATGCGAATAAAAAGGGTACAAATATGTACATTAAAATACCCCATACTTAGACTTGCTTGTCCTCAAGCAATAACCAACACCTACAACACACCCTTAAAGTCTTCACCCTTGTCAAAAGCAACATCATAAGTGGTAGCAAAGCAAAGCAGGTGAATTGAACATCACACAAAGTCTTCGCCCTTGGCATTCATCTTATTCCTTATTTGCAATAGCCGATGCATCACTGTTTCCATGTACATAACTAATATTTTAGAGTTGTTTTTTTAAACTTTTAGGTATGGTTGGCCTTGCCAAATTACATGGCATGGTTTCTTACAGGATGGGTAAGTTGGAGAAAGCAATTATTTACTGATAAATATTTATTTGCTGGATGAGGGAGGCCTCACAGCGAGAGTTGGTCTAGCGGTTGTTCGGAGAAGTACTAGTGGATAGGCGGGGATGAACCTTTTGAACCGTTTCCTTCAGAGGTAACAACATACCCTAATATACCTTTGTTATCATATTCAGACATATTGGACTTAACACGAATGTGATTCATTGATGTTTGAGAAACAAATGATCTTGGTTGTTTTATTTTGGTTTGTGATTGATCATTTTGCAATTTGGTTGATCTTGGTTGCTTAGTGTTTTCATGGTCGTTTATTTATCCTGAGTGGGATGTGAATTCTTTCTTCTTTGCTAAATTAATGAATGAACCTTCATTCCATCTTTGAATTGTATTCAGTTAGCTTCTTTGATCGAATTCTTATATGTATATATTTTCTATGCATCTTTATTGTATATACTCATATCTCAAGTTTTATGTAGAGTGGATATATATACATATTAATGTATAATAACGATAAATGATATAATGATAAATATAAAATCCTAAGAGGAGCAACAAGAATTTGTTCAGTACAAATATATAGTAGCAAATATTTTTGTTTTTTCTTAACTTTCATTTATTTAGTTTTGAAACTTCAAATGTTTTAAAATTACTCATTCCTCTGGTTTGTGTGTTTCATCAGAAAGTTATGGTATACTGGAATGTGAAAGCACAATTAGGAACCATTGAATTTGCTAATGGAAATTTAGAATTGGCCTCTCCATCATGAGGCCAGAGTGACTTTGAGAAACTGACATTCTGAAATTTATGAATTGTGTTAAGGGTTTGATTTATACATGTGATAAAGAGCTTTCATCCCTCATGAGTGGAAGTAATAAAAATAAATGATGTAGTTGATCCAATATCATACCCGAAAAGGACTAGTGAGAGAGCAAGATTCCTTAAACTAATTTGCTAAAAATTCCTTATCTGAACAAGTATGATCAGATGCTGCTAGTATCTTGCTCAAAATTAGTCTCTTTTTTTACAGTAGGCAATAATTTGGATACTAGAAGTATCCATGATCATCTAGAAAGACGATGTTCTGGAATTCGCAGCTATAATCCAGGATATAATTACAACTCAGTTATGATTTTGCAATGAAATCAGCTGCACCATTCGCTTCTCTATAATAGTGCTGGAATTTGATAGACTCGAAGTCCTTGCTTAGGGCTTCTATTTCTTCAACTATTTGAGGAATTTGCCACGGTGTATTGTTTACCTGGTTGATGGCATTGATAACAGTTGCAGAGTCGCTTTCAATAATGATCTTCTGTATTCCGAGTTCTGCTGCCAGTCTTATACCTGCAAGTACTGCAAAGCATTCTGTTTGAACTACAGAGTCTGTTTTACCATTACTTTTATGTATACGAATTACATGACCTTGATAATTTCTAATAATACAACCTATTTGGGATTGTATACCAATTTTTACAGAGGCGTC
Organism: Persicaria maculosa; assembly: GCA_963922045.1. Lineage (NCBI taxonomy): Eukaryota > Viridiplantae > Streptophyta > Magnoliopsida > Caryophyllales > Polygonaceae > Persicaria > Persicaria maculosa. Next base: position 30,975,904 of record OY998260.1, read on the forward strand.
TACATTTATTTTAATGATATTTTTTGGAGGATATTTCCAGATCATTTTATCACGAGGCCTGGTGTGTTTGGGTGAATTGGTTATATTTTGTTCCTTTTTCCAGCATGAAATTTTATCTATAGTTTGGGTTAGGGTGTTGGTTATATTTTTATTTGAACTTTTTTGAAAAACGATTTTATTTCGAAGTTCCCAAATAGAGTGCCATAAATGGCATAGATCTGTGAACTCTATGTTTTGTGTTTTTGTGCTAATAATATTTTCTGAGATATCGCTTGTTAAATTTGGTATAATGAATGATTTGTTTAATTTAATGCCTCTTTTTTTTAGCTTGCTGTTTAACTTAGTGTTTATAGGTGTATACTAGCTGGCTGAATTTTCCAGCATTATCTATCAAAATAATATAAGTGAATTGCCACAATGAGAAGATTGGTTTAATAGAGGGCTTGAAAGAAGATGGCAATGTTGATCTGAATGACAGTGTTGAATATGATTTTCAAGGTCAAGGTAAAATTCTTCTTTCAATTCGCATTGTGTAAGTAATTAACTCTGATCCAAAAAATAATAATAATCTAAGTTTAGTATAATAAAGAAAAGAAAAAAACAAGCAAATATACATGAACTAACTAAAAGGAGTGAAAACACAACTTGCTTTCACATTATCACATAAATGTAGGGTCTAGTTTCATTATAAATACTAAGTCTGGCTAAAACTTAATTTGACAAAAGATGAGAGAGTAATTAATTACTTATTGAAAGTGGCAGTTTTCTGTGAACCTTGATACCCTAATCATTTTGAGTCTTTCATTTGTGAATCATCCAAGGTTAGAGGCTGGAGTCAATGACTTTGTGCTGAGGTGAGAGACTTATATAAGGTATGTAAAAGTGGGTATGTGAAAGGTTACTTTCTTTTTCTTTGTTTTAATAATAATCTTTTTTTTTCTTACCATTCCATATAAACATGGTTTTCCTTTTACACACCCAATTAATGCAATGTTTTACGTTGTACTTATTATAATTTCTTACACAATTTGATTGCCAACGTAATCGCATCTTTACATGAATCTTAGGATGTTAATTCTATTTTATTTCTCATAGTGTTTTGTTAATTCCATCTTAGAATACGAAACTAGACAACCATCCCATTAAGAGGATTTAGATATAAAGCATAACTTGGATCCTTTTGGTAAGTAAGCTCTACATTCATTTTTAACTCCTCTAGGCACTTTTCCCCTTAATTTGTGCATATCATGAAGGGTTTTTACTGCCTCTTCTCTTGCTATCTATTTTCCTTGTATATATTTTCGGTTGTCTTTTCCTTGTATATATTAGGCAATCCTATTTCATTTATCCCAAGCTGTCAATATTAATTTTAAGCATGCAGGTTGTGCATCACTTATCAAAAAGTGAAATAACATTTCTAATGGAGCTAGATCTTATGCATTACTTGTATATTGAGTTGTGTATTTAATGAATGGTATTATCTGACTTATATTTCGATAGCTTTTAGTCTCAATATGTTTGCTTGCATTTGGTTTTAACAATTATATCATGAAACATTGATGGTTAAATTTTTAATGATTGGGGCATATCGTTCTTGAGTAATGGTAGTTGAGTTCATCATATTCTACAGTGATATTTTGATAGGAAAGAAACCTATTTTTTGCACCTTCTAAAGTCCTAATTGTTGGCAAGAAACTTAAAGGTATGTCAACTATTGGAAATATGGACAGAAATTATCTGCAGGCTATGAATTTCTTTGCTGAATTTCTATTGCTTTTAATGCCCGAGGAGAGTGCCTTTTGGTAGGTTTCAGAAGCTTTGGAGGCTTCGTTACACAATTTGGTGTTGTTTTTCTATTGACGTGGCTTTATTGTAACTTTGCTATAATTGCTAGTTGGCTCTACATTTGATAGAAGTCAGCTAGTCCTGACAGCTTGTATGGGATATAAAAATGTTCATGAAGCAAGGTTAAAGTAGCTAAGAGAGAAACATTTGATGTAGCTTTAGTTGAAGCAAGGTCAAAAGGGCTTCACGCTTGGAAAAAATCTAAGGGTCCTACATCTAAGCTGGATGTCTTCAGTCATGATTTTGGATTAGAAATTTTAGATAAATCAAAAGTTGCGGATGAATAGCACAATAGAGGTGTAGCAAATTGAGCTGCAGGTGTAGAAGTTGACCCTGGATTAGATCTTTTAGTGCAGGCAGCTTTTATCCCAAACTCTAATATAATATATTTCTTCTCTCAGAGCTGTTTGCTTTTATGAAATAATATATTTGACTTGGTTGTATCTCATGGATTGTTGTCGATCAACTTCTTACTTATTTCACCATGCCATGACTGATTGAGAATAGTTTGTTTGGGGTGAATCTAGAATAGTTTGTTTGGTGCTTTATTTTGGCATTAATTTATTTTCATGGTCGTTTATTTATCCTGAGTGGGATGTGAATTCTTTCTTCTTTGCTAAATTAATGAATGAACCTTCATTCCATCTTTGAATTGTATTCAGTTAGCTTCTTTGATCGAATTCTTATATGTATATATTTTCTATGCATCTTTATTGTATATACTCATATCTCAAGTTTTATGTAGAGTGGATATATATACATATTAATGTATAATAACGATAAATGATATAATGATAAATATAAAATCCTAAGAGGAGCAACAAGATTTGTTCAGTACAAATATATAGTAGCAAGTATTTTTGTTTTTTTCTTAACTTTAATTTATTTAGTTTTGAAACTTCAAATGTTTTAAAATTACTCATTCCTTTGGTTTGTGTGTTTCATCAAAAAGTTATGGTATACTGGAATGTGAAAGCACAATTAGGAACCATCGAATTTGCTAATGGAAATTTAGAATTGGCCTCTCCATCATGAGGCCTGAGTGACTTTGAGAAACTGACATTATGAAATTTATGAATTGTGTTAAGGGTTTGATTTATACATGTGATAAAGAGCTTTCATCCCTCATGAGTGGAAGTAATAAAAATAAATGATGTAGTTGATCCAATATCATACCCGAACAGGACTAGTGAGAGAGCAAGATTCCTTAAACTAATTTGCTAAAAATTCCTTATCTGAACAAGTATGATCAGATGCTGCTAGTATCTTGCTCAAAATTAGCCTTTTTTTTACAGTAGGCAATAATTTGGATACTAGAAGTATCCATGATCATCTAGAAAGACGATGTTCTGGAATTCGCAGCTATAATCCAGGATATAATTAAAACTCAGTTCTGATTTTGCAATGAAATCAGCTGCACCATTCGCTTCTCTATAGCAGTGCTGAAATTTGATAGACTCGAAGTCCTTACATAGGGCTTCTATTTCTTCAACTATTTGAGAAATTTCCCACGGTGTATTGTTTACCTGGTTGATGGCATTGATAACAGTTGCAGAGTCGCTTTCAATAATGATCTTCTGTATTCCGAGTTTTGCTGCCAGTCTTATACCTGCAAGTACTGCAAAGCATTCTGTTTGAACTACAGAGTCTGTTTTACCATTACTTTTATGTATACGAATTACATGACCTTGATAATTTCTAATAATACAACCTATTTGGGATTGTAAACCAATTTTTACAGAGGCATCTACATTTATTTTAATGATATTTTTTGGAGGATATTTCCAGATCATTTTGTCACGAGGCCTGGTGTGTTTGGGTAAATTGGTGATATTTTGTTCCTTTTTCCAGCATGAAATTTTATCTATAGTTTGGGTTAGGGTGTTGGTTATATTTTTATTTGAACTTTTTTGAAAAACGATTTTATTTCGAAGTTCCTAAATAGAGTGCCATAAATGGCATAGATCTGTGAACTCTATGTTTTGTGTTTTTGTGCTAATAATATTTTCTGAGATATCGCTTGTTAAATTTGGTATAATGAATGATTTGTTTAATTTAATGCCTCTTTTTTTTAGCTTGCTTTTTAGCTTAGTGTTTATAGGTGTATACTAGCTGGCTGATTTTTCCAGCATTATCTATCAAAATAATATAAGTGAATTACCACAATGAGAAGAGTGGTTTAATAGAGGGCTTGAAAGAAGATGGCAATGTTGATCTGAATGACAGTGTTGAATATGATTTTCAAGGTCAAGGTAAAATTCTTCTTTCCATTCGCATTGTGTAAGTAATTAACTCTGATCCAAAAAAAAAATCTAAGTTTAGTATAATAAAGAAAAGAAAAAAAAGCAAATATACATGAACTAACTAAAAGGAGTGAAAACACAATTTGCTTTCACATTATCACATAAATGTAGGGTCTAGTTTCATTATAAATACTAAGTCTGGCTAAAACTTAATTTGACAGAAGATGAGAGTGTAATTAATTACTTATTGAAAGTGGCAGTTTTCTGTGAACCTTGATACCCTAATCATTTTGAGTCTTTCATTTGTGAATCATCCAAGGTTAGAGGCTGGAGTCAATGACTTTGTGCTGAGGTGAGAGACTTATATAAGGTATGTAAAAGTGGGTGTGTGAAAGGTTACTTTCTTTTTCTTTATTTTAATAAAATCTTTTTTTTTTCTTACCATTCTATATAAACATGGTTTTCCTTTTACACACCCAATTAATGCAATGTTTTACGTTGTACTTATTATAATTTCTTACACAATTTGATTGCCAACGTAATCGCATCTTTACATGAATCTTAGGATGTTAATTCTATTTTATTTCTCATAGTGTTTTGTTAATTCCATCTTAGAATACGAAACTAGACAACCATCCCATTAAGAGGATTTAGATATAAAGCATAACTTGGATCCTTTTGGTAAGTAAGCTCTACATTCATTTTCAACTCCTCTGGGAACTTTTCCCCTTAATTTGTGCATATCATGAAGGGTTTCTACTGCCTCTTCTCTTGCTATCTATTTTCCTTGTATATATTTTCGGTTTTCTTTTCCTTGTATATATTAGGCAATCCTATTTCATTTATCCCAAGTTGTCAATATTAATTTTAAGCATGCAGGTGGTGCATCACTTATCAAAAAGTGAAATAACATTTCTAATGGAGCTCGATCTTATGCATTACTTGTATATTGAGTTGTGTATTTAATGAATGGTATTATCTGACTTATATTTCGATAGCTTTTAGTCTCAGTATGTTTGCTTGCATTGGGTTTTAACAATTATATCATGAAACATTGATGGTTAAATTTTTAATGATTGGGGCATATCGTTCTTGAGTAATGGTAGTTGAGTTCATCATATTCTACAGTGATATTTTGATAGGAAAGAAACCTATTTTTTGCACCTTCTAAAGTCCTAATTCTTGGCAAGAAACTTAAAGGTATGTCAACTATTGGAAATATGGACAGAAATTATATGCAGGCTATGAATTTCTTTGCTGAATTGCTATTGCTTTTAATGCCCGAGGAGAGTGCCTTTTGGTAGGTTTCAGAAGCTTTGGAGGCTTCGTTACACAATTTGGTGTTGTTTCTCTATTGACGTGGCTTTATTGTAACTTTGCTATAATTGCTAGTTGGCTCTACATTTGATAGAAGTCAGCTAGTCCTGACAGCTTGCATGGGATATAAAAATGTTCATGAAGCAAGGTTAAATGAGCTAAGAGAGAAACCTTTAATGTAGCTTTAGTTGAAGCAAGGTCAAAAGGGCTTCATGCTTGGAAAAAATCTAAGGGTCCTACATCTAAGTTGGATGTCTTCAGTCATGATTTTGGATTAGAAATTTTAGATAAATCAAAAGTTGCGGATGAATAGCACAATAGAGGTGTAGCAAATTGAGCTGCAGGTGTAGAAGTTGACCCTGGATTAGATCTTTTAGTGCAGGCAGCTTTTATCCCAAACTCTAACATAATATATTTCTTCTCTCAGAGCTCTTTGCTTTTATGAAATAATATATTTGACTTGGTTGTATCTCATGGATTGTTGTCGATCAACTTCTTACTTATTTCACCATGCCATGACGGATTGAGAATAGTTTGTTTGGGGTGAATCTAGAATAGTTTGTTTGGTGCTTTATTTTGGCCTTAATTTATTTTATTATTGCTAATTTAAAGCCTATTAGCTTAAACTAGTAGAGTGATGTGTTTAAGCACAAAGTTACGGGTTCAAATCCCGTATAGGCCACAACGACAAAAAAAACAAATATTTCATTTAATATCGGCTAAAAATCGATGTTAATCAAAATAAAAAATCGATGTCTATGTGGGTGATGTAAAAAGCCAAAACTTTTACACATCGGGTAATAGCCGAAGTCTTTGTATGTTATAACATCAGATTTAAAAATATAACCGATGTTATAAAATACAAAGACATCGGCTACTACCCGATGTTAAAAAGTTTTGTCTTTTTACATCACCGACATAGACATCGATTTAGTTTTTGAAAGACATCGGTTATTACCCGATGTTAAATGACAAAATTCTAGTAGTGGGGAGCGATCCATAGGCATATGCAATTTTGATCCAACCTCACAGGGATAATGTGTTTGCACTCAACTCTCATGTGTTTAGGCTATGAAGATCAACTCTCAACTCAATTCCAAATACAATCTCATAAACATTGCAATTTATCATAATCCACTTAGCATCCAATTATGAAAATGCAATAAAAACCATCAGGAGGACTTTCGCTCAATGGAAGACTTCAAAGAAGACTCCATTCGTCGGGGTTGTGGCTTGGTAAGAAATAAAGGGCATGGAATTATGGGGGAATTGTGCTATAGGCCACAATTAGGGCCTTTATTAAGAAAATGTCCACCCTTCCCCCCAAATTGGCAAAATGTCCACCTTCCTTCCCTTGCCCCCTTTGCCCCTTTGCCCCCCCACGCGCGCCCCCTGTGCCCCCCTCCTGTTTCAGCACAATTGGTTTCAGCAAACCCTATTTCAGCGTTTTTTTCGCGCGTTGCTGAAATCAAAGTTGCTGAAATCGAAGTTGCTGAAATTGTTGAAATTAGTTTTTTTTTTCCGCGCGTTGCTGAAACCTAAGTTGCTGAAATCGGATTTGCTGAAACCAGGGTTGCTGAAACCGGAGTTGCTTTTTTTTTTTCTTTTTTTTTCGCGTCACCACTTCGACACCGGAGTTGCTGAAACCGAGGTTGCTGAAACCGGAATTGCTTTTTTTTTTCTTTTTTTTTTCGCGTCACCACTTCGACACCGGATTTGCTGAAATCGGAGTTGTTGAAACCGGAGTCGCGTCACCACTTCTTTTTTTTTTCGACGTCAGCGCTTCGACACCGGCGTTGTTGAAACCAAAGTTGCTGAAACCGTGTTGCGGGATATAAAATTTAGCTTATGCGGGATTCGAACCCACGTATTGCTGAAACCGGAGTTGCTTTTTTTTTCTTTTTTTTTTCTGCGTCACCACTTCGACACCGAAGTTGCTGAAACCGGAGTTTTTTTTTTTCAAAAAATGCTGAAATGCTAAAAATAAAATTCCAAAAAATGCGGAAATGATGAAATGCTGAAATATATGCTTGTGTGTAAGATATAGTAGCTCATACAATTTTATAAGAATTAACCACAAATTCTCACCAAAGCAACCTTAATCACAATAGCAAACTAACCACAAATTCTATTTTTCCTAATTGCCGTTTCTCAGATTGTATCATATACATAAAAGAATCTTTCTCATATTGAAATGTATAACTAATACGGAAATGAGAATGAGAAACATAGTATACAGATATCTTCATGCATGCTAGGACACGGACAAAAAATATATCATATATATAATAATAAATTAAAATACATTATCATTCCATGATGTAGCATGCTAATATACATATATCTTCATGCATTCTAGGACACGGACAAAAAATATTCACAAATCAAAAGCACACAAATGTTTACCTGACGAGCAAAAGCACTTCTGAGCAGCTTCTCTATTGAAGACTTTATTGTAGTAGGCTTATTCACAGACACGTCCTCCGAGATCCACTCAAATTGGTGCTTCAATGGATTTTCTTCCTCTAATTCCTCCTCTTCATCATCTTCGCAGTACACAAGCTCCGCGTTCCCCGCAAACAGCACTAGTAGACCTAGGTGGGGGAACTCCCGATTTATGAGAGCACTCCTCATTTTCCTTCGCCTCCTTCCATGGAGAACACCTGTGTCACCCTCAACTCGCAAGAAAACAGTCTCCTTCTTTCTACTCTAATTACGCTTACAATTACTCCAATTACAGCTGCTGCGGCGAAGCCTCGCCAACTTAGAGAATCCACCACAGATTGCCAGCGAAATCCTGCTGAAATCGAGCAGAGCCATCGAGATCCAACCTTCCTTGCTGAAATTGAGCAGAGTTAGAGGTTCTTCCTCTTCGCCTTGCCGTCGCCAGTGAGATCCGACCACGGATCGCGGACGGTGAGGCGGCGGGATCCCGTCACCAGAATGAAATCGGAGATAATCGCACCTCAACACAGGGCTCAGCGTCTCAATGAGGAGGCTGTACATCTCATCGGAGGCGGCGGAAAAGGCGAGGACATGGGAGACGAAGTGCTTCTCATCGGGGCTTCCATGGCTTTCAGATCTGAACAACTGCGTGCAACGAGGGAGGGGGGCAGGGAGGAAGGAAAAGGCACAATGGTGGACATTTACCCTATTTGGATGGCTTGGTGGACAATTATTTAATTTGATCATCCAAAGTGTCCTGTTGAGCAAATTTTTTCTGGAATTATTTGGCTATGTGGTGCTTATAAAATTTTGGAATCAAAGACTCCTAAACTTTATCACTACTATATCTAAACCATATCTCTACAATAATGCTCAACCCAAACTTATCTTCCATAATGATCATCAACCTTCTTTCAAACCCTAATATGCTCCCAAAAATATAAATCTTGTATAAAATTGATACGTTTGGAATCCCCGATCCTTCGCATGTGGGCTCAGAATCAAGAACCACGCCGTATATTTGCCCGATCTTGCAATGCTCTTTGATATCTCATGATTTGGAACAATATAAACAAGTGAGTGAAATCTGATTTATAGCGACAGATTTAAACTTTGAATATTCAGCAACTTGAAATCCAGAATAGTGACAAAAAAAGGGTAAAGGATGTGAGGGCTGCGAGGGATGCGCGGAGACAGGTGCGCGCGGAACCGAAGGCGAGCGCGGGAGCGCCTGGGCGCCTGGGCGCCTGGGCGCAGACGCCTGCACGAGGCCGAGGCCTGATGCCGAGCAGCTCCGGGTTTCCTCCTCTTCTGCGACGGCTGGGGTTATGCGATAGTTTCTGGATTGTTGTGTTTGTTTGTGTTTCGGTTGAATTGAAAGGTAAGGGCGTGGGATAGTGTTTGTAGCGAGTGAACAAGAGCATAAGAGAGTTTGAGAGCCTTTGGATTGGGGAATTGTAGAAACCTTTAATCCTATAAAGGTTCCACAATATTAATTCCTATCTAATTAATTCAATGAATGAAAAGTGTTTAAATAGACAAGCTATGCCAATTCTACCTTGTAAGGGATAGAGGTTTGGCTAGATAAAAGATAGATAAAAATTCCTAAAGATAGATAAATCCTAAGTAAGATAAATCAATCTAGATAAAGATAGATAAACAACAGTTTGGTGGGAAAGGAATTTACCTAGATGAGATATTTTCCTCCCACACTTTTTTTTCCTAATTACATAAAATAATTATATCTAAAAAATATAGGTAAAAAACCGAAAATAATTAAATAAATATATAGAAATTCGTCCAAACATTGACAGCTGCAAAGATGATGAGTTTCGGCCAATTTCAAGTTTGATTCTGGAAACACCTTCAACAGCAAAGTTGTAGATCTTTTCGTCCTCATTCCAACAAGGTATGGCACGATCCAATCCGATAAATATGGACTCCGAACGACCCATTTTACTGAGACATCGAAATGCTGTCAAACAATTCTGAACGAACCAAAACGTGACCAAGCTTGCACCTTTGGACCTTCTTCCATGGTGGAGCCTTCTTCTTTCTTTTGAGAACGACACACTTCTCTTCCAATAGCCCTCGAATTGATCTTGATAGCTCGCCTGGATCAAGGTCATTGTTTGACCCAAAGAAGCTCATCCTTGATTGCATCAAAAATAAAAGAGAATTAAGGAATAATTGGCTCATGCACTATAATAGCAATTTTTATTCTTTTTTTTTTGGATTTTTTTTCCATGAAATTAAATAAGTAATAAAGGTGCATTTATATGGTGAGCCAAAAATCCTTTTACAAAATATGACAAGATGCAAATATGTACCAACCCATAATTTCCTTTGCTCAAAACTAGACAATATGCACTTTTTCATTCCACAATGCATTATTGTAACCAATCTAAGTCTCAATTCCCAAATGGGGGTCAGGCTCAATTCAGCTAGGGATAATTTTGTGGAGTTAGCAATATAAGGCTCAGGCTAATATTCTGGCTTCAAGCAGAGATAATGCAGGGTAGGTAAAGAGAGGATAAAAATGGCTTAAAAGATGCCTCCATCATTTAATTCTCGTAAACATAGACATATATATGCATTCGCTTTGAATAACTATCACAACATTTAGAGATGCATAGGAAGAGTAAATACACTCAAGAAAGTAGAGGGATTTTCGATGTTCTCCCATTAGGCCAAAATTCTCACAAGGACAATTTTTGTTGGATTTCCTTTTTAGCCTAGGATCATATGTGCTCAATTTCATTACAGGTTCACAATCTACATAAAAACCATTTTAAGGACATAGGCTAAACCATCCAAATATGCCATAGGATTTACATGATCAAGTCAGCTATTGAGTTCTAATGTGCGCGCAAATTGTCATATTTTCTATGCACATTTATGTCCATTTTGACGTTATTTGCATGCATATTAGTGGGGAAATCATAAGATTAGTGTAGTTTATGCCTATTTGCAAAATATAGAGGTTTACATGAGTTTTTATGTGATTTCGCAGAAATCGAGACAGAAATGGACGGATTTGGACAACGGAAGAAAAGCGGAAAAAGAACTCAAAGTCTACTGAGAGGTCGAAATCGATGATGAAACTCGACATCGAGTGAAACAGAACAACCAGAAATCAAGCAGAGCAGAGAACAGAGCATGTCGACACAACAAGGTCGATATCGATGTGCATGGTCGATATCGAGTGGCCTGAAGCGTTCGAGATTATCCTAAAGTCGAGATCTTCTATCATTAAATACCAGACTTATCAGTTTATGTGTTTTACATAAGTAATTTAGTTGTTTTACTTTAGTAAGTTTTATATTAGAGAATAAAGATAGAGTTTCAAATCCTTGGATAGCAAGGTGAGAAATCTATAATTAGAGGCCATTAGGGCTGAGTTTTCAATCAAGTTGTCAAGCAAGAATTTTAGTTTACACGCAGGGAATAGTTAGGAGAGAGAGAGAGGGCCGAGTGGAGTTGAGTGGAAGTGAGAGCGGAGAGTTGGCTTTGTTCGGTGTAATCTTTATTTTGTTCAATACAAAGTAGTTTCTTTTATATGATGATGATGAGTTTATTGATAAAGCGCGAATAAGGAGAGAATCAACTCATACACCTCTACATGGGTAATAACCTTATGTCATCTAGAAGACCTTCTACAACTCCCTCAATGGGCCGAATAAGGAGAGAATCAACTCATACACCTCTTATCGGTACATTGAGCTCACACCAACGGAGGCCTGAGAGACAATTGAGAGGCTGGTTAACTTTGATAACATATATGGGATTGCCGAGACCTATGACTCAAGGCCTGCCCCATCTATGCCACTTTATGAGCCTTCAAAGGAGATTGATCCTGATGTGCGACAACAATTCCACAACGATCAAACACGCCGCCTTCAAAAGCAAGTTAGGTTCCTCAACAACAATCAACCTTGTTAGGAATGTGGCTCAACAAGGCATACCACTAGTGCCTGTCCACATCTAGAGCAAGTATCTATGGCGGAGCAACATGAGGAAGCCAAGTGGACAAGAGGCCCCTATGGAGAGGGCAATCAGCAGTATTGTGGAGATGAACGGTTCAATCAATCACAACATCAAAGGGATCCCCCACCATATATAGCACTAGGGCATCCGGAGCGGGAAACAAGGAAGGATGACCTGCAGATCATTCTTGATGAGATGCGGAGGAACCATGCTGAGTTCACACAAGCCAACAACTCCATCCATACTCAGCTGCAGGGCATCGACTATAGGCTTGGGGAGATAGACGTTTGGAAGCGGAACATGGAGACCCAAATGGGTCAATTGGTTGAGCAAATACCCAAACCGTCAGGATCGCTGCCTGGATCTACTGTGCCCAACCAAAAGGGGAAAACTACTAGACACATAGCGGCCATGAACTTAAGGAGTGGGCGTCAATTACAAACGCCCGAGCAAAAAACGGAGGAGAAGGCCCCAAAAGAGACGGATTGATGGCCCCAAAAGAGACGGATTAAGGTTTTGAGTGTATTTACCAATTTGTAGAAAAGAGGGTTTTGAGTGGTTGCGGATGATAAATATTAACAAGTTAGGAGAATCAATAATTAAGAAATAGTTTCACCTACAATTCTCAACCCTATTTGGTGAATTCGATCCTTGTTTCCTACTCAAATTCTTTTCCTTTTCCAATAAAATGTTCTTATCTTGATTTGAATAGATTATTAGCCCTATGAGTTCTAATAATCCCTTACTCCTAGGAAATCTTAACACGAATTAAGGTTTAATCCTAGGAATAGCAATAAGTCTCAAGATGTATAAAGCTCATAAGCAATATCAATCCCCTAAAGAACTAATATTTAACCTATAGTCAACTTCCTACACATTCAAGCTTTCTAACGAAGTCCACTAGAACATGTTTGCTACGAAAGATTAAGAATCATAACGAACAATTCAAAACCCTAGCGATGATGAGATCCTAAAAAGGTGATCAATCGAGATAGAATCAAACACCATAAAACATTCAAGCACAAAGAAGATGAAACATATGATGCAAATAAGAACAAGAATAGAAAACTCACAATTCAACCAAACGGAGTCTCAAATCGTTGGCGAAACAAAATAGTTTAGCCCTCCATTGTCAAACGTTTGTCAAAAGATTGGATGATATCCTTAAAACAACCTAAAACAAGCCTTTAAATAGGCCTATGAACCGTCATAAAACCATAGAAAGTGTTTTCCAAAGATAGACCCAACTTAGGAAAGATATAAAAATCGGCGCTGAACCAGCCCAGAAAAACCGCGGGCGCTGCCTCCCAAGCCGCGGGTACGGCCTTTACAGAATATGATGTCGGCTGCCCAGGTTCAGCCTCTTGAGCCGCGGGCGCGGCTTTTCCCGTCTTTAGCAATTTTTCCGTTATGAATTTGGTCTCGACATCAACATAGAAGTTGTAGCTCTCGAAAAGAGCTTTCCAACGCATGCTTATAATAGTCAATCGGACCACCGAGGCCTCCAGAAAGTGCAATACAAGTTCAGCTTGTCGGGCGACAACTTTTGTTGACTTGTTCTTTACTTAGGCTCTCGAACTTCAATTCCGCTCCCATTCTCTTCTTGTAGCTTCCTCTTCTTGACTCTTCCTTAACCCATGAGCCTCCTCGTTCCTTGTCGGGATCCACATCTACCTGAAATAATCAATAAAAATGTGTAGATTCCGACTCCACCAACATGGCAAGTAAATATGCAAATTCTACATAAATTATGCATGTTATGCACCTTAACTAAGCTTAATGCAACCTATTATGGCTATCTAAATGAGCTCTATCAAATCCCTCACACTTGAACCTTTGCTTGTCCTCAAGCAAACAAAACCAAATCAAACCACTTATCCCAGCAACAAGTTATCGATATCTTCACCTCATAAACCACAAGGTTTGAAAATATATTGGAACATAAAATAATGCATAACATCGTAGCATGTATTTAGCAAGTCAAAGAAAAAAGTAATATCTACATCCAACCTCACCAGGAAATAAGTGTTTCTCTCTCGCTCATGTGTTTAAGGTTAATCAATATCACTCAAACTCAAATCCATGAAACTATGCTACATAAAAATTGAAATTAACATCACAAATCTCCACCGTGAATGATATTACAAGTAATAAACATCATGAGGTCTTGTATAGGGTTGTAATGGGGCTTGGTAAGAACATCAAGGTAGAGAAACATTTAGGCTTGTGGTGCTAAAAATCCGGGAAAAAGAGTTAGTACTTTACACAACCGGAAGAATACTAAAACCAAACACTTCTTATACCGCTAATGCCATCAAACTCAACTCCATAAACTCATAACAAGCTTAAACACAACTCTTATTAACTACATCACTCTTTCTTTCTTCTTTTTTCTCTTTTGATTTTTCGATGATTTTTCTTCTTTTTCTTCTTTTCTTTTTATGTATTTACCTCGACTTTTACTCCTAAGTGAATTTTATCCTCCTTAGGCCCCGAGTATTAAGCACAATAATCATCCATATGAAGTACCAAAAAGAAATAATACCCAACATCATACCCAAAATGATCAAGACACTCCACTAATATACATTTTCACCAATCTTCTCCCTAATTCCCGGATAGGGTAAGGCTAAAATTGGATATGAGATATTTTTGTGGAGCTACAAATGATGGGATAAAAGGCTCAAAATGGCTTCAAGCAAAGGATAATATGTAAGGTGGAAAGGGAATAACATGGCTAAGAAAAAGTAATGCCTCAATCACATGAAAATTACAAGTAATGATCAATATAATACGGCCTCAACATAGATGTCATTCACAATTCTAAGAGGTAGTAACATGGACGAGTATCCCACACAATAAAACAAGAGGAGATGAATATGAAGATCGTCCCAATAAGGCCAAAAATACTCAAAAGGGTATATTTTGTTGAATTTAAATATTACAATGTCTATGAGTTATACATGCTCAATTAATGTCATCAAATCATGCTCCATAAATGAATAAAGGCTTAAACATCTCAAACAAGTTATGGGATTTCATGACAAGACTATAAATAACACTTAATGAGGACAAGCGGTCTACATGAGAGGAGATGAGACCTAAATGCATGATATTTTTGGATTTTTTTTCATTTTTGGAATTTTTTTTTCAAATTTTCTTCTTTTCAATGCAATATAAGAATGAAAATTAAACATGAATGAAAATGGAAATTAAACATGAATGCACGAACTACATAAATAGAACCCTCCCCCACACTTAAACCTTTCATTGGCCTCAATGAAAATCAAAGACAAGAAAACTTAAAAGCATGAGAAAAAAGGTGATGCAAAGACTCACAATGTGGTGTATATCAAAAAAAAAGAAGCCATGAACAACAAAGACGAAGGACGAGCCAAGAGAAGACGCAATCTAAGCATATGGAGCTGCCTGGGCAGGTGGCCACGGGTGCGGCTTTTTCAGGATGCTTGGCCGCGGGTTGGCCGTGGGTGCGGTTTCGCCAGTGGCTTTTTCAGCAGCTCTGTTTCTCATTGTTTCCATGCGGGTTAGCCGAAAACACAAAAATCCAACTCTTTATTTATTGAAAAAGAAAACAAAAACTTACCTAACTGCTTACCTCGGGTTGCCTCCCGAGAAGCGCCTTTCTTTAATGTCATTGGCCTGACTTATTCTCAATCTCTAGATCTTATCTATCAGACATCATCAAGGCCCTCGGAAGCCTATCATATTCATGTGCACATATCTTACAAAGCACATCATAGCACAATAAATTGAAAGTATAAAATATGGAATTCAAAAACACTTTCAATCTATCAAAGAGTCTAGCATGACTCTCTCCTGAGGGAATATGATACCACCAACACAGTTTCGCTGGTGGCTTCTCAAAATAGCATTCAAAAGGATCAACATAATCACCATTACCTTCCAAATTGCAAAGGTTTACCTTTATTACCTCTTGAGCCTCAGCAGATGTCTCTTGACCTGGTTCATCAATTGGCGAGCACAGAATGGATGATGCAGATGGAGTAGGAGACACATCACATGTAACCTCATGCGTCGACTCATGAGATTCCAAGTCAAGAAGCACTAGATCCTTTTCTCCATCGCCGAAGAAACTATCGTTGTTTTCAAACGTGGCGAGCCATTCTTCTTGAGCAACATGGCAATCCATATAACAGAAAAAATCCCAAATCTTAGAGAGTCCCATATCCAATAGGCCTCCATTACTCATGTGCTCAGCAAGGCTTCGTGTTTCAGGAGTCATCCCAACAAATATGCACACACACATTTCCCGCATTCCATATTGATAACCCAATGAACCAAGGTCATAAACATACTTCTGCAATCTAGTGAAATATTGGTGAAAGTTCTCACCTTCAAACTGCGCTAATCTCAACATCGTAAAAAGTTAGTAGCAAGGGCGTCGTGAACCGTAAGATAGGTTCACAACGGGTTAGATACATGCACAAAAATCAATAAATACACAAAAAAAAAAACTTGATTCCCCGGCAACGGCGCCAAAATTTGACAGGACGAAATCGTTGTGTTTCCTATCAAAATAAAACTCAAACCTACAAACTAGTATAACAAGCAAGTAAGAGGTCGATCCCACAGAGAATCAAGTATTCCTATGTAGTGTGTGTTTACCAATTTGTAGAAAAGAGGGTTTTGAGTGGTTGCGGATGATAAATATTAACAAGTTAGGAGAATCAATAATTAAGAGATAGTTTCACCTATAATTCTCAACCCTATTTGGTGAATTCGATCCTTGTTTTGTACTCAAATTCTTTTCCTTTTTCAATCAAATGTTCTTATCTTGATTTGAATAGATTATTAGCCCTATGAGTTCTAATAATCCCTTACTCCTAGGCAATCTTAACACGGATTAAGGTTTAATCCTAGGAATAGCAATCAGTCTCAAGATGTATAAAGCTCATAAGCAATATCAATCCCCTAAAGAACTAATATTTATCATATAGTCAACTTCCTACACATTCAAGCTTTCTAACGAAGTCCACTAGAACATGTTTGCTACGAAAGATTAAGAATCATAACGAACAATTCAAAACCTTAGCGATGATGAGATCCTAAAAAGGTGATCAATCGAGATAGAATCAAACACCATAAAACATTCAAGCACAAAGAAGATGAAACATATGATGCAAATAAGAACAAGAATAGAAAACTCGCAATTCAACCAAACGGAGTCGCAAATCGTAGGCGAAACCAAATAGTTTAGCCCTCCATTGTCAAACGATTGTCAAAAGATTGGATGATATCTTTAAAACAACCTAAAGTGCGATACAAGTTCAACTTGTCGGGCGACAACTTTTGTTGACTTGTTCTTTACTTAGGCTCTCAAACTTCAATTCCGCTCCCATTCTCTTCTTGTAGCTTTTTCTTCTTGACTCTTCCTTAATACATGAGCCTCCTCGTTCCTTGTCGGGATCCACATCTACCTGAAATAATCAATAAAAACATGTAGATTCCGACTCCATCAACATGGCGAGTAAATATGCAAATTCTACATAAATTATGCATGTTATGCACCTTAACTAAGCTTAATGCAACCTATTATGGATATCTAAATGAGCTCTATCAGCGGGATCCTAGATAGTCTTGGAAAGCTCACGTCTTTTGTCGACCAGAAGCCTCGATCTCGAGCAAAGTACTCGACGTCGACCTTGGCTGTCGATTTCTACTGCAACAGAAAACCTATAGAGGCAAAAACAGCAGCGATATCGACTAAAGTGGTCGATATTGAGGTGAGTGGCAGAAGTCGACGTGGCTGAGAGTACTTCCAGTCGACACAGGGCAGTCGATATAAAGTGGTTTACTCGAAATCGACCTCATCAGTTGGTGTAGGATGATCGGGATTGACACAGAAGACCGTCGATCTAGGGAAAACTTGGTCGACATCGACCTGGTTGGTCGATTTCGACTGGTCCTGCAGAAACATTAGTTTGTCGGCAAAGAAGGCTGAAGACGAATAGGATGAAGAAGGAGCGATGAATAGAATAAAGAACAGATTTTTATGTAATTCAAAAATATAAAAGGCAATTCCTAGGATTAGGGTTTACCACAACGTTAACCAATGCATGCAATAAGGCAAATAAGACGGACAATTGCGTTATCTCACCCGAGGGACAAGCTTTCGCTGTACACCAACTCTTAAGGATTACTCTTGCAAATAAACCTAATTGTCTCTACCAATTTTATGTTTATAACTCAAGTTGTTAGCATGAATCCCTTTTCTCGCGATTAGGACTAAAGATAGAATCGTAGGAGATGATATAGACACAACGACATCAACATCAAATACTTAACTCAAACATACATGGCTAACGTCGGGCTCACCCCGACCCTAGAAGCTTTGGGAAACTACTTGCTCTTCATTGCATAAAACACCATGGATGGAAAAAGAAAACTTGCATTAATTGAAACTCTGAAACCTTACAATCCAACGTCGGCTCTCCCAAACGCCAAAACCTAAAGCTTCTCTCTAACTCTACTCTATTGCTATTGATTGTTGTGTGATTGAATGAATAAAAACCAGCCCCCTAGGGCTTTATTTATAGGCTACTAATCCTCGCTATCCAAGGAATGTAGATCCTATATTCTATCTAAACTATATCCCAACAAGTAGGATAAATCTTTTATTTAAGGTAAATATCTAAAATAACTAAATAAACCTTTAAGGTAAAAAGAAAAATATCCCTAAGGTATATTCTATCTAAATATGATGATAATCCGTGGCTTAGATGATAAGATTCCAAATCCGCATCTCAAAAAGCGCGTCCAACACGTGTCGAAGTCCAGTCAATATCGACCAAGGCAGTCGATATCGACAACTCTGTTTTTGCTCGACAGGTTCTACTTCACTCGATTTCCGGGGCATAGTCGATATCGACTCCATCTACTCGATATTGAGTGCTCTTCAGTGTTGTTCTTTGCGGTCTATCTCGACACTGAGAGTCCATGTCGAGATCTTCAGTCGATATCGACCAGTCCTGTCGATATCGACCACTTTTCAGCTTTTCTTGGCTTCTTCTTTTTAACTCCGATTCCGCTCCAATTCCTACATAATTAGACCAAAACATGTGCAAACTTATTTCTTGCAAGTTAGCTCATTCTACACAAATTTATATTATTTTTAACCTTTATTTTAGGAATCAAATGAAATGTGAAGTCAAAATATGCGAATAAAAAGGGTACAAATATGTACATCAGTTAAAAACTACGGCCAAAGTGTGTTGCTAGGATGTGCTTTACTTATCGGAGAAGAAATAGAGAACTTCGTATGGTTGTTTCGTACTTGGCTCAAGTGTATGTCCGGAAAGATGCCAACTGCAATCTTAATACACCAACGTCAATCGATCAGTAAGTTGTACATTCCTCTGTCCAGTTATTTATTAATACATTGTAGGCGTTTTCGTTGTTATATTAATACATTGTAGCATGCATGTTTTTAGTTACTGTAATGTAGGCTTTTTGCTATTGTAGACTTGTAGCAGCCTTACAACTTCGATTTGTCGTGTTTGTGTGCAGGAAACGCAGTAGGGCAGGTGTTTCCCAACACTCCACATCGGTGGTGCATATGGCATGTGATGCAAAATGCACACAAACATCTTAAGAGCAACCTTGAATGGAGGGGCATACACAGTGCACTCCAAGAGGCTCTACATGATTCACTAAGTATCGCAAAATTCGAAACTGCATGGTCGGAGATGCTTGACAAGTTCGGTCTGCATAACAACAAGTGGTTATTGTAATAGCCCAAATATAAATATTTGAGTTACGTTTTAAAGGATTGGATACCTTTGTTCGGATCTTGTAATCCGAGTACGAGTTGAGTTTCAAAACAAAGTGTTAGTACTAAAAAGAAGGAATTTCGTACCCTAAATTCGCGAGAGGTCCATTGGGGACCATAACATGTCCTACTTAACTAAGTCACTCAAAACCATTTTTACTTCAAAACATAATAAAAGGAAATCGACGATACCACTTGCCTTGGCAGAGCCGGGTCAAAACCAAAATAAACGAGTATAAATATCCAAAGTGTCAAGTTTGGTGGTAAATCGATCTCTTGGTCAGCTGAACGTCCCAAAAGAACCCTCGTCATGGAAGCACAGAACAAGCAAGGATCAAATGCCTGAAACTATACCACAAGTCAAGGTCAAGCCACTCATGCAGGCCCTGAAGACCTCGCTGAGGACATATAGCATGCTAAGCCTAAATAAAGGATGCTCTAAAGCAGTGCGGAAATATTAAACACACAAGTATGCTGGCATATATATATATGCATAAAGCGATTAAATTTGATCCCACACAGAATGCCAAGTGGCATGTCCCTCTCCTACTCCCGCACCCGTGCTCGTTGGTGTAGGGACAGGCCGCGTTCAATGCTATATAGCAACATCTCATTATGTCATATATCATGTCTCATGTCTCATTTCATATGTCATTATTTTCTTTCTCATGGTATGATATCAGACTTGATTAGGAACAAACCCGATGGGATCGAGTCGTCCTATGACCCTAGCAAATGACTCTAGGACTCACAATTTAACGGTCGTTCTACCATACACTAAGAGAATACGAACGCTCGAACAGTTGTGCAACCTAAACACACTACTACATTTCCGACCTTTGGTGGCGGTCAAAAACCGCTGCCTAAAGCCCTATAACCGCTGCCTAAGGCCTTTGGCGGCGGTTTACAGACCGCACCATCTGCTCCCATTTCCATAGACCTATGGCAGCGGTTTCAGAAGCCTATGGCTGCAGCTTTTGCTAGACGGATAGACCGCTGCCAAAGGTACATTGAACCGCTGCCACAAAGTCTATGGGGACATTTTTTAGTGGGAACAATGGAAGCGGGTAAAAACACCCTTAGGCAGCGGTTTCATGAAGCTTACAGAGGCGATAATTGACACCTATGGCAGCGGTTGGTTGGATATGGAAGCGGTTTTCTTGGTCTATGGCAGCGGTTATAAAACTTTGGTAGCGGTTTGATTAATATTTGGCAGCGGTTTAATAAAAAGGATAGTATTTTCACTATCCTATGGGAACAGTTATATTTATCTTTGGCAGCGGATCTTAAGCTTTTGGCAGGAGTTTTGTTGCTCTGTAGCAGCGTATAGTGTTATATGGCAACCGTTTTGTATAGCTTATAAATGAATGATTTGGCTACAGTTTATTCATAGCACACCTGTTTAATATAATTTTAAATATATATATATATATATTGAAATCATAAATTTAAAATTAACTATAAAAAAAAGAATATAAATTCAAAATATTACACTTTCATTGCATTATAGCATTAAGTACAAAAGTTTCATTACAAATATACATACATATCTAGCTATTGGTCGAATGTCCAAAATTTGGGTTTGCTAAGAGTTAGGTAGTATATATTAACAAAAGGCTAAACCCAAGTGAACTACATCGAAAATAGAATAAAAAGTGTAATGCGCGCAAAAAGTGGAAAGGCATAGTTTGTAACCTACACAAAAAGTGGAAAGCGCGCAAAAAATATAGCAACATGGGCAATATAGACCTTCTACGTCGATCAGCAAAATGTCATCGAGAGACCTACAATATGGTCATCAACAGCAACAACAATTCAGTACTAGGCATTCCTAAATAAGCTATCACTGTTTACTTGATTGCTAAAACCAGCACAGAAGGAAGAGCCCACTAATAACCCAGAAAAGTAGAGCCATGGCGATTGTGATTACCACTACATTTTTTTTTATAAATAGACATCCAAAAGATAAAAAATAGTCATGCCAATATTCAGAAAGAATTAACAGAAAATGTACATATAACCATCCTGATTTACAAGGAGAGATAATTCAATAAAATCTAAAACCAATAGTTCCAATCTTCTCTTAACCTACTTACCACAACCATTTGAAGCAAATTTAGAAATGAGCTACAAACAAACCATAGTCTAACTCAACATAAATCACGAAAATACACCTTTCAAAAGGTAGATGGCTCAATGATTGAAACTATGCTGATCAGATGACATCAGCTAACCTAAAATTTTCAGTCCAAGACTCCACCTCAAAGGAACTTCCCCGATAAAACATTTTAGCCATTGCATGCTTGTACCTCAATCTTTTAACGAAACAGCAAAAGACAGACATAACCAAATAAATAAGTAATTAGGAGGGTAAACACCTCTAACCTCATTCCATCTTCCATCAGTCTTATCAAATCATTCAAAAACGTAGTCCGATAGTGCCGTAGCACAGAGACTCCTGCAAGAAAATGTCTGCATAAAAAAACCAAAAACATGACGAAGCAAGCAAAAAAAAAAACGTATGAAATCTAGTTTATATTCATTGTCAATATCTCCTAATTACTAAAAAAATATAGAAAAAATTATAGAGTTATTGATATTTTAATGTACATATTAATAGGGTAACTTATAGTACTAGGCATTCCTGTTTTAATGTACATATAATTTTAGAGCCAAATATATGCATGTCATTTAATTTATGTCGAAAACAATAAATAATCAAATCCAATAAAAAATAACAGGCATCTTAATGGGAACTTAAACTTACTAATGGACAAGAATGTATCATCCACTTAAATTCAAAGATTAAAATGACAAAAAAAACCTGCATTTACTGGAGATCTGAAACAAAATGTGCACAGAAAGAAGGGATAACATACATATGATGTCAGGCTTAGTATTCAATCAGGAGGTCTCTTGGGACCAGAAAAGGGGTATTGATCCCCGGTTCTGCACAACAGCAGTAATGCTAGAAAACAGTTAAACCATAATGATAAGAGAGTCAAGATATTATCTAAAGGTCAAGTGGTAGTAGGCTTTACACAGAATCCATAACTTAGAGAAAAAAATAACATGAAGCACTTACAAAAGCACCACCAAGTTTATCAAGCCTCCAATGCTTTGGGGCATTGAGCCTCTTCATATGCTTTTTCAATCCCCTCGCCTGCAATGAAAACAGTTAAACCATAATGATCATGAAATTTCCAAGTATCAGAATGTGCTTTCTAACAGAACAACAGACCAACTGTGATTAAACTCACAAACAGCTACACAGAGGAAGAACACTAAATCAACTAAGGCATGGGTTAAGAACCTCAATTTGGCAACTGTTTCCCTAAATAACGATGCTTACACCCTAAAAAGTTATTTTAAAAAAGGTGAAAATGTGTGAATCTTCTAGGAGAATCATTGTTAAATTGGAATGGTCAGGGCATAGGTTAGAAAACCCGTTGTTCATTTAATCACCTGCACTTGATCAATTCCGTAGGGCAAGCGAGAAAGGAGCTAGCAACTCCAGCACCGGCACCACAAACATCCTGTAGGTTAAATAGCTGTAGGCTTTAAGACATTATAGTATCCAACTAGATTTATGTAAGCCAAAATCAACCCAATCTTACTAAATACTAAGTCAAAATTGCTCAATTGCCATTGAATAACTCAACAAAGATCTTTAGGCTAAATAGATGTAGGCTTTAAGACAGTATCCAACTAGATTTATGTAAGTCAGTATAACATCAGAATTCAGTATTTTTAGTGATAGAGAAAAGATGATTTAGAGATTGATAAATAAGAATTCTAAGCAAGCAAAGGGACTACACAACACCTTACATAAATTATCTTTCCATAGAGTGATTTCAACTTTGCAAGCATAGTTATATTCTCAGTCAACTAAAGGCAAATGAAAAATAAATTTTATAAAGCAATTTCAACTAAACGGCAATCCAAACAGTAATAAAAAGCATATGGAATCGGAAAACAAAAACATAACTTTAGAACACGAATCTGTAAGGCCAAAATCAAATTGAAGTCTACCACACCTCCGAAACTTAATCATGAAAAGCAAAATTAAATGGGTTACCACTCCTACCTACTCATTCATAACAAATAACACCTATCAAGTAGTTTAATAGAAAAATTTCTAATTGAATCCAAGACAAATAGTAAAGATGCACAAAACAAGAAGCTAATCCAAGACAAATAGTGTGATTTTATTGCAACTAAAAGTCACCATAAAACAACCAGAGGTTTGGTTTTATCAAACACCTTGAAGGCAAAGATGACCAAATTCTTACACAGATAAAACCATCCCCCCAAAATACGAAAAATTAAACAATTGATAGTCCGAATCCTAAACCCAAAAAAAAACTCAAAAGCAACCAATTGATTGATAGATCAGTAACAATCGTAAGGTGTTACCTGGACTCTAGAAAAAATGAACAGACACAGACAAACAAGAGGTTTGGTTCTTGCGAAAATTGGCGACCAGCTTGACCTCGACCACGAAAGAGCGAGGTTCAAAGGAGTTGACGGCGAGGATGGACATGGATTCATTGCTGGCGGAGGTAAGGTGCTCCTATGGCCGCTGCGAAACCCGACGATGGTGTCATGGTGGATCGACGAATTGCAGCGCCACTGGAGAGCTCGAAGGGGATGCGGGGGTTGAAGACTATATGTAATTCTAATCCATAGGAAGGGTAAAAATTAGGAAAACCCTAGAAATTTCTCAACTTTAAATCCCAAATTCATGCAGACATTCCCAAATTTCACAACTTTAACCAATTAGAAAACCCTAAAAATTGGGGGTTTTGAGAAACTCACATCAAGGGCTTCAATGGAGGAGTGAGGAGAGAAAGGTGGCCTGTGAAACTGCTTGGAGCTGCAACTGGACTAGCCTCGGCTGTTGCGGGTGCTGCTAGCTGCTGGGGCGAGGCGCACGATGCTCGTAAGGACTGTTGCTCGCGTGAGGAAGAAGGACGACCATGGAGGGAGGGAGTTTGAGCAGCGAGACAGCGAGAACAAGGAGGAGGAAGAGCGGGCTGCCATAGTTGAGAGCTTGAGCTCCATTTTGACGGGGAAGAGGCGGGTGGGTTTGAGGAAGAAGAGGGTAGCGTTGATCGATCGAGAAGGGGATCTGAGAAGGGTTTGAGCTCCATGTTTTATTTTTTTAAGCGGGCCTTCAAAATTTTGGGAAAAATTAAGCGGGCTGGATATATTAAACCCGCCAATTCCTTGAACCGCTGCCTTAAATAATTTTTTTTAGCGGTTTTGGTGAACCGCCGCCATAGCTATTATCACTTAAATGAACCGCTGCCAAAAGATACTTAGACCGCCTCTATAGGTATAAGTTTTTAAAACCGCTGCCTAAACCGCCTCCATAAACTAATCCAATTCCAACTTCGTAAAATACTCCTAAACCGCTACGGCAAACCGCTGCCTATTTGAACCACTTCCATGAACTGCTTCCTCTACTCGGAATTGTAGTAGTGACATACTACTACATGAATATGTAGGACGCAAAACCTACACACTATATGACACATCAGGCATGAGGTTCTAACTTGAGTAAGCCATAGAGGACTTACATGGAGTAGCAGATCAGCAAGAGGAAAGCAGCAAAAGGATAAGCAAGCAGGTCACAGATCACTTGGCAATTATAAATAATCATGTATAAGCATACTGCACAAAACGAAAGGGGCTTGGGAAGCTCACCGAGGGAAAGTCGAATGAAATGGGCTCGCCGGAGTCCTCCGAGGCTCGATCGAATCGAAATAGGGGAATGAGGCGCTTAGGGGTGGAGTCAGCATTGGTGGGGCTTCCTGGGTTGCTCAGTTCGTCTTCGTCGGTCCTCGGAGGAAGACGAGTCAGGCACTGCTTGATCGAAGGAAGGAGGAGAGGAAGAGTGGGATGCTCTGCGACTCCGGGCTCCTGCTGGCGGCCTTGGACGTCGAAGATGGTGCTGCTGGGACTGCTACTCGTCAGAGGAGGGAGAAGGGGTGCTGCTGGTTGCTCAACAAAAGTGAGAGGGAGAGTGTTCGGGCTATCCTTCGAAGAGGAGGGGAATGAAGTGGGTGTATTTGGGGAACGGAGGAAGAACAGGGTTGCCGCTGGTGGGGTGAGGGTAGGTAATGGCCCGAATATAAATATCCAGGTTACATTTCGAAGGTTGGATACCTTAGTTCGGATCTTGCAATTCAGGTACGGGTTGAGGTATCAAACCCCAAAGGATCGGTGTTTTAAAGTGGGGATTTCAAAGCCCAAAACAATCGGAGGGCCGTTAGGTACCCTTAACCTGTCCTAAGGCTAAGTTGCGGAAATTCATTTGAGAGAAATAGTGAAAGCGAAAGTAAAGTACAACTTGCCACGGTGGGGCCGGGTCAAAATCGAATCGGTAATACATATAATCAAAAATCCTTTAGCCCAATTAGCGGAATTATACAGGTTCTTCGCAATCGCTCGGGGGAATTCCCACGCCATAGAAACATAGAACAAGCATACCTACAAATAATTTGTGCGAGCGGGGTCAGACTGAGTCCCCCCCCCCAACGCACTCTGTCCTGCAAGCAAACATACACATACACTATACCTATAATAAAGATGCTCTGATGCAGTACGGACATGTAAATCACAGTAACATGCTCCTAGTTGAAATAATATGCTGAACAACTATAAAGGAGCCCAAAGAATGCCAAGTGGCATATCCCTCTCCTACTCCGCCCCTTTTTTCATGAGCGGACCTGGCCAGTACTGTACCCATTCCATCCTACATATTTTCACAACATCATCATAACATCATCA
This sequence comes from Persicaria maculosa, assembly GCA_963922045.1. Classification (NCBI taxonomy): domain Eukaryota; kingdom Viridiplantae; phylum Streptophyta; class Magnoliopsida; order Caryophyllales; family Polygonaceae; genus Persicaria; species Persicaria maculosa. The sequence continues at coordinate 31,002,346 of OY998260.1, forward strand.
TATCATATCCCCATCAAATCATATCATCATCATATCATGCTCATGCCCGATGGTGCTGGGCTATCTCATCATGATGCTCATATATCGACACTACTGACTCAAGGCAAACACGATGAGGCTGGGCTACCCTATGGCCCTAACAAAGACTCTAGGACTTACAGACAACGACCGTTATGTTCTCAAACACACAAAGTAACCGAATGCTCAATCACAAGTGCAATCCTAGCATAATACTGCATGGCATGCTTTTAAATGCATATGAAGCACCTAGTATATCATATGATCACAAGCCGGAGATTTCTTTTTTGAATTTGAGTAAGCTCATAAATGGGAATAAGCTGAACGTCAGAGAAATAAGGCAGAAGCAGCATCCAAGTAATATCAACAATTACCTAACAAACATTCAAATATGCATAAGTCTATCTAAGTCATACAAGGCGCCCCTAACTATCATACATAGCTTCACATATCTCATTTCAAATTATTCCATCTTATTTCATCATAAATCATTTCATGTTCATATCATCTCAACATATAATATCTCATTCATCGTCTCATCTTGCATCATCATATAACATTTCATATCTTACTTAAAGTTCACATAATTCTCAAGCAGAAACCAACAATAGACTCCCCGCGTTAAATCAAGTATATCATTTTCCTAAAGTTTTCCAAACTCTTAAATCGCAAGGTATGTCAACTCATCTTCAAAACAATATCTCAAATCATATTTAGTTAATCCCCTTTACAAACATTAAAACCTTGACCAGTTTATAAAATCACACAAATTAAAATAATTTCCGCATAACTTACTTTATTTTACAATCATCATCTCAAAATCACCATATAAAATATTATATGAAATAACACTTCTCAAATAATATATTATCTCACCACCTCAGAAAATGACATATAATAATAGTAATAATAATCTAATAATAATTTCACAATTCCCAACCATATAATATAACCCCAACACAAAACAAGTAACAACATTAACAATAAACCCAATTGAAACTAAGAAGCCAGCCCAAACTTTAAGCCTAATACCCGAGTCCGGATCCGGCCCAAACCAAGCCTACCCCGCACCTTCAAAATCTGAGTTTAAGTGAACCGGGAGGAAAATGGTGGACCGGCTGAACTAAAAAAAAAATATGGAGGAAACCCGGTCTGGTTTGAACCCGTCTCATTCCTCTTGTTTGAGCAATAAAGCACTGATGGAAAAGGAGGGGGAGGAAGCGGCTTCGCCAGCGGCTAGCTGGTCTGTAGTCCGGCCATCCCCGACCTTAACAACTCAAGCGAAAGAAACGAGACCAAGGACGGAGAGAGGAGGAGAAGTCTTACCAAGATTAAATGAAATGTCATCGAAAAACGCCCGTCGGAGTCGATTGGACTCGTCGATGTCAGATATTCGCCGTCTGGGCCAAGGAGGGATGTAGAGGTGTTAAAGGAGAAGCTTTATGGTGTTTCGACGGAAAAGGGAGGGAGAATGAGGTCTTACCGTACTCAAACACGAAAACAGAAGGAAAGGGGACGGTGGGGACTTGCTCGGCCTTCAGGGCTTCGGTTGGGCTGCCCCTAGCTGTTCGTCGACGTCGAGGAAGGAGTGGAAGAGTGTCTGGGCTGCTTCTTGCTGAAGGAGGAAGGGAAACGAGGTTGTGGTGGCTTGGCTTGGCTCGGCCCTTGGTTCGGAAAAACAGGGCTACTCCGGGGCTTCGAAGGGAGCTCCTGCCTGCTGGACGAAGAGGATACGGAGACGGTGGTTCAACTGATAGACAAAGATGAGGGTGATGCTGCAAAATCAGTGAAGGTGTGGGCTAATTTTTGTGTTGGTTTGGGAGCTTCTTTGGGGTTTCTTCCTGGAATTGAAAGAGAAGGAGAGAGAGGAGAGTGTATGCGTTGTTCTGGAACTGAAAGAGGGAGTAAAGGAGAGGGAGAAGAGGCTAAATATTTGGGGTTTCAAGTGGATGAGAGGGAATGAAGGATAGGAGGAGAGGAGGGTTATACAGGTAGAGGAGATGAAATAGGACAAAAGGTGAGCTGGGTCAGTGAGTTTGTAGGTGAGGGAGGGTGTGTTTGGTGCAACTACAATAGTGGTGTGGGGGGAGAGAGAGAGAAGAAGAAGAAGAAATAGAATAAAATAAGGGAGAATTGGTCCCCACATCTCAAATTTTAAAATCCTGAAATAAACCCGAAACACGCTCTCCTGAACCAAACTTGACTCAAACAAAATTTTTAAATTGAAATCTCAAATTCGAAAGATTGATGTCGGAATTGATTTCGAAAAGATTTAGGATGAAACATGTCGCTCAAGGACGAAATTTTAAAAAAATTTCCGAATCTCCAAATCTAATCAAATATAATTAATTACTTTATAAACTAACAATTTTAAAAATTTTCGAACTTTACATCATCCACCTCTAAAAACAAGTGTCGTCCCCGAGACTAAAATCATTCTAAAGCAAGGGGATGAAGTTTGAAATTGGTGAGTCCAAGGATCATGTCGTTGATCCCGTAAGCACCTCATAAGGGTCCATATGAGATTCTCACAGTATCCTCGACGTGCTCATGATATCCCCAATTGGTCGTAGTAAGTATGTGATATGGGCCCATATCACATCCTTACCCGAACTTCTCAGTTATATCATAACTCAAAAGCATCATAGTGTCCCAACTAGGTCTTAGCAAGCAATCTATAAGTGCCCTTATAAATGCTTTTATCCACTTCGTGAGGCATCATAATGTAAATCCGGTTTTGGTAAGGCTTAAAAGAGTTTTGAAAATGGAAAGATTGACCTCAAAATCATTGAAATTCTTGATAACGTTTATTCTTTTAAAATCCAAGTTAGTCCTTTTCAAAGCCGTTCAAAATCTTCAAATCCGATGTTAGTCAAGCAATTTCAGATCAAGGGAGGTGGAATCATCCACCTCTAAGGGCTAATCCAATATTCTCCTGCTATTTTTCATATTCAAATCAATCTATAAGTCTCAATTCCAGCAAGATTCATAAGCCATATAAAATGAATAATCGTAAAAACCAACCAATCTCCAACTAGTGCATCATACATAAAGTCTCAAAACACATACCAACACAGTGCCACAAGGCCATATCAAGCATCTCCACATCATACTAAAGGCCATGTTATGCATCTCAACAACATACCAAATCGTAACAAACCTCTCGACATCACACTAGAAGTCATAAAATATCTCATCATTTACATATTTATAATCATGCTTATCAACCATATAGTATAACATCATGCTTCCACATAGCAACATATAATTATCTCATCAGTCACATATCTTATCACAGTACATCATAACATGCTTTTAAAAAAACATAGAAGGATAGCAATGCATCAATATATCATGCCAGTTCATAATCACATAATCAAGAAAGTTTTCACATCATACCAGTCCCCGCTCGCTCGTCTCCAACTCTCAAGCCAAGACCAATCTTCATCTAGACTCACCATAATCAACTCGGATAATATCCCATAGAAGAAGTTCCAATTCATTTCGACACTCTAATCTCACACCTCTTTCCACTAAGCTCTCCCACAAGCAATCCACCTCTAAGAATCCAACTCCTATCTCTAACCTCACACCCGAGTACCCTCTCATACTATGTCCTCAATATCCACAAAGGCCATTTCTTACTTTTCCCATACCACCCAAGACCTCACAAGCATCATGCCCTTCTAGCACACCTCCGCTATAAGAATTCCCTGATCACCACCTAGCCGGCCTATTCCTAACCATATACCCCCACCCAAGATCCACCTAGAAGCTCATCGGAAACCACCAAGCATCTCCTCTTATAGATCCTAAAACACACTCAGTCTTACATAAGCCAACATCCCTCTCTTGCGATTTACTTCCTAATACCATCGATCATCCTAACCGCTCAAATTCTTTCACCACCCTCCGATCATTCTTCAAGAGAATCTCACCCACAAGTTCAAAGAAGAAGCAATCATGGACATTATTACACATAAGGACTACATCATATCAACTATCATTTATAATAATAGTATCATTAGTTCATCATTAAGCATTGCAACTGTATCAATAAGTCTCGATTTACCGTCATGCTCAATAATTATTGCAAACATCATATATGAACATATTCAAATCAAGCTAGCAAGTTTCATCATAACCTTATCAGATAAACAATTTAGGTTTCACAGCATTTGCAGTTCACATTTTATAGGCTAGGAATTTGGATAATGCTTAGCAACTCAGAGTAGCATCACATCAACTCATCATGGCACATTAGAACTGTAAGGCATCAAATCATATATATCATTATAGACAATGTATAATCAAGCAATATTCATTATCAAGTTAGTACATCAAACATGTTAATTCCATCATCAGGTCAGTGCAATATCGTCATCAACAAATTCAGGAAGGATTAGCAATTCAAACGGAGAACATTCCCGCTGGCAAGTCATATCGCACTCAGTAACCGCAATCCTCGAACTGTGCTTGTTCCGCCGACACCGTCGATCCTGAGGCATGTGGGTTATGGGCCTACACTTCCACTGCGTTGCTCTATTTCTATCTAACTTCCCATTCCCTTTTTTTCCATGCGGTCGCTTGTCCAATGTATCGCGTAGGAGTCCAAGTTAGAGGAGATAGGGGAGTGACAAGGGCGGATAACCCAATTTCCTCTCGGAGACAAACACAGATCAAGCTAAGGATGACAAGACTAGAGACAAGACTCCGACCCGGGAATAGAACCGATGCCCTTATAAAAGTCTATTAGGTTACAATTGTGACAAGCAAATACGAATTCATCATGGAGCATATCAGTCACATTAATCCACACTAATATATACCTATCTCAAGGAACAACGACATACATATTCATTCCAAAGACACAATCGAGTCCTACACAGATGCCCGTGAGATAAGCTAGTGGTCTATTATTCCATGGATGCAGATATGTCTAGCAACCTAAGCAAGTTATGCAGAGCCAATAATGGTCATGCAGGGTACAAGATCATGCGGGATTTAAGGAGGATGAGAAGTATCTTGTATATGAACAATGTAAGAGCATGGTTTACACATCGTCAAGTGAGGTCAAATACAGTACCGCGAGGTACATCATAACAATAACACTAAGCGTCATGCGAGAGCACATATGAGTAGCATGGTAATGATCACATCTGACAATAATAATTATATAATAGGGTAAGAATGATATGTAATTACACGACGAGATACATTTAGAAAGCATAGGTCCTATAGGATGCTAGCGATACATGATAAGGCAGGGGCACAGTCAAGAGTCATTTAAAGGAGTTCATCATAATGTCCATAAAAACAAGAGGGATCACCACAGAGTAACCAAGAGAACATCATGGTGATCGATCACAATTATGCTAGAAATGAACCGTCATAGGGCACATAAAATGGTACAATCACTATCACATTATAGAACAAGTACGACATATAATCATATAGCGAGTCATATTGGAATCAAGACAATTCGACTAGATTCATTCTAACATTCATGTGTCATGCATATACGAAATCATGATATAGCATGGTGTGTGATCATGCGAGGTGTCAAGTTATACATTTTCGCAAGCAAGAGAAGGATGTCATATAGAAATGGGGAACATCTCTGAGCAATAACAGGTAAGCATGCCAGGATTTACCATCATGGAAAGCAAGTTGATCATCGAATTCAACATCAATCTAATTAGGATGACTAAACATTCTAAGAGGACAAAAGAGGAAGAACCATACTATCAGGGACCTAGCTCAAGAGAGAATCAACAAGAAGGTATGCAAGGCAGAAATTCGCACAAGTCCCAACCGAGGGTCCTACATGGTACTAATGGCTCAACATAACATACGATACAACATGCATTTAATTGATTAATATGATGATACGCAAGACTTCAATCCAATCATATTCCAATGATATAGTAGCATGAGAGGAATGTAGTGATGTATAGTGTGAGTCTAACTAATGGGGCAATATGACCAAAATACGGGAACATGTTTTCAAATCAACAATACTTGAATAAAATATGCATTTATCAAGATATTATCTCAAATAGTGTGATTACAAATAGAACTACTATTTTAGTCAAACAAAACCTAGGGAAACATCAACTAACATGCTAAGAAGATCATCTTACGGGCATTCATACAAAGAAGAGTTGATCACACTATCATGGACCTAATTTAGGAGAAAGCCAAAATCGTATAGATTCATATCATGTGGTCCATACTTCCAATCAATCATTGGCACAATCAATACAATAGGTTAAGTAGACATGCTATGACAACATATAATCATGATAGAAAGCAAGGTACAACACAAGATCTGAGCAATGTAACTAACCATAGATGTAATAACATGAGTAGCTGTTCACTAATGGTCATTCGCAAGGTACAGGCCGGAGATTACAAAATCATGTCATGTCGTGCAATTCAGACAAAGCCACCATTACAACTAGACAGAGATCCCTAAGGGCAAACATTGACTTCTCCCAATGGACTCATCACCCCTCTTTCCTATGGGACTCTAGTACGACTCTTCGTGGTAAGAAGACACTGGTTAATTGTCTTAAGAATTGATAAGCACAACCTCGGAAACATCTTACTCTCTAACCCGGAATTACACCAAGAACCATCTTCAAATACTCACTCAGTCAACCCTCATATCCAAACATGATTCCCAAAAACAATGTGTTTACCAACCCAATTTTCCCATGGAGGACACCGATATCCGGGAGGAGGACTCCATAGGATCATCAAGGAGTTAACATAGTGGAAGGGGCTGTTCCACACAAGCTGGGCTTGACCATATAGGAATAAGAGTACTCCCAATATCCCGTTTGCGAAAATCAATCAATACACACTTTATAGTTAGGACATACCAATTAGATCTTTAGTACAACAACACTCAACATAGAATCAGTCAATGACAATTATAATGATCTCCTTCGAGGGAGGTCGCCCTCCGGCCCAATTGATATAAAGAACATCAAGCTATCTAATGCTGCTCTTCGAGGAGCAACTGATCGGAGGGGCAAAGACCTCACGATCTCTACCTAACTCGCCACTCCAACCACCGCGGTGCAATTCCTTAAAGTCTTCAAGGCCCATCTGTAAAGAATAAGATATATTTCGCCTACCTGTTCCTATCTACTTCCAATAGGGATGGTCTAGCGCCCTTTCTACCCACTCGATCCCCTTTGTTCTATTTGTCTTATTTATTAGGCCGAGTTCTTATTTATTCCATTTGAGTTAGTCATATTAAGTTCATTTTGCCCCGTTAAAACACCTTTAAATCCTTTGAAATTCATGGGCGATTTTCAAAAACATACACTCTTGCGTACCCGAATTGCACAACCTGGCTTTGATACCAACTTTGTAACGGCCCGGATATAAATATTCGGGTTACGTTTCGAAGGTTGGATACCTTTGTTCGGATCTTGCAACTCAGGTACAGGTTGAGGTTTCAAACCCCAAAGGATCAATGTTTTAAAGTGGGGATTTTGAACCCCAAAACAATTGGAGGGTCGTTGGGTACCCTTAACCTGTCCTAAGGCTAAGTCGCGGAAATTCATTTGAGAGAAATAGTGAAAGCGGAAGTAAAGTACAACTTGTCACGGCGGTGCTGGGTCAAAACCAAATCGGTAAAACATATAATCAGAAATCCTTTAGCCCAATTAGCGGAATTAGACAGATTCTTCGCAATCGCCTGGGGGAATTCCCACGCCATAGAAACATAGAACAAGCATACCTAAAAACAATTTGTGCGAGCGGGGTCAGACCGAGCGGACCTGGCCAGTATATCCCTCTCCTACTCTGCCCCCTTTTTTCATTAGCGGACCAGGCCAATACGGTACCCATTCCATCACACATGTGTGCACATCATCATCAAATCATATCATGATCATATCATGCTGTGCCCGGTGGTGCTGGGCTATCTCATCATCATGCTCATATATCGACACTACTGACTCAGGGCAAACTCGATGAGGCTGGGCTACCCTATGAACCTAACAAAGACTCTAGGACTCACAGATAACGGCCGTTCTGTTCTCAAACACACAGAGTAACCGAATGCTCAATCACAAGTGGAATCCTAGAATGATACTACATGGCATGCTTTGAAATGCATATGAAGCACCTAGTATATCATATGATCACAAGCAGGAGATTTCTCTTTCAAATATGAGTAAGCCTATAATGGAACTTACCTGAATAACCCAAAAAACAGAGAAATAAGGCAGAAGCAGAATCCAAGCAATGTCAACAATCACCTAACAAACATTCAAATATGCGTAAGTCTACCTAAGTCACACAAGGTGCCCCTAACTATCATACATAGCTTCACATATCTCATTTCAAATTATTCCATCTTATCTAATCATAAATCATTTCACGTTCATATCATCTCAACATATAATATCTCATCCATCGTTTCATCTTGCATCATCATATAACATTTCATATCTTACTAAAAGTTCACATAATTCTCAAGCAGAAACCAACAATAGACTCCCCGAGTTAAATCAAGTATATCATTTTCCCAAAGCTTTCCAAACTCTTAAATCTCAAGTTTAGTCAACTCATCTTCAAAATAATTTCTCAAATCATATTTAGTCAATCCCCTTTACAAACATTAAAACCTTGACCAATTTATAAAATGATACCAATTAAAATAATTCCAGCATAACTTACTTTATTTTACAATCATCATCTCAAAATTATCTTATAAAACATTATATGTAATAACACTTCTGAAATAATATTACTTTTAAAGCCTTTTATAATATATATATATATATATATATAATATTTTCAGAAAATATATTTTATCTCACCACCAAATGAGATATAATAATAATAATAATAATAATAATATAATAATAATTTAACAATTCCCAACTATATAATATAACCCCAACATAAAACAAGTAACAACATTAACAATAAACCCAATAGAAACTCAGAAGCTAGCCCAACCCTTAAGAGAAATACCCGAGTTCGGATCCGGCCCAAACCAAGCCCAACCTGCACCTTCCAAATCTAAGGTTAAGTGAACCGGGAGGAAAACACTGGACCGGCTGAACTTTAAAAAAAAAGGAGGAAACCCGGTTTGGTTTGAACCCGTCTTCTTCCTCCTGTTCGAGCAACAAACAACTAACGGAAAAGGAGGAGGGGGAAGTGCCTTCGACGGCAGCTGGCTGGCCTGTAGTCCAACCATCCCCGACCTCATCAACCCAAGGGAAATAAATGAGAGAAAGGAGGGAGAGAGGAGGAGAAGTCTTACGGAGATTAAAAGAAATGTCATCGGAAAATGCCCGTCGGAGTCTATTGGACTTGTCAATGTCGGATATTTACCGTTCTGGGCCTAGAAGGGATGTAGAGGTGTTAAAGGAGAAGCATTATGGTGTTTCTAGGGAAAAGGGACGGATAACGAGGTCTTACTGTACTCAAACAGAAAAAACAAAAGGAAAGGGGACGGTGGGGACTTGCTCGGCCTTCAGGGCTCTGGTTGGGCTGCCCCTAGCTGTTCGTCGACGTCGAGGAATGTTTGGAAGAACGTTTGGGCTACTTCTTACTGAAGAAGGAAGGGAACGAAGTTGTGGTGGCTTGGCTTGGCACGACCCTTGGTTCGGAAAAACAGGGCTGCTCCGGGGCTTAGAATGGAGCTCCTGGCTACCGAACGACGAGGAGACGGAGAAGGTGGGTCAACTGATCGACGAAGACGAGGGTGGTGCTACAAAATCAATGAAGTTGTGGGCTAATTTTGGTGGTGGTTTGGGAGCTTATTTGAGGGTTTCTTCTTGGAATTGAAGGAGAAGGAAAGAGAGGAGGGTGTGTGGGTTGCTCTGGAAGTGAAAGAGGGAGTAGATAAGAGGGAGAAGAGGCTGAAGATTTGGGGTTTCCAGTGGATGAGAGGGAATGAAGGATAGGAGGAGAGGAGGGTTATATAGGAAAAGGTGATGAAATAGGACAAAAGGTGAGCTGAGTCGTATGAGTTTGCATGTGAGGGAGGGTGTGTTTGGTGCAACTGCAACAATGGTGTGGGGGAGAGAGAGAGAGATAGAAGAAGAAGAAGTAGTAGAAGGAGAAGAAGAAGAACAAGAAGAAGAAATAGAATAAAATAAGGGAGAATTGGTCCCCATATCTCAAATTTCAAAATCCCAAAATAAACCCGAAACCTGCTCTCCTGAACCAAACCCAACTCAAACAAAATTTTTAAATCGAAATCTCAAATCCGAAAGATTGATGCTAGAATTTATTTCGAAAAGATTTAGGATGAAACATTTCGCTCGAGGACGGAATTTTCAAAAATATCTGAATATTCAAATCTAATCAAATATGTTTAATTACTTTATAAAATAAAAATTTTAAAAATTTTCGGTCTTTACAAGGTAGTCGGAAGTGGAGAAGGTGAGATGGTGGTGGTGGGTGTTTGTGGCCGCAATATTCAGAGAAACAAAAAGGAAGGGGGTAAGGGTCTAAATAGAGGGGGGAGGGGGAAGAAGATGAGCTGTTGGGGAGCAGGTGGACAACAGAGTAGAAAGATGGTGCTATAGCAAAGTGAGGGGGTGAAGGGAGGTTGAGTGTGATAGTGGATAAAAGTCAAAATTAGAACCCGAAAATAAATTCCGAAATCCGCTTTTCGACCTTATCCTGACGCGATGAAAATAAATTTAAAATAAATATTTAAATCCGAATTAAATAACAAAACCCAAAAATATTTTCAAGCCTCAGAATAATGAAGCGGGTGATGTGCGCGCAAATTGCCATATTTTATGTGCTTATTTATGTCCATTTTGTTGTTATTTGCATGCATATTGGTTGGGAAATCATAAGATTAGTGTAGTTTATGATTATTTGTCAAATATAGAGGTCTACATGTGTTTTTATGTTATTTTGCAGAATTCGAGAAAAAAATGGACGAATTTGGACAAGTGAAGTAGAGTGGAAAAAGAACTCGAAGTCTACTGATGAGTCAAAATCGACCTAAAGACTCGACATCGAGTGAAACAGAGCACCAGAAATCGAGTAGAAGAAGAACAGAGCATGTCGATATGAAGAGGTTGATATTGATGTCCCAAGGTCGATATCGAGTGGTCGAGATCGAGCAAATAGATAGAAGTCGAGTGCCAATCCGAGGTCGAGTAGGACTGCTGGAGATAGAGAAAAGAAGAGGTCGATATCGAGGGTGATGGTCGATATCGACTGCTGTTACAGACAGATCCGACGCTATTTTTGATAGAATTCTATCCGAAGCTTTGCATCTATCCTAAAGTCGAGATCTTCTATCATATACCACAAGACTTGTTATCCCTTATGGTGAATGTTTTATTGACTGAAGGAGTTTTAGTTTTTACTTTATTTAATGTTTTATCTTAGGAACAAAGATATGTTTTCGAATCCTTGGATAGCGAGGTTCGAGATCTATAATTAGAGGCCATTAGGGCTGAGTTAGGCATTCAGTTTTCAATCCAATGACAGCAAGAACAATTCAATACAGTAGAGAGAGAGAGAGAGCCGAGTGAGTTGAGGGAAGCGAGAGCGGAGATTTGGCTTGGTTCAGTGTAATCTTTCTTTGAAATTTCAATACAAGTAGTTTCTTTTCAATGATGATGAGTTCAATGATGAAGCGCGAGTAGTTCACCCACTTCTAGGGTCGGGGTGAGCCTGGCGATAACAATGTAAGTTTGTGCATCAAAGGTATGATTTTTATGCATTTCCGTCTTCTATCCTATGCATGATCCTTTGCGAAAGTTGAGAAGATTCATTATTTGCATTATTGAAGCGAAAGCCAATCATATTGTGAATTTGGATTTGTGATGAAATTGGACAGTAACTCTTAGGTTTTGTGCGAGAGCCTCTAATCACCTAAGTGTTGGTAACGAAAGTTATTTGACGGAAATGCATCATCTTTCATGAATTTGGCATAATACTTGCATGGTTATCGTTGTGGCATTAATCCCCGACCTTGGAAGCTTTTAGTTTATTGATTCATATAAAATGTTGTTTTTTTTTCTTTCCACCCTTCCATCATCATCCTTTCGTTTTTTGGACATCTTTTCCGATGCAAATAGGTTCTTTTACAGTTACTGTTGAAGACTCGATTTCGACTGCAGAGTTCGATATCGAGTGCTGACATCGATATCAAGTACCCCACTCGACGTCGACTTTGCTTTTGTCTTCTGCAAGAAACTTAGCTGGAAATCGACCAGAACTGAGGTCGATATCGACCAGACACCTCGATGTCGAGTGGTCTTCTAGAGTCGAAACTTGATCGTGATTGAAAGATTAGGAAGTGCTGACTATACCTCCTCGTGGATTCAATCCTAAATTACCCTACCACTTCATCAGGAGGGATTCTTGTATTTTATTTGCTTGGACAAGGGAGTCGGTCTAGTTGTGATATTTTATATTAAATATTTTATTAGCGATCCCCCTCTTACGAACAAATTGGCGCCATTGCCGGGGAGGCAATCAATCACGCCCTAAGTTTTATTCACGATCTTCTTTTAGTGCTTATTTTGGAGGTTTATGCGATGCTCTGATCGCGAACCTATCTTGGAAAGTATTGACTAGCCCGAAAATTTTCTCCATCTTCGCAACAAAGCTATTAGAATCATGGGGGTGAACGAGACACAGGGTCAAATCATTGAGCGGTTGAGCAAGGAAATAGAGGACCACAATACTACAATCGCTGCTGAAAGGGCCGCCACTGCTGTAGAGCGAGCCCGTGCTGATAGAGAGGAGGATGTGCACAGACAAGCCCAGGGGAGGCTCAATCAGTATCCACAAACGGCGATGCAATACATGCATCCGCCGCTTCATGTTCCTGAATCTGCTATTTTAATTCCTCCTTCTAACTATGAGATTAAAATAAACTTCATGTCTGAGATTAAAAGAAACACTTTTGAAGGAAGAACTAATGAATGTCCGCTGCAATATATTTCTACATTTATGGACTTAGGTGGGACTATTGCTGAGGCTGTGAATCTAGAATATGTTAGACCAAAATCTTTTCGATGGTCTCTTGGAGGGAAGGCATTGCAATGGCTAGAGAGTTTGGCTCCACGCTCGCTGAGGACATGGGCAGAGGTGAAGGATGCGTTTCTAAACAAGTTCTTTCCTCCATAAAAAACGGCGATGCTGAGGCAAAGGATCACGGCTTTCAAACAAAAGTCTGGTGAAACATTGGCAAAGGCGTGGGAGCGCTTCAAGGACTTGCTGAGATCATGCCCGACGCATGGGCAATTACCATATGTCATCCAAGAGATCTTCTACAACTCCCTTGATTGGCCGAATAAGGAGAGAATCAACTCATACACCTCCTATCGGTACATTGAGCTCACACCAACGGAGGCTTGGGAGACAATTGAGAGGCTGGTCAACTTTGATAACACTTATGGGACGGCTGCGGCCTATGACTGAAGGCCTGCCCCATCTATGCCACTTTATGAGCCTCCAAAGGAGATCGATCCTGATGTGCGTCAATAATTTCACAACGATCAACCTTGTCAGGAAGTTAGATTCCTCAGCAACAATCAACCTTGTCAGGAATGTGGGTCAACAAGGCACAACACTAGTGCCTGTCCACATCTTGAGCAAGTATCAATGGCGGAGCAACATGAGGAAGCTAAGTGGATGAGAGGCCCCTATGGAGACGGCAATCAGCAATATTGGGGAGATCAACGGTTCTATCAACCTCAACATCAACAAAGGGATCCCCCACCTTATAGAGCACCAGGGCACCCTGAGCGCGAACCAAAGAAGGATGACCTACAGATCATTCTTGATGAGATGCGGAGGAACCATGCTGAGTTCAAACAAGCCAACAACTCCGTCAATACTCAATTGTAGGGCATCAATTCTAGGCTTGGGGAGATCGACGTTTGGAAGCGGAACATGAAGACCCAAATGTGTCAATTGGCTGAGCAAATACCCAAAACGTCAGGATCGCTGCCTGGATCTACTGTGCCCAATCAAAAGGGCAAAACTACTGGACATATAGCGACAATGAATCTAAGGAGTGGACGTCAATTGCAAATGCCCGAGCAAAAAGCGGAGGAGAGAGCACTAGAAGGGACATCGATATCGACTAACCCAGTCAATATCGACCAAGGTGATAACAATGTCGAGCCCATTGTACTCGATGTCGACACAGAAATCGACTCCTCCAGTCGATATCGACCACCATCCAGTTGATGTTGACTGAACTCCAACTGCAGTGAAGAAGAAGGTGCTGCCATTCCCAAAGAAAATTGTTAAGGACCCAGCGGAAAAGAAGTTCAAGCGCTTTGTGAAAATGCTTTAAGGACTTAATGTCTCAATTCCATTCACCGAAGCACTTCATGAGATGCCATCATATGTGAGGTTCCTTAAAGATATACTAGGTAAGAAGCAATCAATTGCTGAGATCACAGAGGAGTCCAACAGATTGGAGCTACAGGAGAAGCGGGCGGACCCAAGTAAGTTTTCTATCGCTATAGGCTTAGGTCAATATCGCTTTAATGCTTTATGTGATTTAGGCGCTAGTGTTAGCATGATGCCACTAACCATATGGCACAAGATAAAGATAGGTCCCCTAGAGCCTGTGGATGCAAAGCTTTACATGGCGAATAACACGGTGTTGATTCCAATAGGGATGGTAGATGATGTGCCAGTGCAAGTAGGTAAGTTCTTTGTCCCTGCTGATTTTCTAGTTGTTGATATGGCAGAGGACCCTGCTTGTCTAATTATTTTAGGAAGGCCATTCTTAGCAACAGTCGATGCGAACATTAGCGTGAGAAAAGGATTGCTCTCATTCACCATTAGTGATGAGGTGATAGAATACACTTTCAACAAAACTATAAGGAAGAATGAAGGGCCAATAGAGATAAAGTCCATCAAGGGTGTCTACATCACATGTGGGGAAGCAAAGGTAAGGAATATGACACCTGAGGAGGTTGAAAAGAGGGCCATTGAAGCCCAAGTGGAGGAAGTCGCTGCAATCTTAAACGAAGGAGCCAAAAAGCCACTTGAAATCGATCAGGTAAGTCGATATCGACTAACATAGTTCAAGATTCTGTGCCAGGTTATAAGTATGGGG
The DNA here is from genome assembly GCA_963922045.1 of Persicaria maculosa. NCBI lineage: Eukaryota > Viridiplantae > Streptophyta > Magnoliopsida > Caryophyllales > Polygonaceae > Persicaria > Persicaria maculosa. The sequence continues at coordinate 31,017,455 of OY998260.1, forward strand.
TCGATGTAGGAGAGGAGAGCTCGAAACCGAGCACAGAGGTCGATATCGACCATAAACCTATGCCTAAGTCGACTGCCCCAAAAGCTGAAAGTGGAGAACGTACCTCGATATCGAGGTCAAAAGGTCGAAATCTACTAGACCCTATCGAGCAGAAATCCTCCACATCGAAATAACCTCCAAGAGCTAAACAGAGGTCGATATCGAGTGATGCTGATCGATATCAACTAGACTCAGAGAAGGAAAAGGTAAGCCAAGGTACGGATTCCTCTTTTTCCATTTCAATTAAGGATTTTTTATTATTTGGAAGAGGTTTGCCTTGGTATGTGCGCTTGTGCAGGGTATCTAATGAAGATGCAAGGAGCTATGAAGTAGGAGATACGGTGTATGTCTCCAAATCAAAAGATCATTGGTTCCCAAATAGATTTAGAACGAAGAGGATGGGACCATTTACTGTGAATCAAATACATCCAGGCGGGATGCAGCTGAGAGATAAGAATGGAGTGCTGTTTGAGGCCCCGGCTACATGGGCCCTGCAGATGCCGCCTTGAGAGCAGAAAGGAAGAAGTCAGCCTAGTGACTATAAAGTCAAGAGCTTGTAAAAGACAATTAGTTTAGGTTTTAGACATCCCTTTTAGTTTGTTTTGAGACATTATTTGCTTTGGTGTGGTTTTTATTTTCTAACGAGTTTCAAGAAAGAAGGAGCGCAAAAGAGAGATCGAAATCGAGTAACATGCTCGATATCGACCAAGAGGGTCGATTTAGAGGAGTTGTGGTCGACTGGATCACCCTGAAGCTTGAAACACCTAGAAATTGAGAGAGACGGGTCGATATCGACTGGTCCACCCAAAATCGACCTCACCTGCAACGTCTTCAACTCCTGATTTTCGTGAAATTTTTAGTAAGTTTCTTTCTTAACCCTAGTTCTAATACAGTGAGGACACATTTGAGATCTCATAGTTTATCATCGTGGGCTGACAATTATCGAAATTACATAACTATTGGTTCTTATGCAGGTTGCCCAAACACACCCTTTGGGATCATCATCGATGCAGTCAATACCGTCTCAACCCGAACGGAAGTTCAATGTCCCGTATCAGCTTCATTAATACACCGTTGTTATCTTAGTGATTTTGTTTAAAAGGAAATGTTACACATCTACAAATTAAGCAACGGTTTATGATTTTCTTTGTGATTTTCAATTACATCACCGTTGTTGTTGTCTTTGTGATTTTGTTTAGAAGGACATGTTATGCATCTACAAAACAACAATTTATGATTTTCATTAAATTGATAATCCTATCAACATAAGTCTTATAAGTTTTTGATTTTCTTACAAATATAAGTTTATGATGTCATTAACATTCTCTTACAAATAGGGGAAGGGATCACCGTTGTTTCTTTTGTTGTATTCATAATAAAATATAACAATTGGTGGCCCATGGTGAGAAGGCCTAATCACAACCCAATAGCCCATGGAAAAAAGCCCAATCACACAAAGCTTCTCATTCTTGACGACGGGACCCCTTTCCCTAGCTTGCCACTCCTAGCGTGAAGCCAAAACTCTTAAACTGACAGACAACGGAGTAACTGACAACATATCGTCGCCCCTCTGTCGCTGGTTCTTTCACCAAATTGGTAAGTTAAGTCGTTCAATTTTTGCATTGTTGTGGGTAGGAGTAGTTTTCGTAATCCTATTTCATTCAAATGATGCTCGCCCCTCTCTCTGTCTCTCAGTGATTTACACATAAATGCCCTAATATCTTTTCAATTTGTGTTGTCTGTCTATTCCTATGCCGAATTGAATATATTAACCATTGTTGTAATGCAATTTTTCTCCTAAATTGGATGAGTAATTGGCAATTAGTTGTCTGGGTGAAATTGGATTCATGTGCTTTGTGGGCGTTAAGGTGAAATTTTGCCCTTTCTTATTGTCAAGCTGAAGGGGGGAGTTGAGATCGAGTCAAGGAAGAGGAAACCTGAGATCCGTGGTTAGTCCTTGGTCGATCGTTTATTAGAAGTTAGTTAGGAGTTTGTTAGTGTTTTAATCGTGTATAAGTAGCTTCCTCTGTACATTCCTTTGATGATAGTAATAAACACAAAAAAATTCCCAAACTCTCGCTTCTATACAAGCAGTTGTTTTCGTTTGGGTTTGTCGAGCTCTTTGTGTTTGGGTGAAATTTTGCACTTTCTTACTGTCAATCAGTTCTTTTCGATTCTCTTTGTGATTTTGAATGCTTTCGGTTTTTACAGGGATATAGACACCATATTGCTCTGTCTGAAATGGCCCTGGATTATATGAAGTTAGAGAATCTTATAGAATTGTAGTAGAAGAGGTGGGATTTGTTAGCTAGAATGAAAATCGCGACCATCAAATTCTTTTATGTGCCTACACTACAACGCCTTGGCTTATTCGATATTATGAAGATGTTGTTGGATCAGGCCGGGTTGAGTGCTTTTATGGAGAAAAGTGCCCCAAATTATTCTAGATATTTGCTGGAATTTGACTCAACAGTGGCTTCCAATAATGAAGATCGAATTACATTTCAATTGAATGATGTCGAGCGATCACTGACCCTTAAACCCCCTACACTTGATCTCAATCCTCTCGGAATTGCACTCCGAGGATCTCGACCCTTTGACACCTTCGCCTCTCACTAGGGTGTCACCCTTGGCCTCTCACTAAAGGGTTCGCTGTTAGCCTCTCACCAAGAACTCGATCCTTAACCCGGAATCATAAGAAGCTATTAGTGGCTTAACCTTTAACTCAACTAAACTTGACTTGATTCAAAATGAAGTTCTTACAAGCAATATATAGGCTAAAAATATATCCTTCAAGCATATCTAATCGATGTGGGATTTATTTTGATATTAATAAAAGCGTGAAAAAACGTCTGGATTTGAGTTGTTGGAAATAACATCTAATTTTAGCATCATCAAGGCTGATTTAGGGGAAGTGTCCTTGATGGAAGTTATAGCCACTTAAAATAAGTTTCCAACAAGTGCTCATCAGCTTCAATCGAAATTTTATACAGCCCGAAAGAGCCAAAATACCACGGTGTCACCATGTTGTTTTCTCAAACGAGAGTTGATATTTGGCTCCAGCGATAAAGCTTAGTAAGATAAATGAGTCGAGCTCATTGACCACTAGGATCACATCATCCTCCTCCCATTGAAAAGGATTGATCCTCAAATCCGTGATGGAAACGGATCTTGAATACCCCCTTCTTCTTGAATCGTGGAAGGCAAGCAAGACAAAATGAATGGGGTCGCATCCAACCACTTAGTTGACATGGAATTAAAAAATATAGGTACCTGGGTTGGCGTCCGTTTCTTCTTAATGGAAAGTGCAACATTAGGAAGTTGGATGATTTCCTCATCTTTCTTAAGGTCAGGCATGACCTTTGCAGTCTCAATCGGAACATCCTTCGATTTGCCTTCTTTAATCTCAAGTGCTTCACCCATGACAATAGAGGATGCTGTCTTCGAAGAGAGAGGTGGTGGTGTTATGGGCTTCGATGGCGTCGACCCCAATGAGATGATGAGTTTTCGAATTTCCCGTACTTGTTGCATTGAGTCTTCCGCGAGCTTGCGGATCTCGTGCAAAGGTTGTTTAACCTTCTTCTTACACCGAGCCTCATTCTCTCGAGCCCTTCTCCTTCGATATCTTCGCTGGAGCTCTTGATCAACTACATCATATGTAGCACCATCCATGTCAATTTAACGAAGATACCCATCATCATAGGCTTGAATAGCCCAGCAGATGTACTTTTTCGACAAAGGCATGGAACTTGATTTCATGAACATTTTGACTACAAAAAAACAACTCGGTTATCGAAAGCTTGATGGACTCGAGTCGATTAGCTCTGACACCACTTGATGAGACCCAAGGACCGGGATCGACCAAGGCTCGAGCTTTCGAACACTCTTTTTGTAGGGCTAAATTTTGGGACTTTTTGGAAACTGAAAAAGAAGGATATGTGGAGCAAGATTCGCAGGCCTCTCACCCTTGAACCCCCCACACTTGATCTTAATCCTCCCGAAACCGCACTCCGATGATCTCGACTCTTTGACACCTTCGCCTCTCACCAAAGGGTTCGCTCTTAGCCTCTCACCAAGAACTTGATCCTTAACCCGGAATCATGGGAAGCTATTAGTGGCTTAACCTTGAACTCAACTAAACTTGACTTATTTCGAAATGAAGTTCTTACAAGCAATATATAGGCTGAAAAATATATCCTCCAAGCATCTCTAATCGATGTGGGATTTATTTTGATATAAATAAAAACATGAAAAAACGTCTAGATTTGAGCTGCTGGAAAGAACGTCCAATTTGAGCATCATCGAGGCTGATTTAGGGGAAGTGTCCTTGATGGAAGTTGTAGCCACTTAAAATATCTTTCCAACAAGTGGTCATTGGCTTCAATCAGAATGTTGATATGGCCCGAAAGAGCCAAAATAACACGGTGTCTCCACGTTGTTTTCTCAAACAAGAGTTGATATTTGGCTCCAGCGACAAAGCTTTGTAAAATAAATGAGTCAAGCTCATTGACCACTAGGATCACATCAGGTGCATATATTCCTTTGCATTCTGGGGGATCTGGCAAAGTAGCTCTTAGGCCTCCTGGCAAGCTCGGGCTTCTTGTTCGTAACAAGCTGCTAATCTTTGTTGAGCCAGGGTATGTTGTGTGTGCTCGGTTTCGAAACCCTCCACTTCCTTCCGGAGCCTTTTGAGCTCTTGTTGCATTGTTTCCTCGTTTTCCATTATCCTCTTTGCACGTTCTTGTAGATGAAGGAAGCATTCCAGATCGTCTAAAGCTTTGAACTCAGGCGTGCGATCAGCGCGTCGCATACAATATCAAGAAAACAATAGGAAAGGAGGTGAGATAGACTAAACAGGGCGCGATTAATAGCGTCCCCGAGAACGGTGCGAAAATTTGTTAAGAGGAAGAATTGACTCAACAAATATAAATATAAGTACAAACCAATCCTCTATCCGTGCAAATAAAATTCAAGACTTCCTCCCATTGTAGTGGAAGGGAATCAGGATCTATCCATGAGGAGGCGGGTCAGCGGTGCCTGGATAGTCTCCGCAAACTCTGCACAAGTCTACCAGATCCCTCGATATCGAGTTGAATAGTCGATATCGACAGGGGTAGTCCATTCTTAGTGGTGACGTCAATCTGGGAAGGACATGCGAAGAAGAGAAAACAACAAAAGAACTCGATATCGACTAAAATGGTCGAAATCGAGTGGATCAGTAGTGCTCGATGCACGGTGGTCGATATCGACTGATATGGTCGATATCGAGTGGCTTCTCAGACGATGTCGAATGTAGAAAAATAGTAAAATAATGAAAAGAAAATAAAGGCAGCAAATTTTAGGGTTTTAAGTCAATAAATTAAAGGGCTTCTAGGATAGGGATTCACCACAATCGTAACCATGCATGTATTATACTCAATTCATATAAAGGATTAAGCTTTTCTCAACAACAATTAGGAATATAGAGGCTTTCACATAAAAACCCAATTGTTTCTACCTTTTCATAATTAGGGTTTATGTCAACTTTCGCAGGCAAAACCTAATTACTATCTAAATTCACATGTATAATCCACTTTTGCTTCATATAAGGTAAATAAGGAATGATCCTAAACTTGCATAAAGGATTGAGCACGGGGTAGAAGAAGAGATCGCATAATCAAATATAGAATAAGCGTACTTACATGGCTACCGTCGGGCTCATGTTGTAAGAAGGAGGATGTAGGATTCAAATATTTAAATAGACAATTCACCACTAGACCACTCCCTGGCTCAAACAAATAATACAAGAATCCCCTCCCTTGTAGTAGTAGGGTAATTCAGGATCGAATCCACGAGGAGGTATGTCAGCGCTTCCCTTGTTTTACTCACGATCAAAGCTTTCGACCTCAGAAGACACTCGATATCGATATGTTTGGTCGATATCGACCTCAGTTCTGGTCGATGTCCAGTACAGTTCCTGTAGAAGACAAAAGCAGCAAAGTCGACGTCGAGCAGAGACCTCGATATCGACGTTAGACCTCAATATCGACCTTTACAGTCGATTCCGATGTTTGTCACAGAAACTGTAATTCATAACCAATTGTCGGAAAAGAGTCCGAAGAACGTAGAATGGTTAAGAGGGATGATCAGAAGCAAAACTTAAACTTTTATATGGATTTCAATAAACATAAAAGCTTCCAAAGTCGGGGTTTCATGCCACAACGATAACAATGCAAGTTTTATGCTAAAGTTATGAAATTTAATGCCTTTTCGTCAAATAACTTCGTTATCAACACTTAGGTGATTAGAGGCTCTCTCATAGTTCGTAAGAGTTACTATCCAATTTATGAGCAATTCAAGTTCACAATGTGAGTGGCTTTCGCTTCAATAATGCAAATAATGAATCTCCCTAACTTTCGCAAAGGATCATGCATAGGATAGAAGACGGAATCGCATAAAAGTCATACCTTTGATGCACTTACCCTACATCGTTATCGCCGGGCTCAACCCGACCCTAGAAGTGGGTTGACTACTCGCTCCTCATCATGCACATCATCATCATCATTATTGAAAGAAAACTACTTTGAATTAAACTTTGAAAGAAAGTACAAGCAAACAAGCCAAAACTCCGCTCTCGCTTCTCTCTAACTCACTCGGCCTTCTCTCTCTCTCCACTAATTCTCTGCATGTATGTGTGTTTGAATAACTGAAATTGAATGCAATTCAGCCCTAATGGCCTCTAGATATAGATATCGAACTTTGCTATCCAAAGACTCAAAACTTTATCTTTATTCTCTAAGATAAAACTTAAATAAAGTAAAAACTAAAAACTCCTATGGTAAATCAGCTCATATGATAGCTCTGATGTTTGAGATAAGAAATCTCGACTTTAGGATAAACGTGCAAGCTTCGGATAGACTTCTATCAAAATCTGAGTCGGATTCCTCTGCTGGGCAACATAGATATCGACCATGAACATCGATATCGACCTTTGTGAAACTTTATCTCGAGCTCTCCTTCTCCTACTCGGATTGGCACTCGACTTTTATTAATTAGCTCGATCTGGCAACATCGATATCGACCTTGGATCATCGATATCGACCTCTCTGTGTCGACATGCTCTACTTCATTTCCTGCTCGATTCCTATGTCTCTGTTGTACTCGATGTCGAGGTCCCCAGTCGATTTCGACCTCTTTAGAAGACTTCGAGTTCTTTTTCCGCTCTTCCAAATCTGTCCATTTTTATCCTGTTTTCTGCGAAATCACATAGAAACTCGCGCAGACCCATATATTTGATATTTAAGCATACACTATACTAATCCCATGTTTTCCCATTAATATGCATGCAAAAGACGATAAAATGGACTTTTATGTGCATAGAAAATATGGTAATTTGCGCGCACATCAGCTCACCCCAACCCTAGAAGTGGGACGGATACTCTTGTAGTGGATCCTATAGGGTACTTAGAAATGGGATCTTAGGTGTGCTAAGATTGTGATGTTTTAAATCTCTTGATGGCCAAGCCGAAGGGAGATTTAAAGTGTCACAATCTTAGGGTGTGGGCCCGATCTCTGATAGCTTAGGCTTGAAGAAACTGGAGTTGCACCGAACCTCGTGTTCAACACACCTCTTGGATTGGAACCACTTAAGGTGGTGCCATGATTTTGGGTTATATGCCTACACAGCCTACGGGCAACTAGGCCACTTTTTTGCGTACCATGTAATTATTCCCCTTTTCATTTCAATATATTTACCCTGAAAATAAAAAAAAAGTGTGACGAATACTCGCTCTTCATCGCAACAAACATCTTTGATTGAAAGAAGAAAACTTGCATTAAACTTAAACCTTCAAAGCTTTACAATTCAACGCTGGCTCTCACAAACGCCAAACCCTAAACTCTACCCCCCCTAGGGCTATTGTGAGATATGATCTCTGTTGTTGAATGAATAAAAACTAGCCCCCTATGGATTTATTTTTAGGCTACTAATCCTCGCTATCCAAGGAAAGTAGATCCTATATTCTATCTAAACTCTATCCCAACATGTTGGATAAATTTTTTATTTAGGTAAATATCTAAAACAACTAATAAAGATCTTAGGGTAAAAATGAAATCACCCTTAAGACATAATCTTATCTAAAATAGAGGATAAACCATGGCCTTTGTGGATAGAATTGCAATCCGCATCTCAAAAGGCGCATCCAATTCGTGTTGAAATTAATCCAGTCGATATAGATAAGATAGGTCGAAATCGACCCCTTCGTTTCTTCTCGACGAGCTCAGCTCCACTCAATCTCTAGGGCATAGTCGATATCGACTCCATCTACTCGATATCCAGTTCTCTTCAGTGTTGGTCTTTTTGGTCTGTCTCGACACTTAGAGTCTGTGTCGATGTCTTGAGTCGATATCGACCAGTCTAGTCGATTTCGACCTCGTTTCAGCTTCACTTGGCTTCTTCGTTTTGACTCCGATTCTGCTCCAATTCCTACATAATTAGATCAAAAATTTTGCAGACTCTATTTCTTACATGTTAGCTTATTATACACAAATTTGCATTGTTTTTCAACCTTTTCTTTGGGAATCGAATGAAATATGAAGTCAAAACCACTTTAAGGACTTAGGCTAAACCATCCAAATATGCGATAGGATTTACATGATCGAGTCAGCTATTGAGATCTCATCATAGGACGTCTAAGTAGGGTTTTAAAACAAACTTAAAAAGGTAAACATGCATTTTTTTGACATTTTCTAATTTTTAAAATTTTTTTTTATGAAAGCAATAAGCTAAGATATAAACTGAAACATGAATGCAGTGCGAATAAAAGAAAGCCAAGTTATGACCATAAGACATGTTTGATCCCCACCCCATACTTAAAATATACAGTGTCCTCACTGTATTGAAAGATAAACAAGGGTGAAGAGAGAAACTCACAGAGCAACCTACGGATTTAGGTCGATTTCAGGTTAGGTTGATGCTAGAAATTGATGTCGAGTAAGGTGGTCGATGTCGAATGCATCTATCTATGTTGAGGAAGAAGTTGAAGTTGAGGGTCACCTGGACCTGATCGATATCGAGTTGATTGGTCGATATCAACTGCAATGTTTGCTTTGTGAGTCATCGATGTCAACTTTAAGAGATTGCTCGACCCTAGGGTGGTCAATTTCGACAGGCCTGGACGATTTCAAGTACCTCTGCAGAAGACTTCTTCTCTTATTCGTCGTTCTTTTTGTTTGTAACTTGAAATTCTTGTTAGAATAATAAAGAAATAGCCACGGTATATCAAATTTTCAAAATCCAAATCCAGAATTTCAAAACCCTAAAAACCATCTATGCGGAATTTTAAAGTTTATGTACGTGCTCTAGATTTTTGAGTCGCTAGGCCGACTTCTCCTTCAATGCTTCACGTCTTTTTGAGATAGGGACCCTTCAAGCTTGTGCCTTATCCTGGATCATCTAGGTCCTTTTGATAGTAGCTATGTTCGGCAATCAAGGCTTCTTCTTTGTTAGGCTCTTTATTGAATGCTTTCCTTCTCTTCCTTGACCTAACTTTAGAGATATGGGAAAAACATGGAGCTTTGACCCTCCCATCAGTTAAATCATCATTAATGGACAAAGGAGGGTTAGGGATAATACCTGAGCTTACCTTTTCGTGCCCGAAACAGCGATCTTCGGGCTGAGGGTCAGTCGATTTTGATAGAGTGATGTCAATCTCGAGTAATGCAGTCGATGTCGACTGGTGGTGGTCGATGTTGACGTCAGGGACCACATACTTAAACTCATGGCAACTCGGTGGATCATCAGGTTCACTCGAGATTGAGTTAGTGTGGTCGATTTCGTGTGCTTCGGTCGATTTCAACTGGCTCCAGTCGATCTCGACTCTCTTTTCTGTTTTCGTTCTCGGTAACAAAAATTTGCAATGCTTTTCCTTTGCAGGTGAGAGGGCAACTTATTCTAGCTACTTTGTTTCCCTCATTGCAGAGTTGAAGCGAAACTCTGTGACCTCATTGCCGATTGTGAATGTAAGGGTGCCATTCCTCACATTGATGTTGGCATCCGTTGTTGCTAGGAATAGCCTACCAAGGATGATAGGCACAATTGGATCCTCCGGCATGTGCAGTACGATGATCTCCATGGGTATGAGAAATTTTCCCACCTTGACAAGGACATCATCCACAACCCCAGTTGGTCTCACGAAGGAGTTGTCCGTCATGTAGAGCTTCATGTCGACGGGCTCCAATGCTCCAACGCCCACTTGTTGCCGTATTGATAGGGGCATCAAACTATCACTGGCCCCAAGATCACAAAGGGCTTTGAATTGATGCTTACCAACCCCTACCGTTAATGCGAACTTGCCTGGATCGCCGCGCTTCGCAGGTAACTAAATAGAATTGCATTCGCCGGCGATCTCTAAGATGGACCTCTTTTTGGATAGGATGTCCTTGAAGAACCTCATGTAGGCAGACATCTCATTTACCGCTTCAGCGAATGGAATGGTGAGGTTGAGACCTTGTAAGATCTTCATGAAGCCTCTGAATTTGGTGTCTGCGGGATCTAGCAGCGCCTTGGAAGGATAAGGAAGTGCTTTGGATGGCTTTAGAGATGAAGTGGTCAATTTCTGCTTTCTGGACAGGTCGACATCGACATCAGGGTGATCGATATCGAGTTGATTGGTCGACCTCGGGGGAGTCTAAAGTTGTTGTCGAGTTGCAGAATGGTCGACATCGAGTTGGTGGTCAATATCGACTGAGGCACTCGATTTCGAGTGCCACTCCTGCTCCTTTGTGTGCTTCGTAGTGGGCTCGACATCGACTAGGTGATTCACGTTGACAGGGCTCGCGATATCGACTGGGGTATCGACATCGATTGCGTCTTCAACGACTTCTCCTTCACCTCGTGGCTCATGCAACGTTTGTCCACTCCTTAGGTTGATAGCGGCAATGTCCTCGGCTTGCCCCCTAGGGTTTTCTTGTGGTTGTCCAGGGAGCTTGTTGGGTGGCTTTGGATTTGAGCCTCTAATTGACCCAGTCGGGACCCAATGGTCTTCTTCCAATTATCCATCTCCCCCATCCAGGCGTTAAGCCCTTGAAGTATGTTTTGGATAGCGTTGCTAGATTGTTGACACACAACTTGGTTCCTCCTTAACTCATCAAGGATGAGTTGAACATCATCTCATCGTGGTTCTTTATCCGGATTGCCGGGAGCTCGGTAGGGTGGAGGATCCTTGGGGTTGTATTGGGGTGGTTGATTTCCCCAGTTTTGGTATCCCTGGTGATTGGGATTCCTCATGTATCGCACCTCCTGTGAGTCTCCGCTAGTTGTACTTGCTCTGTGTGGGCAATCAGTGGTGATGTGCCTTACGGAGCCACATTCGGCGCATGCTTGGTTGGTGGAGAGGAATTTGACTTGCTTTCGAAGCCTCTTGAGTTGATCTTGCATGAATTGCTCTTTGACGTCGGGATCAATCTTCTTGGAGGGCTCATAGAGTGGCATAGATGGGGCAGGCCTTGAGTCAGAGGTCATAGGAGTCCCATATGTGTTGTCAAATTTGACCAACCTCTCTATAGCATCCCAAGCTTGTTGTGGTAGGAGATCAAGGTACACATATGAGGTATAGGTGTTGATCCTCTCCTTAGTAGCTACATCCAGAGCATTGTAGATGATCTCCTACATGACGTAGGGTGGTTTCCTATTCGTAGGGCAGGACCTCAGCAGCTCCTTAAATCTCTCCCACTCTTGCGCCAGGGTTTCATGTGGCTTTTGTTTGAAAGCCATAATCTTTTGGTGTACAACCGCCATCTTGGATGGTGGGAAGAACTTGTTGAGAAAGGCATCCATGACTTAATCCCACGTTCGGAGCGATCTGAGGGCTAGGCTCTCCAACCATGCTAGTGCTTTCCCTGCGAGAGACCAACGAAAAGCCTTTAGTTTAACGTACTCTAGGCTTTGTCCATCAGCAATTGTATCACACAAGTCGAGGAATAAAGAAATATGCTCGAGAGGACAATCATTAGGTTTTCACTCAAATTGATGTCGCCTAATTTCAGTTAAGAAGCTAGGTTTAATTTCAAAATTAGAATAAGGGATAAAAATGGCCGATTTAGGCACTGAGAGACGAATGTGCATGTATTTTTTGGCATTCTTAGGGAGGGCATTGATTTGGGATTCAATTTTCCTTCTAGCTTTCCTCCTCCATGTTTACACGCTCTTTCAGTGCCGCCTCTCTGGTTGTGCAGTCCTCGACTTGCTTCCTTAGGCGTTCAATATGTTGAGCTTGGGTCTCTTGGTCTGCAATAGCTCTTTGAATTCTAGAGCGAAGGTGGAGATAACTTTTAGGATTGTCTAAACCTTTCGAATTCGAGTTTGTGATCAGTGCGTCGTATACACCTGTAAAGCAAAACTAAAAAAGAATGTGCAAATAGACTACTAGGGTGCCATTGATAGCTTCCCCAGCAACGGTGCTAAATTTTGATGTAGGGAGAATTGAATTGAAATATATAATTAAATATAAGTAATGAAACCCTTATCATATTCAAAGATATTCAAGACTCCTCACTATAGTAGTAGGGAATCAGGTTCGATCCTCGAGGAAGCGTGTCAGCGGGATCCTAGTAGAGCCTGAAGTCACGTTATGAATGTCGACTAGAAGCCTCGATCTTGAGCAAAGGACTCGACATCGACCTAGGCTGTCAATTGCTACTTAAATAGAAAACCTACAGAGACAAAAACAAGCAGTCGATATTGACTAGGGTGGTCGATATCGATGTCAGTAAAAGAAGTCGACCTGGCTTAGAAGACTACCAGTCGACACAAAGCAGTCGATATCGAGTAAAGTACTCGAAATCGACCTCAGCAACAAGAACAAAGGGGGTCGACACAACAATCGTTGACCTAGGGCAAAGCGGTCGATATCGACCTAGTTGGTCGAAATTGGCCGGTTCCTCCAGAAAGAGAAGTTTTTGTCGGCAAAGAAAGGCCGAAGACAAAGAGGATGGTAGATTAAGTATGAACAGAAAAAGAACATATTTTTGTGGTTTAAATAATATATAAAAGAGCAACTCCTAGGGCTAGGGCTTACCATAACGTTAACCAATGCATGCAATAAGGCAAATAAGATGGACAATTGCGCTATCTCACCCGATGGACAAGCTTTCGCCGTACACCAATGATAAGGAATACTCTTGCAAATAAACCTAATTGTCTCTACCAATTTTATGTTTATAACTCAAGTTGTTAGCATGAATCCCTTTTGTTGCGATAAGGACTAAACATAGAATCGTAGGAGATAATATAGACACGACGATATTAACATCAAATACTTACCTCAAACACGCATGGCTAACGCCGGGCTCACCCCGAACCTAGATGCTTTGGGGAACTACTCGCTCTTCATCGCAAAAGACACCATAGATTGGAAAGAAAGAACTTGCATTAATTGAAACTCCAAAACCTTACAATCCAACGTCGGCTTTCGCAAACGGCAAACCTTAAAGCTTCTCTCTACTCTCTTTTTCTCTAGTTATTATTGTTGTGTTGTGGAATGAATAAAAACCAGCCCCCTAGGGCTTTATTTATAGCCTAGAAATCCTTGTTAGCCAAGTAAAGTAGATCTAATCTTCTACCTAAAATTCAATCCCATCATAAATAGGATGAAACATTATTATGGTAAAAATCTAAAATAACTAATAAACACTTTAGGGTAAAAAGGAAATATCCTTAAGGCATATTCTATCTACATAAGAAGATAATCTGTGGCTTAGTTGATAGAACTTAAAATCCGCATCTCGAAAAGCGCGTCTAACCCGTGTTGCATTCCAATCGATATAGACCAAGGCAATCGATATCGACGTTCTTGTTTCTGCTCGACGGGTTCCACTTCACTCGATCTCTAGTGCCATGTAGATCTCAACACCATCACTCGATATCGAGTGGTTTCTGTGTTGGTCTTTTTGGTATGTCTCGACACTCAGAGTCCATGTCAAGGTCTTCAGTCGATATCAACCAGACATGTCGATTTTGACTTCTTTTCATGTATACTTGGCTTCTTTGTTTTGACTACGATTCCACTCTAATTCCTACATATTTAGACCAAAAATTGTGCAGACTCTATTTCTTACACGTTAGCTCATTCCACACAAATTTATATTATTTTTAACCTTTTTTTTAGGAATCGAATGAAATATGAAGTCAAAACTTGGCAATAAAAATGCTACAAATATGTACATCAATGATCATATACGTCCCATGACGGTTTTTGATTATTGAGTGGAATCACATGATGTTGAGTTTTATGAATGGAGATTATGGAATGTGAATAATATTGAGGTTCAACATTGAGAACCTAGTGTGTTTGAGGTTCAACATTGAGAATCTAGTAAGTTATATTTTGGCCATACAAGGATATATGTACTTGTTTCCCTCTATTTTTATGTGTGATTTATGCTCTTCATGCGCAATTAACTCTTGATGTTGATATGGTTATGTCTATGTGAGGCTGAGCTTGCATGATTAGTGTTGATAGTTTTCAAATGATTGAGGCACATTTCTTAGCTCATATTTATCGATGACATCCCTTTGCTATTATCTTCTGCTTGTACACCCTCTGACTCGACAGACCTCTTCTTTGAAGCTCCACAAAATTTTTACCTAGCCGATGATAGCCTGACCCATTTGGGAAATAGATTTACAGTTGCATTTGGGTTGATTATGTTGAGCGAATGAGAGGATTGCGACTTTCCTTTGAGAGGCATGAGTGCATATGATGAAAGGGGAAGATGGCTTACATTTTTGATAGATATGATTCTATTCATTTCGATTTCTGTATTGATTAAAAAAAGAGGTTTTTAGTGATTTTGAGTGTGATGGTGTCTTTTTAGTGCTTTTGAGTGTGATGGTGAAATCATGTTAGGAGCAATCTAGTTCCCGAATTAAGCACCACAAGGTTGTTCGTTCTTAAAAACGGGAGGTTGATGCAAATATTCAATATAAACTCTAACTATGCTAACTCCCTATTCCAAGCAAATAATACAAGAATCCCTCCCGATGTAGTGGTAGGGTAATTCAGGATCGAATCCACGAGGAGGTATGTCAACGCTTCCCTTGTTGAAATCACGATCAAGCTTTCGACCTCAGGAGACACTCGATATCGATGTGTCTGGTCAATATCGACCTCAGTTCTTGTCGATTTCCAGTAGAGTTCCTGCAGAAGTAAAAAAAAATAGCAAAGTCGATGTCGAGTGGAACCTCGATATCGACGTTAGACCTCGATATCGACCTTTACAGTCGATTCCGATGTTTTGCACAGAAAATGTTTTGCGTAACCTATTGTCGGAAAAGTGTCCGAAGAACGTAGAATGGTAATGAAGGATGATCAGAGATCAAAACTTAACTTTTATATGAAATTCAATATACTAAAAGCTTCGAAGATCGGGGTTTCATGCCACAACGATAACAATGCAAGTATGATACTAATTTTATGAAATTTAATGTGTATCTGTCAAATAACTTTCGTTACCAACACTTAGGTGATTAGAGGCTCTCGCATAGTTCCTAAAAGTTACTATCCAAATCAATGAGCAATCCAAGTTCACAATATGAGTGGCTTTCTCTTCAATAATGCAAATAATGCATCTCCCTAACTTTCGAAAGGAATCATGCATAGGATAGAAGACGGAATCGCATCAAAGTAATATCTTTGATGCACTTACCCTACATCGCTATCTTCGGGCTCACCCCGACCCTAGAAGTGGGTTGACTACTCGCTTCTCATCATGCAACTCATCATCATCATTGAAAGAAAACTACTTTGTATTTGCAAAAGAAAGAAATTGCAACCGAACAAGCCAAATCTCCGCTCTCGCGTCCAACAACCTCACTCGGCCTCCTCCTCTCTCTCTCTCTCTACAAATTCTCTCTATTGAAAACTGAAATTCTCTGCGTGTGTGTATGATTAAACTCAGCCCTAACGGCCTCTAGATATAGATATCGAACTTTGCTATCCAAAGACTCGAAACTTTATCTTTATTCTCTAAGATAAAACTTAAATAAAGTAAAAACTAAAAGTTCTATGGTAAAATGGCTCCTGTGATAGCTCTGACGTTGAAGATAAGAAATCTCGACTTTAGGATAAACGTGCAAGCTTCGGATAGAATTCTATAAAAATCTGAGTCGGATTTTTCTGCTGGCAACATCGATATCTACCTTCAGACGTCGATATCAACCTCTGTAAAACTTTATCTCAAGCTCTCCTTCTTCTACTCGGATTAGCACTCGACTTCTATCATTTATCTCGATCTGGGCACTCGATATCGACCATGCATCCTCGATATCGACCTCTGCTGGTGTCGACATGCTTTGTTCTCTTCTTGCTCAATTTCTGCCTCACTACTGCACTCGATGTTGAGGTCTGTCAGTCGATTTCAACCTCTATAGAAGACTTCGAGTTCTTTTTCCGCTCTTACAAATGTGTCCATTTTTGTCCTGTTTTCTGCAAAATCACATAGAAACTCGTGCAGACCCATTTCCCACTAATATGCATACAAATGACGATAAAATGAACTTATATGTGCATAGAAAATATGGCTATTCGCGCTCACATCAAACACCCCATACTTAAGCTTGATTGTCCCCAAGCAATACCTTTAATGGTCATTCAGGGGAAGAAAGTAAACCCTCAAACATCATAGATTCATTTTTTATATGTCCCTACAATCAATTGCCATCCTCGATAAGGTACTTATGTCAACCAAAACCATGCCTGTGCGTAAAAGCTATTTCATACTCATAAAAGGAGGTTTATATGCAAAAACAATTTTAGCGACATAGCATTAATAATCAAGAGGACTTTTGCAAGCTTGTGAGAAGTAGATTGGTAAAAGGCTAAAGGTGGGCTAATATTTGGCCATGTGGTGTTAAATCCGGGGAAACATAATTTCTTTCCAAAACAATCCACATTCCTTCTTCATAATGTCTCACCTTTCACTCATCATTCAATGCTTTTTTCACTTTAATGCTTTTACCTCTCTAACCTTGGTACTGCCTTCTCGTCAGTCGTAAACATGGGTGTAATGAATGGCCTCGGATACTTAGTACTTATGACTCCTCACCTTGTGTCCCATCTCGCTGAACTAACATCTCAATGAGCAGGGTCGACCTACCTTTATCTCCTGAGGTGATCGGATTTTTTCTCGCTCATTAAATTTTCCATAATTTCATAAATTCTTTCATTCCTGCCAACAACTTCATAAATAATATATGTACAACTCCATATAACAACTCTAAAGATGACATCCATTCTCAAACTTGTCCCCGAATAGGGTATAAGGTATAAAATGGGCAATATGTAATGTATGTGGAGCAATAATGATCATGATAAGGCTCATATACGGCTTGTGACTTTTTCAAATATGCATAGGTAAGGCTAGGATATGAACTTGTATATGTAAGCACTTGTATGGAAATTTCATAAAAAGTCCTCCATCATCTTATCATGCACATGTCAAAAGCAACTTCAAAATTTTCATCTCCTTCATTTTTTTTTACACTTCATTGGGACTTGCCTTAACTAGGCAATTTCATGTTATATCTCTAATGAATCTAATTTTGCATCATAGAGCTCTTTTTTATACTTCCATGACTCTTTCCTTTATTTTCAATTTTTGATGGGGGTCATTTTTTCTCTTTTTTTTTGAAAATATGTATATGAATGCGAAGTATGCTTTAAAAAATAAATATGACAACTAACTGTGTAATATGCATGAACTATATAACTAAAATATGCAATATTTCAAAATATGTTAAATATGCAAGTAATCCTTTCCCCCACCCCATACTTAAAGTTTTACAGGCATGGTCGATATCGACCCTGGACATCGAAATCGACCTCTGTCCTCGATTTCTGGCTCAAACTTCAGGGTGATCCGGCCTCGACCACAAGCCCATCTGAATTGACCATAAGGTCGATGTCGATCTTTAACATCGATTTCGATGTCTGTTTCTCTGTGTTCTTTCTTTCCTCTTTCCCGGCAACTTGTTAAAAATGAAAACCAAAACAATGCAATATAACATAAAGTGTAGTGTCTCAAACCAAATGCAAAAACTGTCTAAAACCAAAACTGAGTGAATATTACAAGCTCTAGACTTTTAAGTCGCTAGGCCGACTTCATCCTTTGCGCTCTCAAAGCGGCATCAGCAGAGCCCATGTGGCTTGGGCCTCAAATATTACTCCTTTCTTGTCACGCAGCTGCATTCCGCCGGGATGGATCTGATTCACCGTGAATGGTCCCAAATTCTTATCTTTGAATCTCGTAGGGAACCAATGGTCCTTGGATTTGGCTACATAAACTTTGTCTCCTATCTCATATTGGATCGAATCATCATCGGATACCCTACACAAACGCACATGCCAAGGCACACCTCTTCCAAATAATGATAGATCTTTAATGGTAATAGGGAGGAATCCGTACCTTGACTTACCTTTCCTTCTCTCTGTGGCTCAGGTCGACATTGATGTTCAGTCCTCGATATCGAGCTCTATTGTACTCCTGGAGGTCCAGTCGATTTGGAGACTTCTCCCTCGATATGATCAGGTCGATGTAGACCCTCAGAGATCGATATCGAGGTCTCTGTTCCTCCCTTCTCAATGCGTATGGTGGTCGATTTAGGCTCTAGGGCATGGTCGATATCGACCTTGCTGCCCGATTTCGATGTTCCTTCTCCTCCTCGGTTAACCCCATACGTATAACCTTACATAGAATCTTGAAAATTATTAGTCGATATCGACTTACCTGGGTCTATTTCGAGGTTCTGTTTGGCTCCTTCGCTCAAGATTGCCACAACTTCCTCCACTTGGTCTTCTATGGCCCTCTTTTCTAGCTCTTCTGGTGTCATACTCCTTACTTTGGCCTCTCCACATGCAATGTAGACACCATTGATGGCTTTTATCTCCATTGGCCCTTGATTTTTCACCGTCTTGTTAAAGGTATACTCTATCACCTTGTCACTAACTGTGAATGAGAGAAATCCTTTCTTCACGCTAATGTTGGCATCGACGGTTGCTAGGAATAGCCTACCTAAAATAATGGGACAAGCAGGGTCCTCCGCTATATCAACAACTAAGAAATCAGCAGGGACAAAGAATTTACCTACTTGTACTGGCACATCCGTTACCATCCCTGTTGGAATTACTACGGTATTGTTTGCCATGTATAACCTTGCATCCATGGGCTCGAGAGGACCTATCTTTACCTTGTGCCATATGGTTAGTGGCATCATGCTAATGCTAGCGCCCAAGTCAACTAAAGCATTAAATTTGAATTGACCTAAGCCTATAGCGATTGAAAACTTACCTGGGTCTGCCCGCTTTTGTGGTAGCTCCAACTTGTTGCACTCCTCTGCGATCTCAGAAAGCGATCGCTTCTTACCTAATATGTCCTTAAGGAACCTTACATAGGACGGCATCTCATGAAGTGCTTATGTGAATGGTATTGAGACGTTAAGTCCTTGAAGCATATTTATAAACCGCTGAAACTTCTTTTCTGACAGGTCCTTAATCATCTTTTTCGTTGGGAATGGCAACACCTTCTTCCTTCCCGCAGCTGTAGTTAGGTCGACAACGATATCAGTAGGGTCGACATCGACTGGAGGAGTCGATTTCTGTGGTGACGCAGCATTAGGGTCGACATCGACGTCACCTTGGTCGATATCGACATGGGGGGTCGATATCGATGTTCCTTCTGGCTCCTTTTCCTCTGCTTTTATCTCGAGCGTTTGTAATTGATGCCCACTCCTTAGATTCATTGCCGCAATGTGTCCAGTGGTCTTGCCCTTTTGGTTGGGCACAGTTGATCTAGGGAATGATCCTGACGCTTTGGATACTGCTTCCGCCAATTGATCCATTTGGGTCTCCATGTTGCGCTTCCAAACGTCGATCTCCCCAAGCCTAGAATTGATGCCCTGCAGCTGAGTATGGACGAAATTGTTGGCTTGTTTGAACTCAACATGTTTCCTCCGCATCTCATCAAGAATGATTTACACGTAATCCTTCCTTGTCTCCCGCTCAGGGTGCCCTAGTGTTGTATATGGTGGAGGATCCATTTGTTGATAGAACCTTTGGTCGCCCCAATATGGTTGATTGCACCCTCCATAGGAGCCTCTCATCCATTGGGCTTCCTCATGTTGTTCTTCCATGGATACTTGCTCAGTATGTGGACAGGCACTAGTGTTATGCCTTGTTGAACCACATTCCTGACAAGTTTGATTGTTGCTCAGGAACCTGACTTGCTTTTAAAGGTGGCGTGTCTGATCGTTGTGGAATTGTTGCCGCACATCAGGATCTATCTCCCTACGAGGCTCATATAGTGGCATTGATAGGACATGCCTTGCATCATAGGCCGCAGCAGTCCCATAGGTGTTATCAAAGTTCTCGAGCCTCTCAATGGTCTCCGAGGCCTCCGTTGGTGTAAGCTCAATGTACCGATAAGAGGTATGTGAATTGATCATCTCCTTATTTGGTGCATCAAGGGCATTTTAGAATATCTCCTGGATGACATATGAAAGTTGCCCATGCGTCGGGCATGACCTCAGCAAGTCCTTAAAGTGCTCCCACACCTGTGCCAATGTTTCACCTGGCTTTTGTTTGAAAGCCGTGATCCGTTGCTGCATCATCGTTGTTTTAAAAGGTGGAAAGAACTTATTCAGAAATGCATACTTCACCTCTGCCCATGTCCTCAGCGAGCGTGGAGCCAAACTCTCAAGCCATTGTAATGCCTTCCCTGTCAAAGACCATCGAAAAGATTTTAGTCTTACATACTCTAAATTTACTCCATCAGCAATTGTTTCACATAAATCCATAAAAGTAGAGATGTGTTGCAGTGGGCATTCATTAGGTCTTCCTTCGAAAGTATTTCTTTTAATTTCAATAAGGAAGTTAATTTTAATCTCATAATTCGAAGGAGGAATAAGTATAGCGGATTCAAAAACATGAAGCGGCGGATGCATATATTGCATCGCCGTCTGTGGATACTGATTGAGCCGCTCTTGGGCTTGTCAACGTGCATCCTCCTCCCTATTAGCACGGGCTCGCTCTGCAGTAGCGGTAACCCTCTCAGCAGCGATTGTGGCGTTGTGGTCCACGATCTCTTTCCTTAACCGCTCTATGGTATCTGCCTGCGTCTCGTTGTCCGCCATGATTCGAATTGCCTTGTTGTGAAGATGGAAGAAATGATCAGGCTCGTTGATGGGTTCCAGGATATGTCCGCGATCAGAACATTGCATAAACCTGCAAAATAAGCTTCTAAAAGATCGTGAGAAAACTTAGGTGGCGATTATCTGTCTCCCCGTCAACGGCGCCAATTTGTTCGTTCTTCAAAACGGGAGGTAGATTCAAATATTCAATATAAACTCTAACTATGCTAACTCCCTTGTCTAAGCAAATAATTCAAGAATCCCTCCCGATGTAGTGGTAGGGTAATTCAGGATCGAATCCACGAGGAGGTATGCCAGCGCTTCCCTTGTTGAAATCACGATCAAGCTTTCGACCTCAGGAGACACTCTATATCGATGTGTCTGGTCGATATCGACCTCAATTCTGGTCGATTTCCAGTAGAGTTCTTGCAGAACAACAAAAAAAACATCAAAGTCGACGTCGAGTGGAACCTCGATATCGACGTTAGACGTCGATATCGACCTTTACAGTCGATTCCGATGTTTGTCACAGAAACTGTTTTGCGTAACCTATTGTCGGAGAAGTGTCCGAAGAACGTAGAATGGTAAAGAAGGTTGATTAAAAATCAAAACTTACATTTTATATAAAATTCAATATACTAAAAGCTTCCATGGTTGGGGTTTCATGCCACAACGATAACAATGCAAGTATGATACTAATGTTATGAAATTTAATGCCTTTCCGTCAAATAACTTTCGTTACCAACAGTTAGGTGATTAGAGGCTCTCGCATAGTTCCTAAGAGTTACTATCCAAATCAATGAGCAATCCAAGTTCACAATATGAGTGGCTTTCACTTCAATAATGCAAATAATGAATCTCCCTAACTTTCTAAAGGAATCATGCATAGGATAGAAGACGGAATCACATAAAAGTCATACCTTTGATGCACTTACCCTACATCGCTATCGTCGGGCTCACCCTGACCCTAGAAGTGGGTTGACTACTCACTTCTCATCATGCAACTCATCATCATCATTGAAAGAAAACTCCTTTGTATTTGCAAAAGAAAGAAATTACAACCAAACAAGCCAAATCTCCGCTCTCGCTTCCAACAACCTCACTCGGCCTCCTCTCTCTCTCTCTTTACAAAGTCTCTCTATTGAAAACTAAAATTCTCTGCGTGTGTGTATGATTAAACTCAGCCCTAACGGCCTCTAGATATAGATATCGAACTTTGCTATCCAAAGACTCGAAACTTTATCTTTATTCTCTAAGATTAAACTTAAATAAAGTAAAAACTAAAAGTTCTATGGTAAAACAGCTCACGTGATAGCTTTGACGTTAAAGATAAGAAATCTCAACTTTAGGATAGACGTGCAAGCTTCGGATAGAATTCTATCAAAATCTGAGTCGGATTTTTCTGCTGGCAACATCGATATCTACCTTCAGACATCGATATCGATCTCTATAAAACTTTGTCTCGAGCTCTCTTCCTTATACTCGGATTAGCACTCGACTTCTATCATTTATCTCGATCTGGGCACTCGATATTGACCATGCATCCTCGATATCGACCTCTGCTGGTGTCGACATGCTTTGTTCTCTTCTTACTCGATTTCTACCTCACTGCTGCACTCGATGTCGAGTTTTGTCCGTCGATTTTGACCTCTTTAAAAGACTTCGAGTTCTTTTTCCGCTCTTCCAAATCTGTCCATTTTTGTCTTGTTTTCTGAGAAATCACATAGAAACTCGTGCAGACCCATATATTTGACAATAAAGCATAAACTACACTAATCCCATGTTTTCCCACTAATATGCATGCAAATGACGATAAAATGAACTTATATGTGCATAGAAAAAATGGCTATTTGCGCGCACATCAAAGGCCAAAGTCATTCCATGCACTATATTTTTTTACCAAGTCCCACTATAACCCTACCGAATGGAACCTTCTATGAAGCTTTCCATTGAGTGAAAAACCACTTGATGAATTCTATTTCCCATATCATTATTCAATGGAGAATATTGTTATATAAGTATCAATGTCTATGTAGCTTTTTGCATTTGGATTGAGTAGGAGAGTTGCATTTACATAGCCTATACACTTTGAGAGCATTTGGAAACACATTCCCTGTGAGGTTGAATGGACGATTCACTTGTTGTTGAAAATCTTACATATCCAAGTTATTACATTGTTTTACATTTCAATCCGATCCTATTTGCTATTGAGATGTTAACTTTGAGGAAGCGATACATTAAGATTCTATCTTTGGGATGTGTGATCTGTGTTCTATTCTGTTTTGCTTGAGGACAACGAAGAGCCTAAGTGTAGGGGAGTTTGATAATACATATTGTAGATAGGCATTTTAGATAGGTTTTATTGTATCTAGGTGTGAATATTGCATGATTATTAGGTAAATTGCCTTGTTAGTATTTTGGTTCTCGAGTGTTGTTTTCCCATGTTTTGTGAGCTTAGATTGCAGAATTAGATTTCACCGCTCCAAAGGGGGAGGCTATGGGTATGCTAGAGTTGAGGATGCTAAATTAGGAGCTGGAGAAAGGTTTCTCAAGGCTAGGAGACCAGTGGAGAGAAGCTGAGCAAGTGAAGATCAGAAGAAGAACTAAAGAATCACATTATTGCAAAAGTGGTGCCCGTCGGTTTTATACCGGTGCCCGCCAATCTGAGCGAACACGATTTTATTCGGATTTCATTTTGGGAACTTTATCTTATGTTTTTAGGGTTTATATTTGGGCGAATTTAATAGTATTTGAAGACCTCATTTTTAGAGGGAGAAGGAGAGGAAGAAGGATGGTTTACCACTTTAGCATTGAGAACTAAACTTATTTGTTTCATTTGCGATTTAGACGCATGGTTGGATGATTTGTGAGACTTAATTTCTATGTTGTTCTATGGTTGATTCAATATCTTTGTTCTTTTATAGATTGATTGCATATATTCCCTCTTGATTAGCTACCATGACAGAATTTTCTTTCTTGGTACTTTGATTGTTTGCTGCGAATCGATTGAACACAAGTAGCGAGCATAACCAATTGAATCCGTGAAAGCATCAATTGGGGGATGTGAGATATTGATGATTGGCAAGATCTACCCTTGGGTAATTCGGAGTATTAGAGTGATTTCCTATTCCTAATTGTTTGAGAGGTTTGATATTGTTTAATTGCCGAAGGATTGTGGGTGTGAACTGATGTACATATTTATAGTCATTTTAATTGCATATTTTGACTTCATATTCCATTCGATTCCTAGATTATAGATTAAGAATAATGAGAATTTGTGTAGAATGAGCTATCGTGCAAGAAATAGAGTATACACAAGTTTTGGTTTAAATATATAGGAATTGGAGCGGAATCAGTGTCAAAACGAGAAGCCAAGTGAAGCAGAAAGGCAGTCGAGATCGATTCCTACACTCGAGTTCAACCACACATATTGACATAGACACTAAATGTCAAGCCAAGACAACACAGAGCTACTGAAGAGCACTCAACACAACTTCATGTCGAGTGGACATATCGACATCGACACACCACCCGAGATCGAGTGAAGTGAAGACAGATCGAGTGGAAATGAAGCACTCGATATCGAGTAACCATGTCGATATCGAGTAGAAGATTGACACGGATTGGACGCGGTTAGAGCAATCCGATTTGAAGATCTACTTTGTCGCCACAGTTTTATCATATATTTTAGATATATTATGTCCTAAGGGTTGTTTCCTTTCCTTTGCTAGCAAGGATTAGTAGGATATAAATAAAGCCCTAGGGGGATGGTTTTTATTCATTCCACAGTCCATAACACAAAAATCAATAGCAATAGAGTTAGAGAGTAGGAGAAGATATAGGGTTTGGCGTTTGCGAAAGCCGACGTTGAGTTGTAAAGTTTTGAAGTTTCTTTTAATGCAAGTTTCTACCTTTCCATTAAAGATGTTTTTTCCGATGAAGAGCGAGTAGTTCCCCAAGCTCTTAGGGTCGGGGTGAGCTTGACGTTAGCCATGCGTGCTTAAGGTAAGTATTTGATGTTGACATCGTTGTGTCTTGATCATCTCCTACGATTTTGTGTTTAGTCCTTATCGCAAGAAAAGGGATTCATGTTCACGGATTGATTTATAAATATATAATTGGTAGATACAATTAGGTTTATTTGCAAGAGTATTCCTAATCGTTGATGTACGGTGAAAGCTTGTCCCTTGGGTGAGATAAAGCAATTGTCCGTCTTATTTACCTTACGCATGTTTGGTAAACGTTGTGGTAAGCCCTAACCTTAGGAGTTACCTTTAATCTATATTTACATCATCCTAAAACGTGTTTATTTCTTTCAATCCTTCTATTCCATCTTATTGTCTTCGGCCATCTTTGCCGACAACCCCAACCTTTTGCAGGACCACTCGATATCGACAAAATAGGTCGATATCTACATCATCTGTCTACGTCGATAGTTTTCTGAGTCGACGCCATTCTTTGCGCATGCATCTGAGATCGGGATCGAGTGCATAACTCGATATCGAGTGCCCCTGAGTTGACTGACAGTCTTCTGAGTCGGTAGACGTTGCCACTAACGTATCGAGATCAACCCCCTAGTTAGATATTGACTACTTGTTTGTGTTTTACAGGTCTTCTGCTACACTTGAGATCGATAGCCACCACCGACGTTGAGTGACCTACTCGAGATCGAGGCTTCTGATCGACACAGACATGATATTTTGACTATCTAGGATCCCGCTGACACACTTCCTCGTGGATCGATCCTGATTACCTACCACTACAGCGGGGAGTCTTGAATTTATTTGAAGAGGCTAAGGGTTGAAGTTGTTTTATATTTTATTATATATGTCAATTCAAGTAATCCCTACATCAAATTTTCACGTCGTTGTCGGGGAAGATATCAATCGCGCCTAGTTTAGTTGTGTTAAGGGTTTAGAAGTAGCCTATCCCTTTTTTCTTATTACTATCACATACCCTACCACCATCTACCTCATAGGTACCCATTCGGTGTCGAGCTTTTGCTACTAATTTATGCATTCATGATTGTGTTTTCAAAGCTTAGGTACAAAGATGCAAGCTGCATAAGACTATATATTTTTTTGGTCGAGAAACCCTCTCATCATGAACCCTCTCATCATGAACCCTAATCTAACCATTGTTGATGAATTGCACGTGGAACTACTTCCTTATTACTGATTTCAACAAATTCACTATTACACTATTTACTTTGTTATTTCATTTAAATTGAAGTTACAGCTGTGGATCAATACATGGACTTACCGCTTCTAAGGAGCTATAGGTTTGGGGTTATTATATATCTTTGGCGAGAGAAAGCACACGACACTTTACACCTCACCATGAATTTAGTATTTTCAATTGCACGTGGAATCGTGAACATACCTAAGTATCCACACTTCTCAGGCAATCTCTTTTATAAGACAGAAGAGACATTTTCATTCAAACATACCTTTTGCTTCTTCTTCATTCTTTGCCTTCTCTTAATGGTGCATAACTCCTTCAAAAATTTTGCATAGCGAGGTACAAAAATCATTAAATTCAAAAGTGGGATATTTACCTCACAATGCGTGAATGTATCATACAAGATCTTCTCATCTTCCCACTTCTTATCTATTCTCAGAGCCTCTAGAAAGGGTGGTTCAGCCTTGTAATCATCGAATTACCACTCCTTTGTCAATTGCTTTGCGTTAAAATCGAGAAAGACGAACGGTTTGGCTTTTACAGGGAGCAACAGGCGCCGGTTTCATGGGTTGCGGACGCTGATTTTATTTGTTGGAGAATCCGATCACTGTGCACTTTGATGTTCTATGTCTATGACATCTTTAGGCTCTTCCTCTTTACTTCTCTCAGTGATTAAACTTCTTTTCCACCTCTAAGGATCATGTCACTTACATTCTCTTTCGGATTGACTACCACTTATGAGGGTAGCTTGCCTGAATTCTTAGCGTTGAGTTCTTCAATATCTTGAGCCATTTGACTCAATAGCTTCTCTTGGACAATCACGTTGTCCAACAACAATCTCAAAGTTTCTTCTTTATCATCATGTGGAAAGTTTCTTTGACGATTCTTAAATTGGCCCATTCCTTGATAAGGTGCTTGTTGCTCTTGCTGGTTCATCCTGCCATTAAAACCTGATGCGCGTGTTCGTGGGGGGAGGGTGATTCGCTTAAAATAAAATATTCAAATATAACTAAGCTAACTCATTTATCCAAGCAAATAAATACAAGAATCCCTCCCGATGTAGTGGTAGGGTAATTCAGGATCGAATCCATGAGGAGGTATGTCAGCACTTCCTAAGCTTGCTATCGCGATCAAATTCCGACTCGAGAAGACCACTCGATATCGAGGTGTCTGGTCGATATCGACCTCAGTTCTGATCAATTTCCAGTAGTTTCCTGCAGAAGACAGAAGCAACAAGTCGACGTCAAGTTGGGTACTCGATATCCATGTTAGCACTCGATATCGACCTCTGCAGTCGAAATCGAGTCTTCAACAGAAACTGTAAAACTTACTAATTTATCGAAAAAGATGTCCGAAGAACGTTGAATGGTGATGGAAAGATGGACAGAGATAAAAACACAAACTTTTTATATAAATAAATATACTAAAAGCTTCCAAGGTCGGGGATTCATGTGACAACGATAATCATGCAAGTATGATGCTAATGTTATGAAATTTAATGTCTTTCCGTCAAATAACTTTTGTTACCAACTATTATGTTATTAGAGGCTCTCGCATAAAACCTAAGAGTTACTATCCCATTTCATGACAAATCCAAATTCACAATATGATTGGCTTTCGCTTCAATAATGCAAATAATGAATCTCCTAAACATTCGCAAAGGATCATGCATATGATAGAAGATGGAATCACATAAAAATCATACCTTTGATGCACTAACTTACATTTCTATCGTCAGGCTCACCCCAACCCAGAAGTGGGTTGACTACTCTCACTTCATCATTGAACTCATCATCATCATGGAAAAGAAACTACTTTGTATTGAAATTCGAAACAAAGATTACACCGAACAAAGCCAACTCTCCGCTCTCGCTTCCACTCAACTCAACTCGGCTCTCTCTCTCTCCAACTCGCTACTCTCTACTGTATTGAAAACTGATTTCTCGAATAACCCTAACTCAGCCCTAATGGCCTCTAATTATAGATTTCACACCTCGCTATCCAAGGATTCAAAACTCTATCTTTATTCCTATGATAAACATCAATAAAGTTAAACAACTAAATTACTTAGGTAAATATCAAAAACTGCTAAGTCTGGTGATGATTTGATAGAAGATCTCGACTTTAGGATAATCTCGAATGCTTTGGATAGAATTTTATCAAAAACAGCGTCGGATCTTTTCTGTAGCAGACATCGATATCAACCTTTGACCTCGACATCGACCTTATCTCTTCTTATCTCGAGCAGTCCTACTGGACCTCGGATTGGCACTCGACTTCTATCTTTTATCTCGATCTCGGCCACTCGATATCGACCTTTCAACATCGATATCGACCTTGTTATGTCGACATGCTCTGTTCTTCCTCTGCTCGATTTCTGCTTGCTCTGTTCCACTCGATGTCGAGTCTATAGGTCAATTTTGACTCTTCAGTAGACTTCGGGTTATTTTTCCTCTCTTAATCACTTATCCAAATTTCATCCATTGTCGTCTCGATTTTTGCGAAATATCATAACAACTCGTGTAGACCTCAATATTTGACAAATAAGCATAAACGACACTAATCTTATGATTCCCAACAAATATGCATGCAAATAATGTCAAAATGGACATTAATGTGCATAGAAAATATGGCAATTTGCGCGCACATCAAACACCACATACTTAAGCTTGCTTGTCCCCAAGCAATACTTTTAATGGTCATTAAGGGGAAGAAAGTAAACCCTCAACATCATAGATTCATTCTTATATGTCCCTACACTCAACTGCCATCATCGATAAGGTACTAATGTCAACAATATCCATGCCTGTGAATAAAAGCAACATCATACTCACAAAAGGAGGGTTATACGCATACAACAATTTTGTGCAACATAGCATTAATAATCAAGAGGACTTTTTGTAAGCTTATGAGAAGTAGATTGGTAAAAGGCTAAAGGTGGGCTAAATTTTGGCCATGTGGTGTTAAATTCGGGGAAATAAAATTTTGTTTCCAAAATATTCCACATTGCTTCTTCATAATGTTTCTCACTCTCACTCATCGCTCAATGCTTTTTTCACTATAATGCTTTTATCTCTCTAACCTTAGTACTGCCTTCTCGCGAGTCGCAAACATGGGTGTCATCAATAGCCCCGGATACTTATTACTTTGGACTCCTCACCTTGTGTCCCATCTCGCCGAACTAACATCTCAACGAGCAGGGTCGACCTACCTTTATCTCCTGAGGTGATCGGATTTTTTCTCACTCATAAAATTTTCCATATTTTTTCAACCTAGCTTATCAAGAATAAATAAATACAATATATATGTATACTTACACTTATTTACGGTCATATATTTGTGATGCTATATATGAAATACTAGATTTTTAGGAAAAGAATAAGTTTCGCAAGGCTACCTAGTACTACGTAAAGACTTGATCCCCAACAAGGGGTACGTAGAAAATTTTACAACAATAAAATATGTGTCAAATTCAGTCGCACAAAAAAAATATATTTCAGGTTCGCAAATGATAGCGGGTTATTCGGGAAACCCTTCCTAGAAGGTGGGCTTGGGTGATCTGAATGATGCGAGGTGCTCCAAGGCCATTCACGGAGGCCCTTCACGAGATGTCATCATACGTCCAGTTCCTTAAGGACATATTAAGCAATAATCGATCAATTGCTGAGATCGCGGAGGAGCGCAGCAAGATAGATTACCCGGAGAAGAGAAGCGATCCAGAAAGATTTGCAATCACAATTGGGCTAGGCCAACACCGCTATAGGGCTTTGTGCGATTGAGGGTCTAGCGTGAGCCTCATACCTTTGTCCATATGGTAAAAGGTAAGTATTGGAGCCTTGTAGCATGTGGATATGAAGCTATACATGTTCGACAACAATTTTGTAAAGCCCACAAGAATTATCGATGATGTCTCGGTCAAGGTGGGCAAGTTCTACGTGCCCTCATACTTTATTGTACTTGATATGGAAGAAGATCCAACATGTCCAATCATCTTATGGAGGCCGTTCCTATCTACAGCCGATGCCAACATGAGCGTGCGAAAAGGGCTACTATCTTTTACAATTGACAAAGAGGTTATAGAGTTTTCCTTCAATCCCATTATGAAGGAGGTAAATCGAATGGAAATCAAGCCCTTACATGCGAAAGGGAGAGCCATCCCTTGTGAAGAACCAACGGAGCGGACTTTAACCATTGAAGAACAAGAATTGAGGGCAACGGAGGCCCAAATGGAGGAACTTCTAGCAATTTGGCACCAAGCGGACAAAGAAGAAGTGACTGAGATGGCAGTCGATGTCGACAGTCCCCTGTCGATATCGACCACCAAGGAGCCAGAGCATGTGCCAGAAGCTATGTATGGGGTCGACACTGATGATTCCATCAAGGTCGTCCAACTTCAGTCGATATCGACTGGACCCACTCGATTTTAACTTTCCCAAATCACCCTACCTCCATCGACTGCACCTCTTGAAGACATATTGCACTCGACGTCGACTGAGGTCAGTCAATATTGACCACTTCCTCAGGATGACTCGATGGTAAGCCTAGCTAAAGATCCCCATCCTTCGGAATTTATAGAAAATATCCCTATGAGAAAAGTATCTTTGTTTGTATGCCTTACTAATGCTGTACGTGAGAAGACAAGAGAATACAAGGCGGGCGACAAGGTATACATGGATCAATTCAATATAAAGGGATGCAAAAGGAAGGATGCAAGAAAAGGCGGAGTCGTGACTATTCATAAGGTATATCCTAGAAGGTTAAAGCTTAAAGGCAAAAAGAGAATAATTTTCAAGGTGGAGCTCAAAAGCCCAAAAGAAGAGGTCCGAGCCATATGGTCCCTATATGTCCCAGTCTGCATTAAAGAGTGGAAGAAGTCGGCCTAGCGACGTTAAAATCTAGAGAATGTAAAGAGACTTAATTTTTGCATATTTTTAGGGTTTGGTATTCCTGAGGACATGCAAGCTTAAGTATGGGGTGTTTCATGTGCGCCTATTTTATCATGTTTCACGCTTACATTTATTCCATTTCTTATGCATATTTTATACTTTTGGGTTAGGAAACTAGTAAATTTATGTAGTTTATGTTTATTTGCAAAATATAGAGATCTACACAAGATTTAGTTTAATTTCGCAGGATTTGGAACGTTTTAGAGCAAAAACAAGACACTAGAAGAGAACTAAATTTCGAGCAGAGCACTCGATCTCGATAGAAGTGATCGACATCGACAGAGACTACTCGATGTCGATTGAAGAAATGAAGCAAAACTGAGATTAAGGCATGAACCAAGAGTGTCGACTGAGACTGACCCAAGTCGACTGGTAGATAGCACTCGATGTGAACTGGTTTACTCGACATCGACTGGAGTAACAGACGCGTAGAAGACATGTATTCGGCCGAATCTTTTGAGGATTGCTTAGCCACATTATTAATTTATCATCTTCCTTAGATACTTTTATCCTTATCGGTATATTCACATTTACCCTAGGGAATATTATTTTAGATAGTTTTATCATTCTAATAGGATTTATATTTACCAATTAGAGATAGAATTTTATTTCTTAGTTAGCAAATTAAGTTCCCTGTAAATAAAGGCATTAGGCCTGGGGTTTGTTCTTCCAATGCTTGAGCAATCAAGCAAACCAATAGAGTTAGAGAAAGAGAGAGCAACCTAGCCAGGGAGAGAGAGAGATGTGTTTGGTTGTAAACTCTTTAAAGGTATAAGTTTTATGTAAATGTTTGATTTTTATTTTATTATCTGTGCAATTATGAGCATGAGTGAGTAGTCGTCCTACTTTTAGGGTCGGGGTGAGCCCGACCATAGCCATGTAGGTATGTTTAAATCCCTAATTTGCTTGTGTGTTAATCATCTTTGATAGTAAGGGAGAATTGATATATAAAATATAAACAATATGATCAACCCTAGCCTCTTAAATAAATTCAAGACTCCCACGCTGCAGTGAAAGGGTCAGGATCGATCCACGAGGAAGCGTATGAGTGGATTCATAGTAGTTCGCATAAATGTTCTGCAAAAGTCAACCAGAAGCTTTCGATGTCGACTGGTACAGCCGATGTCAATTGAGGTTGTCGATCTCAAGTGTATAAATCTACAAACGCAGACACAGAGACAATCGACTTTAACTCAAGTAGTCGATGTCGAGTTAGTTCAAACAGTACATCGAATTATAAAACCGTTGATCAATTTAGGGCAGTCTATCTCGACCTGTGTAGTCGATATCGATCACGCCAACAATAGCAGAAAACGTGGCAACGACGACCGAAGAATAAAAGGATGAATAGGAAGTGATGAACAGAAAAATAGGGGTTTAAGGTGACAATATAAAAGAGTTTAAGATAATATAAAAGAACAATTATGCTATCACATCAAAGGAACAAGCTTTTACCGTTACCAACCATACATGCACAAGATAGATTAAGACGAACAATTATGCTATCACATCAAAGGAACAAGCTTTCACCGTTACCAACCATTAGCTCTCGCAAATAAACCTAAATTGTCTCTATCGATGTTATGTTTATGATCCAATTTGTTCGCATGAACTCCTTTTCTTTTGGTAAAGGCTAAACACAAAAAGGCAAGAGAAGATCAAGACATAGCAAATATCAATATCAAACTCATATCAAATATGCATGGCTAACGTCGGGCTCACCCTGACCCTAAGAGAAAAGCGACTACCCGCTCATAGTAAAAGAGAACATGATTGAATAAAAGAAAACTTAACTTGCAGTAAAGATAAAAACTTGAAGTCTTCACAATCTCAACACCGACTCTCGCAAGCGCCAAAACCCTAAAGCTTTCTAAATCGTATCTAAAAGAAATAGAAAATGTGTCTTAATGAACTTCTCCTCAAACTTGGAGTGTCAAAATGCGTCACTACACACAGGTCCAGTCGACATCGATCGGTTCACTCGACGTCGAGCACTCCAATTGTACTCGACTTCGGCTTCACTTTAGTTCGGTCGATGTCGAGCAACCTGGCCGATCTAGGGTTATGTTGACCTCTCTTTCAGTAAGTAGTCATTCTTCACTTGTCTTGTATTTAGTCTCTGAATCACTTGCTTCAGTCGATGTCGAGTACATCAGTCGAGATCGACTACTCTGTATTAATTCTTGGCTTATTGTTTCAGCTTCGATTCCGCTCCAATTTCTGCACAATCAAACCAAAACTTGTGTAGGCCTCTATTTCTTATAAATAAGCATATAGTACACAAATTCAAAGCATTCTCAAACCATAATGCAAATATAAAACAAAATTTGGAATAAATGTAGGCATACACATCGTCATTTTAGCGGATATTAAATCACCCAATACATAAGTTTGCTTGTCCTCGAGCAATACTTTTCATGGTCATAAAGCAGAAGGACCGAACTCTCACCATCATAGATTCATTCTTATATAACACTAACAATAAATTACCATCCTTGCAAAGTTACTATTGCCTTCAAATTCGTGCATGTGAATGAAAAACAACATCTCACACAAAAGGAGGGGTTATGCAAAAACAATTTTTGTAACATAGAATTAATAATGAAGAGGACTCTTATGCACTTGGTGAAGTGAAGGTAAAAGGTATAGTGGTGGGCTATATGTGGAAATGTGGTGCTTAATCCGGGAAGAAACTTCCAAACTTTATTTTCTTGATTCACTTTATCCTTTATGATATTTCCACATTCCTTTTCCTCTTATAATGCTTTGCTTTGAATTTTTGACTACGCACTAGTAGAAAAAAGACATTTTAGCCCGGGCATTTTTGGAAATATAACCCGGATATTTCCAAAATCCCATCCGGGCATCAAGTTTTTGTGATAATAGGCTAATAGCCCGGATATGAAATGGGATGCCCGAGCTAATAGAGTTTTATTGCTGGAAAAAATAGACTTTATAGCTGGGATATGGGGCATGCCCGGGCTATTTGATATGTTATTTGTTTTAAAAAAACAGACGTCATAGCCCGAAGCATTTTAGATCCGGGCTAAAAAGTCCCCTTTTATTATTTAAAAAAAGCACATACGAAAATCCATAGGTGCATTCATGTAGCTCCTATAGGTCCATATTTGAAATAACCCAAATCTAATTAATTTTTTAAAAAAGTGATAAAATATTCACATATACATCCACAATGTCGTCAAATATAATAGAACAAAGGGATCCTCTTGATACAAGGATCACATAGAGGTGTGCCCTTGGTCAAGATTGAACACGAAAGACATACAAACCAAGTGTACCACTCAGCTGCTCACTCCTTTTCAAGCTCATCTAGTCTACATCCCACTCCCCAACATCTAGGATTTTCTTGTCTTGATATCTCCATTGTGACTCCATTCACCCCACTCCAATGCCCTGGGAAATCATAATCCTCTTCAAACTTCATCACAACTAACCGATTAAACAAAACACATTACAAATTACAGCAAAATAAATATCATTTCTTTTATACTTGCTTTCACAAATAACATAAAAATTTGCATCCATAAAAAAATATCATAAAAAATCACAATATATAAATAGTATAAATCTAGTACAGAGAATCTGCATCATGATACTGATGAGGATAAAATAAGTATATGCATCATTTTTTTACACTCAAGGACAAGGAAGAATCACATCTACAAGTGTATGACAACTCTCTAGCCAACATTCATTTTCTTAACTTGATTTCACCAAAATAATAAAGAGTCACCCAACATCAATATCATAGGAATTGTTGTAACATGGCACAATATAGTATATTCTAACTAGGAAAAGGGCAAGGGAAGAAGGAAGCATAAACCTGTTCTTGGACATCATCATTCGCAGATGCAAGGCGTTGAACAAACTTTGGGACAGAACCATTCTTACACACCTCAATCTAGTATATTCTTTAGTTTCTGATGCAACATTGGTCAATGCTCGGGCTGCCTTAAACTGTAAAAAGCCAAACTCGTAAGTGCAAACCACTTGGATATTGTCAAATTTTCACAAATCAAATTCCAAGATAGGGGAAATGATACATGTAAATGAGGTAGGTCATGTCTATGAAATTCAAAAAACATAAGAACTACACTAGCCTTGATAACTTCATCAATGGGAGTGCAACACTCTAAACATGAATGAATACAAAATCACACTCCAAGGTTAAAAGAACTAATTAATTTGAACATGGAAGCAAATATAATAAAAGCAGAAGCTTCACTCATACAAATGAAAAAATATAAATAACTGAGAATAAGATGTTAGATCTTGTTTTTAAATTTTCTTTTAACAGAAAGCCTACCTCACAAAATGTTCCATAATTAGACCCTTGGGCATTCTTTTCCTGTCACAATTCCTTCTTCTCCAAAACGTGCCTCATCTTTTCTAGAGCAACCCTGCAACAACAGAATACCACTCTTACATTTTTTGATGTTTCGGTATTTGTCTAAAGAGCAATAGGTGATAGTTAGTGAACTAAAGCAATATAAACACGGTATAGAGATGGAAACAAGTTGCCTATAACCTAGAATAATCCCTTAGGATTGTCTAAAATTAACAATTATGATAACTCATTAATCTAAAATCAATGTTCTTGGGAAGCAGCCTTAGTTTTGATAACATAAACAATGAGATTTTTATAAGTATCTAAAGCATCTATATAAGCTACAAATTCATCGATTCATGAAACTATATGGAATATTTCAAAGAACAAAGAGTAAATGTACTCTTGAATTTACAAGTGCAAGTTTCACAAAACCCCATGTTTTTTTCATTAATTAAACATAATATATAGTACAAAAACACAAGTGTGTTCATCATTTCCATTGTTTGGCTCTGAAAGAAAGAGTAGAAAATTAATGAATCATTTTTATGCAACCGTGTATTTTGGACTTTATCATGATAGAAGGTGGCTTAATCTTAGAGCATATCAAGAGATTTTGACCTTTCATGGTAAGCGATAATTTTTTTTTTGGTAAAGTGGCAAGTGATGATTATTAGTCCACATGGAAAAGAATATCAAATAAACCATTGAAAGTAGATATCTTATATGATGGCATCAGTTTACTATATAGAAATATTAGATCAGATGCGTTTTCTGTGTGAATTTGTTCGACAGGGGGTCGGGGGTGTATGTAAAGTAGGAGAATAAAATAAAGCACAACTAGACTATCTCCCTGTCCTAAACAAATAATACAAGAATCCCCTCCCTTGTAGTAGTAGGGTAATTCAGGATCGAATCCACGAGGAGGTATGTCAGCGCTTCCTTTGTTGTACTCACGATCAAGGCTTTCGACCTCAGCAGACACTCGATGAGTATACAAGTCGATATCGACCTCAGTTCTGGTCGATTTCCTAGCGCAGTTGCTGCAGAAGACAAAACAGCAAATCGACGTCGAGTAGAGACCTCGATATCGATGTTAGACCTCGATATCGACCCTTAAGGTCGATTTCGATGCTTGTCACAGAAACTGTTTTTGTAACCAATTCATCGGAAAAGGATCCGAAGAAAATAGAATGGAGAAGGAAGATGAACAGAAACAAAACTAAGACTTTTATGAAGAATTTAATTAATTAAAAGGCTTCCAAAGTCGGGGTTTCATGCCACAACGATAACAATGCAAGTTTCATGCTAAAGATATGAACTTTAATGTCTTTCCGTCAAATAACTTTCGTTATCAACACGTAGGTGATTAGAGGCTCTCGCATAATTCCTAAGAGTTACTATCCAATTCATGAGCAATTCAAGTTCGCAATATGAGTGGCTTTTGCTTCAATAATGTAAATAATGAATCTCCCTAACTTTCGCAAAGGATCATGCATGGGATAGAAGACGGAATCGCATAAAAGTCATACCTTTGATGCACTTACCTCACATTGCTATCGTCGGGCTTACCCCGACCCTAGAAGTGGGTTGACTACTCGCTCCTCATCATGCACATCATCATCATTGTTATTGAAAGAAAACTACATTGAATTAAAACTCCGAAAGAAAGTACAACCAAACAAGCCACTCCGCTCTCGCTTTACAACTCCACTCGGCCTCCTCTCTCTCTCTCTCTATTCTCTATTGCAACTGAATTGTGTGTAAAACGGAATACCTAAACTCAGCCCTATTGGCCTCTATTTATAGATGTCGATAGGGACTCGAAACCTTATCTTTATTCTCTAAGATAAATTAAAACAAAGTAAAAGCTAAAACTTCATGGTGAAATCAGCCTCCTCATGATAGATCTGGTGTTGATGATAGGAAATCTCGACATTTGGATAGATATTGCAAGCATTGGATATAATTCTATCAAAATCGGAGTCGAATTCCTTTGCTGGCATGGTCGATATCGACCCTTGGACCTCGATATCGACCCCTCCAAAATCTTATCTCGAGCTTCTCCTTCTCCTACTCGAACTGGCACTCGACTTCTATCAACTTGGTCGATCCGGTAGCCTCGATATCGACCCCCGGACGTCGATATCGACCTCTTTTGTGTCGATATGCTATGTTTCCTTTTCTGTCGATTCCTATGTCTCTGATTTACTCGATGTCGAGGTCTTCAGTCGATTTCGACCTCTCTAGAAGACTTCGATTTCTTTCTCCACTCTTCCAAATTCATCCATTTTCATCCTGTTTTCTGCGAAATCACATGGAAACTCGTGCAAACCCATATATTTGACATTTGAGCATAAACTACACCATTCCCATGTTTTCCCATTAATGTGCATGCAAAAGACAATAAAATGGATTCATATGTGCATAGAAAATATGGCAATTTGCGAGCACATCAAAGGACAACTTTACCAAACCAATACCAAAAGTAAGTTCAAGGTAAATAAAAAGTTTAGCATTTTTCTAGGTGCTAGCTGATTTTCAGGCTTGAATTCCTAAAAAATCAAAACTAGTATAAATCATTAGATTAGATGAAAATTCACATTACATGCCAATACAAAATTTCTTGCAAGTAGAGCTATAGATTTTGGATCACCTCCATGCCACAAAGGCATGACCACATATACTGCAGAGAATAGAGTAGAAAGTCTATCCTCTCTAATATAAGAATGTACTAGTACTTTTCCCGAATCGTGTTCGGGTTTTTTTCAATAACATTTTCGATCGAGTTTGACGTTTACAAAATACTCAACATGTGATTTTTCTATTAATATCCCGTTTTGCCCATACTCTTCATCATGCCATTCTTTGAAATATTCGGTTGTCATGATAAAGTCTTTTTCTCGAGATGATTGAGACTTTAAATTTGACAAAGAATAATAAATAAATCGCTTTCACAATTCTCTTAATATTGTAGTTCTTGACCTAAGAAAACTGAGTCCGATCCTTTGTGACACTTTATGTTACACCTCTCAAATTGAAATTATTTGAGAAGAATATACTCTAGGTTTAAATGTATAAACTTTATGGAGTTAAAGTATTAAAATCTTGAATAAATTTGTTAAATGCTAAAGATAAACTAATCATGCCCGAAGCAAGAGGTAAGTACCTTTGAAGAAGAAATAAATTGATGGACAATTAAACACGAGCAATCTTCTTTGTGAGAAGAGAAATTTGTTAGATGATTGAAAGATTTGTAAGGTTTTGGAACTGCACTGGACGATGTCGGCAAAAGTACGTTAATACTCTTGTATGAATGACTTTAAATCTTTTTTCAACCCTATATGTATTTCATGGTGAACCCTTAATTTCATCATCGTATTTATTTTCATGGCTAGCCTATGAAACAGGCTGAATAATATCAATGTTGTGTGTTATTAGCTGTTTTAAGGCCATGATCATTGGACTCCAATGACAATACTGTAAAATAGTTTAAATGAGTTATTTTTTTTATTCAAATTCAAAGGTTCTAAATTTACTTGATTTTGGAATGCCTTTATTTAGTATAAACTCGATTCTGCCTATAAAAGGAGTTAAAATCCCACTTTTTGAAACTATTTTACAGTATTTCTAGTTCTTTGGGATGTTAGGTTAAAAGTAACTCTAAATGAACTCTTTCCATAAGACTTTAAATATCAGTATAATCATATGAATTTATTTAGAACACGTTGATAAATTATAGAAATCAAGTATAGATGTACATCGGACCAACCAAAGTTGCTTGAATGAAAAATGCACTTTCCCTTTTTTTTAAAAAAAAAGAAAGAAGAAAAGGCAAATCACTTAACATATGCAACTGCAACAGAGTATTACCTTAAGTGCCCATTCATCTACCCCATGCCATGGGGTGGTTTTCCATACAATTACCAACAACATACTATCAAAATGATGGATAATGACTTTGAGTTAAGAGCATAAAGAAAAAGAAAAATATCAAGCCATAAAGAAGGATCTCTGCTTTTGAAATACTTACACTGCAGTGTAATAATAATAATTACGGAGTATGAAATTTGTACCAAATTTAGTGATAATTTTCTACTAGGTTATTTAGTTATTCTGGTATGCCTGCCTAAGGCTCCCCGGCCCAAACATAAGCCCGGTTTTAGTTTAATTATCAAATTAATTAATTATTTAAGAACATAAATAAATAGCAACGGTTATTTAATCGGTCGGCCGGTTGGTTGAAAAAATAGCAGCGGCTCAATTAATTATTGAGTATTTAATTAGTGATTAATTTAAAGTGGGAGAACGTGGGGATAGATGTTTTATTTTTTTATTTATTTTTTTGTGAAATTAATTGGTTGAAAGGAGCCACGTGGCTCAATTTTTTGTGAAGCCTTTGCTTCTAGTTTTGTACGTATTAGGGAGGATATATATACCAGTGACATGTGCACAACAAAAAATTAAGTTTATACGTTTTCAGAAGAACCCTGGAACATCAAAGCAAATGGAGGCCTACACAAAGCAGCAAGATTGTCTTAAGGTTTCTCTGGGGTAGACGTACTACCTTGATCTGCTTCCCATACTCTTAGGGCATTTCATTTCCTCATCAAAATTAAGGAAAGGAACCACAGTGCTTGGTCCCCGAGGTGCATAGCCAATTATAGATGGTCTATATTAAAAGTCACAAGAACTAGAAAACACATGACAAGTAAGCAATAGTTTTATAATATTAGATCTCTTAGAACAGGCCTACAAGTTAAATAATAAGAAGCGTGATGCTGGTGATCGGTAAAATGGCAATAAGAAGCCCTATCACTAAGAAAGACACACTCAACACAAAAAAGCTGCAGCTATATGAATTTTCTCCCAAGATTCGTTCACATAAAACCAAACATATTTTATTCATTCATCCATGGTGAGTGGAGTGATAGTGGCAATTCAGCATGCTAGAAGTTGTAATTGTTAATTGAAGACACGAAAGCTGCCTAATGTTTCCACAAATTATGTTGTTTGCTTTCTTTCACTTGGTGTAAACTAAAAAACAAACAAATAGAAAGACAAGAAGGGATTCCAGGGTTAGGGATTTATAGGAAATCAAAA
Source organism: Persicaria maculosa (assembly GCA_963922045.1). Taxonomy (NCBI): domain Eukaryota; kingdom Viridiplantae; phylum Streptophyta; class Magnoliopsida; order Caryophyllales; family Polygonaceae; genus Persicaria; species Persicaria maculosa. The sequence goes on from OY998260.1 coordinate 31,058,232, forward strand.
TAAATGGATTCTAGGTTAGGGATTTACAAGAGATCTGACCTGAGGTAGAAGCAGCCGCTATTGGTGACGGAGATGGAAATAGATGATGGTGGTTGTGGATGGCCTGAGATGAAGGGGGCCCTAGACCCTGATTTTGCTCAATCTTCGACTAGCACTAGTTGTTCTCTTCCTCAGATGGCCAACATCAACGATGGTGTTCTCTGCCATAAATACACGACTCCGTTATATGTGGGAGGAGGGATAAAGTGATGGCCAGAGGAAGGAGAAGGTAGAAGAGAGGCGGTGAAGAGGAGTTCAAGACAATCGATTTCGCCAAGAATGCGCTGGTTGTGCGAAAGGAAGAAGAAGGAAGGATTAGATTTAGGGCTTCAGTTTTTATTTTTTATTTTTTAGATCTTGAGTGCACAATACACAATAACCCGAAGATAATATTAGTCTTACAAGCCTGGATTATTTGATATATGTAATAACCCATATTTTTTACGTTCGGGCTATTTGACTAGATACAAAATGAACTACTCAACTTATAATACCCCGGGCGTTTCTTAAGATACTAGCTATATATCTATTTTTAATTATTAAAAAAATACACATATATCACTTTTAATACTATTAGAGCCTGTGGATTTTACAACCGTGATATTATACAACGTGCTAAAAGGTGATTTTTGTACTAGTGACAATGCTTTTACATCTCTAACCTTAGCACTTCCTTCTCGCGAGTGGCAAACATGGGTGTCATGAATGACCCCGGATACTTAGCGCTTCGGACTCCTCACCTTGTTGTCCCATCTCGCATGAATTTTATCCTCCGCAAGGAGGGTTGATCCACCTAACTCCTAGGTGACCAGATTTTCATTCACTCATTAAATTTTCCATAATTCATCATCCTGTCATCAACATTATAATAATCTCACAGCATATCAACCATATAACATTTCCAAAATATGACTTCCATTTCACAACATGTTCCCCGGATGGGTCAAAAGATATAGAAATGGGCAATTTAAGAACTTGTGGAGAAAAAATATTCTTTTGATGCACATATGGCTTATCATATGATGTGAAGGCTAATAAATGCAAAGGTAAGAATGGCAGGGGCAAATAATGGTCGAATGGAAAATATAAAGTCCTCAATCATTTTACCATTGCATATGTCAAAAGCAACTTAAAATTTTACCTCCTTTCATGGTTTTCACTAAAAATCGCATATTATTGAGACTTCCCTTTACTAGGCAATTTAATTTCTATATCCCTAATAAATCTATTTTTGTATCATCAAGTCTTGTTAAAACATCTATGAAACTATATTTTTTTGGGGGGTGTGAGTCATTTCATTTTAAAAACTCCTTTGGATCATTCTTTAAAGACCAAATAACAAACATAATATCTAAAGAGAACATAAAATCTAGACCATGCAGTAGTTTTAGCCATAAAAATTTTTAAAATTTCACTGCAAAATGATAATATGAAGCTATACAAGAAATAATTAAGCAAAGATGATCATGTAAAGTGATAGCTCCCTTGATGAAATACAGATGTTATGCTATGGTACTAATCTTGCAGGTTGATGAAAGACAAAGGTTTTGGCATTATAGCAGCTTAATACAAATTGGATTTATACATTGCAGATTATATAATTTGATTAGATTTCAAGTTTGATTTTAATCTAATTCTCGGTTGAGTTTTGATAAAAATATTATGGATTATATATATTTGTGTATTGGAGAATTTATCTACAACACAGGTGTCAAATACAAGATAGAAACTGACGGAGATTCTAACAACTAGAAGATCTCAGCAGCGGTCTGATTTTCTAGAGATTCTAGCAACAGAAAACCTCAGATTTTCTATAGCAAGATTTGAAGAAATCTCAGCAATTCAAAATTAAAGAGAATGTTAGGCTGTTGAGAGATTCAGGGTGTAAAATCAGCAGTAAACAAAAAGAAGAGCGAAGCTATAAATGGAGAAGGATGATAAGCTCATCAATACACATCTTCACCAAGTCTCCTATGCAATTATAAGCGCTCTCCAGTTCTCATTGCGATCTACTGTTCAACTATTCTTCCTTCTCTTATTTGTAATTCCTTTATATTTTCGATAGTTAGGAAGATCATGAGCTTCATAGTATAAGTTTATCCCTGTTATACTAAGAGTATCATATACACAAACGTATCACACTTCGGTGTGAAAAGGGGACTTTTATTTCTCTGTATCTTAGGTTGACTAGATAGAAACATGTAGGCTTTGGGCGTTAGAAGAGAGGAATTTCTTCTAGGTTGTATCTAGGACTCATAAGGAAAGAGGAATAAAAGTTGTTTGAATCCTACGGGTTGAATAACCCTAGGCGGAGACGTAGGCTGGTTAAGAGCCGAACTTCGTAAACAATTCACGTGTTTAATATCTTTCATTCCGCACTTATTTTTTAACAGTTTGTTTTCGTAAGTTAAACAGATCACTGCAGCTATCTTAAGATCCTGTAAGTTCTGTTCAAGACCTTGAGATCAAGTTGAAGACCTTGAGGTTGAGTTCAAGGCCTTGAGAGTTGTGTTAAAGCCCTTGAAGTTGCTGCTGCAGGAGACTTTGCAAAAATCTACCATACTCTATTCAACCCCCCCCTTTAGAGTTTTGTCATATTGTTAATTACATTAAGTACTCGATTCTTCAATTGGTATTAGAGCCTAACTCACACTTATTTGATTTAACAATCTGTGAGATCGATCATGAGTACTATAGGTGAAGGAGAATTCGCACAAGGATGATTTGCAAATCGTCCAACTCTCTTCCTTGGAGACAACTTTATGCATTAGAGGTCCCTGATGCAAATGTTCGTTATTGATCAAGACATGGAGCTTTGGGAACTTATCAAGAAAGAACCTCACGTGCCAAAGAAAAGCACTGCTATTGGAGAAGTTGTTAAAGATGAGAACGAATTCAATCAAACGGACTTGGAGAAAGTGGCCAAGAATTACAAGGCCATAAACTTGCTTTATTGTGGTTTAAATGCTGAGGAATTTAACCGTGTTTCTTCTTGCAGGAGTGCTAAGGAAATCTTGGATAAGATAGTAGTAACTTATGAAGGAGCAAGCCAAATGAAGGAAACAAAGATAATTATTTACTTGCGTCAATATGAACTGTTTAAAATGTTGCCTACAGAAACAGTGAAGGAGATGTTCACAAGATTCACACCGATTGTGAACAACCTGGATTCTCTCGACAAAATCTTCACCAACGAAGAAAAGGTAAGAAAGATTTTGAGGAGCTTACCTAAAGCTAAGTGGGGACCAAAAGTAACCGCAATAGAGGAAGCACAAAATCTATCTACTTTACCTCTGGATGATCTTCTCGGTAAATTAATTACCCAGAGTTGATACTTGGTGAAGAAGATGGAGAAGTAGCCTCTACTGTGAAGAACTTGGCCTTGAAAGTTAAAAGGGAATAAGCCACCTCAGATGACGACGAAAGTGAAGATGAAGAGGATCCATTTTCACTCATTACAAGAGGGCTAGCAAGAATACTCAAAATGAAGTAGTTCGCCAATCAGGATTACAGTGGCTCCTCCAAATACAAAGGTAAGTCCTACAATGCTAATAAAAAGTCTAAACCAATGGCTTGCTTTGAGTGTGATGAGATAGAACACTTAGTCAAGGATTGTCCAAAAAATAAAAAGAATAAGTTCAAAAAGGACAACCGAAAGAAGAAGGCTATGATGGATGCAAGGAGTGATTCCGACTCCTCAAGTGATTCTTAATAAAAAAACAAGCAGGCTAATCTATGCTTGATCGCCGATCAGGAAGAGACACCAAAGAAACATCTTGGAACCATTGTAAGAGATTTAATTTCATGTCCTACTGCAGTGCTTTCTGAAGTTCTTCAAAACTTGATTTTAAATGAAGAGCATTTTATACATGAAACTAACACCTTGAAAGAGAGGCTCTTGGAACAGGAAAAAGGTTTGAATGATATGTCACTGGAAATAAAAAATCTCAAAACTTCTCAGTCAGCTCTTGACAGTAAAGTGAAGGCCTTAGAGACAGAAAATGTTGTCTTGAAGAAAGATCTCTCTTCTCTAAATCTTTATACCAAGGAGTTAGAGAAAGAGAAGATCTCATTGACTGGAAAATGTAGAGACCAACAGACATCACTCATAAGTTTTACCCAATCCAAGGCCAATCATAACAGGATGTTAGGTGAGCACCAATTATTCCTAAACAAAAGTGGTATAGGATATAACAAAAATTTTCTGAAAAAGACTTTTACCACTTTTGTGAAAGCTAAAGGACATTGGCACTCACCCACATGTCATTTTTGTTGCAAGAAGGATCATGTTAAGACTACTTGTCCTTATCGTAGAAATGATTCTAATATAATTCGTAACACTTTTCCTTTATGCTTAAGAGAACAGTTAAAGCAAATTTTGGTTCCTAAAGGGACTAGACAACCAAACATGGTTGATCCTGATTATGAATCTAAATTTATGATTTGGTCTAGCCGAAAAGGTTGAATTTGGTTGTTGTGCAGGATAACACCAAGACTAAAGAACACAAGTTGATATTAGACAATGGTTGCTCAAGGCATATGCGTGGTAAAAGCTCACTATTCGCCGATTTGAAGAAGCTATCATCCGGCACAATTACTCTTGGTGATAAAGGGAAATGTAATATAATTGTTATAGGTAAGATCGGTAAGGATCCATCTAATTATGTTGATAATGTTTATCTTGTGGATGGATTAAGATATAATCTTCTTAGTATTTCTCAACTTTGTTACAAGGGCACTATCGTTTTTGATAACTCCACTCCCTTGATGGAAATCGGAAAAGGTTTCAAAGGCTTTGACACAAAGCCTGTGTCAAAGGTCTTGAAGCTGAAACTGTATTGATGAAATTCAAAACCTGTATTTTAGTTATTATCTTATATATATTATCTATGTATGCTTTACAAATATTATTATACATATGTTATACTAACCATACAGCAAAGATTTCGAAGAAATCTCCTTCCTTAAAGCTAAAAGACATGAAGATCAAATCAGGTGGATTGTGGCTTCGCAGTTTTTCGAAATAGAAGATTGCGAAGATCCTTCCTAAGCCATGATCTCATGTAGCCGTTGGGTGAAGATTCTTGGCGCCGATTTGATCAAGAATAAAAGGAGATGAAGAATAAAGAAGAAAGTAGAGTTGAACACTGACGATCATTGAACTACAACGCACACTCAGCCCTCAAGTCAATCTTTCTTCTACGTGTACTCTCTGCTAGGTGTTAAGTGTCTTATCTTGTGTTTCAAAGCATTTGAGAGTTACATAGTGAGCTTATAGGATATATTCTGAGAGAGTGTTATACTCGAGAGTTTATAACTCAGGAAGTGTGCACTAGATTAGTGATTCACGAGTGTAAGAGGATTGTACTAGATAGCTTAGAGCGGTGGGGCTCTTCTCGATTGGTCTAGGACTCCAAGGGAACGAGAGTTAACTAGATTGTAATTGTATAGGAGAGTGGCTTATCGGTGAGCTATTAGGATCCTAAGTTTTGTGAATCAATAAAGCCTGTTGAATCCTAGGGATGTGGAAGAACCCTAGGCGGGGACTAAGCCTTAAAGGAGCCAAACCTCGTTAACAATTCATCGTGTTCTTTACTTATTGCTTTACCATTATTTCCGCACTTGTTTTGAATTGTATAACTTTGTTGTGCTTCAGGTATCCCAATCTAAAGAATTGAGTTTACTCCCAAAGGTTTGGAAAGCGTTTCAAAAGTCTTGAGATTGTCAGCGAAAAGTTGGCATACTCTATTCAACCCCCCCTTCTAGAGTATCTTTATTCTACTTTGTTATACATAATCGAACCTTCAATTGGTATCAAAGCCTTACTCACTGCTTTTGATCTAACAATCTTGTGAGTTTTGATCATGTCTGGTGAAGCAAGCAGAGGATTTGCACAAGGGAGGTCTACCAATAGACCACCACTCTTTGTGGGAAACAACTTTGTCCACTGGAGGTCTTTGATGAAAATGTTCATTATATATAAAGATCTGGAACTTTGGAACATTATAGAGAATGTTCCAAGGATTCCTGAGAAAGAAGGACCTAATGGAAACAGAGTCGCGAAGACTGAGGACGAATACATCCAAGCAGATCTTGAACTCGTCTCCAAGAACTATAAAGCCATTAACTTACTATATTGTGGTCTTAGTACTGATGAGTTTAATCGTATTTCATCTTGTAGGTCGGCTAAAGAGATTTGGGACAAGTTAGTTGTCACCTACGAAGGAACCAGTCAAGTGAAGGATACCAAGATCAGTATCTTCCTTCGAAAGTATGAACTTTTCAAAATGAAGCCTGATGAGTCTATCAAGGCCATGTTCACACGATTCACGGAAATCACGAACAACCTTGACTCTCTCGGCAAGACCTTTGAAAATGTTGAGAAAGTAAGGAAGATATTGAGATGCCTCCCAAAAGACAAATGGGGCCCTAAAGTGACAACCATATAGGAAGCCCAAAATCTCACCACTCTACCCTTGATGACTTGCTTGGGAAGTTGATCACACATGAGATGATTCTCAATGAAGACGATGGAGAAATCCCAACAAGCACTAAGAACTTGGCACTCAAGTCTAAGAAATATGTGCCTAAAGATGTGTCTGATTCTGAAGAAGAGGATGAAGATGAGGATGATCCCTTTGCTCTCATTACAAGGGGTCTTTCTCGAATCCTCAAGATGAAGAAGCAATTAAACAACAAATATGGATCAGAGTCTTCTAAATTTCGAGGTAAATCTCAATACAACAAATATGGCAAGAAGACTAAACCTTTGTCTTGTTTTGAATATGGTGAAACAGACCATCTAGTGAAAGATTTCCCTCAAAAGAAGAAGAGCCAGGTCAAGAAAGGTGATAGATGTAAAAAGAAAGCCATGGTGGCAGCTTAGAGTGATTCTGACTTAGGTGACTCAGATTCAGATGATGAGAAGGCCAACATTTGTCTCATGGCCTCAGGAGATGAATCCCACGATGAGCAACTTGAAGTAAATGTAAGAGAACTTATGGCAAGTCTAAAAGAGGTACTATCGGAATTCCTTTCTAATATGATTGTCAATGAATAGAAGCTTATTGACAAACCAACACTCTTATTAAGAAAATCGTGGACCAGGGAAGAACTTTTGAGGAACTGTCAATGAGGGTCAAAAGTCTTGAAACCTCTTATTCGGGTCTTGACATTAAAGTCAAGAATCTTGACTCAGAGAAATCTGAACTCAAGCAAGATCTCTGGTCTCTAAGAAGTGAACATCATGACTTAGAGAGCGAGAAGATCTCCCTGAATAAGAAGTTTCAAGACCAGCAGACAGCCCTCATAAGTTTTACCAAGTCCAAGGGCACTCTTGATAGGATGTTGGGTGAGCAACAAAGTTCTCTAAACAGAAGTGGTATTGGTTACAACCCGAGGTTTTTAAAGAAGCAACACATTACCACTTTTGTAAAGGAAAAGGAAGCAGACCCTCTCCTATATGTCACCACTGTGCAAGAAAGGGAAATATAAGAGAGACATGCCCTTACAGAAGAAAGGATCCTCATATTGTTCGCAATACATTTCCTGTTTAGTTGAGAAAAGAACGGATAACGCAAGTTTGGGTCCCCAAAGGCACTATTTTACCAAATATGGTTTATCCCAATAAAGGATCTAAATTTGCTTATTGGTCTAGCCACAAAGGTTGATGTTTGTTTTGCAGGAGATCACCAAGGTGAAAGAGCAAAAATGGATTATTGATAGTGGATGCTCTAGACATATGAGTGGGAAGAGGTCTCTCTTCCATGAACTGAAGAAGCAATCCACTGGAACAATCACTCTTGGTGACAAAGGAAAGTGTGACATCGTTGGTATCGGTAGTGTTGGGAGTGATCCTAACCACAATATTAAAAATGTTTATCTTGTTGATGGTTTGAAGTATAATTTGCTTAGTGTTTCTCAACTATGTGATAATGGTAATGATGTTGGATTTAACAAGAAAAGATGTTTAGTGTGCATAGAAGATAGAAGTGAAATAGTTCTAACTGCCTATCGTTATAACAACATCTATGCCGTCAATGCTGAGTAAGTGGCACAAGGAAGCTTAACCTGCCTAAAGGCTTTGACGGATGATCCAAAGCTCTGACACAGGAGACTCGGTCATGTAAGCCCACATACACTACAAAAGCTTGTGTCTAAAGGGCTTGTTAGAGGACTACTTGAGATGGACTTCAAAGGTATTGAGATGTGCAAAGCATGCACACGAGGTAAACAAACACGTAGCTCTTTCAAACTCAAAAAGGTTGTAAGTACTTCTAGACCTCTTAAATTTTTACATATGGATTTATGTGGTCCTATGCGAGTCAAATCTCCCAATGGTAAAAAGTACATGCTCGTTGTTGTTGATGATTTTTTTGAGATATACTTGTGTTGCATTTTTAAAAGAAAAATCAGAGGCTTTATTTGAGTTTTCAAAACATTGTAAGGAGTTGCAAACTTTAAGAAATGAGCCCATAGTGTCAATTCGAAGTGATCATGGTAGGGAGTTTGATCAACTTCAGTTTGATTTGTTTTGTGCTAAATATGGCATCTCCCATAATTTTTCGGCTCCTAGGACAACTCAACAGAATGGGGTTGTGGAACGAAAGAACTGCACCCTAGAGGACATGGCTAGGACTATGCTTTTAGAAAATGCACTACCTAAAACCTATTGGGCTGAAGCTATTAACACAGCTAACTATATTTTGAATCGTTGTCTTATTCGTTCCATCTTAAAAAAAACTCCTTAAGAACTTTTCAAAGGCCGCAAACCCATTATATCGTATTTCAAACCCTTCGGCTGTACTTGTTTTGTTCATAAAAATGGAAAAGATAACCTTGGGAAATTTGATGCGCGTAGTGATGAAGGTATGTTTCTTGGCTACTCCACAAGTAGCAAAGCATATAGAATCTTCAACAAAAGGACCAAGATGGTTGAGGAAAGTATTCATGTTATATTTGATGAATGCAATGACGGTTCTTTAAGTGAAAGTGTTGCAGATTTAGATCTTAACAGCCATACAGAGAATAAGGATGGTGATGATATTGCTACTATGAACATAGAGAAGAGGAACATGCAGGATCAGATTCTTAACACTGAGGAGTTGGCTCAAGGTCTTGAAGCTCAGTCCAAAGGTATCGAGACGTCAGATACTGCAGTAACTGAGCACAATATACCTATGGAGTCAGATGGACCTCAAACAAATCCTGTTGATATGACGAACCAGCGAGCTGAGACTAGCAAGAGAAAGTTCAAACACTCCTCGTCACACCCATTACAGGATATCATCTCTGACCCTACATCTAGTGTTCAAACTCGTTCTAAACTTAAAAATCTCTGTGCTTTTCACGCTTTTGTTTCACTTGTAGAACCAAAGAAGGTGGATGAGGCCCTTCAAGAGCCAGACTGGATCATTGCTATGCAAAGTGAGCTTAATGAATTTGAAAGAAACAAAGTATGGACCTTGAAGCCTAGGCCAAAGCATCAATCAGTCATTGGCACATGTTGGGTATTTCGGAACAAGCTAGATGAGAATGGTAAGATCGTGAGGAACAAAGCAAGGCTTGTTGCTCAAGGCTACAATCAAGAGGAAGGTATAGAATACGAGGAGACTTTTGCTCCCGTAGCTAGGCTTGAAGCCATTCGCATTATATTAGCATTTGCATCTTTTATGGGCATAAAACTATATCAAATGGATGTCAAGTGTGCATTTCTTAATAGTTTCCTAGAAGAAGAAGTTTATGTGGCTCAACCCCCAGGTTTTGAAAGTTTGGAATTTCCTAATCATGTTTACAAACTAGACAAAGTGTTATATGGTTTGAAACAAGCCCCAAGAGCTTGGTATGAGCGCTTGTCAAAATATATTTTAGAAAATGATTTTAAAAGGGGGTTGATCGACAAGACTCTTTTCATCAAGACCAAAGGAAAGGACATATTGGTTATCCAAATATATGTTGATGATATATTGTTTGGTGCTACTAACACATCTTTGTGCAAGGAATTTTCCGATATAATGTGCAGTGAATTTGAGATGATCTTAATTGGAGAACTCAACTTCTTTTTGGGGTTGCAAGTTCATCAATCTAAGAGAGGGATCTTTGTCAACCAAAGCAAGTATACTAAGGATCTCTTGAAGAAGTTTAAGATGGATCAATCCAAAGCAGCCAAGACACCCATGAGCTCAACATTGTCCTTAGATCAAGACAAGACCGGGAAGTGTGTCAATCAAAAGGAGTATCGAGGGATGATTGGATCTTTATTATATCTTACTGCTAGTAGACCTGACATCATGTTTAGTGTTTGCATGTGTGCTAGGTTTCAAGCTGATCCCAAAGAATCTCACCTCGTGGTTGTGAAGAGGATCTTTCGATATCTAAAAGGCACCAAGGAGCTTGGCTTGTGGTACCCGAAGCAAAGAGATTTTACACTAATTGGGTATTCTGATGCAGAGTTTGCAGGCCATAAGGTGGATAGGAAGAGCACGACGGGATGTTGCCAATTCTTAGGGACATCCTTGATTAGTTGGCACTCAAAGAAACAAAACTCAGTTGCTCTTTCCACTGCCGAAGCTGAATACATAGCCGTTGGAGCATGCTGCTCCCAAATCCTTTGGATTGCTCAACAAATGAGGGATCTTGGCATCGACCTCAAAAACATTCCCATTAAGTGTGACAACACAAGTGCCATCTCCATTACAAAGAATCATGTTCAGCATTCAAGGACCAAACATATTGATGTGAGGCATCATTTCATTAGAGATCATGTCGAAAAAGGTGATGTGTCAATATCATTTATATCAACAAATTATCAATGGGCTAACATTTTTACTAAGCCTTTGGCAGAGGACAGGTTCACCTTCATTAGACGAGAAATCGGAATGCTTAATAGGGATGCACTTTCATAGGGGGAGCTTTCCCTTTACGAAAGAAAACTTCTACTCAGTGTCAAGACCCTTGAACCTCATTTCAAAGTTTGTGAACTGAACAGTAGAGCACATATAACAAGTCATATATTTGGTTGATATCTTTTTAGATATTTGATCAAATATGTTTTAAAAAGGAAGGTTAAATATCTTTACTTCATTGTTATCTTCAGGAAAATCTTTTTATTGCATGTTATCCGATTATATTTTTATTTGTCGAAATTTTTTAAATCGGATAAACATCCTGCCTTAACAATTAAGATTCAAACGGCTCTTTTTTCAAATATTGAATTTGTTTTGGTAAAACTGATTTTCAAAATATGGGAGTGATATGATGAGTTAGAGTTATTACCTTGGGAAACTACCATCTTGTCCCATCAACTTACCTCACCCGCTCCATTTTTAAACCACACAATCTTTACCCCCACCATTCACATCTTCAGAACCCACTGTTTCTCTCTCTATTCTCTCTGACCTTAGACCATCTTCTTCATCCTTTCTCTCTGAAATTTTTACCGTTCATATCCATGGCACCCAAATCCAAGAAAACCTCCACCCCAAAAAGACTTGGCGCTACCTCCAAAGGTCGTCAAATCCCCCTCGTGTCTTTCCCTCAACTGAACCTACCCCTGAGACCATTGTCCCGAGCACCATCCCTGAGAGCACCCCTACCGAAATCAAGCAGTCCACGAAGCACATGAAAAAGACGCCCCTCAGTAGGACGCTTAAGGGAAAGAAAAAGGTCATTGCTAAGCAAGAGGAGGAAGAGGAAGATCTTGACGAGGTTCTAGAAAGAGATGCTGAAAAAGAGGCCGAGGAAGAGGCCCAGAAAAAGAAAGAGGCTGAGGAAGAGGCCCAGAAAAAGAAAAAGGTCGAGGAAGAGGCCAAGAGAGAAGCAGAGAAGGAGTTTCCAGTAGGAGAGGAACTAGAGGAAGAGGAAGCTGAGGAGGATGACGAGGTTGATGATGACGAGGAGGCTGTGGGAGATGAGGCTGAGATGTCTGGTGAGGGCTCGGGGTCTGAGGAAGAAGAGGAAGAGGAGCCGGAACCTGTTCCCTCTCCCACTCCTCCTCCTCCTCCCCCGTCCCCGAAGAAGCGCAAGGCCGCTAAAGCCAAGACGTCTCTACCTCCCAAGCGCTCCAGGAAAGCCACTCCTAAAAGATTTGAAGCGTCCGTCAAGTCAACCGCTCCAACAAAAGCCCGAAGAAAGAATGCTGAGCCTGCCGTCGATCCCCCTGCACTTATCCAGGTAAACCAATCCTTACCCTCCTCCTGGTTTTAGAATGTTGAGATGGCTGACAAATGGGTAGACGAGTTCAAAACTCGTAGGATTTGTTGTTCTGATTTTATTGATTTTAACTTTTTAGAAGCTTTGAACCTACCCTGCATCTCCCTTCTTAAACTAACCCCAGCATGGACCCTGCTGAACTTTGAATCTGAGTACTACCCCCAACTCACCCGTCTCTTCTACATAAACCTCAAAGCCAAGCACACCGATGAAGGCTGAACTCTGGAGTCAGTCGTCAAAGGGGTTAGAATCATGTTCAACTCCCTTGACTTCACTGAACTCTTTGGTCTTCCCAAACCAAGTCCACCCTCTCCTCAAACCCACACAAAAGACCAGTGTGTTACTCTTGCCCATGCCAAATACTTGCTCCCCGAAGCATCAAGCAGCACCTCCAAACAACTCACCCACTCGTCCCTCAAACATGAAACCAAAATCATCTTTAACATTATTGTGAGATGTCTTTTACCCCGAATCAACTCTGGCTCCCTCCTCACTGACAATGCTATGGTCCTCCTGTACCGCATATTGAATGGCCATGATCTTGATCTAGCCAATACCATTTTAGGATCCATTGCTCACACCCGACAAGCCAGAAAAGGAACTCCCCTCCCATTTGCAAACCTCTTGACCTGTGTCTTCAAAGCTTCTAAAATTGATTTTGAAAATGAAGAACAACAACATCATACGAGAAAATTTGACTCCAAGAGCTTTGAGAAGATTGGCAAAACTCAGACCCCTCAAGGGACTTGGAGTCTTGCCTCTTTTTCTTCAAAAACACTCCCCACTAGCTCTGCCATCGATGAATGCATGGAGAACATAGAGTTGGGTTTGGAGGAAGTTCGCCTGGACGTCAAGGAGTTGCGCCACGAGTTGCTGGTTGAGATGAGAGAGCTGGCCAAGCAGTTAAACGAGTTGAAGATACTGATCAAGGATGGTGCTCAAGACGATGAACCCTGAACCCCTATCCTGACCCTTGATCTAACTCTCTAACACTGCTGGCCCTGTTTTCAAAACTTCTAGTGACTGTTATCATACTCCTCCCTTTGTTGAAAGACAAAAATGGGGAGATTGGTTAGACCTTTGGTGACTTTAAACTTGGTCAAACATTAAACCGTTTTGAAGTAAAGGGTCTTGGAAGACCTTATTTTGCCTTATTTTGTTGGATGCGTTTATCATTGGTTTTGAACTTATATGATCCAACATTTGTCTAACCCCTGCAGGTACTTAGTCCGATTTTTTATATGATATATTTGCTTGACTAAGTTACAGGGATGCACAGGTTTTGTCTTTCATCAAGGGGGAGATTGATAACTCCACTCCTTGATGGAAATCGAAAAAGGTTTCAAAGGTCTTGAAGCTGAAGCTGTATTGATGAAATTCAAAACCTGTATTTTAGTTATTATCTTATATATATTATCTATGTATGGTTTCCAAATATTATTATACATATGTTATACTAACCATACAACAAAGATTTTGAATAAATCTCCTTCCTTAAAGCTGAAAGACATGAAGATCAAATCAGGTGGATTGTGGCTTCGCAGTTTCCCGAAATAGAAGATTGCGAATATCCTTTCTAAGCAATGATCTCAAGTAGCCGTTGGGTGAAGATTCTTGGCGCCGATTTGATCAAGAATAAAAGGAGATGAAGAAGAAAGAAGAAAGTAGAGTTGAACACTGACGATCATTGAACTACAACGCACACTCAGCCCTCAAATCAATCTTTCTTCTACGTGTACTCTCTGCTAGGTGTTAAGTGTCTTATCTTGTGTTTCAAAGCATTTGAGAGTTACACAGTGAGCTTATAGGATATATTCTGAGAGAGTGTTATACTCGAGAGTTTATAACTCAGGAAGTGTGCACTAGGTTATTGATTCACGAGTGTAAGAGGATTGTACTAGATAGCTGAGAGAGGTGGGGCTCTTCTAGATTGGTCTAGGACTCCAAGGGAACGAGAGTTGACTAGATTGCAATTGTATAGGAGAGAGGCTTCTAGGTGAGCTATTAGGATCCTAAGTTTTGTGAATCAATAAAGCCTGTTGAATCCTAGGGTTGTGGAAGAACCCTAGGCGGGGACTAAGCCTTAAAGGAGCCGAACCTCGTTAACAATTCATCGTGTTCTTTACTTATTACTTTACCATTATTTCCGCACTTGTTTCGAATTGTATAACTTTGTTGTGCTTCAGGTATCCCAATCTAAAGAAATGAGTTTACTCCTAGAGGTTTGGAAAGCGTTTCAAAAGTCTTGAGGTTGTCAGCGAAAAGTTGGCATACTCTATTCAACCCCCCCCTTCTAGAGTATCTTTATTCTACTTTGTTATACATTATCGAACCTTCAGTTTTGTTTGACTCCGAGAAGTGCTTAGTTAAAGATAAGAAAACCGGGAATATCATGCTCACTGCCCCTTGTTGTAACAATGTATATTCTATGAGCACTAACCAAGTTGCAGGACAAAGTTTAAAGTGCCTCAAGGCCTTGACTGAAGATCTAAGGCTTTAGCATAGACGTCTTAGTCATGTAAGCATGCACACGATGAACAAACTACGATCAAGGGACTTGGTTCGTGGTCTTCCCGATTTAAACTTCAAGGTGGATGAGCTATGTAATGCATGCTCACGAGGTAAGCAAACTCGAGGATCATTCAAACTCAAAAAGTTAGTAAATACCTCTCGCCCTATTGAAATGTTACATATGGATTTATGTGGTCCTATGCATGTCAAATCTCCCAAAGGTAAGCAATATATCCTTGTCATTGTTGATGATTACTCTCGGTTTATTTGGGTTTCTTTTTTAAGAGAAAAATCGAAAGCTCTATATGAGTTTTCAAAACTTTGCAAAGAATTACTGGCTTTGAAAAACCTACCGATTGTTTCAATTAGAAATGATCATGGGCGCGAATTTGATCAACTTAAATTTGATTTGTTTTGTTCAAAAGATGGGATTTCTCACAATTTTTTGGCTCCTAGAACACCTCAACAAAATGGGGTTGTGGAACGAAAGAACCACACCTTGGAGGATATGTCTAGGACTATGCTTTTAGAAAATGATTTTGCAAAATCCTTTTGGGCTGAAGGCATTAACACGGCAAATTATATTTTAAATAGATGTTTAATTTACCCCATATTAAAAAAAACCCATATGAACTTTTCTATGGGAGAAAACCTAGTGTTTCTTATTTTAAATCTTTTGGGTGCAAATGTTTTGTTCACAACAATGGCAAAGATAACCTTGGGAAGTTTGATGCATGTAGCGATGAAGGTATTTTTCTTGGTTATTCTCTAAATAGCAAAGCTTATCGTGTTTATAATAAATGCAATAAGGTTGTTGATGAGAGTATCCATGTTATATTTGGTGAAAGCAATAACGGTGTGTTAAGTGATAGCTTTGCATACTTAAATTTGAATCAACATGAAGATCAAGGCTCCGATGTGGAAGAAGAAAAGGAAAACCCACAAAGACGAAACAGGTAGGAGCTAATTCAAGACACTTCAGAGCATACTCAAGAGCTTGACCTCCAAATGCAAGACCTTGAACAGAGATTCCAAGGCCTTGATTTAGGAGATACTGAGCAGGATCTAGTTATTGAAAGTGAACCTCAAGGTCTTGGAGAAGCATCAGCGACTCAAGAGCGAAATCGACGGAGATTCCAGTAGTATTCTTCACATCCCTTGGAGAACATCATTTCTGATCCACAATCCGGGATTCAAAATCGATCTAAAATAAGAAATTTGTGTGCTTTTTATGCGTTTGTTTCTCTCGTAGAACCAAAGAATCCAAAGGAAGCACTTCAAGACCCGGATTGGATCATGGCAATGCAAAGTGAGCTTAATGAGTTTTAAAGAATCAAGTATGGACGCTTACTCCAAGACCCAAGCATCAATCCGTCATTGGCACTAGATGGGTCTTTCGAAATAAGTTGGACAAGGATGGAAAGATAACTCGCAACAAAGCTCGACTCGTCACACATGGATATAATCAAGAAGAAGGTATTGACTACGAGGAGAGTTTTGCTCCCGTAACAAGGTTAGAAGCTATTCGTATGTTACTTGCTTTTGCATCTTATATGGGTATTAAACTTTTTCAAATGGATGTTGAATGTGCTTTTCTGAACGGTATTTTAGAAGAGGAAGTGTATGTTGCACAACCTCCTGGTTTTGAAAACGAGGATTTTCCAAATCATATTTACAAGTTGGACAAGGCGCTTTATGGTCTCAAACAAGCCCCTAGGGCATGGTATGAGAGACTGTCCAAATATCTCATTGAAAATGGTTTTAAACGTGGTTTGATTGATAATACTTTGTTTATCAAAACTCGAGGTAATGATTTATTAGTCATTTAAATTTATGTAGATGATATATTATTTGGTGCTACTAACAATTCTCTTTGCAAGGAGTTTTCTGACACTATGTTCAGTGAATTTGAAATGAGCCTTATGGGAGAATTAACGTTCTTTCTTGGACTACAAGTCTATCAAGCAAAGAAAGGGATTTTCTTGAATCAAGGCAAATATGTAAGGGATCTACTCAAGAAATACAAGATGGATCAATCAAAGGTTGCCAAGACCCCTATGAGCTCAACTCTATCCTTAGACCAAGATAAGAATGGTAATAGTGTGAACCAAAAGGAGTATTAAGGTATGATTGGTTCACTCCTCTATCTCACTACAAGTCGACCGGATATTATGTTTAGTGTATGTATGTGTGAAAGGTTTCAGGCTGATCCAAAAGAATCGCATCTTATTGCGGTTAAGAGGATTTTTCGCTACTTAAATGGAACTGAAGAACTTGGTCTTTGGTATCCTAAGCAAAGCAATTTTCACCTCATTGGCTATTCAGATGCAGATTTTGCAGGATATAAAGTCGATAGAAAAAGCATCTCTGGATGCTGTCAACTATTAGGATCGTCCCTAATAAGTTGGCACTCGAAAAAGCAAAATTCTGTTGCACTTTCAACCGCAGAAGCTGAATACATAGCTGTTGGAGCATGTTGCTCACAAGTATTATGGATCACTCAACAATTGCGAGATCTTGGTTTTTATTTAAAAGGTATTCCTATTAAATGTGACAATACTACTTGATACATTGCAATACTCGATCCTTCGCTTGTGGGCTTCTAATCAAGAATAACAACTCGTTGACGGCCCGATCTTGCAATAACTCCTTGATTTACCTTGAGTTGAGACAATTTCAAGTTGTAGGATTGAAGAGATTTAAAGTGTAAAGATAGAGGAAGCAAAGGAACAACCACGAACAACACAAAAACAAGGCAAAGCGCAAAGCGATGGAAGATGAACAGTGGCTGCCATGGCCTGGGTGCAGCGACGGTGGCAGCGAGGAGGCAGCAACTATGCAGCGGCCGCTGCTTGGTGAACAATGACGGTTCTGCTGTGTGCTGCAACGGTTTCCTGGCTTCTATTTTGCGGCGGTTTTCGCAGCTAGGGTTCTTTGTGTTTTGGGATTGTGTTTGGGAATTAGGGTTTTGATCTTGAGAGTTTGAGTAACCAAGAACATAAATCGATTGCTAGAGTTTTTGGATTGGGAGATTGAAGAACCTTTTTAGCCAAATAAGGTTTCCTCAATATAATTTCCAATCTAATTTTTATGAAATGACAAAGAACGTTTAAATAGAATCCTAATCCCTATAAACCCTAATATGTGGCCAGCCATCCTTTATAAAAGGATAGACTTGGCTGACCTAATTCTAATATAATAATATAAATAAAATCCTAACTAGATAAATCATAAAAAGATAATAATTAAGAAAGCCTAAGGATAGATTCTCCTAACCATCTTATTTAACCTAACTAAGTAATACTATAAATAAAAAATTCCATAAACAGCTCTAAATAACATAGGAGTTACTAAATATGGAAACAACTAATAATAATAATAATAATAATAATAATAATAATAATAATAATAATAATAATAGTAATTAAAAATATCAATGTCTTCTTTCTTCAAGCCATGGTGGCGCCTTCTTCTTCCTTTTGAGGACGACACTCTTTGCCATCAATAGCCCTCGAATCGGTCTTGAGAGCTCGCCTGGATCAAGATCATTGTTTGACCCACAGAAGGCCATCTTGATCCGCATCACTAGTGCTATATCTATCACTAAAAATCCTGTGCAACATTCTCTAACCAAGCACATCGATGTGAAACATCATTTTATTCGAGATCGTGTTGAAAAAGGTGATGTATCAATATCCTTTGTCTCTACGGATTTACAACTTGCTGATATTTTTACTAAACCATTTCTTGAGGAGAGATTTAATTTCATTCGATTAGAACTTGGTATGCTAAACAGGGATGCATTGTTTTAGGGGGAGCATAAACGAATTAGAATTCAAGGTCTCGAAAATTCATTTCAAGACCTTGAAGATTGATGTGCGCGCAAATTGCCATATTTTCTATGCTCATTTATGTCTATTTTGTTGATATTTGCATGTATATTGGTTGGGAAAACATAAGATTAGTGTAGTTTATGCTTATTTACAAAATATAGAGGTCCACACGAGTTTTTATGTGATTTTGCAGAAATCGAGATGAAAATGGACGAATCGGGACAAGAGAAAAAGAGGGAAAAAGAACTCGAAGTCTACTGAAGTGTCGAAATCGACCTAAAGACTCGACATCGAGTGGAAACAGAGCACCAGAAATCGAGCAGAGGAAGAACAGAGCATGTCGACATGAAGAGGTCGATATCGAGGTTACAAAGTCGATATAGAGTGGCCGAGATTGAGTAAAGAGATAGAAGTCGATTGCCAATCTGAGGTCGAGAAGGACTGCTCGAGATAGAGAAGAGAAGAGGTCGATATCGAGGTTGATGGTCGATATCGACAGCTGCTGCAGACAGATCCGACGCTGTTTTTGATAGAATTCTATTCAAAGCGTTCACGTTTATCTAATGTCGAGATCTTCTATCATATACCACCAAACATGTTATCCCTTATGGTGAATTTGATATTTACCTAAGGAGTTTTAGTTTTTTACTTAATTTAAGTTTTATCTTAGGAATAAAGATAGGTTTTCGAATCCTTGGATAGCGATGTGAGAGATCTATAATTAGAGGCCATTAGGGCTGAGTTAGAATCATCCAAGTTCAAACATTGAAATCTAAGCACAGAGAATTTCGAGTATTCAATTAGGTAGAGAGAGAGCCGAGTAAGTTGGGAAGCAAGAGCAAAGATTTGTTTTTGTTTGGTGTACTTTCTTTCTTTTGCAATTTCAATCAAAGTGGTTTCTTTTCAATGATGATGAAGCACGAGTAGTTCACACACTTCTAGGGTCCGGGTATGCCCGACGATAGCAATGTAAGTTTGTGCAACAAAGGTATGATTTTTATGCGAGTTCGTCTTCTATCATATGCATGATCCTTTGTGAGAGTTGAGGAGATTCATTATTTGCATTATTGAAGCGAAAGCCAATCATGTTGTGAATTTGGATTTGTCATGAAATTGGATAGTAACTCTTAGGTTTTATGCGAGAGCCTCTAATCACCTAATAGTTGGTAATGAAAGTTATTTGACGGAAAGGCATCATCTTTCATGAATTTGGCATAAAACTTGCATGGTTATCGTTCTGGCATGAATCCCCAACCTTGGAAGCTTTTAGTTTATAGAAGTTCATAAAAAAAGTTGTGTTTTTATTTTTGTCCACCCTTCCATCATGATTCTTACGTTCTTCGGACTTCTTTTCCGACGCAAATAGGTTCGTTTTAAGTTACTGTTGAAGACTCGATTTTGACTGCAGATGTCGATATCCAGTGTTGACATCGATATCGAGGGGATTTCGATAGAATTATATCCAATGCTTGCAATATCTATCCAAAGGTCGAGATTTCCTATCATCAACATCAGATTTATCATGAGGAGGCTGATTTCACCATGAAGTTTTTAGCTTTTACTTTTTTTTATTTATTTATTTATCATAGAGAATAAAGATAAGGTTTCGAGTCCTTATCGACATCTACAAATAGAAGCCAATAGGGCTGAGTTTAGGGGAGCGGATTTTAGAGACAATTCAGTTGCAACAGAGAATAGAGAGAGAGAGAGAGAGGAGGCCGAGTGGAGTTGTAAAGTGAGAGCGGAGTGGCTTGTTCGGTTGTACTTTCTTTCGGAGTTTTAATTCAAAGTAGCTTTCTTTCAATAACAATGATGATGATGTGCATGATGAGGAGCGAGTAGTCAACCCACTTCTAGGGTCGGGGTGAGCCCGACGATAGCAATGTGAGGTAAGTGTATCAAAGGTATGACTTTTATGCGATCTCGTCTTCTACCACATGCATGATCCTTTGCGAAAGTTAGGGAGATTCATTATTTGCATTATTGAAGCGAAAGCCACTCATATTGCGAACTTGAATTACTCATGAATTGGATAGTAACTCTTAGGAATTATGCGAAAGCCTCTAATCACCTAAGTGTTGATAACGAAAGTTATTTGACGGAAAGACATAAAAGTTCATATCTTTAGCATGAAACTTGCATTGTTATCGTTGTGGCATAAAACCCCGACTTTGGAAGCCTTTTAATTAATTAAATTCTTCATAAAAGTCTTAGTTTGTTTCTGTTCATCTTCCCTCTCCATTCTATTTTCTTCGGATCCTTTTCCGACAAATTGGTTACAAAAACAGTTTCTGTGACAAGCATCGAAATCGACCTTAAGGGTCGATATCGAGTACTAACATCGATATCGAGGTCTCTGCTCGACGTCGACTTGCTATTTTTCTTCTGCAGGAACTGCGCTAGGAAATCGACCAGAACTGAGGTCGATATCGACCAGTATACTCGATATCGAGTGTCTGCTGAGGTCGAAAGCCTTGATCGTGAGTACAACAAAGGAAGCGCTGACCTACCTCCTCGTGGATTCGATCCTGAATTACCCTACTACTACAAAGGGAGAGGATTCTTGTATTATTTGTTTGGGACAGGGAGATAGTCTAGTTGTGCTTTATTTTATTCTCCTATTTTACATACACCTCCCCCAAATTGCGAACAAATTGGCGCCGTTGCCGGGGAGGCAATCAATCGCCACCTAAGTTAATCACGATCTTTTTCTAAGCTTATTTTGCAGGTTTATGCGACGTTCTGATCGCGGACCTATCCTGGAACCAATTGACGAGCCTGAACGTTTCTACCATCTTCGCAACAAAGCAATTCGCATCATGGCTGACAACGAGACGCAGGCTGAGATCATAGAGTGGTTGAGAAAGGAGATCGAGGACCACAATGCTACAATCGCTGCTGAAAGGGCCGCTGCTGCTGCTGAGCGAGCCCGTGCTGATAGGGAGGAGGATGCGCGCAGACAAGCCCAAGAGCGGCTAAATCAGTATCCACAGACGGCGATGCAATACATGCATCCGCCCCTTCATGTTCCTGAATCTCCCATTATAATTCCTCACTCCAATTATGAACTGAAAATTAACTTCCTATCTGAGATTAAAAGAAATACTTTTGAAGGAAGACATAATGAATGCCCCCTGCAACACATCTCTACTTTTATGGACTTATGTGAAACATTTGTTGATGGAGTAAACTTAGAGTATGTGCGACTAAAATCTTTTCGATGGTCTTTGGCAGGAAAGGCATTACAATGGCTTGAAAGTTTGGCTCCTCGATCGCTAAGGACATGGGCGGAAGTGAAAGATGCATTCTTGAACAAATTCTTCCACCTTCTAAAACGGCAATGCTACGACAAAGGATCACGGCTTTCAAACAAAAGCCAGGTGAAACCCTAGCACAGGCGTGGGAGCGCTTCAAAGACTTGCTGAGATCATGCCCGACGCATGGGCAACTTCCATATGTCATCCAAGAGATCTTTTATAACGCCCTTGATGCGCCAAATTAGGAGAGGATCAATTCATATACCTCATATCGGTACATTGAGCTTACACCAACAGAGGCATGGGAGACCATTGAGAGGCTTGTGAACTTTGACAACACCTATGGGGCTGCTGCGGCCTATGATGCAAGGCCTGCCCCATCTATGCCACTATATGAGCCTCCAAGGGAGATAGATCCTGAAGTACGGCAACAATTCCATAACGATCAAACACGCCGCCTTCAAAAGCAAGTAAGGTTCCTGAGCAACAATCAACCTTGTCAGGAGTGTGGTTCAATAAGGCATAACACCAGTGCATGTCCACATACTGAGCAAGTATCCATGGCGGAACAACATGAGGAGGTCAAATGGACGAGAGGCCCCTATGGAGGGGGCAATCAACAAAATTGGGGTGATCAAAGGTTCTATCAAAGGGATCCCCCAACCTATAGGGCACCAGGGCACCCTGAGCGGGATACTAAGAAAGATGACTTGCAAATCATCCTTGATGTGATGAGATGCGGAGGAACCACGCTGAGTTCAAACAATCCAATAACTCTGTCCATACTCAGCTGCAGGGCATCAATTCTAGACTTGGGGAGATCGACGTTTGGAAGCGCAACATGGAGACTCAAATGAGTCAATTGGCGGAAGCAATGCCCAAAGCGTCCGGATCACTCCCTGGATCCACTGTGCCCAACCAAAAGGGCAAAACCACAGGTCATATTGCGGCAGTAAACCTAAGGAGTGGGCGTCAATTACAAACGCCCGAGCGAAAAGTGGAGGAGAAGGAGCCAGAACAGACGTCGATATCGACCCCCCCTGTCGATATCGACCAAAGTGACATCGATGTCGACCCTCCTGTCGATGTCGACCCTAATTCTGCGTCACCACAGAAATCGACTCTTCAAGTCGATATCGACCCCACTGCTGCCGATATCGACCTCACTACAGCCGCAGGAAGGAAGAAGGTGTTGCCATTCCCAACTAGAAAGGTGACTAAGGACCCAGCGGAAAAGAAGTTCCAACGGTTCGTGAAGATGCTCCAAGGGCTTAATGTCTCTATACCATTCACAGAGGTACTTCACGAGATGCCATCTTATGTAAGGTTCCTTAAGGATATCTTGGGTAAGAAGCGATCGCTCTCTGAGATCGCAGAGGAATGCAACAGGTTGGAGCTACCACAAAAGCGGGCAGACCCAGGTAAGTTTTCTATTGCTATAGGTCTAGGTCAATTCAAATTTAGTGCTTTAGTTGACTTGGGTGCTAGCGTTAGCATGATGCCACTAACCATTTGGCACAAGGTAAAGATAGGTCCTCTGGAGCCCGTGGATGCAAGATTATACATGGCTAACAATACCGTAGTTATTCCAACTGGGATAGTGACAGATGTGCCAGTACAAGTAGGCAAATTCTTTGTCCCTGCTGATTTCCTAGTTGTTGACATAGCGGAGGACCCTGCTTGTCCAATTATTTTAGGTAGGCCATTCCTAGCAACCGTCGATGCCAACATTAGCGTGAAGAAAGGATTGCTCTCACTCACAATTAGTGATGAAGTAATGGAGTATTCCTTCAACAAGACGGTGCAAAGTCAAGGGCCAATGGAGATAAAAGCCATCAAAGAAGCCCAAGTAGAGGAAGTTGAAGCAATCTTGAACGAAGGAGCTCAACAGGACAACGAAATCGACCCAGGTAAGTCGATATCGACCACTATTGTTCAAGATTCTGTGACAGGTCATAAGTATGGGGTCGACGGAGGAAAAGAGAAAGCATCGAAATCGGGGTCAAGGGTCGATATCGACCACACCCTATCGAAATCGACCACCATCAGCGCTGAGAAGAGAAGCGAGGAGACCTCGATATCGACCTCTGAGGGTCGAAATCGACCTGATCATATCGAGTCAAAACTCCCCAAATCGACTGATCCTACAGGTGTACAACAGGGAAGGTCGATATCGACCTCCGAACATCGACATCGACCTGAGCCACAGACTGAGAAGAAGGTAAGTCAAGGTACGGATTCCTCTTGTTCAATTACAATTAAGGACTTATCATTATTTGGAAGAGGTGTGCCTTGGCATGTGCGTTTATGTAGGGTATCCGATGATAGTTCAAGCCAATATGAGATAGGAGACAAGGTCTATGTTGCCAAATCTAAAGACCATTGGTTCCCTACAAGATTCAAGGATAAGAGCTTAGGTCCATTCACGGTGAATCAAATCAATCCCGGGGGAATGCAGCTGCGGGACAAGAAAGGAGTGATATTTGAGGCCCAAGCCACATGGGCTCTGCAGATGCCACCTTGAAAAGCGCAAAGGAAGAAGTCGGCCTAGCGACTTAAAAATCTAGAGCTTGTAACAAAGACTTAGTTTTGGTTTTAAGACAGCTTTTGTTTTGGTTTTAGACACTTTATTGTTTTGCATATTGTGTGTTTAGTTTTCAAATTGCAGGAGAAAGAAAAGCACACAGAAAGGCATCGAAATCGATGGCGGACATCGAAATCGACCTCAAGGTCGACATGGATAGGGTTTGTGATCGAGGCCGAATCACCCTGAAGCCCGAGCGGAAATCAAGAGAGACATCGATATCGATGTAAAGGGTCGATATCGACCTTCCCTGCTGTCTTCTTCAACTCCCGAAATTCGTGACGGTTTAGTAAGTCTTCTTCTTAACCCTGGTTCTAATACAGTGAGGACACTGTAGATTTTAAGTATGGGGTAGGGGAAAGGCTTATTTGCATATTCATGCTTAGTTTAGGGTTGCATATTTATTTTAATGCATAAAAAATTGACCCCCATCAAAAATTTTGAAAAAAAAAAGGAGAGTCATGGAAGTATAAAAAAGAGCTCTATGATGCAAAATTGGATTCATTAGAGATATAACATGAGATTGCCTAGTTAAGGGAAGTCCCAATGAAGTGCAATTTTTTTTGAGAAAATCATAAAGGAGATGAAAATTTGAAGTTGCTTTTGACATGTGCATGATAAGATGATGGAGGATTTTTTATAAAAAGTCCATACAAGCAAATTTCCATATCCTAGTCTTACCTACGCATATTCACAAAGCCATATATGAGACTTATTATGATCATTATTGCTCCACATATACATATTGTCCATTTTTTACCTTATACCCTATCCGGGGACAAAGTTTTTTGAATGGATGACATCTTTGGAGTTATATGGAGTTGTGCATTTATAAAGTTGTTGGCAGGAATGATACAATATGGAAAATTAAATGAGCGAGAAAAAATCCGATCACCTCAGGAGATAAAGGTAGGTCGACCCTGCTCGCTGAGATAATAGTTCGGCGAGATGGGACACAAAGGTGAGGAGTCCAAAGTACTAAGTATCCGGGGCCATTCATGACACCCATGTTTGCGACTCGCGAGAAGGCAGTGCTAAGGTTAGAGAGGTAAAAGCATTAAAGTGAAAAAAAGCATTGAACGATGAGTGAAAGGTGAGACATTATGAAGGAGGAATGTGGAATATTTTGGAAAGAAAGTGTACTTCCCAGGATTTAACACCACATAGCCAAATATTAGCCCACCTTTAGCCTTTTACCAATCCACTTCTCACAAGCTTGAAGAAAGTCCTCTTGATTATTAATGCAATGTCGCTAAAATTGTTTTTTGCATATTACCTCCTTAATAAGTATGAAATTGCTTTTATGCACAGGCATGGACTTGGTTGACATAAGTACCTTCTCGAGGATGGCAATTGATTGTAGGGACATATGAAAAATGAATCTATGATGTTGAGGGTTTACTTTCTTCCCCTGAATGACCATTAAGAGTATTGCTTGGGGACAAGCAAGCTTAAGTATGGGGTGTTTGATGTGCGCGCAAATTGCCATATTTTCTATGCACATATGAATTCATTTTGTTGTCTTTTGCATGCACATTAATGGGAAAACATGGGAATAGTGTAGTTTATGCTTAAATGTCAAATATATGGGTTTGCACGAGTTTCCATGTGATTTCGCAGAAAACAGGATGAAAATGGATGAATTCAGAAGAGCGGAAAGAGAACTCGAAGTCTTCTGAAGAGGTCGAAATCGACTGAAGACCTCGACATCGAGTACATCGAGACATAGGAATCGAGCAGAAAGGAAATAGAGCATCTCGATACAGAAGAGGTCGATATCGACGTCTGGGGGTCGATATCGATGCTGCCAGATCGACCAAGTTGATAGAAGTCGAGTAGGAGAAGGAGAAGCTCGAGATAAGATTTTGGAGGGGTCGATATCGAGGTCCAAGGGTCGATATCGACCATGCCAGCAGAGGAATTCGACTCCGATTTCGATAGAATTATATCCAATGCTTGCAATATCTATCCAAAGGTCGAGATTTCCTATCATCAACATCAGATTTATCATGAGGAGGCTGATTTCACCATGAAGTTTTTAGCTTTTACTTTTATTTATTTATTTATTTATCATAGAGAATAAAGATAAGGTTTCGAGTCCTTATCGACATCTACAAATAGAAGCCAATAGGGCTGAGTTTAGGGGAGCGGATTTTAGAGACAATTCAGTTGCAATAGAGAATAGAGAGAGAGAGAGAGGAGGCCGAGTGGAGTTGTAAAGTGAGAGCGGAGTGGCTTGTTCGGTTGTACTTTCTTTCGGAGTTTTAATTCAAAGTAGTTTTCTTTCAATAACAATGATGATGATGTGCATGATGAGGAGCGAGTAGTCAACCCACTTCTAGGGTCGGGGTGAGCCCGACGATAGAAATGTGAGGTAAGTGTATCAAAGGTATGACTTTTATGCGATCCCGTCTTCTACCACATGCATGATCCTTTGCGAAAGTTAGGGAGATTCATTATTTGCATTATTGAAGCGAAAGCCACTCATATTGCGAACTTGAATTACTCATGAATTGGATAGTAACTCTTAGGAATTATGCGAAAGCCTCTAATCACCTAAGTGTTGATAACGAAAGTTATTTGACGGAAAGACATAAAAGTTCATATCTTTAGCATGAAACTTGCATTGTTATCGTTGTGGCATAAAACCCCGACTTTGGAAGCCTTTTAATTAATTAAATTCTTCATAAAAATCTTAGTTTGTTTCTGTGCATCTTCCCTCTCCATTCTATTTTCTTCGGATCCTTTTCCGACAAATTGGTTACAAAAACAGTTTCTGTGACAAGCATCGAAATCGACCTTAAGGGTCGATATCGAGTACTAACATCGATATCGAGGTCTCTGCTCGACGTCGACTTGCTATTTTGTCTTCTGCAGGAACTGCGCTAGGAAATCGACCAGAACTGAGGTCGATATCGACCAGTATACTCGATATCGAGTGTCTGCTGAGGTCGAAAGCCTTGATCGTGAGTACAACAAAGGAAGCGCTGACCTACCTCCTCGTGGATTCAATCCTGAATTACCCTACTACTACAAAGGGAGAGGATTCTTGTGTTATTTGTTTGGGACAGGGAGATAGTCTAGTTGTGCTTTATTTTATTCTCCTATTTTACATACACCTCCCCCAAATTGCGAACAGTTTCCAACAACCACAAAGGAACCAGGTTAACCCTAGGGACCCCCCACTCTATAGAGCTCCTGGGCACCCGGAGAGAGACCAAAAGAAGCATGATCTTCAACTTGTGCTGGATGAGATAAGGTGGAACCAAGCTAAGAATGATCAATCCAACAATGCTATCCATTCTCAACTCAATCACCTTACCACAAGGATTGGGGAGATGGATATTTGAAAAAAGAACGTGGAGACCCAACTGGGTCAATTGGTGACACAAATCCCTAGACCGTCCGGAACATTCCCTGGGCAACCAACTACCAATCCTAAGGGGCAATCCGGGTCAGGACACATCGCAGCCATGCAACTAAGGAGTGGCACGAAAGTACATAAGTCACGAACAAAAGCGGAGGAGAAAGCAACAGACCCAGTCGACATCGACAAACAAGTCGATGTCGACCCAAAGGTCGATATCGACCACCATGTCGACCCACTGGTCGACATCGATGCCACTGCAGAACCTGTCGAGCCCCAACAGAGGTCGATCTCGACCATACCAGTCGATATCGACCAGATTCCAGTCGACATCGATGTTCAGCAGGCCCCTCCGACCACCGTTTTTGCTTCTCCGCCAAAGAAGACGTTACCTTTCCTTTCCAAAGCATCGAAGGACCCCACTCAAGGTAAGTTTAGGTGCTTTGTAAAGATTCTTCAAGGACTTAACATTACTATTCCTCTTACAGAAGCCCTAAGCGAGATGCCCGCCTATGTTCGATTCCTAAAAGACATCCTTAGCAAAAAACGGTCCATGGTAGAGATCGTAGAGGAGTGCTCAAAGATGGACTTCCCTGAAAAGCGGAGTGATCCAGGGAAGTTTGTAATCACCGTAGGACTAGGCCAACATCGCTACAAAGCCCTATGTGACCTAGGGGCAAGTGTAAGTCTCATGCCTCTCTCTATTTGGCAAAAGGTGAACATCGGAGCACTTGAACCTGTGGATATGAAACTCTATATGGCTGATAATTCATTAGTCAGACCCACATGTATAGTTGATGACGTTCCAGTAAAGGTAGGTAAGTTCTTTGTGCCTACTGATTTCATTGTATTTGACATGCCTGAAGATCCTATTGTACCTAACATCCTTGGTAGGCCTTTCTTAGCTACTGCTGATGCCAGTATCAATGTACGTCGAGGATTACTAACCTTTACTATAGGGAACGAAGTAATTGAATTCTCCTTCAACCCCACAATGAAGGAAGTTAATGGTATGTAGATCAAGTCGGTCTACACTAGCATCATGGATTGCAAAGAACCGACGGAAAGGGCCTTAACTCCTGAGGAGGCCCTAGCCCTAGGTGCAGAGGAGCTTACCGACGAGGATATTGAGGAGTTCCTGGCTAGATGCATGAGTGATGAGGAAATATTCGACGATGCTTTATCTATGAAGCTCAAAGAAGAGGTCGACATCGACGAGGAGAGGTCGACATCGACCATATCACTCGATATCGAGTGCCCTCAGTCGACATCGACGCACTCAGTAAGTCAAGTTCTCCCTTTTTCTCTTGCAGGCGAAATCGACCAGCAGATATCGACATCAGAGGTTGAAATCGACCCTGACCACTTGTCTTCAAACAGCTCCGAAGCCGAGGTATGTGCTGAACTCTCTGTCGATATTGACTATTCCTATTCACCCTCGACTTCTTTTCTGCAGGAATACTTTGAAGAGTCCCAATCAAAGTTGGCAACACTCTATGTTTGGTCCACGCCAACCCTTGTAGCTGATTTGGGAACTTCTATCAAGAGAATTGAGACGGATTACCTTGGTGAGATTATGAAGACGGAGGAGGTAGAGCCAATCCTTATCCCACAAGGCCCCTCTCCGGTGCTTAAGCCATTACCCGACACACTTAGGTATGAGTTTCTTGGTCCCAATTCTACCTTTCCTGTAATTATCAATGCTTCACTAACCACATAGGAAGTAGATAAGCTTATGGAAGTACTTCGCGCTCATCGTAAGGCTATTGAGTATTCTCTTGAGGACATTAAAGGTATTTCACTCGCTACTTGTATGCATAGCATCCTCCTTGAGGATGATCATAAGGCATCTATAGAACACAAACGGAAGCTCAACCCCAACATGAGAGAGGTGGTGAAGAAGGAGATCATGCGCATGCTGGATGTAGGAATCATCTATGCCATCTCCGACAGCGAATGGGTGAGCCCAGTCCATGAGATGCCTAAGAAGGATGGAATGACCATTAAGGAGAATGAGAAGGGCGAGCTTGTGCCAGAGCGAATCACAACTAGTTGGCGAATGTGCATTGATTACAGGAAGCTCAACACCGCCACTAGAAAGGATCACTTTCCCCTTCCATTCATTGACCAGGTATTGGAAAGACTTACCGAACATGATTATTTTTGTTACCTGGATGGATATTCTGGCTTTTGGCAGGTCCCTATTCATCCTGACAATCAGGAGAAGACCACCTTCACCTGTCCCTATGGGACTTTTGCATATAGGAGAATGTCATTTGGGCTCTGCAATGCCCCTGCTACCTTCCAAAGATGTATGATGGCCATCTTGGCCGACATGATAGAGGACATCGTGGAGGTATTTATGGATGATTTCTCTGTTTATAGCACTACCTTCGATGTTTGTCTTGCTATCCTTCGCAGGGTACTTGCACGATGTGAAGAGACAAACTTAGTTTTAAATTGGGAAAAGTGCCACTTTATGGTAAGGGAAGGGATTGTGCTAGGCCGCAAAGTCTCAAAAAGGGGAATTGAGGTGGACAGGGCAAAGATAGAGCTTATTGAAAAGTTTCCACCACCTTCATATATTAAGGACATAAGAAGCTTCATTGTTCATGCAGGTTTCTATAGGAGGTTTATTCAGGACTTTTCTAAGATTGCCAAACCTTTAACTAACCTACTAATGAAGGATGTTAAGTTTGTGTTTTCCAGTGATTGTCTTGAAGCTTTCAATAGGTTGAAGGAGGCCCTTATATCCGCCCCTATCATTCAATCGCCCGATTGGTCGCAACCTTTTGAGATCATGTGCGACGCAAGTGATTATGCCGTAGGTGCTGTCCTAGGACAAAGGAGAGACAAAAAGCTTCACGCCATCTACTATGCAAGAAAGACTCTTGATGCCGTTCAAACTAAGTACACCACGACAGAATAGGAGTTCTTGGCGGTGGTCTTCGCTTTTGAGAAGTTCCGCTCATACCTAGTGGGCTCGAAGGTAATTGTTCATACTGACCATGCAGCTCTTAGGTACTTGATGGCAAAGAAGGATGCTAAACCTAGGCTCCTATAATGGGTGCTCCTACTACAAGAGTTCGACGTTGAACTTAAAGATAAGAAAGGAACGGAGAACTCCGTAGCCGATTATCTTTCACGGCTACCCAAAGGGCTTCTGGATGAGTCACATGACAACATGCCAATCAATGACTCCCGCCCTGATGAGCACCTAATGAGAAAAGAGGCAGAATGGGCAGAAAATCCTCTCGATATCGACCATGACAGGTCGATATCGACTGCCCCAAAGGTAAGATTTGTGTCGATGTCGACCAATTTTGATCACAGGTCTTAAACTGCAGAGGTCGAAATCGACCTCCAAACGTTGACATCGAGGACCAATATCGAGCAGCCCATATCAACTGACCATGTCGATGCCGTCCAGTCGATATCGACCCCTACAGGTCGATATCGACCACCTTCAAAACACTCCGAAGGTGACGAAGAGGTTAGCTCCGGTGAGGATTTCTTCTTTACACCTCCTTCCAGTCCTATTCATGAGTTATTTGTTGTAAGAAGGGCGAAGGTACCTTGGTATGCGGATTTTGCTAACTATATTGTAGGAGGCGAGATTCCTTCAGGCTTAACTTCGCAACAAAAGAAGAAATTTTTACATGACGTCAAACAATACTATTGGGATGATCCCTACTTGTTCAAGCAAGGGAAAGACCATATCTTTCGACGTTGTATCCCAGAGGAAGAGGTAGAGAGTGTGATTCACCATTGTCATTCTCTCCCTACAGGAGGCCATGCTAAAGGATTCAGGACCGCGGCGAAAATTCTTCAATGTGGTTTTTATTTGCCTAACCTTTTCAAGGATGTGCAAAACTATGTAACCTCTTGTGATGAGTGTCAACGTGCAGGTAATATCACATGGAGGAATGAGACACCACTCACAGCCATTCTAGAGGTAGAACTGTTTGACGTATGGGGTATTGACTTCATGGGACCATTCCCTGCTTCAGGCCCCTACAAATACATTCTAGTAGCGGTGGACTATGTCTCTAAATGGGTAGAGGCCGTGGCAACTAGGACCAACGATGCAAAGGTAGTCTCTAAGTTTATGAAAACTAACATCTTTCCTCGCTTTGGTGTTCCTAGAATTCTTATTTCAGACGGTGGCTCGCATTTCATTGAGAGAGGCTTTGAAGCTCTTTTAGCGAAGTATGGGGTGAACCATAGGGTGGAAACGCCCTATCACCCTCAAACCAGCGGCCAAGTAGAAG
Source organism: Persicaria maculosa (assembly GCA_963922045.1). Lineage (NCBI taxonomy): Eukaryota > Viridiplantae > Streptophyta > Magnoliopsida > Caryophyllales > Polygonaceae > Persicaria > Persicaria maculosa. The sequence continues at coordinate 31,090,304 of OY998260.1, forward strand.
TCTCCAATTCCCAAATCAAAGCCATCTTGGAGAAGACGGTCTCCCGCTCGAGGAAGGATTGGTCATCCAAACTGGATGATGCGCTCTGGGCCTACCGAACGACCTATAAGACACCACTTTGCACAACTCCCTATAACTTGGTATATGGTAAGTCATGTCATTTGCCCGTCGAACTTGAGCATAAGGCGATGTGGGCTCTTAAGGAGCTTAACATGGATTTCGACGAAGCTGGGAAAAGAAGGTTCATTGACTTGCAAGCCTTGGAGGAGTTGCGCCTAAAGGCATATGAGAATGCCGAAATCTACAAGGAGCGCACTAAGAAGTGGCATGATAGGAAATTGGTGCAAAAAACATATGAGGTAGGTGACAAAGTCCTTGTTTTAATTCTAGACTTCGCTTATTTCCAGGGAAACTAAGGACAAGATGGAGCGGACCTTTCAAGGTTCATAAAATATTCCCTCATGGAGCGGTGGAGTTACTTTGCGACGATGGATCCACCTTTAAGGTAAATGGCCACCGGGTAAAGAAATATTATGACAAGGAGGACCCGGAGGAAGAGATTCGCGCCACCTTGGTGTTGAACTAGCGCAAAAAGGGAAGTATGTCGAGCTAGCGACTTAAAATCAACCGCTTCCGGGAGGCAACCCATTCTTTTCCTTTTCTTTTTTTTTTTTTTAGATTATTCGTGGCTATTTTATCTAAAGTAAACTAGGAAATCGAGTCCAGGGGAGAGGTCGATTTCGACCTATAAGGTCGATATCGACATGCCGACAGAATCATAGGATGAGCAGAATTACATCGATTCAGAGGGGGGGGGGGGTCGATATCGACCTCCAAGGTCGATATCGACTATAGTTGGAGGTAGGTGCCAGGTCATATTTTATTTTCTTTTTACTTTTTTATTTTCGTTTTTACCTCCCTTTATATACCCCGATGTCGACACTCTAGCCCTTTTTCGATACCCAACCCTACCAGCCGCCATTGCTTCTTGTTCTTCTTCTCTCTCCTTCATCTCTCATCCCTCTCCCATCGCTCTCCATCAGCCATCACCACCGCACCACTGCAACCCATCACCCCCACCAGATCCGACCCCCATTGCTGCAACCACACCCCGACAACCCTTGGTTCTCTCTTTTCTCTCGCCCTTGCATTCTCATCTCTCGTCTTTTTTTAGCCCACAACAGCCCAGATCTACCCGTTTCCGGCCACATACCACCAGATCCGGCCGTTATAACCCTCCGGTGAGCACACAGCAGAACTAGCAACAGGGACGCCGCCCAGATCTGGTCGATTTCGACCCTTTACGCCGATATCGACGTTCGTTACAGTTCTGCAGTTGTTGTTTCGTCGTTCTTTGTGGTTTCTTACATCTTTCTCCCTTAATTCCGACACTCTTCTGGTATGATTTCTTACCCTTTATCTATTTTTACAGATTTACATGATTATTTAGTTGATTTTTGGAGGAAATTGCATATTGGGTGTTTATGGTTTGAATGATATTTGTGCGGGAAAGAGTAATCGCATGATTTGTGGGCCACGAATCTGATTTTTATGTATACATGGGCCAAAAATCTGATTTTTTATACATGTTGGGCTGAACATCTGATTTTGTATATATGTTGGGCTAGAATCTGAAATTTTTTTATATATAAGGGTTAGAATCTGAATTTTTATATATGTAGGGGCTGAAATTCAGATTTTTTTTATATAGGGGATGAAATTCTGATTTTTTTATGGGGGTTAAAATCTGATTTTTATATATATGTGGGACCAAAATCTGAAATTTATTAGGTTCCCTATTGTTAAAGATTCAAGAGAATTAAGCTTATACAAATCGACAACCTTATGTAATTTCTTGACTTCTCATTAGATCATACTTATTTTTTATGGTTAAAATTTTGATAATATATCCTTCTTAGATCATTAAAATTGAGTTTTCAAATTTATCACTTTAACTTAGCCAATTAACCATTATAAAATTATTAGGCTAATATGGAACCTAAGTATGGGGTTCTCCCTATTTTATACAAAGGAGAATTATCTTTGGCAATGTTTTATTTTGTATACGATGGTGAGAGCTAAGAACATCCCTCATGACACACTTCGCATTGATGACGATCAGCAGTGCACCCTAGCCGAGGATCTGATTCGCCGGGCCGGCAGGGCCCGCTGGTACCATCTCCCCGATATGATCCAACTGGGGTTTCACACTGGCGTTCAGGAGGCATTCGAGAATGTCTCCTTGCACCGGCTGATCGAGCCATTGGAGGCACACTACCTCGTGTTGACTGGGGAGTTTATGGCCACCCTGGAGGTCCCTGAGCGCACATCGACCAGCCACCGAGTTATATTCCAGCTCGGCAACAGGCGTCATAGACTATCGCTCGAGGAGATGAGCAACATCTTTGGATTCATCCATACTCCCTTCGCCTTCAGGGTCCAGGACCCCAACGTCATTTGGAGCTACATTTCTGGCATCCCCTACCCCGCTCCCACAGACTCCTTCACCTACATGGTCGTGAGTCCATTATTCAGGGAGCTACATTACTGCGAGTCCTGGCGAGTACCCTATGGGCTAGACTTGAGCTCCGTCGCCCCACACACCGTGAGACGGAGACATTTAGGAGGATGCTCTTTGAGGATGAGCCTCTGCCGTTCCTACACGCTTTGCTCGAGCACAACCTGGACCGTAGACGCACGGTCTCCACAGATATCATGGATGACGGCATGGTGGCTATCCTAGCCCAAGGTTTGGGTTTCCACAATGAGAGGTACATTGCTTACCAGCTTACGTACCAAGATTCTTCTGTATTACGCCAGGGCGGAGTCATTGCGGCCGGCCCACAGGGATGGAGACACCCCCAAACGGGGATGCCTCTCCGACAGGATTTTATGGATCTCCTATATATCCCAGATTGGTACCAGTCTTAGATTGGGCAACCATATCATACGGATATAGATCCTTCTGCTGATCCTACACTTCGGAGGAGGCCCTAGCTCTACAACCCTGAGCCAGAGGTGGACGATATGTGTTGTGACGCAGACTCCCACTCAGACGGAGCACAACAGCCCCCAGCCTACCAGGGGGCATGGATGGCGGCGATGATGATGATGACGCCGGGGACGATGTAGCTGGGGGTGGAGAGGGCCCGCAAGGGTCCCAACACAGCCACCATAGCCACCACAGCCACCACAGTTATATGCCTCCACCTCCGCCTCCCTTCCAGTCCACCTATTCCACAAATTGGCAGGACGATGTGACTGCCCGCTTCACTAGGCTGGAGTTATCCGTCGCTGAGATCCGCGATGAGCAGCGCCACTATGGTAGGATGCTCGAGGGATTGGGCTCCTATATGGGGTATTCCTTCGATCAGCAGGCTGGTACTTCGACATTCCCACAGGGCGCCCCGACCTACTATTCAGGGTCAGCTCCTACATAGGACTGGCCGTTGGTTTTGCCACCTCCTCCACCTCCTGAGCAGTGATGTTTATTACGTAAGTGAACGTGAGTGTCTCATTCCTTTTACTTTGCTTTTCCAACAGTGAGGACACTGTAATTTTTAAGTATGGGGTGGGATTAAAATTGGACATTATAAACTTCTTTATCTGGTTGTGGTAATGGTTAAAACTTGGCGAACATGGCTTGCATTTATCTTTTTTTTTTGCTTTCTACTTTATTTTTAAGCATTGCATCATATTTAAACATTTATGCATTTTTCCTTAGTCTTTTAAGTTTATTAATTTTATAAAAATGTCAAAATCTAAAAAAATAGAAAAATGTCAAAAATACAAAAAATGCATGTTTATTTTTAAGTTTGTTTTTAAACCCTACTTAGATGTCCTACGATGAAAACTCAATAGCTGACTTGATCATGTAAAACCTATGGCATATCTGGATGGTTTACCATAAGTCTTCAAATTTTTTTATGTAGATTGTGAACTTGTGATGAAATTGAGCACATATGATCCTAGGCTAAAAAGCAAATCCAACAAAAATTGTCCTTGTGAGAATTTTGGTCTATAGAGAGAACATCAAAAATCCCTCCGCTTTCTTGAGTGAATTTACTCTTCCTATGCATCTCTAAATGTTGTGATAGTTATTCAAAGCCAATAAATAAATATGTCTATTTTTATGAGAATTAAATGATCGAGGCATATTTTAAGCCATTTTGTATCCTCTCTTTACCTACCCTGCATTATCCCTGCTTGAAGCCGGAAAATTTGCCTGAGCCTGAAATTACAAACTCCATAAAATTTTTCCTAGCCGAATTGAGCCTGACCCCCATTTGGGAATTAAGACTTAGATTGGCTGGACTAAAGCCTTGTGGAAAGAACAGTGCATATTGTCCAGTTTTGAGCAAGGAAATTATGGGTTGTTGCATATTTAGATTTTGTCATATTTTGTAAAAGGATTTTTGGCTCAACATATAAATGCACATATTTTTTAGTACTTATTTATTTTTTTCGTCAAAAAAAATAAAAAAAAAGATATATATATATAGTGCATGAGCCAAAATCCTTAAGTCCTTTATTTATACAAGTGTTATATTTTTTAGAGGCATATTAGAGTTTGAAAGAAGGGTTGATAGAATGGTTTACATCTTTTAGTGCATCTATAGAGCATATTATAGAAAGATGAGTTGGGAAAGAGCATTATGGAGAATTGAGCTTAGAAAGACTTACATGGAAGAGTTATGGTTTGGGTATTGTAAGTGTTGAGATTTAGGAGTCTTGATTCCCGAATTATAAAAGCACCACATAGCCCAATAATTCCATACCCTCAATTCCTTACCAAGCCCCATTACAACCCCGCTGAATGGAGTATTCTTTGAAGTATTCCATTGAGCGAAAGTCCTCCTGACGGTTCTTATTGCATTTTCATAATTGGTTGCGAAGTGGATTTTTATAAATTGCAATGTTTATGAGATTGTGTATGGAATTGAGTTGAGAGTTGATCTTCATAGCCTAAACACATGAGAGTTGAGTGCAAACACATTATCCCTGCGAGGTTGGATCAAAATTGCATAAGCCTATGGATCGCCTAAATATGTGCTATGACATTAAATTCACTTGTTTTGCTTTGCTACCGCTTATGATGTTGCTTTTGACAAGGGTGAAGACTCGAAGGGTGTGTGGTAGGTATTGGTTATTGCTTGGTTATTGCTTGAGGACAAGCAACTCTAAGTATGGGGTATTTTGATGTACATATTTGTACCTCTTTTTATTGCATCTTTTGACTTCATATTTCATTCGATTTCCAAAGAAAAGGTCCAAAAGAATATAAACTTGTGTAAGAATGGGCTAAAATACAAGAAATAGAGTATGCAGAAGTTTTGAGCTAATTAGGGTTTCTATTCGAATGATTATAAACTCAATTATGACAAAGGTAGACGCAAATTAGGTTAAGTAATTGCAAGGTCTCTTTTCCTATTTGTCGGTTTAGGTGAAAGCCTTTTTCCTTTATGATAAAAGCATGCATCTTTAGTGAATTCTTACTTATTCTATCAAGGTTCTCGTCGCGGTAATCCTTGGTTTTGGAAGATCTTTTAAGTTTACATTCAAATTTGCCCGCCGTTCGTTGAGTCATCGAAAAACCCAACAGCTCAGTTTATTTCTGTTCATTACTTCTTTTCCATTCTTAAAATCTTCGACCTTTCTTTGCCGACGAAGAACTAACCCACTGCAGGAGAACATCGATATCGAGGTTAAACATCGATATCGACCACGCTAATAGATTGACAATTTTCTGAGTCGATCTCGAGACTCCTGGGTCACTGCTGTAAACTTCGAAATCGACCCCCAACGTCAAAATCGACCTTCTGTATCGACTGGCAGACTTCTGAGCCAGTCGATTTCATGGACTAACTTCGATATCGAACTTTCTAGTCGATATGGACTACCGTTTTTGTCTCTGCAGTTCTTCTGTTGCAGAAAGCATCGACATCGAGGTCGGAGCTCGAAATCAAGGCTTCTGGTCGAAATATTCAGGCCGTGTCTTCAACGCTACTAGGATCCCGCTGACTCGCTTCCTCGTGGATCGAACCTGATTCCTTACTACTATAGCGGGGAGTCTTGAATTTATTCGAAGAGGCTAAGAGTTGTATTGCTTTATATTTTATTATATATTTCGATTCAATTCTCCCCACGTCAAAAAGCTATCGAGTCAAACGGCTAATGAATTGGATAACTTAAAGCTAAGGATTCAGGCAAGCTACCATCGTAAGTGGTGGTTAAACCAAAGGGGAATGTAAGTGCCATGATCCTTAGATGAGGAAAGGAGATTCAATTTCCTACACAAAAAAATTGAAGAAAAGCCTAAGGAGGTAATAGATGTGGAGATAGAGGACCAAGGGGTCTTGGATTTTAAAACACCATTAACCGGCGCCCGCCGCTCCCTGCAAAAACTGATCCGATTGTTCATCCTCAGCCTACCATGAAGCAATCTTCGAAAGAGTGGTCCCCTAAGGTTTCTAAACCTAAACCACCCTTTCCCAATGCCTTCAGAGCTGATAGGAAGTGTGAAGATGAGCAAGTCTTATGTGATACCTTTGTGCATTGTGATGCAAATAATCCACTTTTAAATTTAATTAAATTTGAGCCTCGCTATGCTTTGTTTTTAAAGGAATTATGCACGATGAAAATGAAGCAAAGATTGAGGAAGAAGGAAAAGGTATGCTTAAATGAAAATATTTCTGGCATGATACAAAAGAGAATGCCTGAGAAATGAGGAGACCTAGGTATGTTCACTATCCCATGTGCGATTGGAAACACTAGATTCACTAGAGCTATGTTGGATTTAGGTGCTTCATTCAATGTGATGTATTATAGCTTATATATCTTTTTGGGTCTAAATGCTATGATAGAAACAGGTGTGACAGTACAACTCGCTGATCGATCTCAGATCAAGCCTAAAGAAGTTGTTTGGGATGTTTTAGTGAAAGTTGATGAATTAATATTTTCTACTGATTTCTTTGCAGTAGATATGGAATATAGAATGTTGGATACTTCAATCATCTTAGGAAGGTCGTTCCTTCGAACGGCCAAGACAAAGATTGATTGTGTAAAGGTTCCCTAAACATGGAGTTTGACGATAGAAAGATTCAGTTTTCTATTTATGATCCCATAAAACTTTCTCCTGAGAATTCTCTGGATGCTCCTAATGCTAACAATGTTGAGTGTAGGAATGAATTTAAAGTGTTGTTTGAAGTTCCTAAGGGAAAAGATTTACTTGATTTTGAATCTTTTAACAATTTGAACTCTTTTGTAGGGAAAGAAAAGCCTAAGATGGAATTTGAAGGTGTGATTAGTTGACATAAACCCATTCTTCTACCCTATGATGAGTTGGTTACTAAAAATATGGAGGTGTTTGAAATTTCAGGATAACCTCCAGGAGGGATTCAAGTTAAAGAGAAGAAATTGATGGAGGAAATGGATGAATGCTTGGATAGGGCATTACATCTTCCCAAGGTGTCATCACTTATTAAGAAAAGGGAAAGTGTATAGGACCCCGGTTGAGTCATTTGATCCAAGGAGAACAACACGTAGAGCAAAAGACGTGAAATAAAGGCGTTTCTTGAGAGGCAACCCAAGGTAAGTAGGTAGTTTATTTGATTTTTGTAACAGTTTTTCAATTCAATAAAGTCGGACAATTCTATTTTCTGCATTGTTGCAAGATTTTGGGTGAGAACTAACTAGTACGAAAGTTTGAACGAAAAAAAAAAGAACGGAAGTGAAACACTGACAGAAAGAAAGCTTGTATGAAAAGGTTGGATTCTATCTATCTTTTATAGTTTGTCCTTCCCGTTTGTCTATCTACACAATTTCCATCTTCTATCTTTTACACTTTCTCAAACTTTTTACCCAAGCAACACAAGAAACCCTAAGACCCTCTAACTCAAATCAAAATTCCAAATCCTAAATCCTTGAGTTTCAATCAAAAAGCCTGATTTTTACCATTCACCATCACCCATCCATATCATTTTCATCCCCAAATCCCAAATTTAATCAACTACTACCCTTAATCCATCAATTCTAAACCCAAACTCTAAGCTTCCATCAAATTCAAGTTCCTTCCAGCATGACTACCATCTTTTTCACACAAGAAGGCTTTGGAACCAATTTGTGCCCTCAAGAAAGCAATTGGGAGGAGTTTCAATTTCCTACAGTGACTCTTGAAATTCGGATGTCGAGATCACCGTTTAACGGCGACCGCCCCTCCAAAACCAGCGCCTGCTGTCATCGCAGTGAGGCATATATTTTTCTTGGTATCTTATGAGTTCTCTTGAGTTCTTCTTTTGTCATGTGCATCATGTATATCCGTTTTGTCACGAAGAAGTTGGAATATATGTTTGGAGTTGAGGAAGAACGTTGGTATTAGTTGGAGGGTTGGAGTTATCAAGCAACTCAATTCTTTCATTTAGAGGTGCTATAGAGGCTTGGACTTCTAGGCATATTTTTTGCCTTGTTGGACTATGGAGGTCCAAGTAAGTTCATAAAGCTAAGTGCACCAACTTACCCTCCCCAAATCCCAAATTCAATCAACTATTACCTTTCACCTATTAATTCTAAACCCAAACTCTAAGCTTCCATCAAATTCATGTTCCTTCCAGCATGACTACCATCTTTTTCACACAAGAAGGCTTTGGAACCAATTTGGGAACCTCAAGAAAGTAATTGGGAGGAGTTTGAATTTCCTACAGTGACTCTTGAAATTCAGATTTCGAGATCACCGTTTAACGGCACCCGCCGCTCAAAAATCAGCGCCCATTGTCATCACAGTGAGGCAGTTTTCTCGGTATCTTCTGAGTTCTCTTGAGTTCTTCTTTTGTCTTGTGCATCGTGTCTATCCGTTTTGTCATGAAGAAGTTGGAATACATGTCTGGAGTTGAGGAAGAACGTTGGTATTAGTTGGAGGGTCGGAGTTATCAAGAAACTTGATTCTTTCATTTAGAGGCGCTATAGAGGCTTGGACTTCTGGGCCATGTTTCTGCCTTGTTGGAGAATGGAGGTCCAAGTAAGTTCATAACGCTAATTGCACCAACTTACCCAGCCCTGGTACGTGACGTGGGGAGAATTGAATCGAAATATATAATAAAATATAAACCAATACAACTCTTATCCTCTTCAAATAAATTCAAGACTCCCCGCTATAGTAGTAGGGAATCAGGTTCGATCCACGAGGAAGCGAGTCAGCGGGATCCTAGTAGCGTTGAAGACACGTCCTTTCTATTCGACCAGAAGCCTCGATCTCGATATCAGACCTCGATGTCGACCTTGGCTGTCGATGTCGTCTGCAACAGAAAACCTGCAGAAACAAAAACGGTAGTCGATATCGACTGGTGGGGGTCGATATCGAGGTTAGTTCACGAGATCGACTGGCTCATAAGTCTGCCAGTCGATACAGGGGGTCGATATCGACACAAAGTGGTCGATATCGATGCTTGCAGAAGTTCCCAGGAGTCTCGAGATCGACTCAGAAAACCGTCGATCTATCAGTTTTGGTCGATATCGACCTCTACTGTCGATATCGATGTCTTTCCTGCAGTGGGTTAGCGGTTTTGTCGGCAAAGAAAAGGCCGAAGAATCAAGGATGGAAATGAAGCAATGATCAGAAATAAGCAAAGGTGTTGGGTTTTTCGATGACTCAACGAACGGCGGGCAATTTTATCATCTACCATCCCTGTTGGAATCACTACCGTATTGTTCGCCATATATAACTTTGCATCCACGGGCTCCAGGGGACCTATCTTTACCTTGTGCCATATGGTTAGTGGCATCATGCTAACGCTAGCGCCCAAATCAACTAAAGCATTAAAGCGATATCGACCTAAGCTTATAGTGATAGAAAACTTACCTGGGTCCGCCCGTTTCTGTGGTAGCTGCAATTTGTTGCACTCCTCTGCGATCTCAGCAATCGATCACTTCTTACCCAATATGTCCTTAAGGAACCTCACATAAGATGGAATCTCATGATGTGCTTCTGTGAATGGTATTGAGACATTAAGACCTTGAAGCATCTTCACGAATCGCTGGAACTTCTTTTCCACCGGGTCCTTAATCACCTTCTTTGATGGGCATGGCAACACCTTCTTCTTCCTTGCGGCTGGAGTTAGGTCGATATCGACTGGATGGGGGTCGATATTGACTGGAGGAGTCGATTTCTGTGGTGATGTAGATTTCGTGTCGACATCAACTATAGGAGGGTCGACATCGACGTCACCTTGGTCGATATCAACATGGGGGGTCGATATCAATGTTTGTTCTGAGGCCTTCTCCTTCGCTTTTTGCTCGGGCGTTTGTACTTGACGCCCACTCCTTAAGTTCATGGCCGCTATGTGTCCAGTGGTTTTGCCCTTTTTGTTGGGCATAGTTGATCCAGGCAATGCTGTTGACGGTTTGGGTATTTGCTCTGCCAATTGACCCATTTGGGTCTCCATGTTGCGCTTCCAAACGTCTATCTCCCCAAGCCTAGAGTTAATGCCCTACAGCTGAGTATGAACGGAGTTGTTTGCTTATTTGAAATCAGCGTGGTTTCTCCGCATCTCATCAAGAATGATCTGTAGGTCATTCTTTCTTGTTTCCCGCTCAGGGTGCCTAGGTTCTCTATATGGTGGGGGATCCCTTTGTTGATAGAATCTTTGATCTCCCCAATACTGCTGATTGCCCCCTCCATAGGGGCCTCTCATCCATTTGGCTTCCTCATGTTGTTCCGCCATAGATACTTGCTCAAGATGTGGATAGGCACTAGTGTTGTGCCTTGTTGAGCCACATTCCGGACAAGGTTGATAGTTGCTCAGGAACCTTACTTGCCTTTGAAGGCGGCGTGTTTGATCATTGCGGAATTGTTGCCGCACATCAGGATCAATCTCTTTTAGAGGCTCATACAGTGGCATAGATGGGGTAGGCCTTGAGTCATAGGCCGCAGCAGTCCCATAGGTGTTATCAAAGTTCACGAGCCTCTCAATCGTCTCCCAAGCCTCCATAGGTGTGAGCTCAATGTACCAATAAGAGGCGTACGAATTGATTCTCTCCTTATTCGACACATCAAGGGAGTTGTAGAAGATATTCTGGATGACATATGGTAGTTGCCCATGCGTCGGGCATGGTCTCAGCAAGTCCTTAAAGCGCTCCCACGCCTGTGCCAACGTCTCACCTGACTTTTGTTTGAAAGCCATGATCCTTTGCCGCAACATCTCCATTTTAGATGGAGGAAAGAACTTGTTTAGGAATGCATCCTTCACCTCTGCCCATGTCCTCAGCGAGCATGGAGCCAATCTCTCTAGCCATTGCAATGCCTTCCCTGCCAAAGACCATCGAAAAGACTTTAGTCTAACATACTCTAAATTCGCACCATCAGTAATAGTTTCACATAACTACATGAAAGTAGAGATATGTTGCAAAGGGCATTCATTAGGTCTTCCTTCAAAAGTGTTTCTTTTTATCTCAGACATGAAGTTTATTTTTATTTCATAATTGGAAGGAGGAATTAAGATAGCAGATTCAGGAACATGTAGCGGTGGATGCATGTATTGCATAGTTGTCTATGGATACTAATTGAGACGCTCCTGGGCTTGTTTGTGCGCATCCTCCTATCTATCAGCACGGGCTCGCTCTGCAGCAGTGGCGGCCCTCTCAGTAGCGATTGTAGCATTGTGATCCTCAATTTCTTTCCTTAACCGCTCAATGGTCTCAGCATGTGTCTCGTTATCCGCCATGATTTGAATAGCTTTGTTGCAAATATGGAAGAAACATTCAGACTCGTCTATGCTTTCCAGGATAGGTACGCGATCAGAGCGACGCATAAACCTTCAAAATAAGCACTAAAGAACATCGTGACAAAACTTAGGTGGCGATTGATTGCCTCCCCGGCAACGGCGCCAATTTGTTCGTTTAGGGGAGGTAGATTCGCTTAAACTAAATATCAAATAAATATCACAAATAAGCCAACTCCCGGTTCAAGCAAATAAAATACAAGAATCCCTCCCGGTGCAGTGGTAGGGTAATTCCGGATCGAATGCACGAGGAGGTATGTCAGCGCTTTGCAATCACGATCAAGCTTTTGTCTCTATGAGATACTCAATATTGAGGTGTCTGGTGACGTGGGGAGAATTGAATCAAAATATATAATAAAATATAAAGCAATACAACTCTTAGCCTCTTCAAATAAATTCAAGACTCCCCGCTATAGTAGTAGGGAATCAGGTTCGATCCACGAGGAAGCGAGTCAGCGGGATCCTAGTAGTGTTGAACACACGACCTTTATGTTCGACCAGAAGCCTCGATCTCGATGCCAGACCTCGATGTCGACCTTGGCTGTCGATGTTCTCTGCAACAGAAGACCTGCAGAAATAAAAACTGTAGTCGATATCGACTGGTGGGGGTCGATATCGATGTTAGTCCACGAAATCGACTGGCTCAGAACTCTGCCAGTCGATACAGAGGGGTCAATTTCGACACAAGGGGGTCGATATCGATGCTTGCAGAAGTTTTCCCGAAGTCTCGACATCGACTTAGAAAACCGTCGATCTATCAGTTTGGTCGATATCGACCTCTGTTGTCGATATCGATGTCTTCCTGCAGTGAGTTAGTTGTTTTGTCGGCAAAGAAAAGGCCGAAGAATTAAGAATGGGAAAGAAGCAATGATCAGAAATAAGCAAGGGTGTTGGGTTTTTCGATGACTCAACGAACGGCGGGCAAATTTGAATGTAAACTTAATAAAGGAAAAGTCTTCTAAAGCCAAGGATTACCGCGACGAAAACCATGATAGAAGAAGTAAGAATCAACTAAAGATGCATGCTTTCATCATAAAGGAAAAGGCTTTCACCTAAACCGAAAAATAGGAAAAGAGATTTTTCAATTACTTAACCTAATTTGTGTCTACCTTTGTCATAATTGAGTTTATAATATTTCGAATAGAAACCCTAATTACTACCCAAGTTTTACAACATGAGTTCCTTAAATTCGCATTTAAAGGTGAAGCACAAGTTTTACAACATGAGTTCCTTAGTGACGTACTTACCTTACTATCATGGCTATTGTCGGGCTCACCCCGACCCTAGAAGAAAGGGCGACTACTCGCTCATGTTGATTGTAGACATGTCTTGCATTGAAATAACTTGCATAAATGGAAAATTTCGAATCTTTACAATCTCAACGCCAACTATGGTAAGCGCTTGAAACTTTAAAGCTCAAAAACACTAACTATCTATTGTCTATTATCTTTGTCTTGCCTCTTGGATTGGATGATCTAACAAATCAGCCCCTAGGGATTTATTTATAGGCTACTAATCCTCCCTATCCGAGGATCGTAACTTCTATCTAAACTATGAACTCTATCCGAACAATTAGGATAGGTCTTTTATTTTGAAAAAAACTTAAAAGGAAAAGATAATAAACAACTGCTAATATCTAAAAGAACGAGATAACTCATGGCTTTGATGATAGACTTCACAATCCGAGTCTCTAAATCCGATTTATCTTCTGTCGAGGTAGGGTCGATATCGACACCAGAGGTCGATATCGATGCTTGTATTTCTGCTCGACTTGTCATGCTTCAGTTGATGTCCATGACGATGGTCGATATCGATGCATGTATGTCGATATCGAGGCTTTCTTGTCTGGTCCGTGCGGCCTATCTTGATGCTCAGAAGTCGTGTCGAAATCTAGGGTCGATATCGATGTCTCCAGTCGATATCGACCTCTTCTCAGCTTCACTTGGCTTGTTCGTTTTGACTCCGATTTCATCGGATTCCTGCATGGTTAGCTCAAAACTCGTGCAGACGCTATTTCTTATACTTTATCTCATTCTTACACAAGTTTATATACTTTTGAAACTTTTCTTTAGAAATCGAATGAAATATGTAGTCAAAAGATGTAATAAACAAAGGTACAAATATGTACATCAAAACACCCCATACTTAGACTTGCTTGTCCTCAAGCAATAACCAAGCAATAACCAACACCTACAACACATCCTTCAAGTCTTCGCCTTTTTCAAAAGCAACATCATAAGCGGTAGCAAAGCAAGGCAAGTGAATTTAACGTCATAGCACATATTTTGGCGATGCATAGGCACATGCAATTTTGATCCAACCTCACAAGGATAATGTGTTTGCACTCAACTCTCACGTGTTTAGGCTATGAAGAGCAACTCTCAACTCAATTCCATATACAATCTCATAAACATTGCAATTTATAATAATCCACTTCGCAACCAATTATGAAAATGCAATAAGAAGCATCAGGAGGACTTTCGCTAAATGGAAGACTTCAAAGAAGACTCCATTCGGCGGGGTTGTAATGGGGCTTGGTATGAAATAAAAGGGTATGGAATTATTTGGCTATGTGGTGCTTTTATAATTCGGGAATCAAGACTCCTAAATCTCAACACTTGCAATACCCAAACCATAACTCTTCAATGTAAGCTCAATCTCTATAATGCTCTTTCCCAACTCATCTTTATGTTAATATGTTCTAGAGATGCACTAAAAGATGCAAACCATACTATCAACCCTTCTTCCAAGTTCTAATATACCTCTCAAAAATATAATACTTGTATGAATAAAAGACTTAAGGATTTTAGCTCATGCACTATATATATATCTTTATTATTTTTTTCGGATTTTTTTTTCGAAAATAATAAGTAAATATGTGCATTTATATGTTGAGCCATAAATCCTTTTACAATATATGACAAAATGTAAATATGCACCAACCCATAATTTCCTTCCTCAAAACTGGACATTATGCATTTTTCTTTCCACGAGGCATTAGTCCAGCCAATCTAACTCTCAATTCCCAAATGGGGTCAACCTCAATTCGGCTAGGGATAATTTTGTGGAGTTTGCAATTTCAGGCTCAGGCTAATGTTCTGGCTTCAAGCAGGGATAATGCAGGGTAGGTAAAGAGAGGATAAAAATGTCTTAAAAGATGCCTCCATCATTTAATTCTTGTAAACATAAACATATATATGCATTGGCTTGAATAACTATCACAACATTTAGAGATGCATAGGAAGAGTAAATTCACTCAAGAAAGCGGAGGGATTTTTGATGTTCTCCCTATAGGTCAAAATTCTCACAAGGACAATTTTTGTTGGATTTGGTTTTTAGCCTAGGATCATATGTGCTCAATTTCATCACAAGTTCACAATCTACATAAAAATTTTAAAGACTTAGGCTAAACCATCCAAATATGCCATAGGGTTTACATGATCAAGTTAGCTATTGAGTTTTCATCATAGGACATCTAAGTAGGGTTAGAAAATAAACTTAAAAAATAAACATGCATTTTTTTTGTATTTTTGACATTTTTCTATTTTTTTAGATTTTGGCATTTTATAGACTTAACAAACTAAAAGATTAAGAACTTAAACTTTAAAATGGATAAATGTTTAAATATGATGCAATGAATACAAATAGAGTAGAAAGTAAATAAAATACAAACCAAGTTCGCCAAGTTTTAAACCCTACCACAACCAGATAAAGCAGTTTATAATGTCCAAGTTCAATCCCCACCCCATACTTAAAGATTATAGTGTCCTCACTGTTAGAAAAGTAAAGTAGAGGGAAGGAATCATTCATGCTCACTTACGCTACACACAAATCACTGCTCAGGAGGCGGGGGAGGTGGCAACAGCAAGGCCCAGTCCTGTGTAGGAGCTGACCCTGAGTAGTAGGTCGAGGCGCCCTGCGGGAATGTGGAAGGACTAGCCTGCTGATCGAAGGAAAAGCCCATATATGAGCCCAAACCCTCAAGGAACCTCCCATAGTGTCGCTGCTCCTCGCGCATCTCAGTGACGGAGAGCTCCAGCCTAGTAAAGCGGGTAGTCATGTCGTCCTGCCAATCAGTTGTGTAGGCGGGATGGAAGGGAGGAGGAGGTGGAGGTACATAGCTATGGTAGCTATGATGGCTGTGGTGGATGTGGTGGGACCCTTGCGGGCCCTCTCCTCCTCCAACTGCATCATCCCTGGCGTCATCATCATCGTCGCCATCCATGCCCCCTGGTAGGCTGGGGGTTGCTCTGCTCCGTCGGAATGGGGGTCAGCGTCCCAAGACATAGCGTCAACCTCCGGCTCATGGTTGAAGAGTGGGGGTCTCCTCCGTAGGGTGGGGTCAGCAGACGGATCTATATCCGTATGATATGGCTGCCCAGTCCAAGACTGGTACCAATCTGGGATATATAGAAGATCCACAAAATCGTGGCGCAGACGCATCCCTGTCTAGGGGTGTCTCCATCCCTGTGCTCCTGTTGCGATGACTCTGCCCTGGCGCAACACTGCAGCGTCTAGGTGTGTGAGCTGGTAGGCCGTGTACCTCTCAGTGTGGACGCCTAGTCCCTCGGCGAGGATGGCCACCATGCCACCGTCTATATTGTCTGTAGAGGGTCACCGTGCGTCTGCGGTCTACGATATGCTCAAGCCAGGCGTGGAGGTATGGTAGAGGGTCATCCTCGAAGAGCATCCTCCGCAGAGTCTCCGTCTCATGGTGTGTGGGGCGACGGAGCTCAGGCCTGGCCCAAAGGGTACTCGCTAGGACCCTCAAGATAACCCTAAAAAGCGGACTCATAACCCTAGAGGTGAAGGAGTCAGTAGGAGCAGGGTAGGGTATACCTGATATGTAACTCCAGATGACGTTGGGGTCCTGGACCCTGAAGGCGGCTGGAGTGTGGATGAACCCAAAAATGTCGCTTATCTCCTCGAGCGATAGTCTGTGTCGCCTGTTGCCGAGCTGGAAGATGACTCGGCGGCTGGTCGAAGTACGGTCGGGGACCTCCAATGTGGCCATAAACTCCCCAGTCAGAATGGGGTAGTATGCCTTCAGTGGCTCAATCAGCCTGTGTAGAGAGACCTTCTCAAACGCCTCCTGAACGCCTGGGTGAAATCGTAGCTGGATCATGTCAGGGAGATGGTACCATCGCGCCTTGGTGGCTCGGGCAATCAAATCCTCAACTAGGGAGCGCTGCTGATCATCCTCAATGCGGAGTGTGTCCTGAGGGATGTTCTTGGCTCTCACCATCGTCTGCCAAAGAAACCATTGCCTAAGATAATTCCCCTCTGTATAAAATAGGGAGAACCCCATACTTAGGTTCCATATTATGCTAGAAATTATGTAAAGGTAAATTGTCTAAGTGAAAGTGGTAATATGTTCTAAAAAGAAAGTACCTAAGGATGACAATTTATATAAACATAATTTCTTGAATTTTTAATACTAAGGAACCTAACGACTTATAGAATTTTGGCCCATATATATAAAAAATCAGATTTTAATCCCTAAAAAAATCAGAATTTAAACTCCTAAATAAATCAGAAATTCAGCCCTTGTAAAAAATCAGAATTTAAACTCGAAAATAAATCAGCATTTAAACCTCAAAATAAATCAGAAAAAAAATCAAAATATAAACCCCAAAATAAATCAGAATTTAAACTACTAAACACCCAATATGTAATTAACGTTCAAACCCGCGCAATTAACGTTCAAACCCTAAACACCCAATATGTAATTTCTTCCCTAAATCAATTAATTAATCATGAAAATCTGGAAAAAATAGAGGAAGGGTAAGAAATCATACCAGAAGAGTGTCGGAATTAGGGGAGAAAGAGGCTACAACCGCAAATATCAAGAAAACGAAAACCGTTGTCGACAGGAGACGTCAAAATCGGTGCCCGGGGGTCGAAATCTACCGGATCTGGGCGATGTCGGGGCTACTGGTGGCGCGGTGGGCTCTCTGGTGGCTTGGGGCGGCCGGATCTGGTGTATCTTGCCCTCCTGTGGGTAGATCTGGCGCTGTCGGCTTAAAAAAGAGGGAGAGAGAGAGCTAGGGCGAGAAGAGGAAGAGAGGACGGGGGTTTGCGGTGCTGCGGATCTGGTGTTTGCAGTGGGCTGTAATGGTGATGACAATGGTGGGTGCGGCAGTGAGGAGGGCGACCGAAGGGATGCAAGAGAGAGATGAAGAAGAGAGATGAAGAGGAGAGAGCGGCGGCTGGGTAGGATATCGAAAAGGGGAGGGGGGTGTCGAAGTCGGGGGGAATATAAAGGGATAAAAACCCCAAAAAATAAAACTGAAAAGAAATTAAAATCTGACCTGGCACTTACCTGCAGCTGTAGTCGATATCGACCTCAGAGGTCGATATCGACCCCCCTTCTGCATCCGTGTTGTTCTGCCTGATGCTCACTTCTGTCGGCCTGTCGATATCGACCATATAGGTCGATATCGACCTCTCTTCTAGACTGGATTTCCTTGTTGACTTTAGATAGAATAGCCACAAATGATCTAAAAAATATAAAATAGACTAAAAACTAAAAGAGAGAGAAAAGGAAAAGAACGGGTTGCCTCCCGGAAGCGCTTGACTTTAAGTCGCTAGCTCGACATATTTCCCTTTTTGCACTAGTTCAACGCCAAGGTGGCGCGAATCTCTTCTTCCGGGTCCTCCTTGTCATAATATTTCTTTACTCGGTGGCCATTTACCTTAAAGGTTGATCCATCGTGGCAAAGTAACTCTACCGCTCCATGAGGGAATATTTTATGAACCTTGAAAGGTCCGCTCCATCTTGTCCTTAGTTTCCCTGGAAATAAGCGAAGTCTAGAATTGAAAACAAGGACTTTGTCACCTACCTCATATGTTTTTGGCACCAACTTCCTATCATGCCATTTCTTAGTGCGCTCCTTGTAGATTTCGGCATTCTCATATGCCTTTAGGCGCAACTCCTCCAAGGCTTGTAAGTCAATGAACCTTCTCTTTCCCGCTTCGTCGAAATCCATGTTAAGCTCCTTAAGAGCCCACATTGCTTTATGCTCAAGTTCAACGGGAAAGTGACATGACTTACCATACACCAAGTTATAGGGAGTTGTGCGAAGTGGTGTCTTATAGGCCGTTTGGTAGGCCCAGAGCGCATCATCCAGTTTGGACGACCAATCTTTCCTCGAGCGGGAGACCGTCTTCTCCAATATGGCTTTGATTTAGCGATTGGAGACTTCTACTTGGTCGCTAGTTTGAGGGTGATAGGGTGTTGCCACCCTATGGTTTACCCCATACTTAGCTAAAAGAGCTTCAAAGCCTCTCTCAATAAAATGCGAGCCACCATATGAAATAAGAACTCTAGGAACACCAAAGCGAGGAAAGATGTTAGTTTTCATAAACTTAGAGACTACCTTCGCGTCGTTGGTCCTAGTTGCCACAGCCTCCATCCATTTAGAAACATAGTCCACCGCTACTAGAATGTATTTGTAGGGGCCTGAAGCAGGGAATGGTCCCATGAAGTCAATGCCCCATACATCAAAGAGTTCTACCTCTAGAATGCCTATGAGTGGTGTCTCATTCCTCCATGTGATATTACCTGCACGTTGACACTCATCACAAGAGGTTACATAGTTTTGCACATCCTTGAAAAGGTTAGGCCAATAAAAACCACATTGAAGAATTTTCGCCGCGGTCTTGAATCCTTTAGCATGGCCTCCTGTAGGGAGAGAATGACAATAGTGAATCACGCTCTCTACCTCGTCCTTCGGGATACAACGTCAAAAGATATGGTATTTCCCCTGTTTGAATAAGTAGGGTTCATCCCAATAGTATTGTTTGACGTCGTGCAAAAACTTCTTCATTTGTTGCGAAGTTAAGCCTGAAGGAATCTCGCCTCCTGCAATACAGTTAGCAAAATCCGCATACCAAGGTACCTTCGCCCTTCTTACAGCAAATAAATCATGGATAGGACTGGAAGGAGGTGTAAAGAAGAAATCCTCACCGAAGCTTACCTCTTCGTCACCTTCGGAGGGTTTTGAAGGTGGTCGATATCGACCTATAGGGGTCGATATCGACTGGGCGGCATCGACAGGTTCAGTCGATATGGGCTGCTCGATATGGGTCCTCGATGTCTACGTCTGGAGGTCAATTTCGACCTCTGTAGTGGACAACCTGTGATCAAAACTGGTCGACATCGATGCAAGTATTACCTTCGGGGCAGTCGATATCGACCTGTGGGGGTCGATATCGAGTGGATCTTCTGCCCGTCTTACCTCTTGCCTCATTAGTTGCTCGTCAGGGCAGGAGTCATTGATTGGTATGTTGTCATGTGACTCTTCCAGAAGCCCTATGGGTAGCTGTGAAAGATGATCGGATACGGAGTTCTCCATTCCTTTCATATCTTTAAGCTCAACGTCGAACTCTTGTAGTAAGAGCACCCATCGTAGGAGCCTAGGTTTAGCATCCTTCTTCGCCATTAAGTACCTAAGAGTTGCATGGTCAGTATGAACAATTACCTTAGAACCCACTAGGTATGAGCGGAACTTCTCAAAAGCGAAGACGACTGCCAAGAACTCCTTTTCCGTCGTGGTGTACTTTGTTTGAACGGCATCAAGAGTCTTGCTTGCATAGTAGATGGCGTGAAGCTTTTTGTCTCTCCTTTATCCTAGGACAACAACTACGACATAATCGCTTGCGTCGCACATGATCTCAAAGGGTTGCGACCAATCGGGCGATTGAATGATTGGGGCGGATATAAGGGCCTCCTTCAACCTATTGAAAGCTTCAAGACAATCACTAGAAAATGAAAACTTAACATCCTTCATTAGTAGGTTATATAAAGGTTTGGCAATCATAGAAAAATCTTAAATAAACCTCCTATAGAAACCTGCGTGACCAAGGAAGCTTCTTATGTCCTTAACTGATGAAGGTGGTGGAAATTTTTCAATGAGCTCTATCTTTGCCCTGTCCACCTCAATTCCCCGTTTAGAGACTTTGTGGCCTAGCACAATCCCTTCCCTTACCATAAAGTGGCACTTTTCCCAATTGAGAACCAAGTTTGTCTCTTCACATCGTGCAAGTACCCTGCAAAGGTTAGCAAGACAAACATCGAAAGTAGTGCCATAAATAGAGAAATCATCCATAAATACCTCCACGTTGTCCTCAATCATGTCGGAGAAGATTGCCATCATACATCTTTCAAAGGTAGCAGGGGCATTGCAGAGCCCAAATGGCATTCTCCTATATGCAAAAGTCCCATAGGGACAAGTGAAGGTGGTCTTCTCCTGATCGTCAGGATGAATAGGGACCTGCCAAAAGCCAGAATATCCATCCAGGTAACAAAAATAATCATGTTCGGCGAGTCTCTCTAATACCTGGTCAATGAATGGAAGGGGAAAGTGATCATTTCAAGTGGCATTGTTGAGTTTCCTGTAATCAATACACATTCGCCAACTACTTGTGATTCGCTTTGGCACAAGCTCACCCTTCTCATTCTCCTCAACGGTCATTCCACCCTTCTTAGGCACCACATGGACTGGGCTCACCCATTCGCTGTCAGAGATGGCATAGATGATTCCTGCATCCAGCATGCGCATGATCTCCTTCTTCACTACCTCTCTCATGTTGGGGTTGAGCTTCCGTTAGTGTTCTATAGATGCCTTATGATCATCCTCAAGGAGGATTCTATGCATACAAGTAGCGGGTGAAATACCTTTGATGTCCTCAAGAGAATATCCAATAGCCTTACGATGAGCACGAAGTACTTCCATAAGCTTATCTACTTCTTGTGTGGTTAGTGAAGCATTGATAATTACAGGGAAAGTAGAATTTGGACCAAGAAACTCATACCTAAGTATGTCGGGTAAAGGCTTAAGCACCGGAGAGGGGCCTTGTGGGATAAGGATTGGCTCTACCTCCTCCATCTTCATAATCTTACCAAGGTAATCCGTCTCAATTCTCTTGATTGAATTTCCCAAATCAGCTATAGGGGTTGGCGTGGACCAAACATAGAGTGATGCCAACTTTGATTGGGACTCTTCAAAATATTCATGTAGAAAAGAAGTCGAGGGCGAGTAGGAATAGTCAATATCGACTGAGAGTTCAGCACATACCTCGGCCTCGGAGCTGTTTGATGACAAGTGGTAAGGGACGATTTCGACCTCTGATGTCGATATCGGCTGGCCGATTTTGACCTCTTTTGTCGACATGGGCTGGTTGATTTCGCCTGTAAGAGAAGAAGAGAGAAATGGACTTACTAAGTGTGTCGATGTCGATTGAGGGCACTCGATATCAAGTGATTTGGTCGATGTCGACCTCTCATCGTCGATATCGACCTCTTCTCCGAGCTCCATAGATAAAGCATCGTCGAATATTTCCTCATCACTCGTGCATGTAGCCAGGAACTCCTCATTGTCCTCGTCGGTAAGCTCCTCTGCAGCTAGGGCTAGGGCCTCCTCAGGAGTTAGGGTCCTTTCCTTCGGTTCTTTGCAATCCATGACGCTAGTGTAGACCGACTTGATTTCCATACCATTAACTTCCTTCATTGTGGGGTTGAAGGAGAATTCAATGACTTCGTTCCCTATAGTAAAGGTTAGTAATCCTCTACGTACATTAATATTGGCATCAGCAGTAGCTAAGAAAGACCTACCAAGGATGATAGGTAGAATAGGATCTTCGGGCATGTCCAGTACAATGAAATTAGTAGGCACAAAGAATTTACCTACCTTTACAGGGACGTCATCAACTATACCTGTGGGTCTGACGAATGAATTATCAGCCATATAAAGTTTCATATCCACAGGTTCAAGTGCTCCGATGTTCACCTTTTGCCAAATAGAGAGAGGCATGAGACTTACACTTCCCCCTAGGTCACATAGGGCTTTGTAGCGATGTTGGCCAAGTCCCACGGTGATTGCAAACTTCCCTGGATCACTCATCTTCTCAAGGAAATCCATCTTTGAGCACTCCTCTGCGATCTCTACCATGGACCACTTCTTGCTAAGGATGTCCTTTAGGAATCGAACATAGGCGGGCATCTCGCTTAGGGCTTCTGTAAGAGGGATAGTAATGTTAAGTCCTTGGAGAATCTGTACAAAGCGCCTAAACTTACCTTGAGTGGGGTCCTTCAATGCTTTGGAAGGGAAGGGCAACGTCTTCTTTGGCGGAGAAGCCAAAACGGTGGTCGGAGGAGCCTGCTGAACCTCGATGTCGACAGGAGGTTGGTCGATATCGACTGGTAGGGTCGATTTCGACCTCTGTTGTTCTCTCTCAGGTTCTGCAGTGTCATCGACGTCGACCAGGGGGTCGAGGTCGACATTGACTGGTTTGTCGATGTCGACAGGGTCTGTTACTTCTTCCTCCATTGCCTTTTGTGGTTTATGAACTTTGGTGCCACTCCTTAGATGCATGGCTGTAATGTGTCCTGACCCGGATTGCCCCTTAGGATTGGTAGTTGGTTGGCCAGGGATTTTTCCGGACGGTCTAGGGATTTGTGTCGCCAATTGACCCAGTTGGGTCTCTACGTTCTTCTTCCAAATATCCATCTCCCCAATCCTTGTGGTAAGGTGATTGAGTTGAGAGTGGATAGCATTGTTGGATTGATCATTCTTAGCTTGGTTCCGCCTTATCTTGTCCAACACAAGTTGAAGATCATCCTTCTTTTGGTCTCTCTCCGGGTGCCCAGGAGCTCTATAGAGTGGGGGGTCCCTAGGGTTAACCTGGTTCCTTTGTGGTTGTTGGAACCTTTGGTCTCCCCAATATTGGCCATTGGGACCCCTCATGAAGTTGGCTTTCTCATGAGTCTCCGCTAGTTGCACTTGCTCAGCATGGGGGCATTCAATGGTAGTGTGTCGCTGTGATCCACATTCGATGCAATCCTGGTTTGCCGAAAGGAATCTTACTTGTTTATGGAGCTTTCTAAGTTGATCCCTATGAAATTGTACTTTTACATCCGGATCAATCACCTTAGAGGGTTCGTACAATGGCATAGATGGGGCAGGCCTCGACGATGATGGTGTGTCGGAAGCCTCAGGAGTTCCATATGTATTGTCAAACTCCACCAACCATTCAATGGTTTCCCAAGCCTCTAGAGGAGCGAGTTCAAGGTAGCCATAGGCGGTGTAAGTGTTGATCCTCTCCTTGGTGGCAGCATCAAGAGCATTGTATATGATCTCCTAAATTACGTACGGTGGTTGGCCATGCGTCGGGCATGATCGTAGGAGGTCCTTAAACCTTTCCCAAACAATCGCCAGAGCCTCACCAGGCTTTTGTTTGAAAGCCGTGATTTTCTGTCGGATCAACGCCGTCTTAGAAGAAGGAAAGAACTTGTTGAGAAACGCGTCCTTGACTTCATTCCAGGTGCGGAGCGATCATGGGGTAAGCTCTCCAACCACTGCATTGCTTTTCCTGTAAGAGACCAGCGAAAGGCTTTTAGTTGGACATACTCAAGACTTTGTCCATCAGCAATTGTATCACAGTGGTCTAAGAAGGTTGATATATGTGCCATAGGGCATTCGTTAGGTTTCCCTTCATATTGATGCCTTCTTATTTCAGTTATAAAATTTGTTTTCATTTCAAAATTAGAAGTAGGGATTAGAATAGCCGATTCAGGCACTGTGAGAGATAGGTGCATGTATTGCTTTGCATTCCGGGGGAGGGCGTTGATTTGTTGTGCTTGGGTCTCGTTGTCCGCCATGATTCTTTGAACTCGAGACCTTAGGTGGAGAAAGCGTTCTGGTTCGTCTAGTCTTTCAAATTCAGGTTGGTCACCAGTACGTCGCATACACCTATAAAATAACACTAAAAAGATCCGTGAAAATAAACTACTAGGGCGCGATTGATAGCTTCCCCAGCAACGGCGCCAAAATTTGACGTGGGGAGAATTGAATCGAAGTATATAATAAAATATAAAGCAATACAACTCTTAGCCTCTTCAAATAAATTCAAGACTCCCCGCTATAGTAGTAGGGAATCAGGTTCGATCCACGAGGAAGCGAGTCAGCGGGATCCTAGTAGCGTTGAAGACACGTCCTTTATGTTTGACTAGAAGCCTCGATCTCAATGCCAGACCTCGATGTCGACTTTGGCTGTCGATGTTCTCTGCAACAGAAGACCTGCAGAAATAAAAACTATAGTCGATATCGACTGGTGGGGGTCGATATCGATGTTAGTCCACGAAATCGACTGGCTCAGAAGTCTGCCAGTCGATACAGAGGGGTCGATTTTGACACAAGGGGGTCGATATCGATGCTTGCAGAAGTTTTCCAGGAGTCTCGAGATCGACTCAGAAAACCGTCGATCTATCAGTGTGGTCGATATCGACCTCTGTTGTCGATATCGATGACTTCCTGCAGTGAGTTAGTTGTTTTAACGGCAAAGAAAAGGCCGAAGAATTAAGAATGGGAAAGAAGCAATGATCAGAAATAAGCAAGGGTGTTGGGTTTTTCGATGACTCAACTAACGGCGGGCAAATTTGAATGTAAACTTAATAAAGGAAAAGTCTTCTAAAGCCAAGGATTACCGCGACGACAACCATGATAGAAGAAGTAAGAATCAACTAAAGATGCATGCATTCATCGTAAAGGAAAAGGCTTTCACCTAAACAGACAAATAGGAAAAGAGATTTTTCAATTACTTTACCTAATTTGTGTCTACCTTTGTCATAATTGAGTTTATAATCTTTTGAATAGAAACCCTAATTACTACCCAATTTTTACAACATGAGTTCCTTAAATTCGCATTTAAAGATGAAGCACAAGGTAGAGGGAGATAAAAGATACATTCTTTAGTGACGTACTTACCTTACTATCATGGCTATCGTCGGGCTCACCCCGACCCTAGAAGAAAGGGCGACTACTCCCTCATGTTGATTGTAGACATGTCTGGAATTGAAATAACTTGCATAAATGGAAAATTTCGAATCTTTACAATCTCAACGCCAACTATCGTAAGCGCTTGAAACTTTATAGATCAAAAACTCTAACTATCTATTGTCTATTGTCTTTGTCTTGCCTCTTGGATTGGATGATCTAACAAATCAGCCCCTAGGGCTTTATTTATAGGCTACTAATCCTCGCAATCCGAGGATTGTAACTTCTATCTAAACTATGAACTCTATCCGAACAATTAGGATAGGTCTTTTATTTTCAAAAAAACTTAAAGGAAAAGATAATAAATAGCTGCTAATATCTAAAAGAACGAGATAACTCATGGCTTTGATGATAGACTTCACAATTCGAGTCTCTAAATCGGATTTATCTTCTGTCGAGGTAGGGTCGATATCGACACCAGAGGTCGATATCGATGCTTGTATTTCTGCTCGACTTGTCCAGCTCTAGTCGATGTCTATGACGATGGTCGATATCGATGCATGCATGTCGATATCAAGGCTTTCTTGTCTGGTCTGTGTGGCCTATCTCGACGCTCAGAAGTCGTGTCGAAATCTAGGGTTGATATCGATGTCTCCAGTCGATATCGACCTCTTCTCAGCTTCACTTGGCTTGTTCATTTTGACTCCGATTTCATCGAATTCCTGCATGGTTAGCTCAAAACTCGTGCAGACTCTATTTCTTATACTTTAGCTCATTCTTACACAAGTTTATATACTTTTGAAACTTTTCTTTGGAAATCGAATGAAATATGAAGTCAAAAGATGTAATAAACAAAGGTACAAATATGTACATCATCTGGTCGATATCGACCTCAGTTCTGGTCGATTTCCAGTTAGTTTCCTGCAGAAGACAAAAGCAAAGCATTCGACATCGAGAAAGACCTCGATAACGATGTTAGTGCTTGATATCGACCTTGCCAGCCGATTTCGATATCTTTAACAGAAACTGTATTTGTAACCTATTTCTGTCGGAAACGTAGTCCGAAGAGCTTAGAATGGTTATGGAAAGATGGAAAGAAATAAAAACACAAACTTTGTATAAGATTTCAATAACTAAAAGCTTCCACGGTCGGGGATTCATGCCACAACGATATTCATGCAAGTATGATGCTAAAGTTATGAAATTTAATGTCTTTCCATCAAATAACTTTCGTTATCAACTTTTAGGTGATTAGAGGCTCTCGCATAAAACCTAAGAGTTACTAACCAATTCATGAGTAATCCAAGTTCACAATATGATTGGCTTTCGCTTTAATAATGCAAATAATGAATCTCCTAAACTTTCGCAAAGGATCATGCATAAGTTGGAAGACGGAATCGCATAAAAATCATACCTTTGATGCACTTACCCTACATTGCTATCGTCGGGCTCACCCCGGCCCTAGAAGTGGGTTGACTACTCGCGTCTCATCATTACACTCATCATCATCATGTAAGAGAAATTACTTTGTATTACAAAAGAAAGAAAGTATAACCGAACAATGCCAAATCTCCGCTCTCGCTTCCCTCCAACCTCAATCGACCTCTATCTCTCTCTACAAATTCTCTACGATAAAACTAAAACTCCTGCTGTTCTTTGATCTGTGTGTGGATTAATAAACTCAGCCCTAATTGCCTGTAATTATAGATCTCAAATCTTGCTAGCCAAGGATTCGAAACCTATCTTTATTCCCTAAGATAAAACTTAATAAAGGTAAAAACTAAAAATTCTTTGGTAAAACTCATAAAAGATGAATTTTGTTGCTTAATGATAGAAGATCTCGACTTTATGATTGTCTCGAACGCTTCGGATAGAATTCTATCAAAAACTGAGTCGAATCTTTTCTGCGGCAACATCGATATGGACCTTGGGACCTCGATATCGACCTTCTTTATCTCTATCTCAAGTAGTCCTTCTCTTCCTCGGATTAGCACTCGACTTCTATTTATATCCTCGATTTAGGCCACTCGATATCGACCTTCAAACATCGACATCGACCTCTTCTGTGTCGACATGCTCTGTTTTCCTCTGCTCAATTCCTGGTGCTCTGTTTCACTCGATGTCGAGGTTAATCATCGATTTTGACCACTTAGTAGACTTCGAGTTCTTTTTCCGCTCTTCTTCTCTTGTCCAAATCTGTCCATTTTCGCCTTGATTTCTGCGAAATCACATAAAAACTCGTGCAAACCTCTATATTTGACAATAATGCATAAACTACACTAATCGTATGTTTTCCCACTAATATGCATGCAAATGATCATAAAATGGACATAAATGTGCATAGAAAATATGGCAATTTGCGCGCACATCAACAACCAAGGATACTCGCTTCATAGGGATATTAGAATTATGCTCTAAAGGATGGAGATCGTTACCTGGCCTTACCTTCGAGTCGATCTTGCTCTGAGGGGTCACTCGACATAGAGTCAAGGGGTCAATATCGAGTGGCTTTTTTCATGAGGGTGCAGTTGATGAAGGGTTGTCGATTAGAGGGAGTCGATCTCGAGGGGGCCCAATCAATATCGACTGGCACTGGTAGATCTCAGGTGCTTTGTTGGTGTCTTTTAGGAGGAAGAATTGACTCAAACAAATATAAATATAAGTGCAAACCAATCCTTAATGTTGCGTCTCTATCTTTAATACTGCCTCTCTAACCTTAACGTTGCCTTCTCGCGAGACGCAAACATGGGTGTCACGAATGGCCTCGGATACTTAACGCTTTAGACTCCTCACCTTGTGTCCCATCTCACATGAATTTTATCCTCCGCAAGCATGTTCGATTCACCTAACTCCTAGGTGACCGGATTTTCTTTTCACTCATTAAATTTTCCATTAAAAGTTCCTACCATCAACTTCATAATAACTTTACGACATATCAAACCATAGAACAAATCCATATTACGACATCCATTCCATAACATAATCTCCTGAATGGGTAAAAAGGTATAAAAATGGGCAATTTAAGAACTTGTGGAGCAAAAATGACATTAAGCACATATGGCTTAGAATATGATGTAAATGCCATAAGCATGGGTAATGGTAAGGGTGAATAATAAAGCATGAATGGAAAATGAAATCCTCCGTCCTCTTATCATGCACATGACAAAAACAACTTCAAGTTTTACTTCTTTCATGGTTTTCTAAAAATAATGCACTTCATTGAGACTTCAGTTTACTAGGAAATTTAATTGCTATATCCCTAACGGATCTACATTTACATCGTCGAGCTTTGTAACTACATCCATGACACTTTTCAATTTTTCAATTGGGGTACATTTTTTCAAACTAAATGTGTAAAAACTAACCATGTGTGCAAGAACAAAACATTATGCAATATTCATTAAGGAAAACTAACAATTGATCAAAAGATGTGAGAATGCTTTTACCCCACCCCATACTTAAACATTCCAGTGTCCTCACTGTATAAAAACAAAATAAGAAGTGGGATTGAAGAGAACTTAACAGAAAATGTCGCAACGTCTCAAATCAGGTGTCTTCAGGGGAGGTCGATTTCGAGTGGTGGTGTCGATACCGACTGCTTGTGTCGATATCGATCTTCTGCTTCAACTCAGGGTGATCTCAGTGTCATCACAGTTGCTTCTACTCGATTCCCTTGGTTGATATTGACAGAGTATATCGATATCGAATGCTTTTGCAAATTCCTTCCTTACCATAAATCGTTAGTTTCTCACCAAACCCTAAAATTTAAACATTTTAAAGTTTTTAACACCTAAACAAAACCAAAAATTCGAAACCCTCAAATTTTAAAAAGAAGTCTATGTACAAGCTCTAGACATTATAGTCGCTAGGCCGACTTCTTCTGCGCTTCTATCCAAAGTGGCACATGTAGGGACCAAATTGCTCTCATGTCCTCTTCAGGGCCTTCAAGCTCTACTTTAAACACCGGAGAGGGGCCTTGTGGGATAAGGATTGGCTCTACCTCCTCCATCTTCATAATCTTACCAAGGTAATCCGTCTCAATTCTCTTGATTGAATTTCCCAAATCAGCTATAGGGGTTGGCGTGGACCAAACATAGAGTGATGCCAACTTTGATTGGGACTCTTCAAAATATTCATGTAGAAAAGAAGTCGAGGGCGAGTAGGAATAGTCAATATCGACTGAGAGTTCAGCACATACCTCGGCCTCGGAGCTGTTTGATGACAAGTGGTAAGGGACGATTTCGACCTCTGATGTCGATATCGGCTGGCCGATTTTGACCTCTTTTGTCGACATGGGCTGGTTGATTTCGCCTGTAAGAGAAGAAGAGAGAAATGGACTTACTAAGTGTGTCGATGTCGACTGAGGGCACTCGATATCAAGTGATTTGGTCGATGTCGACCTCTCATCGTCGATATCGACCTCTTCTCCGAGCTCCATAGATAAAGCATCGTCGAATATTTCCTCATCACTCGTGCATGTAGCCAGGAACTCCTCATTGTCCTCGTCGGTAAGCTCCTCTGCAGCTAGGGCTAGGGCCTCCTCAGGAGTTAGGGTCCTTTCCTTCGGTTCTTTGCAATCCATGACGCTAGTGTAGACCGACTTGATTTCCATACCATTAACTTCCTTCATTGTGGGGTTGAAGGAGAATTCAATGACTTCGTTCCCTATAGTAAAGGTTAGTAATCCTCTACGTACATTAATATTGGCATCAGCAGTAGCTAAGAAAGACCTACCAAGGATGATAGGTAGAATAGGATCTTCGGGCATGTCCAGTACAATGAAATTAGTAGGCACAAAGAATTTACCTACCTTTACAGGGACGTCATCAACTATACCTGTGGGTCTGACGAATGAATTATCAGCCATATAAAGTTTCATATCCACAGGTTCAAGTGCTCCGATGTTCACCTTTTGCCAAATAGAGAGAGGCATGAGACTTACACTTCCCCCTAGGTCACATAGGGCTTTGTAGCGATGTTGGCCAAGTCCCACGGTGATTGCAAACTTCCCTGGATCACTCATCTTCTCAAGGAAATCCATCTTTGAGCACTCCTCTGCGATCTCTACCATGGACCACTTCTTGCTAAGGATGTCCTTTAGGAATCGAACATAGGCGGGCATCTCGCTTAGGGCTTCTGTAAGAGGGATAGTAATGTTAAGTCCTTGGAGAATCTGTACAAAGCGCCTAAACTTACCTTGAGTGGGGTCCTTCAATGCTTTGGAAGGGAAGGGCAACGTCTTCTTTGGCGGAGAAGCCAAAACGGTGGTCGGAGGAGCCTGCTGAACCTCGATGTCGACAGGAGGTTGGTCGATATCGACTGGTAGGGTCGATTTCGACCTCTGTTGTTCTCTCTCAGGTTCTGCAGTGTCATCGACGTCGACCAGGGGGTCGAGGTCGACATTGACTGGTTTGTCGATGTCGACAGGGTCTGTTACTTCTTCCTCCATTGCCTTTTGTGGTTTATGAACTTTGGTGCCACTCCTTAGATGCATGGCTGTAATGTGTCCTGACCCGGATTGCCCCTTAGGATTGGTAGTTGGTTGGCCAGGGATTTTTCCGGACGGTCTAGGGATTTGTGTCGCCAATTGACCCAGTTGGGTCTCTACGTTCTTCTTCCAAATATCCATCTCCCCAATCCTTGTGGTAAGGTGATTGAGTTGAGAGTGGATAGCATTGTTGGATTGATCATTCTTAGCTTGGTTCCGCCTTATCTTGTCCAACACAAGTTGAAGATCATCCTTCTTTTGGTCTCTCTCCGGGTGCCCAGGAGCTCTATAGAGTGGGGGGTCCCTAGGGTTAACCTGGTTCCTTTGTGGTTGTTGGAACCTTTGGTCTCCCCAATATTGGCCATTGGGACCCCTCATGAAGTTGGCTTTCTCATGAGTCTCCGCTAGTTGCACTTGCTCAGCATGGGGGCATTCAATGGTAGTGTGTCGCTGTGATCCACATTCGATGCAATCCTGGTTTGCCGAAAGGAATCTTACTTGTTTATGGAGCTTTCTAAGTTGATCCCTATGAAATTGTACTTTTACATCCGGATCAATCACCTTAGAGGGTTCGTACAATGGCATAGATGGGGCAGGCCTCGACGATGATGGTGTGTCGGAAGCCTCAGGAGTTCCATATGTATTGTCAAACTCCACCAACCATTCAATGGTTTCCCAAGCCTCTAGAGGAGCGAGTTCAAGGTAGCCATAGGCGGTGTAAGTGTTGATCCTCTCCTTGGTGGCAGCATCAAGAGCATTGTATATGATCTCCTAAATTACGTACGGTGGTTGGCCATGCGTCGGGCATGATCGTAGGAGGTCCTTAAACCTTTCCCAAACAATCGCCAGAGCCTCACCAGGCTTTTGTTTGAAAGCCGTGATTTTCTGTCGGATCAACGCCGTCTTAGAAGAAGGAAAGAACTTGTTGAGAAACGCGTCCTTGACTTCATTCCAGGTGCGGAGCGATCATGGGGTAAGCTCTCCAACCACTGCATTGCTTTTCCTGTAAGAGACCAGCGAAAGGCTTTTAGTTGGACATACTCAAGACTTTGTCCATCAGCAATTGTATCACAGTGGTCTAAGAAGGTTGATATATGTGCCATAGGGCATTCGTTAGGTTTCCCTTCATATTGATGCCTTCTTATTTCAGTTATAAAATTTGTTTTCATTTCAAAATTAGAAGTAGGGATTAGAATAGCCGATTCAGGCACTGTGAGAGATAGGTGCATGTATTGCTTTGCATTCCGGGGGAGGGCGTTGATTTGTTGTGCTTGGGTCTCGTTGTCCGCCATGATTCTTTGAACTCGAGACCTTAGGTGGAGAAAGCGTTCTGGTTCGTCTAGTCTTTCAAATTCAGGTTGGTCACCAGTACGTCGCATACACCTATAAAATAACACTAAAAAGATCCGTGAAAATAAACTACTAGGGCGCGATTGATAGCTTCCCCAGCAACGGCGCCAAAATTTGACGTGGGGAGAATTGAATCGAAGTATATAATAAAATATAAAGCAATACAACTCTTAGCCTCTTCAAATAAATTCAAGACTCCCCGCTATAGTAGTAGGGAATCAGGTTCGATCCACGAGGAAGCGAGTCAGCGGGATCCTAGTAGCGTTGAAGACACGTCCTTTATGTTTGACTAGAAGCCTCGATCTCAATGCCAGACCTCGATGTCGACTTTGGCTGTCGATGTTCTCTGCAACAGAAGACCTGCAGAAATAAAAACTATAGTCGATATCGACTGGTGGGGGTCGATATCGATGTTAGTCCACGAAATCGACTGGCTCAGAAGTCTGCCAGTCGATACAGAGGGGTCGATTTTGACACAAGGGGGTCGATATCGATGCTTGCAGAAGTTTTCCAGGAGTCTCGAGATCGACTCAGAAAACCGTCGATCTATCAGTGTGGTCGATATCGACCTCTGTTGTCGATATCGATGACTTCCTGCAGTGAGTTAGTTGTTTTAACGGCAAAGAAAAGGCCGAAGAATTAAGAATGGGAAAGAAGCAATGATCAGAAATAAGCAAGGGTGTTGGGTTTTTCGATGACTCAACTAACGGCGGGCAAATTTGAATGTAAACTTAATAAAGGAAAAGTCTTCTAAAGCCAAGGATTACCGCGACGACAACCATGATAGAAGAAGTAAGAATCAACTAAAGATGCATGCATTCATCGTAAAGGAAAAGGCTTTCACCTAAACAGACAAATAGGAAAAGAGATTTTTCAATTACTTTACCTAATTTGTGTCTACCTTTGTCATAATTGAGTTTATAATCTTTTGAATAGAAACCCTAATTACTACCCAATTTTTACAACATGAGTTCCTTAAATTCGCATTTAAAGATGAAGCACAAGGTAGAGGGAGATAAAAGATACATTCTTTAGTGACGTACTTACCTTACTATCATGGCTATCGTCGGGCTCACCCCGACCCTAGAAGAAAGGGCGACTACTCCCTCATGTTGATTGTAGACATGTCTGGAATTGAAATAACTTGCATAAATGGAAAATTTCGAATCTTTACAATCTCAACGCCAACTATCGTAAGCGCTTGAAACTTTATAGATCAAAAACTCTAACTATCTATTGTCTATTGTCTTTGTCTTGCCTCTTGGATTGGATGATCTAACAAATCAGCCCCTAGGGCTTTATTTATAGGCTACTAATCCTCGCAATCCGAGGATTGTAACTTCTATCTAAACTATGAACTCTATCCGAACAATTAGGATAGGTCTTTTATTTTCAAAAAAACTTAAAGGAAAAGATAATAAATAGCTGCTAATATCTAAAAGAACGAGATAACTCATGGCTTTGATGATAGACTTCACAATTCGAGTCTCTAAATCGGATTTATCTTCTGTCGAGGTAGGGTCGATATCGACACCAGAGGTCGATATCGATGCTTGTATTTCTGCTCGACTTGTCCAGCTCTAGTCGATGTCTATGACGATGGTCGATATCGATGCATGCATGTCGATATCAAGGCTTTCTTGTCTGGTCTGTGTGGCCTATCTCGACGCTCAGAAGTCGTGTCGAAATCTAGGGTTGATATCGATGTCTCCAGTCGATATCGACCTCTTCTCAGCTTCACTTGGCTTGTTCATTTTGACTCCGATTTCATCGAATTCCTGCATGGTTAGCTCAAAACTCGTGCAGACTCTATTTCTTATACTTTAGCTCATTCTTACACAAGTTTATATACTTTTGAAACTTTTCTTTGGAAATCGAATGAAATATGAAGTCAAAAGATGTAATAAACAAAGGTACAAATATGTACATCATCTGGTCGATATCGACCTCAGTTCTGGTCGATTTCCAGTTAGTTTCCTGCAGAAGACAAAAGCAAAGCATTCGACATCGAGAAAGACCTCGATAACGATGTTAGTGCTTGATATCGACCTTGCCAGCCGATTTCGATATCTTTAACAGAAACTGTATTTGTAACCTATTTCTGTCGGAAACGTAGTCCGAAGAGCTTAGAATGGTTATGGAAAGATGGAAAGAAATAAAAACACAAACTTTGTATAAGATTTCAATAACTAAAAGCTTCCACGGTCGGGGATTCATGCCACAACGATATTCATGCAAGTATGATGCTAAAGTTATGAAATTTAATGTCTTTCCATCAAATAACTTTCGTTATCAACTTTTAGGTGATTAGAGGCTCTCGCATAAAACCTAAGAGTTACTAACCAATTCATGAGTAATCCAAGTTCACAATATGATTGGCTTTCGCTTTAATAATGCAAATAATGAATCTCCTAAACTTTCGCAAAGGATCATGCATAAGTTGGAAGACGGAATCGCATAAAAATCATACCTTTGATGCACTTACCCTACATTGCTATCGTCGGGCTCACCCCGGCCCTAGAAGTGGGTTGACTACTCGCGTCTCATCATTACACTCATCATCATCATGTAAGAGAAATTACTTTGTATTACAAAAGAAAGAAAGTATAACCGAACAATGCCAAATCTCCGCTCTCGCTTCCCTCCAACCTCAATCGACCTCTATCTCTCTCTACAAATTCTCTACGATAAAACTAAAACTCCTGCTGTTCTTTGATCTGTGTGTGGATTAATAAACTCAGCCCTAATTGCCTGTAATTATAGATCTCAAATCTTGCTAGCCAAGGATTCGAAACCTATCTTTATTCCCTAAGATAAAACTTAATAAAGGTAAAAACTAAAAATTCTTTGGTAAAACTCATAAAAGATGAATTTTGTTGCTTAATGATAGAAGATCTCGACTTTATGATTGTCTCGAACGCTTCGGATAGAATTCTATCAAAAACTGAGTCGAATCTTTTCTGCGGCAACATCGATATGGACCTTGGGACCTCGATATCGACCTTCTTTATCTCTATCTCAAGTAGTCCTTCTCTTCCTCGGATTAGCACTCGACTTCTATTTATATCCTCGATTTAGGCCACTCGATATCGACCTTCAAACATCGACATCGACCTCTTCTGTGTCGACATGCTCTGTTTTCCTCTGCTCAATTCCTGGTGCTCTGTTTCACTCGATGTCGAGGTTAATCATCGATTTTGACCACTTAGTAGACTTCGAGTTCTTTTTCCGCTCTTCTTCTCTTGTCCAAATCTGTCCATTTTCGCCTTGATTTCTGCGAAATCACATAAAAACTCGTGCAAACCTCTATATTTGACAATAATGCATAAACTACACTAATCGTATGTTTTCCCACTAATATGCATGCAAATGATCATAAAATGGACATAAATGTGCATAGAAAATATGGCAATTTGCGCGCACATCAACAACCAAGGATACTCGCTTCATAGGGATATTAGAATTATGCTCTAAAGGATGGAGATCGTTACCTGGCCTTACCTTCGAGTCGATCTTGCTCTGAGGGGTCACTCGACATAGAGTCAAGGGGTCAATATCGAGTGGCTTTTTTCATGAGGGTGCAGTTGATGAAGGGTTGTCGATTAGAGGGAGTCGATCTCGAGGGGGCCCAATCAATATCGACTGGCACTGGTAGATCTCAGGTGCTTTGTTGGTGTCTTTTAGGAGGAAGAATTGACTCAAACAAATATAAATATAAGTGCAAACCAATCCTTAATGTTGCGTCTCTATCTTTAATACTGCCTCTCTAACCTTAACGTTGCCTTCTCGCGAGACGCAAACATGGGTGTCACGAATGGCCTCGGATACTTAACGCTTTAGACTCCTCACCTTGTGTCCCATCTCACATGAATTTTATCCTCCGCAAGCATGTTCGATTCACCTAACTCCTAGGTGACCGGATTTTCTTTTCACTCATTAAATTTTCCATTAAAAGTTCCTACCATCAACTTCATAATAACTTTACGACATATCAAACCATAGAACAAATCCATATTACGACATCCATTCCATAACATAATCTCCTGAATGGGTAAAAAGGTATAAAAATGGGCAATTTAAGAACTTGTGGAGCAAAAATGACATTAAGCACATATGGCTTAGAATATGATGTAAATGCCATAAGCATGGGTAATGGTAAGGGTGAATAATAAAGCATGAATGGAAAATGAAATCCTCCGTCCTCTTATCATGCACATGACAAAAACAACTTCAAGTTTTACTTCTTTCATGGTTTTCTAAAAATAATGCACTTCATTGAGACTTCAGTTTACTAGGAAATTTAATTGCTATATCCCTAACGGATCTACATTTACATCGTCGAGCTTTGTAACTACATCCATGACACTTTTCAATTTTTCAATTGGGGTACATTTTTTCAAACTAAATGTGTAAAAACTAACCATGTGTGCAAGAACAAAACATTATGCAATATTCATTAAGGAAAACTAACAATTGATCAAAAGATGTGAGAATGCTTTTACCCCACCCCATACTTAAACATTCCAGTGTCCTCACTGTATAAAAACAAAATAAGAAGTGGGATTGAAGAGAACTTAACAGAAAATGTCGCAACGTCTCAAATCAGGTGTCTTCAGGGGAGGTCGATTTCGAGTGGTGGTGTCGATACCGACTGCTTGTGTCGATATCGATCTTCTGCTTCAACTCAGGGTGATCTCAGTGTCATCACAGTTGCTTCTACTCGATTCCCTTGGTTGATATTGACAGAGTATATCGATATCGAATGCTTTTGCAAATTCCTTCCTTACCATAAATCGTTAGTTTCTCACCAAACCCTAAAATTTAAACATTTTAAAGTTTTTAACACCTAAACAAAACCAAAAATTCGAAACCCTCAAATTTTAAAAAGAAGTCTATGTACAAGCTCTAGACATTATAGTCGCTAGGCCGACTTCTTCTGCGCTTCTATCCAAAGTGGCACATGTAGGGACCAAATTGCTCTCATGTCCTCTTCAGGGCCTTCAAGCTCTACTTTAAACACCGTCCCTTTCTTATTTTTGAGTTCAAACCTTCCTGGATAGACTTTATATATCGTCATTAAGCTTCCTTTCCTTCTATCCTTCCTTTTACATCCCAGGGCGTTGCAATGCTCCATAAGCACCTTGTCGCCTGCCTTGTACTCGCTTCATAGGTATATTAGAATTATGCTCTAAGGGTAAAGGATCTTTACCTGGACTTACCTTCGAGTCCATTTTGCTCTGAGGGATCACTCGATATCAAGTTAGGGGATCGATATCGAGTTCCTTCTTCTCTGGGTGTGCAGTCGATGGAGGCATGTCGAGTAATGGGAGTCGATCTCAAGTGGGCCCAATCGATATCGACTGTCCCTGGTCGATCTCAAGTTCTCTCTTGGCGTCGACCCTATACTTAGTTTCTCGCCCTCGATTTGGCTCCAGTGTACTCGACATCGAGTTGGTTGTGTCGACATCGAGTGTATTTTCAGGCTCCTCGTCGTCGTCTGCTTGGTGCCCAATCTCCAAAAGCTCCTTCATTTGGGCCTCCATGGCCCTCTTCTCTAGCTCTTCATCGGTCAAGGTTCTCTCCGTTGGTTTATCATAAGGGATTATTCTCCATACTGCATGCATAGCATTTACCTCCATTTGATTCACCACTTTAATTTTAGGGTTGAAGGAGAACTCGATAACGTCATTCCCAATGGTGAATGACAATACTCCCTTTCGCATGCTGATATTGGCATCGGCCATAGCTAGAAACGACCTCCCTAAGATGGTGGGGCAAGTAGGATCCTTTGTCATATCTAGGACAATAAAATAAATGGGTACAAAGAACTTACCCACCTTCACTAGGACGTTATCGATGATGCATGTGGGCCTTACAAAGTTGTTATCGACTATGTAGAGTTTCATATCAACCAACTCCAAGGCTCCAATGTTGACCTTTGACCATATGGACAAAGGCATGAGGCTCACGCTAGCCCCTAGGTCACACTAAGCCTTGTAGCGATGTTGGCCAAGCCCACTAGTGATTGCGAATCTACCAGGATCACTCCTCTTCTTTGGGGAGTCCACTTTGCTACACTCCTCTATGATCTCAGCAATTGATCACTTTTTGATCAATATGCCCTTAAGGAACCGGACGTAGGATGGCATCTCGTGAAGGGCCTCCGTGAATGGGATGGTGACATTAAGGCCTTGGAGTACCTTCACAAAGCGTTGGAACTTCGCGTTCACATGGTCCTTTGAAGACTTGAAGGGATAAGGGAATGGCTTCTTCTTTGATTGAGCGGGATTGGCCCGAGGTAGTGCTTATGGATGGTCGACATCGATTGGGGGGTGTCGACATCGACTGCTTTGGTCGTTCTCGGGGGCGCTTGGACTGGGTCAACGTCAACAAGTGGGTCAACATCGAGTGGGTCAATTGACATCGACTGGGGTGTCGATATCGTCTGGCTCTCCAGTGATTTTCTCCACTGGCTCTGTTTCATCATTGTTGAGTTAAATTTCCTTTCCATTCCTTAAGCGTATGGCGGCGATGTGGCCCGATGGATGCCCCTTTTGGATTGGCCTGTGGTTGATCCAGCTGGGTCTCCACGCTTTTCCTCCATCTATCAATTTCACGAAGCGTAGATTTAATGCCATGTAGTGACGTTTGGATGGCATTGTTGGATTGATTTGTCTCCGCTTGGTTCCACCTCATCTCGTCTAGGATGAGTTGTAGATCATCCCTCCTTTATCTCTTGGGATGGCCATATGCTCTGTATGGCGGGGGTTGCTGATATTGTTGATACTGGGTTGCTGATATCCCCAATTCCCTTGGTTGCCTTCATAGGTGGACGCCTGCGCATACTTTGCTTTATCGTGGGTCTCCACTAATTGTACTTTCTCCATGTAGGGGCAAGCTGTTGTATCGTGTTTCTCCGTTTTACCTGGTCTTTCATGAACATGTCCTTTACCTTAGGATCCACCTCTTTGCAAGGCTCATACAGTGGCATGGATGGGGGTGGCCTAGCATCAGGTGCCCCGGGTGTCCCATAGGTATTGTCGAACTCCACTAGCCCTTCAATCGTCTCCCAGGCTTGAGTAAGGGTAAGCTCCATGTAGCGATAGGTGGTATAGGTGTTGATCCACTCTCGTGTTGCCACGTCCAGGGCATTGTATATGATCTCCTGGATAAGATATGTTGGTTGCCCATGAGCAAATCCTTGTAGCGCTCCCAGACTTGCTATAGCGTCTCCCCTGGTCTTTGCTTGTAGGACATAATTATCTGGCGGATCGGCGCCGTCTTTGATGGTGGAAAGAACTTGTTGAGGAAGATGTCCTTAAGCTCATCCTAGGTACAGATGGATCATGGGGGCAAGCTTTCCAACCAACGTAGTGCCTTTCTTGTAAGAGACCATCGAAAAGCTTTTAGACGCACATATTCAAGGTTGACAACGTCAGCAATGGTGTCGAATAGATCAATATAAGTAGTTATGTACGCCATAGGGAATTCAAAGCCCTTTCCCTCAAAAGCATGACTCCTAATCTCCGCAATAAAAGTAGTTTTAATTTCAAAAGCAAGATTAGGGAGAACAACAGGAGACTTAGGCCCCGCCACGGTGGGGTGCATATATTCTTTCGCATTCTGCGCGATCTGGCGTAGTTTCTCTTGGGCTTCTCGGCGAGCTTGGGCTTGTTGCTCGTAGAGAGTGGCCATTCTTTGCTGTGCCTGGGTATGTTGACTGCGCTTGGTTTCGAACCCCTCTACTTGCTTTCGTAGCCATTCGAGCTCTTGTTGCATTGTTTCCTCGTTGGCCATGATCCTCTTAGCTCTTTCTTGCAGACAAAGGAAGCGTTCCAGATTGTCTAAAGCTACAAACTCAAGCGTGTGATCATCGCATCGCATACACCTTCAAAACCACATAAGGAAAAGAAGTAAGATAGACTAAACAGGGCACGATTGATAGCCTCCCCGGAAACGACGCCAAAATTTGATGTAGGTGGAAGAATTGACTCAAACAAATATAAATATAAGTGCAAACCAATCCTTTATCAGTGCAAATAGAATTCAAGGCTTCCTCCTGCTGTAGTGGAAGGGAATCAGGATCGATCCATAAGGAGGCGGGTCGGCGATGCCTGGATAGTTTCTAAGGCAGTCGATATCGAGTTGGGGAGTCAATATCGACAGATGCAGTCGATTCCTAGTGAGTGACATTGATTTATGAAGAACTTGCGGAGAAGGGATAATAACAGAAGCACTCGATATCGACTAAAGAGGTCGATCTCGAGTGGGGTCAATGGTTACTGTCCACTCAGAAGATTGTCGACGTAGGGTTGGCTTGATGAAGGTGGTCGATATCGATTAATAGGTTAAAATAGAGTCCGATCACAGAAGGTGTCGAGTGCAGAAAAATAAAGAAATAATAGAGAAATAAAATAAAGGCAGAATATTTATGGGTTTTTTTTGTATAATAAACTAGAAGCTCCTAGGATTGGGATTTACCACCATGATAACCATGCATGTATTATGACTTAATTCACATAAAAGATTAAGCTTTTCTCATTGTCAATTGGGAATATAAAGGCTTTCGCATAAAAACCTAATTGTTTCTACCTTTTCATAATTAGGGTTTATGTCAACTTTTGTAGGCAAAACCTAATTACTATCTGAATTGACTTTTATAATCCACTTTCGCTTCATATAAGGTAATAAGGAATGATCCTAAACTCGCATACAGGATTGAGCGGGGGGTAGAAGAAGTGATTGCATAATCAAATAGAGAATCAAGCATACTTACATGGCTACCGCCGGGCTCACCCTAACCCTAGAAGTAGGACGACTACTCGATCTTCATGGGGGAAAAAATCGTTGAACAAAAACTCAAACTTTGCATTAAACTTCAAAAGGAACTAATCGTACAACCACCACCTTCTTCTCCACTATCTCTCTCTATCTCGCCTCTCTCTCTCTCCTTTGGTTGATTGATTGTTGAGTTTTGGAATGAATAAAAGCCATCCCCCTAGGGCTTTATTTATAGCCTCCTACCCTTGCTAGCCAAGGATTGGAGTTCTAATCCTACTATGATTGCTAAAAGGAAAGTTTATCTAAACTAAATTATATCCTAAAATTAAAATATTAAAATAGGTAATATTCCCTAAAATGCTTGGAATATACCCCTAAGATAGATGAATCTTAGTAGATGATAGATGTCTTCATGGATAAGCAATACCCTCCAAAGATTCGGCCTAATCCGCGTTTTTCACACATCTGCAGTACCTGTCAATGTCGAGTGGACAGGTCATTACTGAGTGATCCATGTCGAGTCAAGTTGGTTTGGTGTGGTCGACATGGGTTTGGCTCGATCTTCATCCATTTACCTTAGTCAATTTCGAGTCATCAGGTCGATATCGAGTAGCTCTGTCGAGATCGAGTGCTTCCTGCTCGAGATCGAGTTCTTCTGCCTTGTCTTGTCTTTACCTCAAAATGCTACGTTTTTTTGTGAAATCAAACCAAAACTTGTGTAGACCTCTACATCTTACAAATGAACTCAAACTACACAAATTCACTACTTTCCCAACCCGAAAGTATAAAATATGCATGAAAACAGAAAAGATGTAAGCATTGAACATGGTGAAATATGCGCATATCAATGTTGACCCCATACTTAGCTTTTGGCACCCGATCTGGCTCTAGTGTAATCGACATCGACTGGTGGGTGTCGACATCGAGTGTTTTGACATGATCTTCTTCGTTGGCTTGGTGCCAAATCGCCAAAAGCTCCTCTATTTGGGCCTCCATGGCCCTCTCTTCTAGCTCTTCATGGGTCAAGGCTCTCTCCGTTAGTTCATCACAAGGGATTACTCTCCCTATTGCATGCGTGGCCTTGACCTCCATTTGATTCAACTCCTTCATTGTAGGGTTGAAGGAGAACTTGATGAGTTCATTGCCATTGGTGAATGACAATAGTCCCTTCCGTACGCTGATATTGGTGTAGGTCGTAGCTAGGAATGGCCTCCCTAATATGATGGGGCATGTAGGATCCTCCGCCATATCTTGCACAATAAAGTCAGTTGGTACAAAGAACATACCCACCTTCACTGGGACGTCATCAATAATGCCTATGGGCCTTACAAAGGTGTTGTCAGCCATGTATAACTTCATATATACTGGCTCCAAGGCTCCAATGTTGACCTTTGATCATAGGGACAAAGGCATGAGGCTCAAGCTAGCTCCTAGGTCTCACAAAGCCTTGTAGCGATGTTGGCCAAGCCCAATAGTGATGGCAAACCTCCCGGGGTCACTCCTCTTCTCCGGATAGTCCACCTTGTTGCACTCCTCTGCGATCTCATCAATTGATCGCTTCTTGCTCAAGATGTCTTTCAGGAACGGGATGTAGGATGGCATGTCATGAAGGGCCTCGTGAATGGTATAGTGACATTAAGGCCTTGAAGTACTTTCATAAAGCATTAGAACTTTACGTCTGCAGGGTCCCTTGAAGATTTGGAGGGATAACACTAGTAGAAAATCGGGATTTTACCCCATGGTATATTACCCCGAATCTTTTAATTATGGAGTTTAATGACCTAACTAGCAAGTTTTCTTTCATTTTTTTATACTAAAATAAATATATGCCGGATTCTATAAAAAAATATCTGGGGTATAAGAGGTGGGGTATTAATTGAATCATATTTTATACCTTGGGCGTTTTTTTTCAAATATCCGCCGTATACACCTATTCACTCCAAAAAAAAATGAATTATATACCCCGGAAGTTTTTTCAAATAAATATCCGGGTATATATGTTACTCTGTTACCCCACA
Organism: Persicaria maculosa; assembly: GCA_963922045.1. Taxonomy (NCBI): domain Eukaryota; kingdom Viridiplantae; phylum Streptophyta; class Magnoliopsida; order Caryophyllales; family Polygonaceae; genus Persicaria; species Persicaria maculosa. Next base: position 31,133,487 of record OY998260.1, read on the forward strand.
ATATATATACCATAGATATTCCGGGGTATAAAAGGTAAGGCGCCTTTTTTTATAAATGAAATAGTGTAAATGTATGAAGTACACGTTAATTGATAAAGGCACAAGCCTAGCGCATAGGGACTCAGCTCCGACTCTCTCTCCTCATACAGCGACAGTCCATAGAGACATGCCAGCCACCTCTCACCGCCAGCGCACAACCCTGACTCCTCTCACCGGCAACTCAGCCCCGACTCCTCTCACCGGCGACTCACCTCCTCAGCCCCGACGTCCTTAACAACCCGCGATTCCCGACCTCCTAAGCCGACCGCACTCCTCGGCCGGCGATTTCTGACCTCCTCAACCACCGACCGCACTCATCTTCGATGCCCTCCTCTCAGTCGCCAACCTCCACCCCTTTACTAGGTATACAAAGCCCGAATTTTTAGATTTCTCAGAACCCTAATTTTCTTCCTCCCTCTTCTAATTGAAACCCTATTTTTGTAGCTTTCAACTTCAATGTAACTATTAGCAGGCCTATTTGCTCATACTCTTACTCAATTTCCATCCAGGTAGGCTAAATCTACAACTTTATTCCCTCCTCTCCATAACGTTAAGAAATAAGCGTCTCACCGCTCATAGGAGAGACTTGGGATGCCCATAGGAGAGACTCACCGCTCATCAAAGCTATTGTTGAGGTAAAGAACAAAATGTTGTTTTTGAACCCTAACCTTAATAATTTGTTTGTTGAATGGTGTGATGGAGAGAGATTCAAGGTCAAGAGGGCTTATGAGAAGCTTCGAGATAAGGAGACTAAAGTCCATTGGTTTAAGGAGGTTTGGGCGAAAGGATGCACCCCGAAGCATAGCTTCATTATTTGGCTCGCTACCTTGGGTAAGCTCCCTACCATGGATAGGCTTTTCTTTCTTGATATTGACCATGGGTGTAGGTTTTGTGGAGAAGACATCTTGGAGGCTCACGAACACCTTTTCTTTAGAGTGGTTCTTGATTCCGGAAGAAGTGGATAGCTTGGCTCGTGGTTTAAGGTGGCTCCGGAGATACAAAAGGAAGAAAGGATGTGAAGCTAAGGCCAAATCGTTTGCCTTTTCTGCTGCCATCTACTTCATTTGGCATGCGAGGAATGCAAAGGTCTATGACGACAATCATATCCCTGAGGAGGTTGAGGCTAGACTCATAACGACCCATGTCTTTCGCCTTCTTCATACTTCTTTCACTCTTGGTGATGTTGAGAAAATCTAAGCCTCGGTTTGCTCTTAAGCTCTCTTGGTCTATGTTTGGTTGGATAGTTGAGATCTTTGGATGGTGTCCTAGGGCCTGCGTGCCTCTAGTGCATGCGTGCACTCGGGAACCATCTCTGCTTGGTGTGTTTTTTGCTTGTGTCCCTTTGGGTGCCTGCATTGCCCGGGTGCAAGGTCTTTTGGGTGTATTTTGGAGGTGTGTTGGGTTTGCATACCCTAACCGCTCCCATTTCTTGTTTTCTTGGCATTTTGTATGTGCTCATCCAAGCTGCGTCTTGTGTGTGACATACATCTGTTATTTTATTTTAGCTTGGATCCCTTGTTGAGATAGGCTGCGTCCTTTCTCAATAAGTGGCTCAAGCTTTGATGTACGATCCTTTTGGATCCCCCATTCTTTCATTAATATTTACATTTACCTCCCTTCACCCGGACTTAGTGCCGGGGGGTTGGCTTCAAGAAATAAGCATCTCTCATAATGCTATCTGTTTTTTCGATCACATATCCAATCCTCAATCCATCTTTTATTTTCCATATAGTTACAACTTAAGAAGAAAAAAGAAAAAGAAAAAAACAAAGGAGTACGTTGAAGCATAGCACATGAGTCTAATATATAATTAATATAATCACAAAATAATGGAACGAAAACAATGTAAATTGCATTGTGTAATTCAGACCTTATGGGCGCATCTAAATTTGCAACTACGAGGATGAATCATGATATAAAGTACATTTATTTTTACTGTTGCATTCAATTAATTTTTTTCATAGGAAAGTTGAATTCCATCATTTTGTTGGCTCAGCGGCAAACTCATCAGTTTACAAATATTCAGAAGTTGATACCAATTCCTAAATTAGAATTTTCGGAAAACGGAAGTGTAAGCAGAAGTTGAAGCAAAGGAAACATATATTTATACATATATATATATATATAAATATACATACATATATATATATATATATATATATATATATATATTCATTTGTTATGTGATTGTTGTTTGAGTGATTGAAAGATAATGCGCTTTCCAACCAATCTAGCACCTTTCCTGCAAGAGACCATCTAAAAGATTTTAGATGCATATATTCAAGATTGATATCGTTAGCAATGGTGTCGCATAAATCAATGTAAGTAGTTATGTGCGTCATAGGGCATTCGAAGCCCTTTCCGTCAAAAGCATGTCTCATAATCTCTGATATGAAAGTAGTTTTAATCTCAAAAGAAACACCAGGGAGAACAATAGGAGACTCAGTCACCGCCACAGTTAGGTGCATATATTCTTTGGCATTCTGCGGGATATGGTGTAGTTGCCCTTGAGCTTGTCGGCGAGCTTGGGCTTGTTGACTGTACCGAGTGGCCATTCTTTTCTACGCTTGAGTATGTTGATCGCGCTTAGTTTCGAACCCTTCGACTTGCTGTATAAGCCTTTCGAGCTCTTCTTGCATAGTTTCTTCATTTGTCGTCATCCCCTTCGCTCTTTCTTGTAAACGAAGAAGCGTTCCGGATCGTCTAAAGCATCGAACTCGGGCGTGCGATCAGCGCATCGCATAAACCTTCAAAACCGCAATAAGTAAAGAGGTAAGTAAGACTAAACAGGGCGCAATTGATAGCCTCCCCGGCAACGGCGCAAAAATTTGTTATGAGGAAGAATAAACTAAAATAAATATAAATATAGAATATGGATGCAAACCAATCCCTTATTCCTACAAATAAATTACAAGACTTCCTCCCGCTATAGTGGAAGGGAATCAGGATTGATTCACGAGGAGGTGGGTCAGCGATTTCTTGAATAATATTTAGAACTCTGCGCAGTGTCGACCAGTAGCCTCGATATCGAGTTGGGTAGTCGATATCAACAGGGGCAGTTGATTCCTAGTGTCTGACGTCGATCTGTGAAAACTTGCACAAAAGAACAGAGAACAAGAGCACTCGATATCGACTAGATAGGTTGATCTCGAGTGGGTCAGTGGGTTCCCGTCGACTAAGAAGACTGTCCACAAGGGGTCTCTCGATGCAGTTGACTCGATATCAACTAAGGAGGTCGAAATCGAGTGTGTTCACAGATAGAAAATAGGAAATAAACGAAGAATAAAAATAATAAAATAAAGTAAACGCAGTAGATTTTTTGTGTTTTTCTTCAATAAACTGAAAAGCTCCTAAGGTAAAGATTTACCACAACGATAACCATGCATGCATTGTTACTTTAATCACATAAAAGATTAAGCTTTTGTCATCACCGATTAGGAATATAGAGGCTTTTGCATAAAAACCAAATTTGTTTCTACCTTTTCATAATTATGGTTTAGTCGACTTTCGCAGGCAAAACCTAATTACTATCCAAATTCACATATATAATCCACTTTCACATCATGTAAGTTAAATAAGGAATGATCCTAAATTCGCATAAAGGATTGAGTGCGGGGTAGAAGACGAAATCGCAAAATCAAATATAGAATAAAGCGTACTTACATGGCTATCGTCGGGCTCACCCCCACCCTAGAAGTAGGATGACTACTCACTCTTCATTGGGAAACACATCTTTGCATAAAAATAGGAACTTTTCATTAAAAACTTGGAATGAAACTAATCGTACAACAATCACCTTCTTCTCCGCTATCTCTCTCTACTCTTTCCCTTCTCTCTCTCTCTTCTCTTTGGTAGCACAATTCCTTGTTGATTGAATTCAGAATGCCTAAAACCAGCCCCCCTAGGACTTTATTTATAGCCTTCTAACCCTTGCTAGCAAAGAATTGGAGTCCTAATCCTACTAAGATCGGTAAAAGGAAAGTTCAGCTAAACTAAATTATATCCTAAAATAAAATATTAAAATAGGTAATATTCCCTAACAAGCTTGGAATATACTGATGTACATATTTAGTACCCTTCTTATCGCATCTTTTGACTTCATATTTCATTCGATTCCTAAAATAAAGGTTAAAAATAATATAAATTTGTGTAGAATGAGCTAACATGCAAGAAATAGAGTCAAAATGAAGAAACCAAGTAAAGCAAAAATGTGGTCGAAATCGACAAGACTGGTCGATATCGACTGAAGCATCGACACAGACTCTGAGTATCAAGACAGACAAAGACCAACACTGAAGAGCACTCGATATCGACTAAAGGAGGTCGATATCGACTACGCCCCATAAATCGTATGGAATGAAGCCCGTCGAGCATAAACGAAGAGGTCGATTTTGATTGAACAGGTGAATATCGAATGAACATTGACACGGGTTGGACGCGCTTTTCGAGACGCATTTCTATCCATCTAAGCCATGGGTTATCTAGATATTTAGATAGATTATACCTTAGGGATATTCTCTTTTTACCGTAAAGGTTTATGTAGTTATTTTCTATATTTATCTTAAATAGAAGATCTATCCTACTTGTTTGGATAGAGTTTAGATAGAGGACAGAAGATACTTTCCTTGGATAGCGAGGATTAGTAGCCTATAAATATAGCCCTAGGGGGCTGGTTTCTATGCATTCAATTACACAACAACAATAGCTAGAGAAGTAGAGAGTTAGATAGAAGCTTTAGGGTTTGGTATTTGCGAGAGCCGACGTTGGATTGTAAGGTTTCGGAGTTATTAATGCATGTTTTCCTTTTAAAATCAATGGTGTTTCATGCAATGAAGAGCGAGTAGTTTCCCAAAGCTTCTAGGGTCGGGGTGACCCAGACGTTAGCCATGCGTGCTTGAGGTAAGTATTTGATATTGATATCGTTGTGTCTATATCATCTCCTACGATTTTACGTTTAGTCCTAATCGAAAGAAAAGGGATTCATGCTAACAACTTGAGTTATAAACATAAAATTGGTAGAGACAATTAGGTTTATTTACAAGAGTAATCCTAAGAGTTGGTGTACAGCGAAAGCTTGTCCCTCGGGTGAAATAGCGCAATCGTCCATCTTATTTGCCTTATCGCATGCATTTGTTAACATTGTGGTAAACCCTATCCCTAGGAGTTGCGTTTTTATACACTATAGTCTCATCAAAATCTGTTCTTTATTTTGTTCATATATCCCTCTTCATCTTATTCGTCTTCGGCAGTCTTTGCCAACAAACTAATGTTTCTACAAGAGTAGTCGAAATCAACCATACTAGTCGATATCGACCAAGTTTGCCCTTGATCGACGGTCTTCTATGTCGATCCCGATCATCCTGGATTTGCTGTCTAAGGTGGATTTCGATTGAACCACTCGATATCAACTGCCCTGTGTCGACTGCCAGTTTTCTGAGCCAGCCGATTTTTGCCACTAACATCGATATCGACCACCCTAGTCGATATCGAATCCGTTTTTGTCTCTGCATATCTTCTATTGAAGTAGAAATCGACACCCTAGGTTGACCTCGAGTACATTGGTCGAGATTAAGGCATCTAGTCGATATCGACCACTTCTCTTCTATCTCGAGCAAGCTCTACTCGGCCTCGGATTTGCACTCCAACTCCATCTTTTACTTGATTTGGGGCAATCGATATCGACCACTTTAAGTAGATATTGACCAGTGTGCGTCGAGTTGCATTGTTCTTCTCTTGGCTCGATTTCTGGTGTTCAAACTCCACTCGACGTCGAGTCATTTGGTCGATTTTGATTCCTTAGTACACTTCGAGTAATTTTCCAGCTTTTATTCTCTTCTCCAGAACGCTCCAATTTTTCCTCGATTTCTGCCACAAGAAGTCGTGTAGACCTCTATAATTGGCAAATAAATATAAACTACATAATCTTATGCTTTCCCAACCAATATGCATGAAAATATAGAAGAAATCGAAGTAAAAGTATATGAAAAACATGGCAATTTGAGAGCACATCAAATACCCCATACTTAAGCTTACTTGTGCCCAAGCAATACTTTTAGCGGTCATTCAGGGGAAGACACTAAACCGTCAACATCATAGATTCATTGTTATATGTCCCTTCAATCAATTGCCATCCTTGAAAAGGTACTAATGTCAACCATTCCATGCCTGTAAATAAAAGCAATATCATACTCATAAAAGGAGGGTTATATGCAAAAAACAATTTCACGCGACAAAGCATTAATAATCAAGAGGACTTTTGCAAGCTTATGGAAGAGTAGATTGGTAAAAGGCTAAAGGTGGGTAAATATTTGGCAATGTGGTGTTAAATTCGGGGAAATAACCTTTCTTTCCAAACATTCATTCCACATTCCTTCTTCATGATATTTCTCACCTTTCACTCTTCCCTCAATGCTTTTTTCACTATAATGCTTTTACCTCTCTAACCTTAGTACTGCCTTCTCGCGAGTCGCAAACATGGTTGTCATGAATGGCCCCGGATATTTAGTACTTCGGACTCCTCACCTTCTGTTCCATCTCGCCGAACAAACATCTCAACGAGCAGGGTCGATCAACCTTTATCTTCTGAGGTGATCGGATTTTTTCTCACTCATTAAAATTTCCATAATTCAAAATTTCTTTCATTCTTGCCAACAACTTCAATAATAGGCACAAACTCCAAATAACAACGCCAAATATGACATCCATTCTCAACATAGTCCCCGGATAGGGTATAAGGTATAAAAAATGGGCAATATGTAATGCATTGTGGAGCAATAATAATGATGTAAGGCTCATATATGGCTTATATAATGCAAATATGCATAGGTAAGGCTAGGATATGAAATTGAGCACATGTATGGAAATTATAAAGTCCTCCATCCTCTTATCATGCATATGTCAAAAGCAACTTCATATTTTACCTCTCTTTTATGGTTTTTTCTAAAAAATTGCACTTCATTATGACTTCCCTTTACTAGGAAATTTCATGTTATATCTCTAATGAATCTACCTTTGCATCGTCGAGTTCAATAAAAGCTTCCATGACACTTATTCCATTTTTTAAATTTTTTGATAGGGGTGATTTTTTTGAAATTTTTTTTTGTGATGCATAAAGATAAATAAAGATATCTAAAGTAACTATGTAAAAACGTATGCATAAACATGAAAAAATAAATATGCAAGGCGAAAAAAATGTGTAAAATATGCAAGTAAGCCTTTCCCCCACCCCATAATTAAAAATTACAATGTCCTCACTGTATAAGAACTAGGGTTAAGAAAGATACTTATTAAAAATTGAAGACGTCTGCAGGGGTAGTCGATATCGGGTGATCCAGTCTATATCGACTAGTTTCACTCGATTCCTGGCGATTCTAAGCTTCATGGTGATCCTTTGTCGACCACGAGCTCTCCAAATCGACTTGCGACGTCGATATCGAGTACTTTACTCGATTTCAAGTCATCTTTTCCGCTTCTTATTTCTCCCGAAATTCGTCAGAAAATAAAAAAACAAAAAGCAAAACCAAACATAAAGTCTCAAAACAACATCTCCAAACCCTAAAAACAAATGGTCTTGTCACAAGCTCTAGACTTTATAGTCGCTAGGCCGACTTCTTCTTTGAGGTTCCTAAGACGGCATTTGTAGAGCCCATGTAGCCTGGTCCTCAAATAGCACTCCATTCTTATCTCGCAGCTACATCCCGCCTGGATGAATCTTGTTCACTGTAAAAGGACCCAGCTTCTTTGTTTTGAATCTACTCGGAAACCAATCATCCTTTGATTTGGAGACATACACTTTATACCCTGCACAAGCACACATACCAAGGCAAACCGCTCCCAAATAGAGATAAATCCTTTATTGAAATTAAGAATGAGGAATCCATACATTGGCTTACCTTTTCGGAGCTTTCCTTTCTGTCTGTGAGTCCATTCGATATCGACTAATGTCACTCGATATCGACTTATCTTCTTCTCCCGGTGCTTCTGTCAATGTGGAGGAATTCGGCTCGATCTGCTCTACTCAATTTCGATAAGGGTTACTCGATATTGAGTGTCTATTTTCTCATTCAACTTCTGGTTCAGGCGACGTCGACTTTGAATTCTTGTCGATTTCGAGTGTTGCACTCGATTTCGAGTTGTCTACTCCGACATCGACCCCATACATAAAACCTGGCACGGGAACTTGAACATTGTTAGTCGATATCGACTTACCTGGGTCGATTTCTGGTGGTGCTTTTGTTCCTTCGTTCAAGATTGCCACGATTTCCTCCACTTGGGCTTTTATAGCCCACTTCTCTAACTCTTCGAGGGTCATATTTCTTACCTTAGCTTCCCCGCATGCGATGTAGACTCCTTTGATTGATTTTACCTCCATAGGCCCTTCATTCTTCTTCACCGTCTTATTGAAGGCATACTCTATTACTTCGTCGCTGATGGTGAATGAGAGCAATCCTTTCCTTACGCTTATGTTGGCATCAATGGTTACTAAGAAGGGCCTTCCCAAAATAATTGGACAAGCAGGGTCCTCTGCCATATCAACAACTAGAAAATCAGCAGGAACAAAGAACTTACCTACTTGCACTGGCACATCATCCACCATGCTTGTTGGAATGACCACCCACTAGTACAAAAAAGGTTTTAGACAACGCCTTATAGACAACGGTTTCTAAAATAATGTTGTCTATATAGACAAAAATTAGAGTTTTTGGGACGCACATCGGTTATTAGCTATAACCGATGTCTTTGTAATTGTAAAGACAATGAATATATAAAGAACCGTTGTCATATATATAGAGGACATCTCAAAGAATACGGTTGACAGAACCATTGTCTATGCCCAGTTAAAACTGTTGTCTTTGTAATTGCAAAGACAACGAATATATAAAGAATCGTTGTCATAGATATAGAGGACATCTCAAAGAATACGATTGACAGAACTGTTGTCTATGCCAAATTAAAACCGTTGTCTATGCCCAATTGAACCATTGTCATAGATATAGAGGAAATCACAAAGAATATGATTTACAGAACCGTTGTCTATGCCCAATCGAAACCATTATAATTATAATTACAAAGATAACATATATATATATAAAGAACCGTTGTCGTAGATATAGAGGACATCTCAAATAATAGGATTGAAAAAACCGTTGTCTATGTTCAATTGGAACCGTTGTTTTTGTAATTACAAAGACAACAGATATATAAAGAACCATTGTCATATATATTGAGGGCATCTCAAATAATACGATTAACATAAGCGTTGTCTATGCCCAATTGAAACGATGTCTTTGTAATTAACGAATATGTAAAGAAACGTTGTCATAGATATAAAAGACATCTCAAATCATACGATTGGAAGAACCGTTGTCTATGCCCAATTGGAACCGTTGTTTTTGCAATTACAAAGACAACGGATATATAAGAACCATTGTCATATATCTAAAGGACATCTCAAATAATACAATTGACATAAGTTACATAACCGTTGTATATACCCAATTAACACTGTTGTCTTCGTAATTATTAAAACAACGAATATATAAGAACCGTTGTAGAATAGTGGTAAGACCCATATAGAATAATCAATAACCTCGAAACTCCAGCATTATAAAAAAAATATTTATCCTTTGTTATAATTACAGCTAAAATGAATATGGATTTAAAAGGATTATATATATATATTTGGGAACCGAAATGATTAAAACCGAAATGAATTTGAATATGGATTTAAAAGGATTTAATATATTTGTAATAATTAATACCAAAATGACTTTGAATCAGTAAAGCCACATGGCTCACTTGGCAATTTGGAAAGGAAGCAAAATAAGAAAAACCCATGATTCATTTCTTCGATCCCCATCAGAACCCTTTTTTTTAAACCTTTATATGCTTATCTGTTACTATATAGCAGGGTTTTTTTTCACAAACCTAGCCGCACAGTTCACATGTCGCGAGGGCGATTGGCGAAGCCCAGGAGAAGGCCCCGCACCACATCTCGCTCTGATGATGTTGCCTCCTCTCCGGCGTTGAGGTGACAATGACCTCTGGCGGCTGCTACTGGCTCCTCAGTCCTCCTCTTCGCTGGTTGTTGTAGCCTTGAAGGCCATAAGGGCGATTGGCGAAACCGAAGAGAAGGCCCCGGGCCCGTACCATACCCCGCTCCGACACTAGGGGCTCCTCTCCGGCGTGGCGGTGACAGCGACCCTTGGCGGCGGTTGCTGGCTCCTTAGTCCTCCTCTCTGTTGGCAGCTGTAGCTGGAAGTGAATTCTCAATTGATCTTCCCAAATCTGAATTCCTTTTTGAATTGAAAAGGTTATTTTTTTTAACGTTATATCTTATAGTTTGTCAATTTATGCCCTAAATTTTGATTTGCGATTCAATTTATATGTAGGTTATGAGAATTCGTTTAGGGTTTTGAACTTGGAAACTGATTTTGTGAAATTTAGGGTTTGTGCTTTTGTGAATCGGTGAAATTTTGATTAGAATTTGAGATTTTGAGAATCAATTTTATAAAATTTTGATTAGGGCTCCTCTTGTTGATTGCTTTGAACTTCAATTGTAGCGAAGTAAGTGATTCCTAATTATACTTGTTTTCAGTGATGAATAGCGCTTACTTGCAGTGTTATCTGTTGTTTAAATGCTTCCTGCAATAATTGTGATGCCTTCTACCGTTAACATCAGGAAATTTTCTAAAAGGACTACACTTGATAGATTCTTGAAATTTTATTGTAAATCTGGGGAAATTAACATCAGGGATGACATCTAAAACTCACAAAAGTCCATTGAGGTTGTTGATAAGCTGTAAAGTGCTCATTTGTCTTTGTTAATTGAGTACTGAGGAGATGTAGTGGCTCTCTCTGTTAGTTTCTTTTCCTCAAATTTTTTTACTCCTTGTATTGAAATCTGGATATAAACATAATTTGGAACTCATCGGGGTTTTTTTCTGCACCTTTTCTTACTCCTTTTGTTGAAATCTGAGTCTTTGAACATGAATTAGGACACATGAGGTTTTTTTTTAAACAGATTTACATGTTTTGATTACTATTCCTAACTGCCTAGGTTTAGTTCATTGTATGAATGAATTTTCTCATTAAATATTGCCCCCAATTGTCATTGTGTTAAGAATTTTAGGATCTAGCTAAGCTATATTAGAATGAACTTGTTGTCATGTTTTAATGAATTTTTTTCATATGTGATTGTTAATAACTTGTAAATTTTTTGTTTGTAGCCACTCTATGTGCTAATGGCTCGTGTAGTGAATGACCTTAGTCTACGACGATCAAGAGTATTGCCTTTAACTTATGTTTTGTTGGGTCCTAAATTTCTAGAAGATTTTTTTCTCAATTCAACTTTTCTATATTAGCTTATCTGTTCTTTTATATGTCTTACAGCTTCCCATTGTAATGTCAAAAAATAATATAAATTTGTATTTTTCATCCAACCATTAGCAACTCAAAAGTATAGCATGACATAAGCTGAAAGAGAATAGATTGAATAAGTCCAGTTGAGAAAATTGAGGCTTCTTTCGATAACATAGTATATGCACGGTTATGAATGAAAAAATTAGGTTTTCTTTAGGAAAAAATTGTAGTTCCTAAATACGAGTAATTGATTGAAAAGTAATTTGTTAGTTTTATAACATTAAGCTAGGAATAATTCCACAATCAAACCCTTTTTTTTAATTTTACTTTACTCTTTAAGTTTTACTATAAATCACATATTCCACATTTTGGCTTATGAAATGTCAATTGTTTCCTAATAGTTTTCATTAGATTAATTTGTTTTTTTTGGTTTAATTACAAGTTAGATTTCGTCTCCTAACATGTCTTCTTTTCTCCTAGAAATGCAATAAGATGCGTGAATGAGGACTTGGCATCATTTGTTGGAACAGTCGTAACCAGAGTTGTGCTTGCCATATTCAAGTTGTCTCTTGAAGGGAGTTGCGGAGCCAAGCTTGCACAATCTGATGCTTTGACTTTCATTATCCATATCCTGTATACCCAGTATAAAGACTTCCATGAAGCAGCCATAGTATACTGTACATATATACATATTTAGTGATTTTATTCATCTATTCATGTATCGAACTTCAAATGAAGAATTCCACTGTTTAAATTTTTCTTACACAACAGTTAAAAGGTACACAGACAACAATTAAAGTGTACCTAAACAACGATTAAAGGGTACATAGACAACAGTCTTAGTGTACCTAGACAACAATGAGATTGTGTATAAACAATGGTTCAATTGTATTTAGACAGCGGTCATATTGTACATACACAATGGTTATGGTGTACCTGGAAAACAATGAGATTGTATATAGACAACGGTTCAATTGTATTTAGACAACGGTTAAAACATAATTTAGACAACGGGGATAAAGGCCATAAACATCGGTTATATGGCATATAGACAACGGTTATGGTATACCTAGACAACATTTATATTGTACATAAACAACGGTTATATGACACATAAACAACGATCATATGACACATAAACAATGGTTATATTACACATAAACAACGGTCATAACCGTTCAATATTGATTTTTCCAAATTTTGGAGTCGCATGGACAACGGTTATGGAGCATCTTTGACAAAAGGTTATAACCGTTGTCTTGAAGAACCGTTGTCATAGATCCAACCATTGTTTTTATCTAAAAACGCACTGACATAGACAATAGTGCAATGACCGTTGTCTATGTTGGTAAATAACCGTTGTCTAAAACCTTTTTTGTACTAGTGACCGTGTTGTTCGCTATAAAAAGTTTAGCATCCACAGGCTGTAGGGCACCAATCTTTACCTTCGACCCTATTGTTAGTGGCATAACGCTGAAACTAGCTCTTAAATCGCATAATACATTAAATTGTTGTTGACCTAAGCCTATAGTGATAGAAAACCTACCTGGGTCTGCCCTCTTTTCTGGTAGCTCCAACTTGTTGCACTCCTCTGCGAACTCAGCAATTGATTGCTTCTTACCCAGTATGTCTTTAAGGAACCTTACATATGATGGCATCTCATGAAGAGCTTCAGTGAATGGAATTATTACATTGAGCCCTTGAAGCATCTTTACAAAGCGCTGGAACTTCTTTTTTGTCGGGTCCTTTAAAGTTTTCTTAGGGAATGGCAGCACCTTCTTCTTCACTACAGCTGGAGTTGAGTCGATATCGGGTAGGGTCTGGTCCATATCGACTGGAGGAGTCGATTTCTAGTGATGCTCAGCTTCTGGATCGACATCGAGTAAAGGGGACTCGATCTCGAACACATCTTGGTCGATATCGACTGGATGAGTCGATATCGAGTCCTCTTCTATGGCTTTCTCGTCCTCTTTTTACTCAGGCGTTCGTAGCTGACGCCCACTACTTAGATTCATAGCCGCTATTTGACTAGTAGTTTTGCCCTTAAGATTGGGCATAGTAGATCCTGGCAGCGGTCTTGACGGTTTGGGAATTTGTTCAGCCAATTGACAAATTTGGGTCTCCATGTTCTTCTTCTAAACATCGATCTCCCCGAGCCTAGAGTTGATGCCTTGCAGCTGAGTATGGACTGAGTTATTGATGTAAATTGCCATATTTTCTATACACATTTATGTCCATTTTGACGTTATTTGCATGCATATTAGTTGGGAAATCATAAGATTAGTGTATAGCCTTGCATCCACGGGCTCTAGAGGGCCTATCTTTACCTTGTGCCATATGGTTAGTGGTATCATGCTAACGCTAGCACCCAAGTCAACTAAAGCATTAAATTTGAATCGACCTAAGCCTATAGCGATAGAAAACTTACCTGGGTCCGCCCGCTTTTGTTGTAGCTCCAATCTGCTGCACTCCTCTACGATCTCATAAAGTGATCGCTTCTTACCCAATATGTCCTTAAGGAACTTTACATAGGCTGACATCTCATGAAGTGTTTCTGCGAATGGTATAGAGACATTGAGTCCTTGAAGAATCTTCACGAACCGCTGAAACTTCCTTTCTGCCGGGTCCTTAATCATCTTTTTATTTAGGAATGGCAACACCTTTTTCTTCATCGACTGGAGGAGTCGATTTTTGTGGTGACTCAGCATCTGGGTCAACATCGTCAGGAAGGTCGACATCGACGTCACCTTGGTCGATACCGACAATGGGGGTCGATATCAATGTTTGTTCTGGCTCCCTTTCCTCCGCTTTTTGCTCGGGCGTTTGTAATTGACGCCCACTCATTAGATTCATTGTCGCAATGTATCCATTGGTTTTGCCCTTTTAGTGCGCACTGTTGATCCAGGGAATGATCTCGACGCTTTGGGTATTGCTTCCGCCAATTGACCCATTTGGGTCTCCATGTTGCGCTTCCAAACGTCGATCTCCCCAAGTCTAAAATTGATGCCCTGCAGCTGAGTATGGACGAAGTTGTTGGCTTGTTTGAACTCAGCATGGTTCCTCCGCATCTAATCAAGAATGATCTGCAGGTCATCCATCCTTGTTTCCCGCTCAGGGTGCCCTGGTGCTCTATATGGTGGGGGATCCCTTTGTTGATAGAACCTTTGATCGCCCCAATATGATTGATTGCCCCCTCCATAGGAGCCTCTCGTCCACTTGGCTTCCTCATATTGTTCCACCATTGATACTTGCTCAGTATGTGGACATGCACTAGTGTTATGCCTTGTTGAACTACATTCCTGACAAGTCTGATTGTTGCTCAGGAACCTAACTTGCTTTTGAAGGCGGCGTGTTTGATCGTTGTTGAATTGTTGCCGCACATCAGGGTCTATATCCTCTGGAGGCTCATATAGTGGCATAGATGGGGCAAGCCTTGAATCATAGGTCGCAACAGTCCCATAGGTGTTATCAAAGTTCACGAGCCTCTCAATGGTCTCCCAGGCCTCCGTTGGTGTAAGCTCAATGTACCGATAGGAGGTATATGAATTGATCCTCTCCTTATTCGGCGCATCAAGGGAATTATAGAATATATCCAGGATGACATATGGAAGTTGCCCATGCGTCGGGCATGATCTCAGCAAGTCCTTAAAGTGCTCCCACGCCTGTGCCAATGTTTCACCTGGCTTTTGTTTGAAAGTCGTGATCCTTTGTCGCAGCATCGCCATTTTAGAAGGTGGAAAGAACTTATTTAGGAATGCATCTTTCACCTCTGCCTATATCCTCAGTGAGGGTGGAGCCAAACTCTCAAACCATTGTAATGCCTTCCCTGCCAAAGACCATCGAAAAGATTTCAGTCTCACATACTCTAAATTTACTCCATTAGCAATTGCTTCACATAAGTCCATAAAAGTAGAGATGTGTTACAGTGGGCATTCATTAGGTCTTCCTTCAAAAGTATTTCTTTTAATTTCAAAAAGGAAGTTAATTTTAATCCCATAATTGGAAAGAGGAATAAGTATAGCGGATTCAGGAACGTGAATCGGCGGATGCATGTATTGCATTGCCGTCTGCGGATACTGATTGAGCCGCACTTGGGCTTGTCTACGCGCATCCTCCCCCCTATCAGCACGGGCTCGCTCTGCAGCGGTGGCGACCCTCTCAGCAGCGATTGTAGCATTGTGATCCTCAATCTCCTTCCTCAAACGCTCTATGGTCTCAGTCTGCGTCTCATTGTCCGCCGTGTTTCAAACTGCTTTGTTGCGAAGATGAAAGAAACGTTCAGGCTCCACAATGGTTTCCAGGATAGGTTCGTGATTAGAACGTCACATAAACCTGCAAAATAAGCTCTAAAAGATCGTGAGAAAACATAAGTGGCGATTGATTGCCTCCCCGGCAACGGCGCCAATTTGTTCAGCTTTCGAACGGGAGGTAGATTCTTTGCTCAAATAAAATATTCAAATTTAAACTCTAACTATGCTAACTCCCTGTTCCAAGCAAATAATACAAGAATCCCTCCCGATGTAGTGGTAGGGTAATTCAGGATCGAATCCACGAGGAGATATGTCAGCACTTCCCTTGTTGTAATCAGGATGAAGCTTTCGACCTCAGATGACACTTGATATTGATGTGTCTGGTCGATATCGACCTCAGTTCTGGTCGATTTCTAGCCAAGTTCCTACAGAAGATAAAAGCAGCAAAGTCGACATCGAGTGGAACCTCGATATCAACCATGACAGTCGATTCCAATGTTTATCACAGAAACTGTTTTGCGTAACCTATTGTCGGAAAAGTGTCCGAAGAACGTAGAATGGTAAAGAAGGATGATCAGAAATCAAAACTTAACTTTTTATGTAATTCAATATACTTAAAAGCTTCCAAAGTCGGGGTTTCATACCACAACGATAACAATGCAAGTATGATGCTAAAGTTATGAAATTTAATGCCTTTCCGTAAAATAACTTTCGTTACCAACACATAGGTGATTAGAGGCTCTCGCATAGTTCCTAAGAGTTACTATCCTATTCATGAGTAATCCAAGTACAAAATATGAGTGTCTTTCGCTTCAATAATGCAAATAATGAAACTCCCTAACTTGCGCAAAGGAACCATGCATAGGATAGAAGACGGAATCGCATAAAAGTCATACCTTTGATGCACTTACGCTACATCGAATTCGTCGGGCTCACCCCGACCCTAGAAGTGGGTTGACTACTCGCTTCTCATCACACAACTCATCATCATCATTGAAAGAAAACTACTTTGTATTTGCAAAAGAAAGAAATTACAACCGAACAAAGCCAATTCCGCTCTCGCTTTCACCAACCTCAATTGGTCTCCTCTCTCTCTACAAATTCTCTCTGCGATAAACTACTAAAACTCCATATGCTTGGATGTATTTTAATGATTAAACGCAGCCCTAACGGCCTCTAGATATAGATATCAAACTTTTCTATCCAAAGACTCAAAACATTATCTTTTTTCTCTAAGATAAAACTTAAATAAGGTAAAAACTAAAAACTTCATGGTAAACCTAGTAAAAGATGTAGTGTGGTGTTGATGATAAGAAATCTCGACTTGAGGATAGACGTGCAAGCTTCGGATAGAATTCTATCAAAATCTGAGTCGGGCTTCTCTGCTGTACAACATCGATATCGTCCTAGTGACATTGATATCGACCTCTGTGAAACTCTATCTTGAGCTCTCCTTCTTCTACTCGGACTAGCAATCGACTTCTATCATTTATCTCGATCTGGGCACTCGATATCGACCTCGCATCCTCGATATCGACCTCTGCTGGTGTCGACATGCTCTGTTCTTTTCTCTGCTCGATTTCTGCCTCACTCCGTACTCGATGTCGAGGTCCTTCAGTCAATTTCGACCTCATCAGAAGACTTTAAGTTCTTTTTCCGCTCTTCCAAATCTGTCCATTTTTGCCCTGTTTTCTGCGAAATCACATAGAAACTCGTGCAGACCCATATATTTGACAATAATGCATAAACTACACTAATCTCATGTTTTCCCACTAATATGCATTCAAAAAAATGATAACATGGACTTATATATGCATAGAAAATATGGCAATTTACGCGCACATCAAATACTTTTAACGGTCATTCAGGGGAAGGACTCAACTCTCCACATCTTGGATCCATTCTTATATACCACTACAATAAATTACCATCTTTGCAAAGGTACTATTGCCTTAAAATTGGTGCATGTAATGAAAAGCAGCATCTCACACAAAAGAAGGGTTGTGCAAGAACCAATTTCAAACATAGAATTAATAATCAAGAAGACCTTTAAAGCGCATGGTGAAGTGAGGGTAAAATGTATAGCGGTGGGATATATTTGGAAATGTTGTGTTTGTCCGGGGAGAAATTTTCAAACTTCTTTCATTGATGCACTTTCTCCTTTATGATT
Organism: Persicaria maculosa; assembly: GCA_963922045.1. NCBI lineage: Eukaryota > Viridiplantae > Streptophyta > Magnoliopsida > Caryophyllales > Polygonaceae > Persicaria > Persicaria maculosa. The sequence continues at coordinate 31,151,307 of OY998260.1, forward strand.
TCCACATTCCTATTCCTCATAATTATTTTGCTTTTTTCACTAATATTTCTTTTTACCTCTCTAACCTTAACATTGCCTTCTCGCGAGTCACAAACATGGGTGACATGAGTGGCCGCGGATACTTAGCACTTCGGACTCCTCACCTTGTCTCCCATCTCGCGTGAATTTTATCCTCCATAAGCTAGGTCGATCCACCTAACTCCTAGGTGACCGGATTTCTTACACTCGTTAAATTTTCCATTAAAATATCTCCTGCCATCAACTTTATAGTAACTTCACAACATATCAACCATATAACATCTACATAACATAACTTCCATTTCATTACATAATCTCCTGGATGGGTAAAAAGGTATAAAAATGGGCAATTTAATAACTTGTGGATAAATAATGAAATTAAGCACATATGGGTTAGAATATGATGTAAGGCAATAAGCATGGCTAATGGTTAGAGTAAATAAAGCTTGAATAGAAAAGAAAGTCATCCGTCCATTTATCATGCACATGTCAAAAACAACTTTAATTTTTACACCTTTCATGGTTTTCTCTAAAAATCGGACTTCATTGAGACTTCCTTTTACTAGGCAATTTAATTGCTATATTTCTAACGGATCTACTTTTGCATCGTCGATTCTTGTAACTACTTCCATGACACTTTTCAATTTTTCAATGGGGGTGCTTTTTCTTAAAAATTATAAACTTTGTGATCATAGGAGAAATATGATATTCAATGATGATGCCTAATATGTTTAAGAACTAACCATGTATGCAAAACAAGACTTGATTAATCATAAACTAAGATAACTAACAAAGATGAATTGAGCAAAATAATGTAAGCTTGCTTTTCCCCCACCCAATACTTAAATCCTAATGTATCCTCACTGTAAAAATAAAATCAAAAGTGGAATCAAAGAGAACTTACTAGAAAATATCACACCGGCTAAAAACAGGTACGTCTGTAGGAGTGGTCGAGATAGAGTGGGTCAATCGATATCGAGCTTGTCGATCGACGTCGGTTTCTTTCATCAACTCAGGGTGATCAGAGGTCGATCACAGTTGATCGCTCGATATGCCTCGGTCGACATCGAGGGCTTTCACAGCTCCTTCGTACCTGCAATTACGTTAGTTTCTCATGAAAATCCTTAAAAACTTTAAATTCATAAAACAAAAATCCAAAACCAAAAATTCAAAACCTTAAAAACAAAACTATCCAAAATAGGATATATGTACATGCTATAGATTTTATAGTCTCTAGGTCGACTTCTTCTTCTCTTTTATCTAGGATGGGACATATAGGGACCATATGGCTCTTACGTCCTCTTCAGGGCTATTGAGCTCCACTTTGAATATTAATCCCTTTTTATCTTTAAGCTTTGACATTCCTGGATAGACTTTATGAATGGTCATAATTCCGCCTTTCTATGTATCCTTTCCCTTGCATCCCTTTATGTTGCATTGATACATTAATACCTTGTTGCCTGCCTTATCTTTGCTTATTGGCTTTCCTAACACGTTAGTATGGCACACAAACAAAGGTACTCTTTTCATAGGGATATTATCTTTAATTTCTGATGGATATGGATTTTTACAGGGACTTACTGTTGAGTTATTATTCGTCTGAGGGAGTGGTCGACATCGACCAGTGTGGTTGACATCAAGTGCCTTCTTTTCCTCTGGAGGTGCAGTCGATGGAGAGTGATGTACATATTTGTACCTATTTTCTTCACAAGTTTTGACCTCATATTTCATTCGATTCCTCAAACAAAGGTTGAAAACAAGAGGAATTTGTGCAGAATGAGCTAACGTGCATAAGGTAGAGTCTGCACAAGTTTTGGTTTGAATATACAGGAATTGGAGTGAAATCAGAGTCAAAACGAAGAAGCCAAGTGAAGCTGAGCAGAGGTCGATATCGACCATCAACATCGATATCGACCATAGTTGTCGACACACCTTTTGCGTGTCGAGATAGACCACACAGACCAACGAAGAAGGCACTCGATATAGACCACCTGACATCGATATCGACCTCAACATAGACATCGAGTGGAGATGGACAAGTGGAGCAGAAAAACAGACATCGATATCGACCTCTATGATCGATATCGACCACACCTTGACAGAAGATAGATACGATTTAGAGACTCGGATTTGGAATTCCATCCTCAAAGCCACAAATTATCTTGTACTTTTAGATAGATAGCAGCTGAGATTGATCTTTACCTTTAAGTTTGATCAAGTTATTTAGAGTTTTATCATAAAATAAAGACCTATCCTAATTGTTTGGATAGAGTTCATAGTTAAGATAGAAGTTACAATTCTTGGATAGCAAGGATTAGTAGCTTATAAATAAAGCCCTAGGTGCTGGTTTTGATGATATGAAATCTCGACTTGAGGATAGACGTGCAAGCTTCGGATAGAATTCTATCAAAATCTGAGTCGGACTTCTCTGTTGTACAACATCGATATCGTCCTAGTGACATTGATATCGACCTCTGTGAAACTCTATCTTGAGCTCTCCTTCTTCTACTCGGACTAGCACTCGACTACTATCATTGATCTCGATCTGGGCACTCGATATCGACCTCGCATCCTCGATATCGACCTCTGCTGGTGTCGACATGCTCTGTTCTTTTCTCTGCTCGATTTCTGCCTCACTTCGTACTCGATGTCGAGGTCCTTCAGTCGATTCGACCTCTTCAGAAGACTTCGAGTTCTTTTTCCGCTCTTCCAAATCTATCCATTTTGCCCTGTTTTCTACGAAATCACATAGAAACTCGTGCAAACCCATATATTTGACAATAATGCACAAACTACACTAATCTCATGTTTTCCCACTAATATGCATTCAAAAAAATAATAAAATGGACTTATATGTGCATAGAAAATATGGCAATTTGCGCGCACATCAAATACTTTTAACGGTCATTCAGGGGAAGGACTCAACTCTCCACATCTTGGATCCATTCTTATATACCACTACAATAAATTACCATCTTTGCAAAGGTACTATTGCCTTCAAATTCGTGCATGTAATGAAAAGCAACATCTAACACAAAAGGAGAGTTGTGCAAGAACCAATTTCCAACATAGAATTAATAATCAAGAAGACATTTAAAGCGCATGGTGAAGTGAGGGTAAAATGTATAGCGGTGGGATATATTTGGAAATGTTGTGTTTGTCCGGGGAGAAATTTTCAAACTTCTTTCATTGATGCACTTTCTCCTTTATGATTTCCACATTCCTATTCCTCATAATTTTTTTGCTTTTTTGACTAATATTGCTTTTTACCTCTCTAACGTTAACATTGCCTTCTCGCGAGTCACAAACATGGGTGTCATGAGTGGCCGCGGATACTTAGCACTTCGGACTCCTCACCTTGTCTCCCATCTCGCGTGAATTTTATCCTCCATAAGCTAGGTCGATCCACCTAACTCCTAGGTGACCGGATTTCTTACACTCATTAAATTTTCCATTAAAATATCTCCTGCTGATAGCATGCATTTAGGTAGGCATATTAGGTTGGATTTAGCATGATTTAGATTTAGATAATGCATATATTAAGCTAGATTTGCATTTATACTTGTGTTGTTGGTAGAGTCGAAATCTACACGCGTTTATGGATTATTTCAGGTATATGTGGATCCGACGAGGAATGAAGAAGCTCATGGATGAAGGAACAGTGAAGAGGAGGTGGAAAAGTGAAGAGCACGGGAGCGAATTCGAAGTTAGAGAGCCTACTTGAAGAACAAGTCCGAAGAAGTTGTCGTCAGACATGCTGAACTTGTTTCGCAATTTCTGGAGGCCTCGGTGGTCTGATTGATTATTATAAGCATGCATTGGAAAGCTCTCTCCAAGATATACAACTTTTGTGTTGACATCGAGACCAAATTCGAAGAGGAAAAATAGTTGTGAACAGTAAAAGCCGAATCTCTGACGAAGGATTTGGCAATCGCCTGGCCGCCCCGCGGCCAGGGTTGGCTGCCCCGCGGCCTCTGCAGAAACACCGAATCTGCTGAACGGACTTTTTATCCACTTAATTAGGTTTTTAGAATTATTATTTGGCCGACTATTTTGAGGATTTTTAAGGACGTTTTAGGGTTTTATTTTAATCATCTAATTCCTTGGTTTATACACTTTGAGATTATCAATTGAGAGAACCCTAGAGGGAAGCCTCCATGGCCATGGAGTGCTAAACTCTTCCGTTTCGTCTATGGATTGAAGCTTTGGTTTGATAAAGTTGTGAGATTTCTATTCTTGTTCTATTCATATTGATTCGTATTGATTCTTTTGCGAATATTATTAATTTCTTCTAGCCCGTACAACTAGTTGAGATTATTGCTAGGATTTTGTAGATTCCTCGTAGCGAACCTTAATCCATAGTAGCAATCATGCCTTTTTTGTACTCGTAGGACTAAATTGGTGTGTAGAGAATCAATTATATGTTAAATACTGACTCGTAGCTTGGTGTTGCATGTATCCTGGTTAATCCTTAATCTTAATGCTACTATTAGGTTAAATCTTGACTGTGTTAGGGTTATCTAAGTAGTAAGGGTTACTAGGACTCGTAGGACTAGTAATTTACACAAGATCAGGACAGGAACAATAATAGGATGAAAAGAGAACTGGAAGAAGAATCGATGATCAATCAACCAAACTAAAGTGGATACTTGTAGATGAAACTATTTTCTCATTGTTATCTCTACTAACTTGTGTATATTTTCTTTTCTTATATTCAATCACCAAAACCCCACTTTTCTATTAATTGGTAAATATACATTGCTTAGGAATACTTGATTCTCTGTGGGATCGACCTCTTACTTGCTTACTATACTAGTTTGTAGGTTTGAGTTATACTTTGATAGGAACAACGATAGTTTCCTCCTGTCAAATTTTGGCGCCGTTGCCGGGGAATCAAAGATTATTTCTTTGTTTTGTGTGTTTATCAATTTTTGTATATATCTAATTTGTTGTGAACCTATCTTACGGTTCATAACACCCTTGCTACTAACTTTTAGGATGTTGAGGTTATTGCAGTTTGAAGGTGAGAATTTTCACCAATATCTTACCAGATTGCAGAGATATGTTGACATTCGTAATTCACGGGGTTATCAAGACAGCATCCGAGATATGATTATTTGCATAATTGACGGGATGACTACTGAGACACGAGCGCTTGCTGAGTACATGAGTAACGGAGGCCTAGCACGATTAGGTTTGTCGGGGTTGTGGGATTTTTTCTGTTACATGGGTTATCATGTTGAACAGGAAGAGTTTGCTCACCACGTCTTATCCACCAATGGAGGACTCTGTCACACACTTAGATGATGAAATCCAAGCCCTTACTCAAGCAATACATGAGAATGCTGAGAGGATCAAAAACTTGGGGGAACAATTGAGCCACCTTATTCAAACATCGAGCGAGATAATAGTAGATCGGATGGCCGCCCCTCAAGTTGATAAAGAAAGCAAACCCATTCCGCCATCCCATGAGACATTGAAGGATGAAAGAATGGAAGATCCTGTCGAAGTCATTGTGCTCCATTCATTCTATCCTAGTTGGTTTCAACGTAATAATGTTGTTCAGAAAGAGGAGGAATTGTTCACAGATGAAGACAGTTTCTTTGACGATGGAGAAGAGGGTCTGGTGCTTCCTAACATGGAATCTCATGAGTCGACACATGAGGTTTCATGTAATGTGTCTCCTACTCCATCCGATGCATTCATTCTCAGCTCCCCCGTTGTCGAACCATGTCTAGAGCCACCTGTTGAGGCTCGAGAGGTAATAAAGGTAAACTTTTGCAATTTGAAAGGTGATGGTGATTATGTTTATCCTTTTAATTGTTATTTTGAAAAGCCACCAGTGGAACTGAACTGGTGGTATCATATTCCTTCAGTAGACATTCATGATAAATTGAAAAGGTTTATAACTTCTATAATTTATAATTTCAATTTAGTGTGCTATAATGTCTTGTGGAAGATGTGTGCACAGGAGTATGATAGGTTACTGAGGGCCTTGATGATGTCTGATAGGTAAGGAATTAAGATTGAGAATAAGTCATGCCGATGACATAAAACAAAGGTGCTACTTGGGAGGCAACCCAAGGTAAGTAGTTCTAGATTTCTTTTTCTTAAATTTCATTGAATTGGGTTGGTTTTGGTATTTTTTGTGGGGGCAGTAACACCGCAGGGATGAAAGTTGAAAAGGGCAGAGGCCGCCCCGCGGCTTGTACGGGCCGCCCCGCGGCTAGGTCGTGTGTCCAGCCGCCCCGCGGCCTAGCATGGCCGCCCCGCGGCCTCTGACGGGACTGACAGGTTTCTCTTCCTCACCTCCCACTTGACCTACCACCACCGCAGTGAAAAAGTCAGTTTTTCTTTCTTTCCTTCATATTTTTATATGTTGTTGTCTTTAATTTTGATTGAGGACAATAAAAGATTTAAGTGTGGGGGAGGGATTGCATTGCATATAGATAGATTTTCCACATCATGTTTATTTATGTCTTCATATTTATTTTTACTCGTATATTGCATGTGTTAAAAAAAATCCAAAAATATCATGCATTTCATAAACTTTAGGTCTTATTTTCCCATCTAGGCTACTTGTCCTCTATATTTATCTTATCATGCGCCCCATGACTTGCTTGAAGTGTTTGAACCTTTGAATTGTTTTTGTATACTTTTTGGGAATATGATTGATGAAATAATTGAGTATGTATAGTCTTTGGAATTTAAGTGGTATTGAAGTTCTAACAATTGGACCCTGTGAGTTATTTTGGCCTTATTGGGACTACACATTCATAAGTCCTCTAGTTTCTTTGTGTGTGAATACTCTCCTTGATTACTTCCTCTTTAAATTGCATTTAGATATCTTTATTGAGGCTGCATTTATATGATTTTTGCATGTAACCTTAAAGTGATTGAGGCATGATTTTCTTTTAGTCATATTATACTCTACCCACCCGTACACATTATCCTTTTCTTGAAGCAAATTTGAGCCTTATAAGCCTATTTTGTTAGCTCCACAAAATCTTCCTAGCCGATTATTAGCCTGACCCATCCGGGAATTAGGAGAAGAGTTGGTGAATATATATCTTGATATGTTGATGGAGTTGCTTTGAGTGGAGAAATTATGTTGGGTGATTCATTTGTACTTCATAGAGATGGTTTTTATGTGCTTATTACTTGGGACCTAAGGAGGATTAAATTCACTTAGGGGTAAAAGTCAAGAAAATAAAAAAAAAGAAAAAGAAAAATCATAATAAAAAGAAAAAAAAATGAATGAGTTTGTGTGGATATTTGAAAATTGTGTGCGAATTTGTATTGTGAAGGAGTATATGTTATTGGAATGGTATATGAAGTGTTTTGGTGTTGGTGTTTTTCTGGTTGTTTACTAACCCTTTTTCCCGGATTTTTAGCACCAGAAGGCCTAAATATTTTCCATACCCTGTGTTCCTACCATGGCCCCATTACAACCTATTCAAAAGACCTCATGATTTTGGTTGCATGTGAAGTCACTAGAGGTGGAGATTTAGATCACTGACGCAATTTTGTTGTAGCTAAGTTTTCAGGAATTGATTTTGAGCGTGAATGATTAGCCTAAACACATGAGCGAGAGTGAAAACACATTTTCTTGGTGAGGTTGGATAGATGTACTTGCTTTATTCCTTAGATTGCACATATACATATTATGACGTTATTTGTCAATCTTTGTTTCCCTCGTTTTGTGCTTAAGTGTTTTTACCAAAGTAATTACATGGATTGCTTGTCTGTGGGGTATTGATTTGATTTTGATTTTCATTGCTTGAGGACAAGCAAAGGCTTAAGTGTGGGGGAATTTGATAGCATGCATTTAGGTAGGCATATTAGGTTGGATTTAGCATGATTTAGATTTATATAATGCATAGATTAAGCTAGATTTGCATTTATACTTGTGTTGTTGGTAGAGTCGGAATCTACACGCGTTTATGGATTATTTCAGGTATATGTGGATCCGAAGAGGAATGAGGAAGCTCATGGATGAAGGAAGAGTGAAGAGGAGGTGGAAAAGTGAAGAGCACGGGAGCGAATTCGAAGTTAGAGAGCCTACTTGAAGAACAAGTCCGTAGAAGTTGTCGTCAGACATGCTGAACTTGATTCGCACTTTCTGGAGGCCTCGGTGGTCCGATTGATTATTATAAGCATGCGATGGAAAGCTCTTTCTGAGATCTACAACTTTCGTGTTGACATCGAGACCAAATTCGAAGAGGCAAAATCGTTGTGAACAGTAAAAGCCGCCCCGCAGCCCGAAGCTCTGACGAATGATTTCGCAATCGCCTGGCCGCCCCGCAGCCAGGGTTGGCTGCCCCGCGGCCTCTGCAGAAACGCCGAATCTGCTGAATGGACTTTTTATCCACTTAATTAGGTTTTTAGAATTATTATTTGGCCGACTATTTTGAGGATTTTTAAGGACGTTTTAGGGTTTTATTTTAATCATCTAATTCCTTGGTTTATACACTTTGAGATTATCAATTGATAGAACCCTAGAGGGAAGCCTCCATGGCCATGGAGTGCTAAACTCTTCCGTTTCCTCTATGGATTGAAGCTTTAGTTTGATAAAGTTGTGAGATTTCTATTCTTGTTCTATTCCTATTGATTCGTATTGATTCTTTTGCGAATATTGTTAATTTCTTCTAGCCCGTACAACTAGTTGAGATTATTGCTAGGATTTTGTAGATTCCTCGTAGCGAACCTTAATCCATAGTAGCAATCATGCCTTTTTTAGTACTCGTAGGACTAAATTGGTGTGTAGAGAACCAATTATATGTTAAATACTGACTCGTAGCTTGGTGTTGCATGTATCCTGGTTAATCCTTAATCTTAATGCTACTATTAGGTTAAATCTTGACCGTGTTAGGGTTATCTAATTAGTAAGGGCTACTAGGACTCATAGGACTAGTAATTTACACAAGATCAGGACAGGAACAATAATAGGATGAAAAGAGAACTCGAAGAAGAATCGATGATCAATCAACCAAACTAAAGTGGATATTTGTAGATGAAACTATTTTGTCATTGTTATCTCTACTAACTTGTGTATAGTTTCTTTTCTTATATTCAATCACCAATACCCCACTTTTCTATTAATTGGTAAATATACATTGCTTAGGAATACTTGATTCTCTGTGGGATCGACCTCTTACTTGCTTACTATACTGGTTTCTAGGGTTGAGTTATACTTTGATAGGAACAACGACAGTTTCCTCCTGTCACCTGCCATCAACTTTATAGTAACTTCACAACATATCAACCATATAACATCTACATAACATAACTTCCATTTTATTACATAATCTCCCGGATGGGTAAAAAGGTATAAAAATGGGCAATTTAATAACTTGTGGATAAATAATGAAATTAAGCACATATGGCTTAGAATATGATGTAAGGCAATAGGCATGGCTAATGGTTAGAGTAAATAAAGCTTGAATAGAAAATAAAGTCATCCGTCCTCTTATCATGCACATGTCAAAAGAAACTTTAATTTGTACCCCTTTCAGGGTTTTCTCTAAAAATCGCACTTCATTGAGACTTCCCTTTACTAGACAATTTAATTTCTATATCTCTAATGGATCTACTTTTGCATCGTTGAGTCTTGTAACTACTTTAATGACACTTTTCAATTTTTTGATGGGGTGCTTTTTCTTAAAAATTATAAACATTGTGCTCATAGGAAAAATATGATATTCAATGATGATGCCTAATATGTATAAGAACTAACCATGTATGCAAAACAAGACTTGATTAATGATAAACTAAGATAACTAACAAAGATGAATTGAGCAAAATAATGTAAGCATGCTTTTCCCCCACCCAATAGTTAAATCCTAATGTATCCTCACTGTAAAAATAAAATCAAAAGTGGAATCAAAGAGAACTTACTAGAAAATATCGCAACGGCTAAAAACAGGTACGTCTGTAGGAGTGGTCGAGATAGAGTGGGTCAGTCGATATCGAGCTTGTCGATCGACGTCGGTTTCTTTCATCAACTCAGGGTGATTAGAGGTCGATCACAGTTGATCGCTCGATATGCCTCGGTCGACATCGACCAATTTGGTCGACATCGAGGGCTTTCACAATTCCTTCGTACCTGCAAGTACGTTAGTTTCTCATGAAAATCCTTAAAAACTTTAAAGTCATAAAACAAAAATCCAAAACCAAAAATTCAAAACCCTAAAAACCAAACTATCCAAAATAAGATCTATGTACATGATATAGATTTTATAGTCTTTAGGTCGACTTCTTCTTCTCTTTTATCTAGGTTGGGACATATAGGGACCATATGGCTCGTACGTCCTCTTCAGGGCTATTGAGCTTTACTTTGAAGATTAATCCCTTTTTATCTTTAAGCTTTGACATTCCTGGATAGACTTTATGAATGGTCATAATTCCGCCTTTCTATGTATCCTTTCCCTTGCATCCCTTTCTGTTGCATTGATACATTAATACCTTGTTGCCTGCCTTATCTTTGCTTATTGGCTTTCCTATAACGTTAGTAAGGCACACAAACAAAGGTACTCTTTTCATAGGGAAATTATCTTTAATTTCTGAAGGATATGGATTTTTACAGGGACTTACTATTGAGTTATTATTCATCTGAGGGAGTGGTCGACATCGACCAGTGTGGTCGACATCAAGTGCCTTCTTTTCCTTTGGAGGTGCAATCGATGGAGAGTGATGTACATATTTGTACCTATTTTATTCACAAGTTTTGACCTCATATTTCATTCGATTCCTCAAACAAAGGTTGAAAACAAGAGGAATTTGTGCAGAATGAGCTAACGTGCATAAGGTAGAGTCTGCACAAGTTTTGGTTTGAATATACAGGAATTGGAGTGAAATCAGAGTCAAAACGAAGAAGCCAAGTGAAGCTGAGCAGAGTTCGATATCGACCATCAACATCGATATCGACCATAGTTGTCGACACACCTTTTGCGTGTCGAGATAGAGCACACAGACCAACGAAGAAGGCACTCGATATAGACCACCTGACATCGATATCGACCTCAACATAGACATCGAGTGGAGATGGACAAGTCGAGTAGAAATAGAGACATCGATATCGACCATAGCTCGACAGAAGATAGATACGATTTAGAGACTCGGATTTGGAATTCTATCCTCAAAGCCACAAATTATCTTGTACTTTTAGATAGATAGCAGCTGAGATTTATCTTTACCCTTAAGTTTTATCATGTTGTTTAGAGTTTTATCAAAAAATAAAGACCTATCCTAATTGTTTGGATAGAGTTCATAGTTAAGATAGAAGTTACAATCCTTGGATAGCAAGGATTAGTAGCCTATAAATAAAGCCCTAGGGGCTGGTTTTGATGATAAGAAATCTCGACTTGAGGATAGACGTGCAAGGTTCGGATAGAATTCTATCAAAATCTGAGTCGGACTTCTCTGTTGTACAACATTCATATCATCCTAGTGACATTGATATCGACCTCTTTGAAACTCTATCTTGAGCTCTCCTTCTTCTACTCGGACTAGCACTCGACTTCTATCATTTATCTCGATCTGGGCACTCGATATCGACCTCGCATCCTCGATATCGACCTCTGCTGGTGTCGACATGCTTTGTTCTTTTCTCTGCTCGATTTCTGCCTCACTCCGTACTCGATGTCGAGGTCCTTCAGTCGATTTCAACCTCTTCATAAGACTTCGAGTTCTTTTTCCGCTCTTCCAAATATGTCCATTTTTGCCCTGTTTTCTGCGAAATCACATAGAAACTCGTGCAAACCCATATATTTGATAATAATGCACAAACTACACTAATCTCATGTTTTCCCACTAATATGCATTCAAAAAAATGATAAAATGGACTTATATGTGCATACAAAATATGGCAATTTACGTGCACATCAAATACTTTTAACGATCATTCAATGGAAGGACTCAACTCTCCACATCTTGGATCCATTCTTATATACCACTACAATAAATTACCATCTTTGCAAAGGTACTATTGCCTTCAAATTCGTGCATGTAATGAAAAGCAACATCTCACACAAAAGGAGGGTTGTGCAAGAACCAATTTCCAACATAGAATTAATAATCAAGAAGACCTTTAAAGCGCATGGTGAAGTGAGGGTAAAATGTATAGCGGTGGGATATATTTGGAAATGTTGTGTTTGTCCGGGGAGAAATTTTCAAACTTCTTTCATTGATGCACTTTCTCATTTATGATTTCCAAATTCCTATTCCTCATAATTCTTTTGCTTTTTTCAGTAATATTGCTTTTTACCTCTCTAACCTTAACATTGTCTTCTCGCGAGTCACAAACATGGGTGTCATGAGTGGCCGCGAATAGTTAGCACTTCGGACTCCTCACCTTGTCTCCCACCTCGTGTGAATTTTATCCTCCATAAGCTAGGTCGATCCACCTAACTCCTAGGTGACCAGATTTCTTACACTCATTAAATTTTCCATTAAAATATCTCATGCCATCAACTTTATAGTAAATTCACAACATATCAACCATATAACATCTACATAACATAACTTCCATTTCATTACATAATCTCCCAGATGGGTAAAAAGGTATAAAAATGGGCAATTTAATAACTTGTGGATAAATAATGAAATTAAGCACATATGGCTTAGAATATGATGTAAGGCAATAAGCATGGCTAATGGTTAGAGTAAATAAAGCTTGAATAGAAAATAAAGTCATCCGTTCTCTTATCATGCACATGTCGAAAGCAACTTTAATTTTTACCCCTTTCAGGGTTTTCTGTAAAAATCGCACTTCATTGAGACTTCCCTTTACTAGGCAATTTAATTGCTATATCTCTAACGGATCTACTTTTGCATCGTCGAGTCTTGTAACTACTTCCATGACACTTTTCAATTTTTCAATGGGGGTGCTTTTTCTTAAAAATTATAAACTTTGTGCTCATAGGAAAAATATGATATTCAATGATGATGCCTAATATGTATAAGAACTAACCATGTATGCAAAACAAGACTTGATTAATGATAAACTAAGATAACTAACAAAGATGAATTGAGCAAAATAATGTAAGCATGCTTTTCCCCCACCCAATTCTTAAATCCTAATGTATTCTCATCGATGTTCAGCAGGCCCCTTCAACCACCGTTTTGGCTTCTCCGCCAAAGAAGACGTTGCCCTTCCCTTCCAAAGCATTGAAGGAACCCATTCAAGGTAAGTTTAGGTGCTTTGTAAAGATTCTTCAAGGACTTAACATTACTATTCCTCTTACAGAAGACCTAAGCGAGATGTCAACCAATGTTCGATTCCTGAAAGACATCCTTAGCAAGAAGCGGTCAATGGTAGAGATCGCAGAGGAGTGCTCAAAGATGGACTTCCCTGAGAAGAGGAGTGATACAGGGAAGTTTGCAATCACCGTGGGACCTGGCCAACATCGCTACAAGGCCCTATGTGACCTACGGGCAAGCGTAAGTCTTATGCCTCTTTCAATTTGAAAAAGGGTGAACATTGGAGCACTTGAACCCGTGGATATGAAACTTTATATGGCTGATAATTCATTCGTCAAGCCCACAGGTATAGTTGATGATGTTCCGGTAAAGGTAGGTAAGTTCTTTGTGCCTACTGATTTCCTTGTATTGGAGATTCCTAAAGATCCTATTGCACCTATCATCCTTGGTAGACCTTTCTTAGCTACTGATGATGCCAATATCAATGTACGTCAAGGATTACTAACCTTTACTATAGGGAACGAAGTAATAGAATTCTCCTTCAACCCCGCAATGAAGGAAGTTAGTGGAATGGAGATCAAGTCGGTCTACACTAGCATCATGGATTCCAAAGAACCGACGGAAAGGGCCCTAACTCCTGAGGAGGCCCTAGCCCTAGCTGCAGAGGAGCTTACCGACGAGGACATTGAGGAGTTCCTGACCACATGCACGGGTGATGAGGAAATCTTCGACGATGCTTTATCCTTGGAGCTCAAAGAAGAGGTCGACATCGATGAGGAGACGTCGAAATCGACAATATCACTCGATATCGAGTGCCCTCAGTCAACATCAATGCACTCAGTAAGTCAGGTTCTCACTTATTCTCTTACAGGCGATATGGAGGTACCCATGTCGACTGCAGAGGTCGAAATCGACTAGGCGATATCGACACCAGAGGTCAAAATCGACCATGTCCACTTGTCATCGAACAGCTCAGAAGCCGAGGTATGTGCTGAACTTTCAGTCGATATTGACTATTCCTATTCGCCCTCGACTTCTTTTCTGCAGGAATACTTTGAAGAGTCCCAATCAAAGTTGGCATCACTCTATGTTTGGTCCACGCCAACCCCTATAGCTGATTTAGGAGCTTCAATCAAGAGAATTGAGATGTATTACCTCGGTGAGATTATGAAGACGGAGGAGGTAGAGCCAATCCCTATCCCACAAGGCCCCTCTCTGGTGCTTAAGCCTTCATCTGACACACTTAGGTATGGGTTTCTTGGTCCCAATTCTACTTTTCCTATAATTATCAATGCTTCACTAACCACGCAGGAAGTAGATAAGCTTATGAAAGTGCTTCGCGCTCATCGTAAGGCAATTGGGTATTCTCTTGAGGACATGAAAGGTATTTCACCCGCTACATGTATGCATAGAATCTTCCTTAAGGATGATCATAAGGCATCTATAGAACACCAAAGGAAGCTCAACCCCAACATGAGAGAGGTGGTGAAGAAGGAGATCATGCGCATGCTAGATGCAGGAATCATCTATGCCATCTCCGACAGCGAATGAGTGAGCCCAGTCCATGTGGTGCCTAAGAAGGGTGGAATGACCATTGAGGAGAATGAGAAGGGCGAGCTTGTGCCAAAGCGAATCACAACTAGTTCGCGAATGTGCATAGATTACAGGGAGCTCAACACTGCCACTAGAAAAGATCACTTTCCCCTTCCATTCATTGACCAGGTATTGGAAAGACTTGCCGAACATGATTACTTTTGTTACCTGGATGGATATTCTGGCTTTTGGCAGGTCCCTATTCATCCTGACGATCAAGAGAAGACCACCTTCACATGTCCCTATGGGACTTTTGCATATAGGAGAATGCCATCTGGGCTCTGCAATGCCCCCGCTACCTTTCAAAGATGTATGATGTATGATGGCCATCTTCCCCGCTACTTTTCTCTGACATTCATATCACTTGTGCTCAGAAGGTGATAGTTCATATCATATAGATCATCAATAAGCAGAGTTTTTTTAACACATTGACTAGTATTCATGGAGGTGGCTATATATTGTTAACAAGGGGTTGACGTTGTAGCCACTAACAAACATTGCTACTTGTTTTGTTTCTTCTGCTTTTAGTTCTCAGTGATTTGTCAAACCATGTGAAATAAAATATTAGTACATTTTTTTTTTATCATTTCGTCTTTTTTATTCGGCAAAAAATGCACTAGGGCTACTAACTTGATATGAAATATTGGGTCTCACTATGTTCCATGGCAAACAATCTTTGCAATCCTGTTAATTGTTTGATAGAATGAATAAGGGAGAACTTGGTTTCATATGCTTTCAGAGACTTCTATTTGAATTTTGTTTGTCTACAATCATTGACTGGAATGATTAATTACTATTTTGTTTGTTCAGAATTTGTGGTAACTACATGGTAATTTTTTTTAGCAAATGTGTAGTTAACTGTGCAATAATAATAATAATAAGATAAATGTCCCAGTCACATTTTGTGTACTAAGTACTAGTTTTTGTTTAGTCTTTAAAATCACCTCCCTCTTTAGCTTCCCTGTGTAGTGCATGATCCCTGTTTTTCTTCCTTCTTATAGCATCCTGCTAATTTTTATGTTAACTTTGGTTATCATTTCTTGTCATTTAAGAAAACCTACAACGTTGGCTTATGGGCGCAAAGGCACGGGATCAATTTGTTATTCATGCAGGAACTGACATTGAGGTTCTATGGAATGATGCTAGGCTTATGCTGCCTTGTCTTGTTTACAAAAGACATGTATGGGTTCTCTCTTCTGAAAACTTCCTATAACTTTGTTTCAGCACAGATTTAATTTATAGGCACTTGCTTTGCAGAATCACATTCTCGAGTATACTCTTAGATGCCGATTCTCTTTAACTTGCTCTTGCGCTTGTCCTTTTTTTTTTTGTCTGTAAGCATTTTAGGACGAAGAGTTATGTCCAGTGGTCACCTCTAGGGACATATTTGGCCACTGTTCACCGACAGGGTGCTGCTCTGTGGGGAGGTGCCTCTGCATTTAACCGCATAATGCGGTATGCTCATCCTCAGGTTCGTCTATATACCACCGTTTTTTATATTGTTAAGTTTCATTGCTTTAATAATTTATGTGTTGAGAAAATGGATTTCGTTTGAATGTCTTGTAGGTTAAAATGATTGATTTCTCTCCTGGAGAAAAATATTTGGTTATCTACAGCAACCATGAATCCAGCAACCCTAGGGATACCCATGTAAGTATTATATTCATGTTAATTCGATAAAAGAAGAGTTAATCCCTAGATGCCTAGCCTTTTCATTTTTGATTGATAAGCATCTTTGATATGATTTTTTTGTTAGAGGGTTGTGCTTACTATCTTTGACGTGAGGACTGGAAAAGTAATGAGGGATTCCAAAGGAAGTGCTCATGATTTTGCAGTTGGTGGCACTGGTGGTGTTACTGGAGTTTCTTGGTCCATGTTTGAGTAATCTTTCTTCTTATATAACATTTTCAGACTTTTTTCTTTGTTATTCAGTTATTTTGTAGCCTTGTTGTGATCAATATAATTCTCTTTGCAAATGGGCTAGTGGAAGGGATGACAAATATTTTGCTAGAATTCGCAAGAATGTCATTTCTGTTTATGAGTCAAAGACTTTCTCTCTTATTGATAAAAAAGTCTATTAAAGTTAAAAATGTTATAGATTTCAGCTGGTCTCCTATAGATCCTATACTAGCCCTTTTTGTTCCAGAACATGGGGAGTGCAATTGGGAAGCCCATTTGCATGGATGAATGTACTGAGAATTGCTCAAGAGTTTCGTATGCTAGATTACTCATCGAGGTGACAGCAGAGGAGGCTTTACAGAAGGAAATTGAGGTTGAGGATGAGAATGGAAACACAAAGGTGCAAAGGGTTGTCATTGAATGGACACCATGCATCTGCAAAGTGTGTTGTACTTTTGGTCATCAGCAAGATAGGTGTAAGAGGAGCAAAGTTGTGTCTGTCATTAGGGAGAAGAGTAAAACATGGGTACCTAGGACTGATGCTCCAGAAAAGGTCATGGAGAAGGGTGGCCTGCTGAATGGGGGTAGTAGCAGCAACCAGAATGAAAGCTCTGGAGCTCAACCTAAGATGAGAAAAGCTTTGGAAGACAGCAGCAACGTCAGGTCTGCAGAAGGTATTGAAAAATTGCAAATAGAAGACAAGGGTGAGAAGGCAGAAGTTATGAAAGCAATGAGCACCCAAGGTCATGACAGGAAAAATGAAAACGAGGAAGGTATGACAGATGACAGGGCGCAAAACCATGACAGTAAAACCTCCACATATGAACTTGGGACTAATGAATAGAATAAATGGTCAGATGTGGGAAGGAAGGAGGTTGCTAATGTTCGGACAGATGGGATGGGAGTGAATAACTCCCGTGAGGAAACATCAGGAAGCAAGAAAAAGGCTACATTTTAAAGTGCTAAGTGATGACCAGAGCTTATTTATAGTCTACAAGAACCCTTAACCTCATGAGGTTCTTTGCGACTGGAGGTTATGCCTCTGTGCAGAGGGTTAATCACTTTGACTTTGCTGAGAACAGTGAGCAAGGAGATAGGTAATCACCTCTCATATCAGTGTTTGTTTATCAAATTATGTTTTTAGTGGTTGGTACCTAGAAGTCTTTTAGGCCGAATGATGCTTCATAGTGGTTGGTATCAAATTATCCTACTTTATCCAATGTGGTATTTGGTTTGAAAAGGTAGTTTTTGACTTTTTAGTGTATGTATGTGTGTAAACGGTAAGTAACATGTAGCTAACTTGTGTGCAGCTTCATATTGCATGCTTTTAGTTCTTGATTTTGTGATTCTTGAACTTGTCTCTTTCTGTTTCTCTTTTAATCTCTGTTTCATTTTATTTTAGGATGCAACATGTAGTGTGCAGTTCATACTTGCACACTCTAGCCACTTGAAATTATACCACTCTTGCACTGCTATCATTGTTCTCTATATTGCTATTTTATTTAAGCCTATTAGCTCAAATGGTAGAGTAGTGTGCTTAAGCACAAAGATGCGGGTTCAAATCCCGCATAGGCTACTATAATAATAATAATAATAATAATAATAATAAAACTATAAATATTTCATTTAACATCGGCTAAAACCTGATGTTAATCAAAATAAAAAAGTGATGTCTATGTGAGTGATGTTAAAAATAAAAGATGTATAACATCGGTCAAAGCCCGATGTCTTTGTTCTCTTATAACATCGGTTATATTTTTATGACCGATGTTATAACATAACAAACACATCGGATTTAAAAATATAAATGATGTTATAATATACAAAGACATCGGGCTATAGCCAATGTCAAAAAGTTTTGACTTTTTACATCACCCACATAGACATCGATTTTTTTTGAAAGACATCGGCTATTACCCGATGTTAAATGACATATTTCTAGTAGTGTCTGGAGGTATTTATGGATGATTTCTCTGCTTATGGCACTACTTTCGATGTTTATCTTGCTAACCTTCGTAGGGTACTTGCACGATGTGAAGAGACAAACTTAGTTCTCAATTGGGAAAAGTGCCACTTTATGGTAAGGGAAGGGATTGTGCTTGGCCACAAAGTCTCAAATAGGGGAATTGAGGTGGACAGGGCAGAGATAGAGCTTATTGAGAAGTTGCCACCACCTTCATCTATTAAGGACATAAGAAGCTTCCTTGGTCACGTAGGTTTCTATAGGAGATTTATTCAAGATTTTTCTAAGATTGCCAAACCTTTAACTAACCTACTAATGAAGAATGTTAAGTTTGTCTTTTCTAGTGATTGTCTTGAAGCTTTCAATAGGTTGAAGGAAGCCCTTATATCCACCCCTATCATTCAATCGCCAGATTGGTCGCAACCCTTTGAGATCATGTGCGACGCAAGTGATTATGCCATAGGTGCTGTCCTAGAACAAAGGAGAGACAAAAAGCTTCACGCCATCTACTATGCAAGCAAGACTCTTGATGTCGTTCAAACTAAGTACACCACAACGGAAAAAGAGTTCTTGGCGGTGGTCTTCACTTTTGAGAAGTTCCGCTCATACCTAGTGGGCTCTAAGGTAATTGTTCATACTGACCATGCAGATCTCAGTTACTTGATGGCGAAGAAGGATGCTAAACCTAGGCTCCTACGATGGGTGCTCCTACTACAAGAGTTTGACGTTGAGCTTAAAGATAAGAAAGGAACGGAGAACTCCGTAGCCGATCATCTTTCACGGCTATCCAAAGGGCTTCTAGATGAGTCACACGACAACATGCCAATCGATTACTCCCACCCTAACGAGCACCTAATGAGGCAAGAGGTAAAACGGGCAGAAAATCCACTCGATATCGACCATAGAAGGTCGATATCGACTGCCCCAAAGTTGAGATTTACATCGATTTCGACTAATTTTGATAGCAGGGTTTCAAATGCAGAGGTCAAAATCGACCTTCAAACATCGAAATCGATGACCAATATCGAGCAGCCCATATCGAATGAACAGGTCGATGCCGTCCAGTCGATATCGACCTCTATAGGTCGAAATCGACCACCTTCAAGAGACTTCGAAGGTGACGAAGAGGTAAGCTCCGGTGAGGATTTATTCTTTACACCTCCTTCCAGTCCTATTAATGAGTTATTTGTTGTAAGAAGGGCGAAGGTTCCTTGGTATGCGGATTTTGCTAACTATATTGCAGGAGGCGAGATCCCTTCAGGCTTAACTTCGCAACAGAAGAAGAAGTTTTTGCACGACGTCAAGCAATACTATTGGGATGAACCCTACTTGTTCAAGCGAGTGAAAGACCATATCTTTCGACGTTGTATCCAGGAGGAAGAGGTAGAGAGCGTGATTCACGATTGTTATTCTCTCCATACATGAGGTCATGCTAAAGGATTCAAGACCGCGACGATAATTCTTCAATGTGGTTTTTATTGGCCTAACCTTTTCAAGGATGTGCAAAGCTATGTAACCTCTTGTGATGAGTGTCAACGCGCAGGTAATATCACATGGAGGAATGAGACACCGCTCACAGGCATTCTAGAGGTAGAGCTCTTTGATGTATGGGGTATTGACTTCATGGGACAATTCCCTGCTTCAGGCCCCTACAAATACATTCTAGTAGCGGTGGACTATGTCTCTAAATGGGTGGAGGCCGTGGCAACTAGGACCAACAATGCGAAGGTAGTCTCTAAATTTATGAAAACTAACATCTTTCCTTGCTTTGGTGTTCCTAGAGTTCTTATTTCAGATGGTGGCTCGCATTTCATTGAGAGAAGCTTTGAAGCTCTTTTAGCCAAGTATGGGGTGAACCATAGGGTGGCAACGCCCTATCACCCTCAAACCAGTGGTCAAGTAGAAGTCTCCAATCGCCAAATCAAAGCCATCTCGAAGAGGATGGTCTCCCGCTCGAGGAAGGATTGGTCATCCAAACTGGATGATGCCCTCTGGGCCTACTGAACGGCCTATAAGACACCACTTCGCACAACTCCTTATAACTTGGTATATGGTAAGTCATGTCATTTGCCCGTCGAACATGAGGATAAAGCGATGTGGGCTCTCAATAAGCTTAACATGGATTTCGATGAAGCTGGGAAAAGAAGGTTCATTGACTTGCAAGCCTTGGATGAGTTGCGCCTAAAGGCATATGAGAATGCCGAAATCTATGAGGAGCGCACAAAGAAGTGGCATGATAGGGAATTGCTGCCAAAAACATATGAGGCAGGTGACAAAGTCCTTGTTTTTAATTCTAGACTTCGCTTATTTCCAGGGAAACTAAGGACAATATGGAGGGGACCTTTCAAGGTTCATAAAATTTTCCCTCATGGAGCGGTGGAGTTACTTTGTGACGATGGTTCCATCTTTAAGGTAAATGGCCACCGGGTAAAGAAATATTATGACAAAGAGGACCCGGGAGAAGAGATTCGCGCCACCTTGGCGTTGAACTAGCGCAAAAAGGGAAGTATGTCGAGCTAGCGACGTAAACTCAAGCGCTTCCGGGAGGCAACCCGTTCTTTTCCTTTTCTTTCTCTTTTTGTTTCTAGTTTATTTTATATTTCTATATTATTCGTGGCTATTTTATCTAAAGTAAACAAGGAGATCGAGTCCAGAGGAGGGTCGAAATCGACCTCTGAGGTCGATATCGACTGACCGACAGAAGCATGGGTTACATAGAAGCTGATCGATTCAGAGATGGGTCGATATCGACCTCTATGGTCGATATCGACTACAGCTGGAGGTAGGTGCTAGTTCATATTTTATTTTCTTTTTCCTTTTTTATTTCCCTTTTAAATACACCGATGTCGACACTTCACCCCTGTTTCGATACCCAAACCCTACCAGCCACCACATCTTCTTCTTCTACTCTATCCTTCATCTCTCGTCGCTCTCCTTGCTTTCTACTGTCGCCGCTTCACTGTCTCCTCCATCCTCCCACTGTTTTCAGCCCCTTTGCCCTGAAACCGTACCCTCTTTGCCCAGATTCCGGCAGCCCTCTAGTTTCTTTTTCTTTTTCTTCGTTTTGCGGCCTCTTCGCCCATATCGACCTAAATCCAGCTACAAACACCTAGATCCAGCCACAAACTACCAGATCCGGCCAAGAACGACTAGATCCGGCCGACATTAGCCCTCCGATGAACCCACAGCAGCACCAGCACGAAGAACCGCTGCCTAGACCCGTTCAATTCCGACATTGAGGTCGATTTCGACCATTGTTCCAGTTATGCGGTTCCTGTTTCATTTTCTTTGCGGTTTCTTGCATCTTTCCCCCTTAATTTCGACACTCTTCTGGTATGATTTCTTACCTCTTATCTATTTTTACAGATTTACATGTTAATTGCATATTGGGTGTTTAGGGTTTGAATGATATTTGCGCGGGAAAGAGTAATCACATGATATAGGGTTTTTATAGAATCTGATTTTTATATATATCAGGGCCAATAATCTGATTTTTTATATCTATGGGGCTCAAACCTGATTTTTTATATATATGGGCCTAAAATCTGAATTTTTTTATATGTGGGACAAAAATCTGAAATCTATTAGGTTTATTAGTGTTAAAGATTCAAGAAAATTAAGTTTATAAAAGTTGACAACTTTATGTAATTTCTTGACTCCTTATTAGATAATCCATATTTTGATGGTTAAAATTTGATAATGTATCTTTATTTGATAATTAAAATTAGGTTTGCAAGCTTTAGCACGTATCTAAGCCAATTTACCATTGCAAAAATTTTAGGCTAGTTTTGGAACCTAAGTATCGGGATCTTTCTATTTTTATACAATGGGGAATTATCGTTGGCAATATCTTCTTGTGCAGACAATGGTGAGAGCAAAGAACATCCCCCAGGACTCACTTCACATTGAGGATGACCAGTAGAGTCCTCTAGCCACAGATCTAATTCGCCGAGCCAGTAGGGCCCGCTGGTACCATTACCCTGATATGGTCCAGCTAGGGTTTCACACTGGAGTTCAGGAGGCATTCGAGAATGTCTCCCTGCTGTGGCTGATCGAACCTTTGGAGGAGCACTACCCCGTGCTGACTGGGGAGTTTATGGCTACCCTGGAGGTTCCTGACCGCACATCCATCGGCCGGCGAGTTATATTCCAGCTCGGAAACAAGTGTTTTAGGCTCTCGCTCGAGGAGATGAACAACATCTTCGGGTTTATTCATACTTCCTCTCCATTCAGGTTCCATGACCCTAACATCATTTGGAGCTACATTTCAGGGATCCCCTACCCTGCTCCCACAGACTCTTTCACCTTAGGGTCATCAGCCCATTATTCCGTGTCATACTACGTGTCCTGGCGAGGACCATATGGGCTAGACCTGAGCTCCGTCGCCCCACACACCGCGAGTCGGAGACTTTGAGGCGGATGCTTTTTGAGGATGAGCCTTTGCCGTTCCTATACTCTTGGCTCGAGCACATCCTGGACCGCAGACGCACGACCAGCACAAAGATCCTGGATGGCGGCATGGTGGCTATCCTAGCCCTGGCCTTCGGTGTCCACGTTGAGAGGTACACCGCTTACCAGCTTACGTACCTAGACTCTACTATTTTACGCCAGGGCGGAGTGATTTCAGCCGGCCCACTTGGATGGAGACACCCCTAAACGGGGATGAGACTCCGACAGGACTACATGGATCTCATGTATATCTCTGATTGGTACCAGTCTTGGACTGGGCAACCATATCACACAGATATATATCCGACTGCTGATCCCACACTTCGGAGGAGACCCCCGCTATACAACTATGAACCAGAGGTGGATGTCATGTCCTGGGATGTAGACCCCCACTCTGAGGGAGCACATCAGCCCCCAGCCTACCAGGGGGCAATGATGGCGGCGATGATGATTATGACGTTGCGGAAGATGCAGCTGGTGGTGGAGAGGGCCCGCAAGGGTCCCACCACAACCACCACAGCAACCACAACCACCACAGCCACCACAACTATATGCCTCCACCTCCTCCGCCCTTCCGGCCTGACCTACTACCCAGGGTCAGCCCTTACACAGGATTGGCCCTTGCTTTTGCCACCTCCTCCGCCTCCTGAGGAGTGATTTTTATTGAGTAAGTGAGCGTGAGTGTTTCCTTCCCTTTACTTTGCTTTTTCAACATCGAGGACACTTTAAATTTTAAGTATGGGGTGGGATTGAAATTGGACATTATCACTTCTTTATCTAGTTGTGGTTAAGGTTAAAACTTGGAAACTTGGCTCTTATTTACCTTTTATTTGCCTTTTACTTTATTTATATGCATTGCATCATGTTTAAAAATTTATGCATCTTTAAAGTTTGAGTCCTTAGTCTTTTAAGTTTGTTAGTTTTATAAAAATGTCAAAAAGAAAAAAAATAGAAAAATGTCAAAAATACAAAAAAATGCATATTTACTTTTTCAGTTTGTTTTTAAACCCTACTTAGATGTCCTATGATGAAAACTCAATAGCTGACTTTATCATGTAAATCCTATGGCATATTTGGACGGTTTAGCCTAAGTCCTTAAAATTTTGTAGGTAGATTGTGAACTTGTGATAAAATTGAGCACATATGATCCTAGGCTAAAAAGCAAATCCAACAAAGATTGTCCTTGTGAGAAATTTAGCCTATAGGGAGAACATCAAAAATCCCTCCGCTTTCTTGAGTGAATTTACTCTTCCTATGCATCTCTAAATGTTGTGATAGTTATTCAAAGCCAATACATAAATATGTCTATGTTTACGAGAATTAAATGATGGAGGCATCTTTTAAGCCATTTTTATCCTCTCTTTACCTACCCTGCATTATCTCTGCTTGAAGCCGGAATATTAGCCTGAGCCTGAAATTGCAAACTCCACAAAAATTATCCCTAGCCAAATTGAGCCTGACCCCCATTTGGGAATTGTGACCTAGATTGGCTGAACTAATGCCTTGTGGAAAGAAAAGTGCATATTGTCCAGTTTTGAGCAAGGAAATTATGGGTTGGTGAATATTTACATCTTGTCATATTTTGTAAAAGGATTTTTGGCTCACAATATAAATGCACATATTTTTTATTATTTATTTATTATTTTCGTCAAAAAAATCCGAAAAAAAAAAGAAAAAAAATAAGAGATATGTGTATACATAGTGCATGAGTCAAAGTCCTTAACTCCTTTATTTGTTTCATACAACTGGAATATTTTTTGAAAGGCATATTAACGTTTGAAAGAAGGGTTGATAGTATGGTTTACATCTTTTAGTGCATCTTTAGAGCATATTATGGAAAGATGAGTTTAGAAAGAGCATTATGGGATATTGAGCTTGGAAAGTGCAACATTGAAGAGTTATGGTTTGGATATTGCAAGTGTTGAGATTTAGGAGTCTTGATTCCCGAATCATATAAGCACCACATAGCCTAATAATTCCATACCTTTTATTCCTTACCAAGCCCCATTACAACCCCGCCGAATGGAGTCTTCTTTGAAGTCTTCCATTGAGCGAAAGTCCTCATGATGGTTCTTATTGCATTTTCATAATTGGTTGCGAAGTGGATTTTTATAAATTGCAATGTTTATGATATTGTGTATGGAATTGAGTTGAGAGTTGATCTTGATAGCCTAAACACATGACAGTTGAGTGCAAACACATTATCCCAGTGACGTTGGATAAAAAATTGCATATGCCTATGGATCGCCTAAATATGTGCTATGACGTTAAATTCACTTGCTTTGCTTTGCTACCGCTTATGATGTTGCTTTTGACAAGGGCGAAGACTTGAAGGGTGTGTTGTAGGTATTGGTTATTGCTTTGTTATTGCTTGAGGACAAGCAAGTCTAAGTATGGGGTATTTTGATGTACATATTTGTACCTATTTTATTCGCAAGTTTTAACCTCATATTTTATTCGATTCCTCAAAAAAAAGGTTGAAAACAAGAGGAATTTGTGTAGAATGAGCTAACGTGCATAAGGTAGAGTCTGCATAAGTTTTGGTTTGAATATACAGGAATCAGAGTGCAATCGGAGTCAAAACAAAGAAGGCAAGTGAAGCTGAGCAGAGGTCGATATCGACCATCAACATCGATATCAACCATAGTTGTCGACACACCTTCTGAGTGTCGAGATAGACCACACAAACTAACCAAGAAGGCACTTGATATTGACCACCTGACATCGATATCGACCTCAACATAGACATCGAGTGGAGATGGACAAGTCGAGCAGAAATACAGACATCGATATTGACCTCTATGATCGATATCGACCACACCTCGATAGAAGATAGATACGATTTCGAGACTCGGATGTGGAATTCTATCCTCAAAGCCACGAATTATCTTATACTTTTAGATAGATAGCAGCTGAGATTTATCTTTACCTTTAAGTTTTATCAAGTTGTTTAGAGTTTTATAAAAAATAAAGACCTATCCTAATTGATTGGATAGAGTTCATAGTTTAGATAGAAGTTACAATCCTTGGATTGCAAGGATTAGTAGCCTATAAATAAAGCCCTAGGGGCTAGTTTTTTAGAATCATCCAAGCAAGAAAGACAATAGCAATAGGCAATAAAAGTTAAGAGTTTTAATTTTTCAGCTTTAAGGTTTCGGCGCTGACGATAGTTGGCCTTGAGATTGTAAAGATTCAAGGTTTTCCATTTATGCAAGTTATTTCAATTCAAAGCATGTCTACATTGAACATGAGCGTATAGTCGCCCTTTCTTATAGGGTCGGGGTGAGCCCGACGATAGCCATGGTGCTAAGGTTTGTATGTCGCTAAAGAAGATGTCTTTTATCTCTCTCTACCTTGTGCTTCATCTTTAAATGCAAATTTAAGGATCTCATGTTGTAAAACTTAGGTAGTAATTGGGGTTTCTATTCGGAAGATTTTAAACTCAATTATGACAAAGGTAGACGCAAATTAGGTTAAGTAATTGCAAGATCTCTTTTCCTATTTGCCGGTTTAGGTGAAAGTCTTTTCCTTTATGATAAAAGCATGCATCTTTAGTCGTTTCATACTTATTCTATCATTGTTTTCGTCGCGGTAATCCTTGGCTTTGGAAGATATTTTCTATTTTATGTTTACATCCATATTTGCTTGTCGTTCGTTGAGTTATCGAAAAACCCAACACCTTTGTTTGTTTCTGTTCATTACTCCTTTGCCATTATTAAATCTTCGGCCTTTCTTTGCCGACAAAGACTTAACCCTCTGCAGGAGAACATCGATATCAAGGTCAACATCGATATCAACCATGGTGCCAGATCGACAGTCTTCTGAGTCGATCTTGAGTCTCCTGAGTCAATGCTGCAACATCAAAATCGACCCCAACGTCGAAATCGACCCTTCTGTATCGACTGGCAGAATTCTGAGCAAGTCGATTTCGATGACCAACATCGATATCGACCTTTTCAGTCGATATCGACTGCCGTTTTTATCTCTGCAGGTCTTCTGTTATAGAAAGCATCGACAGCCAAGGTCGACATCGAGGTATGTGCTCGAGATCGATGCTTCTGGTCGAACATTCAGGACATGTCTTCAACGCTACTAGGATCCCGCTGACTCGCTTCCTCATGGATCGAACCTGATTCCCTACTACTATAGCGGGGAGTCTTGAATTTATTTGAAGAGGCTAAGAGTTGTATTGCTTTATATTTCATTATATATTTCGATTCGATTCTCCCTACGTCAGAGGTTAGGTCCAGTGGATATCGACTGACCTTTGTCAATCTCGAGGCATTCGTCTGAGTCGAAGCCATACTTAGCTTCTGGCATCAAAGTTGGCTCCATTTTGTCGACATCGACAAGGGGCTGTCGATATCGACTGCTATCGCAGTCTCTTCTTCTTCTTCGTCTGCCTGGTGCCAAATAGCCAACAACTTCTCCATTTGGGCCTCCATGGCCCTCTCTTCTTGTTCTTCAATAGTCAAAGTCCTCTCCATTGGTTCTTCACATGGGATTACTCTCCCTATTGTATGTAAGGGCTTGACTTCCATTCGGTTCACCTCCTTCATGGTAGGGTTGAAGGAGAATTCAATTACCTTTTTGCCAATTGTGAATGATAATAATCCCTTCCGTACGCTGATATTGGCATCGACCGTAGCTAGGAATGACCTCTATAAGGTGATGGGGCATATAGGATCTTCCGTCATATCAGGTAAAATGAAATCCGTGGGCACATAGAACATGCCCACCTTGACTGGGACATCATCAATGATTCTTGTGGGCTTCACAAATTTGTTGTCAGGCATGTATAGCTTCATATCCATAGCTCCAAGGCTCCAATGTTTACATTTGACCATATGGACAAAGCCATGAGGCTCGCGCTACCCCCTAGGTCGCACAATGCCTTGTTGCGGTGTTGGCCTACCCCAATTGTGATGGCAAATCTTCCCCGATCGCCCTTTTTCTCCGGGTAGTAAATTTTGTTGCATTCCTCCACGATCTCAGCGATAGATCGCTTCCTGCTAAGGATGTCCTTAAAGAACAAGACATATGATGGCATCTTGTAAAGGTCCTCTATGAATGGTATGGTGACATTTAGGGCTTGGAGAACCTTCACAAAATTTTCAAACTTCAAGTCTACTGGGTCCCTTAATGTTTTGGACGGCAAGGAAGTGGCTTCTTCATTGTTGGAGCGGGATTGGTCTGAGGTGTCGAGGATAACTGGTCGATATCAACAGGGGGTCGATATCGACTGCAATTGTCAATCTCACGGGCGTCTGTAGAGGGTCGACATCGACAGTGGGCTCGACATCAAGTGGAGTAGTCGTCATCGACAGGGGTTGATCGACATCAACTGACTCCCCAATAGCTTTCTCTGGGGGCTCCATTTCTTTATTATTTATTTGAATCTCTTTGCTACTCCATAAGCGTCTGGCGGTGATGTGGCCTGCTGGTTGCCCTTTGGGATTGGCCTTAGGTTGGCCTGGGAGGGATCCGACTCGTCTTGGAATATTGGCTCCCAATTGACCCAAATGGCTCTCCACGCTTTTCCTCCATGTGTCTATCTCACCAAGCCTTGAGTTAATGCCATGTAGTTGTTTATGGATGGCATTGTTGGATTGTTTCTTCCCGCTTGGTTCCTCTTAATTTCATCTAGGATGAGTTGTAAGTCATCCCTTCTTTCCATCTTCGGATAGCCACGTGATGGGGTCTCTTTGGTATTGTTAGGGTTGTTGGTATCCCCAATTTCCTTGGTAACTTCCTTCATAGTTAGCCCCCCTCATGAACTTTACTTCTTCATGGGTCTCTGCCATTTGCACTTGCTCCGTGAAGGGACAAGCGGTGGTGTTGTGCTTCTGTGACCCACATTCTAAACAAGCTTGATTATTAGTTAAAAATCTAACTTGTTTTAGGAGACACTTTACTTGGTCCTTCATAAATTGATCCTTCACCTCAGGATCCACCTTCTTTGATGGCTCATACAATGGTATGGATGGGGCTGGCCTCGCATCAGGGACCGTAGGAGTCCTATATGTATTGTCAAACTCCACGAGCCTTTCAATTGTCTCATAGGCTTGATTTGGTGTAAGCTCTAGGTAGCGGTATGTGGTATAGGTGTTGATCCGCTCTCTTGTAGGCACGTCCAGGGCATTGTAGATGATCTCCTAGATAACATATGGCAGTTGCCCATGGATAAGGTAGGATCTCAATAAATCTTTGTAGCGCTCCCAGACATGCGCTAGCGTATCTCTTGACTTCTTCTTGAAGGCCATAATCTTTTGGCGAATCTAAGTTGTCTTCGATGGTGGAAAGAACTTCTTTAAAATATGTCTCTAAGTTCAGCCCATGTGCGGATAGATCATTGGGGCAAGCTTTCCAACCAACGCAGAGCCTTTCCTGCAAGTGACCATTTTAAAGCATTTACGCACACATATTCTAAATTAATACCGTTAGCAATGGTGTCACACAAATCAATATAGGTTGTAATATACGCCATAGGGCATTCAGAGCCCTTTCCCTCAAAAGTGTCTCTCCTAATCTCCGCTATAAAACTTGTTTTAATTTCAAAGGATACATTAGGGAGGATTATTGGAGACTAGGCACCGATAGCGTTGGGTGCAAGTATTCTTTGACATTCTACGGGATCTGGCTTAGTAACTCCTGGGCTTCTTTTCGGGATTGGACCTCGCGGTCATACATAGCCACCATTCATTGCTACGCTTGAGTAGGTTGAGTGCGCTCGGTGTTGAACTCCTCAAGTTTTTTCCTAAGCCTCTCGAGCTCTTGTTGCATGGTCTCTTCATTTGCCATGATCCTCTTTTCTCTTTCTTGTACACGAAGGAAGCATTTCGGTTCGTCTAATGGTAGGTAGTCCAGTGTGCGATTAGCGCATCGTATAAACCTATGAGAAAACACTAGATAGAAGGATTAGAAAGACTAAACATGGTGCCACTGATGCCTTCCCGGCAACGGCGCAAAAATTTGTTAGGAGGGGAATTGATTGTTAAAATAAATATGTAAATAAAACTCAAGTCAAAGCAACTCCCTCCCGATGCAGTAGTAGGGATTCAGGATCGATCCTCGAAGAGGTGAGTCAGCCATTCTTAAATAGTGTTGTGAAAGTTCCTGTTTACGTCGACCTGAAGTCTCGATATCGACTAGATTGGTCGATATCAACAGAGCATGTCGATTCCTAGTGCATTCTCTCAATCTGTAAAACCTGCACAATAAACAGAGAGCTCGACGTCAACTAGATATATCGATATCAAGTGAGTCAATTTTTTCATGTCGACACAGAAGACCATCGACTCAAGTTCCTCACTTCCTCGGTTGCAGTAAAAGATAAAAAAACAAATAATAAAAGAATGAATATTTTTGGGTTTTTAACTTTATAAACTAAAATCTTCTAAGTTAGGGATTTACCTCGACAATAACCATGCATGTATAAGCACTTAAATCAGATAAAATATTATGTTTTTATCATCATATGACAACTTTTGTTAATCAACGAGTAGGAATTTAGAGCCTTTCGCATAAATACCTAATTGTTTCCATCCTTTTCATAAAGGATGGAAATAAGGAATTATCCTAAATTCTAAATTAAATAAGGAATTATCCTAAATTAAATAAGGAATTATCCTAAATATAAAGTAAATAAGGAATTATCCTAAATTCTCATAAAGGATTAAACACGGGATAGAAGATGAAAATATTGATCAAACTAGGGATTTAAGCATACTTACATGGCTATTATTGGGCTCAACCCGACCCTAGAAGTTGGACGACTACTCACACATTGTTGGGGAAAACATCTTCATAAAATAAACAACTTACATTAAAAACTTCAAAAGCGTACAACCAAATACCACTTTCTTCTCTCTCTATCTTCTACTGGCTCTATCTCCCTTCTTCTTTGTGGTTGCACAGTTGCTTGTGGATTGGATGATTAAAACCATCCCGCTAGGGCTTTATTTATAGCCTCACTTTCCTTGCTAGCCAAGGATAGGAGTCCTAATCGTACTTAGAATGGTAAAGTAAAATCTATCTGAACCTAAATTCTATCTAAATTTAAATCTATCTAAAGGTAATATTCCCAAAGGTAAGTTGGAATATACCCCTAAGGATAAAAGATCATGGATGCTGAAAAGTAATTGACGTGGCTAAGCTTCCTCCAAAGATCTGGCCCATCACGCGTCTCTTACGCGTCTGTTGCTCTAGTCGATGTCGAGTGGACTGCTTGAAGTCGAGGGCTCAGTATCGGTCAACATGGGGGGCCGGACATCGGTCGACTTTGTCTCTCTCATGCCCTTGTCTCTGGTTTGGCTTTTTTTGCTCAGTCCACCTCGGATGCTTTGGTCAATGTCGATGCAACTAGTTAAGGTCGAGTGGTTAGCTCGATGTCGAGAACTCCTCCAGTGTTTTGTAATCCCTCTAAAACGTTCCATTTCCTGCGAAATAGAACCAAAACTTATGTAGACTTCTATATCTTGTAAATAAACACAAACTACACAAATTCACTACTTTCCCAACCCAAAAGTTTAAAATATGCATAAGAAACGGAATAAATGTAAACATGAAACATGGTGAAATATGCACACCTCAAAGAACCAAGCACAAACGCAACAAACCAACAACACCATCCAAAAACAATTGTATGGGCTTACCACCCGCATTGGAAAGATGGACATATGGAGGAAGAATGTTGAAACCCAATTGGGTCAACTAGCGACAAAAATTCCACGACCATCTGGAACGCTCCCCGGTCAACCACAAGAAAATCCCAAGGGGCTATCCAACCATATCGCCTTTGTAAACCTAAGAAGTGGGTGAAAATTCCAAGAGCCAAAGAATAGAGTGGAAGAAGGAGTTACTGGAAAAGTAGCCAACATCAACCAACCTTCTGTCGATGTCGAATGCCCTGTTGACGTCGACCACGCAGTCAATGTCGAGCCCACTGCGAAACCAACAGAGCCTTAGACTCACTCGAGATCGAGTGCCCCAGTCGATGTCGACCACCAGGTCGATGTCAAGGCCTCTGCAAAGCACACTAGACAACAGACACCCTCGAGGTCGAGTGCTCCAGTTGATGTCGACACAACGCCAGTTGATGTCGACACAACGCCAGTTGATGTCGACCACTCAAAAGCACCTCGGTCGACCGTTTTGGCTCTGAAGCCAAAAAAAGAAGCTCCCTTTTCCCTCGAAGGCGTTGAAGGACCCGACAGACACCAAGTTTAGGCACTTCGTTAAGGTATTACAAGGCTTGAACATCACCATACCACTCACGAAAGCCCAAAATGAGATGTCGGTGTACATGAGGCTCTTAAAAGACATCGATGCCAAGAAGAGATCCATCGCCAAGATCGCCGGAGAGTCCCATGTAACGGAATTCCCATAAAAGAGAGGTGATCCGGGAAAGTTTATCGTCACGGTAGGAGTAGGGAAACATCAATTCAAGGCCCTTTATGACCTAGTGGCTAGTGTGAGTTTGATGCCCTTATCCATATGGTAACAAGTTGGAGTATGAACATTGGAGCCCGTCGACATGAAGCTTTACATGGCGGACAACTCCTTTTTGAGACCCACGGGGATTCTGGATGATGTCCCTGTTAAAGTGGGCAAGTTCTTTGTGCCCACAGACTTCATCGTGTTGGATATGCCGGAGGATCCTATGGTACCTATCATCCTTGGTAGGCCATTCTTAGAAACCACCGACGCCAACATCAACGTTAGGAGTGTCATCCTTTCGTTCACAATCGGCAATGAAGTCGTCGACAGAGGATCCTATAGGGTCTAACAAAAAGGGGCCCTACCTTAAAGGTTCTTGAGCTTTATTAAAGAAGTCGGCCTAGTGACTCAAAAATCTAGAGCGTGTAAATAGACTTTATTTAGAATTTAGGTTTTTAGGTTTTGGATTTTTGTTTTCAAAACTTGTTTTAAAATGTGGTTTAGTATTTTAAGCTAAACAAAATTCAGGTTGTAAAGCATAACGATACACGAAGAAGAAGAAACAAAGTCCCTAAAAAAGCCATCAAGATCGAATTGGCCAGTCGACATCGACCGCAAGGGTCGAGCCATCACCTGTGATCGAGGTAGATCACTCTAGAGCAACAAAGAGCAGTCAACATCAAGAGGCGCACTTGATGTCAACCACCTAGGTGACCCTCGAGTTCGATCACATTCTTCACCATAACAACAAGTTGCTGTCGACATCGATTGACCTGGTCGATGTCAACTGCTGGCAACTTTATCGACAGAACCTGAAATCGACTCCTCTGCACGTTAATTTGTGAGTTCCTTCCTTTACCCCTGTTTTCGTTTGATTTTTAATATAATGAGGACACTGTATATTTTATGTATGAGGTGGGGGAAGTTCTTATGATCTTTATGATCGTCTTTGCTTAGTTATTTTTTGCATTGCTTCACTTTATAGTTTTTCAGTGAAATCTTTAAAAAAATTTGTGCCTAAAACTGTTGAATGGTCTAGTAAATTATGTTATCATTGGATATTATTTGTGCTATTTGATCTTTAAGGAATGATCCAAAGAAGTTTTTAAAAGGATTTAAGGACTCATACCTTCGAAAAAAACAAATAAAGTGTCTTGCAAGTTTGTACAAAACTCGACGATGCAAAAGTAGATCCGTTAGATATATAGCAATTAAATTTCCTAGTAAAGGAATATCTCAATGATGTGCGATTTTTATAGAAAACAATGAAAGGAGTATAAATTTGAAGTTGCTTTTGACATGTGCATGATAAGAGGACTAAGGACTTTATTTTCCATTCAAGCTTTATTTACCTTAACCATTACCCATGCTTATTCACATTACATCTTATTTTAAGCCATATGTGCTTTATTGTCATATTTGGTCCACAAGTTCTTAAATTGCCCATTTTTATACCTTTTTACCCATCCAAGAGATTATGTTATAGAATGTACGTCATGTTATGGAGTTGTTATATGGATGATATGTTGTGAAATTGTTATAAAGTTGATGGCATATGGTTTTTTATAGAAAATTTAATGACTGAATGAAAATCCGGTCACCTAGGAATTAGGATGATCGACCCTGCTTACGGAGGATAAAATTCACGCGAGATGGGACAATAAGGTAAGGAGTCTGAAGCACTAAGTATCGAGGGCCATTCATGACACCCATGTTTGCGACTCATGAGAAGGTGGTGTTAAGGTTAGAGAGGTAAAAGCATGAAAGTGAAAAAAAAAAGAAAAAACCATTATGAGGGAAAGTAATGTGGAAATCATAAAGTAGAAAGTGCATCAACAAAAGAAAGTTTGAAAATTTTCTCCCATGATTAGCACCACATTGCAAAATATAGCCCAACACTATACCTTTTACCTTCACATCACCATGCGCATAAAAGTCATCTTGATTATTAATGCTATATTATAAAATTATTTTTACATAACCCTCATTTTGTGTGAAATGTTGCTTTTCATTCACAGGCATGAATTTGAATGCAATAGTACCTTTGTGAGGATTGTAATTGATTATAGGGTTATATAAGAATGGATCTATGATATTGAGAGTTTAGTCCTTCTGCTTTGTGACCATGAAAAGTATTCCTTGAGGACCGGCAAGCTTAAGTATAGGGTGATTTCATGTCCTCTAAAATGACCATGATTTATGCCTATCTTTTATGCCAATTTCTATGTTATATTTTCATTATGGTTTAGGAATACTTTGAATCTGTGTAGTGTGTGCAAATTTACAAGAAATAAAGATCTATCAAAGTTTTGGTGTAATTGTGCAAAAATTATAGCGGAATCAAAGCCGAAATGAGGAACCAAGAAATTAAACAGAGTAGTCAATCTCGATTGGAAAGCTTGACATCGACTGGAGAAATCATTCAGAGACTAAGTACAAGTCATAGAGAAAGACAAGCTACTGGAGGAGTGCTCGACATAGAGAAAGACAAGCTACTAGAGGAGTGCTCAACATGTCAATAGATCAAACACATAGCTTGACATCGACCGAAGTGATCGATATCGAGGACCTAATCGATGTGAATAGAGTTGAAGATGTGCCCGAGGTTGAGTGAGATAAAGTGAAATCGAGCAGAAACAGAGCACTTGATATCAAGAGCATCAATTGACTGGACCTGATAATCGTAGCAAATGACATTGAGCATTCCGAGTGTGAGGAGAAGTTGATAAAGCCACGTTTTTAATTTATTTCTTGATAGATTTAATCCTCATGGGTGTTTCCTATCTACCGACCTTATTGGTATGGAATTGGGGACCCACGACTTGATTCTTGGTATGGATTTCATGGACCACTATGTACGATCATTGACTTGCAGAGGAGGACTTTGATGATTCTAGCAGATGATGGCACCGAGTACCAGGTTTGGGGTAGTGACCCCAAGCGGAACGGGGCACTTATTAGCGCAGTTCGAGCAGCGAGACTTCTTTATCGGGGTTGCGTGGGATATTGATGTTATGCCTTAGAGGTGGATCGAGGACGACCCAGCATGACTGAGGTGCCCGTAGTTTGAGACTTCACTGACGTTTTCCCCAAGGAGCTACCAGAATTACCCCGCAGGGAGAGGTCGACTTCCTATCGAGTTGTAGTCGGGCACCAGGCACGTTTCCAGAGTACCTTACAAGATGGCACCCATAGAGATGGTTGAGCTTAAGGCTCAGCTTAAGGGGTTAGCCGAGAAGGGCTATATTCGTCCGAATGCTTTGCCATGGGGAGCTCCAGTGCTGTTTGTCAAGAAGAAAGATGGTTCATTGAGGTTGTGCATCGATTATCGCGAGTTGAACCGGGCGACGGTGAAGAACCGCTACCCACTTCCAAGGATCGATGACTTGAGAGACCATCTTCTGGGTGCAGTTATCTTCTCAAAGATTGAACTGAGACCAGGATATCATCAACTCAAAGTGAGATCAAAGGACATCCAGAAGACCGCTTATAGGACGCGTTATGGACACTACGAGTTTGCGGTCATGCCTTTCGGGTGGACCAACGCGCCTACAGCCTTCATGGAGTTTATGAACATGGTTTCTATAGATTATGTGGACAGATTCATGGTGGTGTTCATCGATGACATCCTAGTATACTCGCGGAGCCACGAGGAGCATGACCAGCACTTGAGGATTATCTTGGAGACTTTCAGAAGTCATCAGCTGTTTGTTCATTTAGGGGAGGTGGGACTCTCTTAAATATTCAAATAACTATCACAACTATGCCGACTCCCTTATCAAGCAAATAATACAAGAATCCCTCCCGATGCAGTGGTATGGTAATTCACGATCGAATCCACGGTGAGGTATGTCAGCGCTTCCTTAGTTGCAATCACGATCAAGCTTTCGAATTCAAGAGACACTCGATATCAAGGTGTCTATTCGATATTGACCTCAGTTCTTGTTGATTTCCAACAAAGTTCTTCCAGAAGACAAAAGCAAACACAGTCGACATCGAGATAAACCTCGATATCGATGTTAGTGCTCGATATCGACCTTGCCAGTCGATTTCGATGTCTGTAACAAAAACTGCAAAGCGTAACCTCTGTGTCAGAAAAGTAGTCCAAAAAGTTACTATCCAATTCAATTAACGATATCAATGCAAGTATGATGTTAAAGTTATGAAATTTAATGTAAGTATGATGCTAAAGAAGAAAGATGGTTCATTGAGGTTATGAAATTTACTATCCAACTCAAACTTTTTATGACATTCAATTAAATAATGGCTTCCAAAGTCGGGGATTCATGCCACAACGATAACAATGCAAGTATGATGCTAAAGTTATGAAATTTAATGTCATTCCGTCAAATAACTTTCGTTACCAACACTTTGGTGATTAGAGGCTCTCGCATAATTCCTAAGAGTTACTATCCAATTCATATTTGGCTTTCACTTCAATAATGCAAATAATGAATCTCCCTAACTTTCGCAAAGGATCATGCATGGGATAGAAGATGGAATCGCATAAAAATTATACCTTTGATGCACTTACCCTACATTGCTATCGTCGGGCTCACCCCTACCCTAGAAGTGGGTTGACTACTCGCGCTTCATCGTTGAACTCATCATCATCATTGAAAAGAAAACTATTTTGATTAAACTAAAGAAAAAGTTACAACCGAACAAAGCCAAATCTCCGCTCTCGCTTCACACCCAACTCACTCGGCCTCTTCTCTCTCTCTCTCTAACTCGCTACTCTCTATGTAAAACTGAAACTCTGTGTGCTTGGATTTAAACTTCCTGCCTAACTCAGCCCTAACGGCCTCTAGATATAGATCTCAAATCTTGCTATCTAAGGATTTGAAAACCTATCTTTATTCTCTAAGATAAAACTTAATAAAGTAAAAACAAAAAAATCCATGGTAAAATATCTAAAGGATGAAGTCTGGTGCGTTGGATAAAAGATCTCGACTTTAGGATAGACGTGCAAGCTTCGGATATAATTCTATCAACAACGGATTTAGACTTCTTCTGTTGGCAACATCGATATCGACCTTCATCATCAATATCGACCTCTCTTTAACTCTATCTCGAGCACTCCTTCTTCTCCTCGGACTGGCACTCGACTTCTATCAATATGATCGATCTAGGCCACTCGATATCGACCTTGGCACATCGATATCGACCTTTGTTGTGTCGATATGCTCTGTTCCTCCTCTGCTCGATTCCTGGTTGCTCTGCTTCACTCGATGTCGAGGTTCATAGTCGATTTCGACCTCTTCAGAAGACTTCGAGTTCTTTTTCTGCTCTTCCAAATCTGTCCATTTTCACCTCGTTTTCTGCGAAATCACATAGAAACTCATGCATACCCATATATTTGACAATAATGCATAAACTAAACTAATCTTATGATTTCCCCACTAATAGGCATACAAATGACGATAAAATGGACTTAAATGTGCATAGAAAATATGACTATTTGTGCGCACATCACTGTTCGGCAAGTACACCATGTGCGAGTTTTTGGATTCTCAAGGTGACCTTCTTAGGTCATATGATCTTAGAAGCATGAGTCTCCATAGATCTAGCGAAGATCGACGCCATCGTTGCTTGGGAGGTGCCCAAGAACGACTGAGACATCCAGTCTTTTCTAGGATTGGCTAGCTACTACCGTCGCTTTATTTTGAACATCTCAAGGATCGCCTGACAGATGACACAATTGACATGGAAGGACATTCCTTTCATTTGGAGTGAGGAGTGCCAAACTAGTTTTGAGTTTCTCAAGGAGAAGTTGACGACCGCACCAGTGTTGGCTCTACCTGACGGGACTGAAGACTTCGTGATCTACACCGATGCTTCTTGATGTACATATTTGTACCTTTGTTTATTACATCTTTCGACTTCTTATTTCATTCGATTTCCAAAGGAAAGGTTCAAAAGAATATAAACTTGTGTAAGAATGGGCTAAAATGCAAGAAATAGAGTCTGCACATGTTTTGAGCTAACCATGCAGGAATTCGAGCGAAAACGGAGTCAAAACGAAGAAGCCAAGTGAAGCTGAGCAGAGGTAGATATCGACCCCTGACATAGATATCGACCACTGGTGTAGATATCGACCTTCAACATAGATATCGACCTCAACATAGAATCAAGTGAAGCTGAGAAGAGGTAGATATCGACCTCTGACCCAGATACGACCTCTGGTGTCGATATCGACCCCCATATCGACCTCAACATATAAATCGACCAGAGCTGAACAAGTCGAGCAGGAACAGAGACATCGATATCGACCCTCTGGTGTCGATATCGACCCCTTATCTTGACAGAAGATAGACTCGATTTCGAATGCAGATTGGAACTATATCTTCAAGGAGGCACGGGATTATCTCAACTTTCAAGATAGATGGCAGCTGAAGAGTTTTTTATCTTTTACCTTTAAGTTTTTATCAAAATAAAAGACCTATCCTAATCGTTTGGATAGAGTTCATAGTTTAGATAGGAGTTACAATCCTTGGATAGCGAGGATTAGTAGCCTATAAATAAAGCCCTAGGGGGCTGGCATTCAATAATCTTTCAATCATCCAATCATCCAATCATCCAATCCTAGAATCATCCAATCATCTTTTTCAACAATCAATCCAAGAGACAAACAATAGAGTTAACGTTGAGTTTTAAAGCTTCGAAGTTTAATTTAATGCAAGTTTCTTCCTTTGAATCAACAATGAATCCCATGATGAGAAGAGAGTAGTTCCCCAAAGCTCTTAGGGTCGGGGTGAGCCCGACGTTAGCCATGCGCGCTTGAGGTAAGTATTTGATGTTGATATCGTTGTGTCTATCTCTCCTCCTACGATTCTATGTTTAGTCCTAATCGAAAGAAAAGGGATTCATGCTAAAAACTTGAGTTATAAACATAAAATTGGTAGAGACAATTAGGTTTATTTGCAAGAGTAATCCTAAGAGTTGGTGTACGGCGAAAGCTTGTCCCTCGGGTGAAATAGCGCAATTTACCGTCTTATTTATCTTATCGCATGCATTGGTTAACGTTGTGGTAAACCCTAATCCTAGGAGTTGCTTTTACATATTTTATATTCATCAAAACCCACTGTTTTATTTCTGTTCATTGCTTCTCTCCCCATTCTTAAATCTTCGACCTTTCTTTGCCGACGAAGAACTAACTCACTGCACGGAGACATCGATATCGACCCCAGACGTCGATATCGACCACAGAGTTCATCGACAACTTTATGAGTCGACGACGAACATCTCTGCGGAGTTTGCTGAGCATCGATATCGACCCCTTATATCGATATCGACCCTTCTGTATCGACTGGCAGTCTTCTGAGCCAGTCGATTTCGTGGACTGATATCGATATCAACCCCTCCCAGTCGATATCGACCACTTGTTTTTGTCTCTGAAGGTCTTCTGTAGCAAAGAACATCGACAGCCGAGGTCGACATCGAGGCCCAAGGTCGAAATCGAGGCTTCTGGTCGACGCTGACTTGAGATTTCCAACACTACTAGGATCCCGCTGACACGCCTCCTCGTGGATCGATCCTGACTACCCTTCCACTACAACGGGATGAAGTCTTGTAATTATTTGCTTAGGCCAGGAGTTGGATTACATTTATTACATCTTTATTATTAGTAATTACTTGACATATCAGCCTCCTGCAACAACAAATTGGCGCCGTTGCCGGGGAGGCAATCAATCGCGCCCTAGTAGTCTATCTCAAATCTTTTTCTAGTTTGGTTTTATAGGTGTATGCGACATGCTGATCGCCCACATGAATTCGAAGGAGTAGACGACCCTGAGCGTTATTTCCATCTATGGGCCCAAGCTCAAAGAATCATGGCGGACAACGCGAACCAGGCTGAACTTATTGAGCAACTAAGGAGGCAAGTTGAGGACCTAACGACTAGAGAGGTGGCACTTAAGGAGCGTGCGGATAGGGAGGAGGAAGGCCGGAGGCAAATAGAAGCCCAAATCAATGCCCTCCCTAGGAATGCCAAGCAATATATGCACCCCGCTCTCACAGTGCCTGAATCAGCAATTCTTATCCCTGCCTCTAATTTTGAAATAAAACCTAACTTCCTAACTGAGATTAGAAGGCACCAATATGAAGGAAAACCTAACGAATGCCCTATGGCACATATTTCTACCTTCTTAGACTTTTGTGATACTATTGCTGATGGACGAAGTCTTGAATATGTCCAACTAAAAGCCTTTCGATGGTATCTTACGGGGAAAGCATTGCAGTGGTTGGAAAGCTTAGCCCCAAGATCGCTCCGCACCTGGAATGAAGTCAAGGATGCGTTCCTCAACAAGTTCTTTCCTCCTTCTAAGACGGCGTTGATCCGACAGAAAATCACGGCTTTCAAACAAAAGCCTGGTGATGCTCTAGCGACTGTTTGGGAAAGGTTCAAGGACCTTCTACGATCATGCCCGACGCATGGCCAACCACATATGTAATTCAGGAGATCATATACAATGCTCTTGATGCTGCAACAAATGAAAGGATCAACACCTACACCGCCTATACCTACCTTGAACTCGCACCACAAGAGCCTTGGGAGACCATAGAGAGGTTGGTGGAATTCGACAACACATATGGGACTCCTGAGGCTTCCGACGCACCATCATCGTCGAGGCCTGCCCCATCTATGCCCTTATATGAACCCTCCAATGTAATCGATCCGGATGTAAAGGAGCAATTTCATAGGGATCAACTTCGAAAGATCCAAAAGCAAGTGACGTTCCTTTCAGCGAACCAAGATTGCATTGAATGCGGATCGCAGCGGCACACCACCATCGAGTGCCCCCATGCTGAACAAGTACACCTAGCGGAGACTCACCAAGAGGCGCGCTACATGAGGGGTCCCAATCACCAATATTGGGGAGACCAAAGGTTCCATCAACCACAAAGGAACCAGGTTAACCCTAGGGACCCTCCGCCTTATAGAGCTCCTGGGCGCCCGGAGAGAGACCAAAAGAAGGATGATCTTCAACTTGTGATAGATGAGATAAGGAGGAATCAGTCTAAGAATGATCAATCTAACAATGTCATCCATTCTCAACTCAATCACCTTACCACAAGGATTGAGGAGATGGATATTTGGAAAAGGAACGTGGAGACCCAACTGGGTCAATTAGCGGCACAGATCCCTAGACCGTCCGGAACAAAAGCCACGAACAGAATCGGAGACCCAACTGGGTCAATTAATGTGGAGACCCAACTGGCCATACAATTAAGGAGTGGCACCAAAGTACAAAAGCCACGAACGGAATCGGAGAAAGCAGCAGATCTAGTCGACATCGACAGACCAGTCGATGTCGAGGATGAGGTCGATATCGACCCCCAGGTCGATTGGAGGCCACTGTAGAGCCATCAGAGCCATAAAAGAGGTCGAAATCGACCATTCCAGTCGATATCGACCACATTCCAGTCGATGTCGATGTCCAGCAGGCCCCTCCGACCTCCGTTTTGGCTCCTTCACCAAAGAAGACGTTGCCATTCCCTTCCAAAGCATTGGAGGATCCCACCAAAGGTAAGTTTAGGCGCTTCGTAAAGATACTTTAAGGACTTAATGTTACCTTCCCTCTTACAGAAGCCCTAAGCGAGATGCCCGCCTATGTGCGATTCCTCAAAGACATCCTTAGCAACAAGAGATCCATGTCAGAGATCGCAGAGGAGTGCTCAAAGATGGACTTCCCTGAGAAGAGGAGTGATCCAGGGAAGTTTGCAATCACCGTGGGACTTGGCCAACATCGTTATAAAGCCCTATGTGACCTAGGGGCAAGTGTAAGTCTCATGCCTCTCTCTATTTGGCAAAAGGTGAACATTGGCGCCCTTGAACCTGTGGACATGAAACTTTATATGGCTGACAACTCATTCGTCAGACCCATAGGTATAGTTGATGACTAGAGAGGTGGCACTTAAGGAGCGTGCGGATAGGGAGGAGGAAGGCCGGAGGCAAATAGAAGCCCAAATCAATGCCCTCCCTAGGAATGCCAAGCAATATATGCACCCCGCTCTCACAGTGCCTGAATCAGCAATTCTTATCCCTGCCTCTAATTTTGAAATAAAACCTAACTTCCTAACTGAGATTAGAAGGCACCAATATGAAGGAAAACCTAACGAATGCCCTATGGCACATATTTCTACCTTCTTAGACTTTTGTGATACTATTGCTGATGGACGAAGTCTTGAATATGTCCAACTAAAAGCCTTTCGATGGTATCTTACGGGGAAAGCATTGCAGTGGTTGGAAAGCTTAGCCCCAAGATCGCTCCGCACCTGGAATGAAGTCAAGGATGCGTTCCTCAACAAGTTCTTTCCTCCTTCTAAGACGGCGTTGATCCGACAGAAAATCACGGCTTTCAAACAAAAGCCTGGTGATGCTCTAGCGACTGTTTGGGAAAGGTTCAAGGACCTTCTACGATCATGCCCGACGCATGGCCAACCACATATGTAATTCAGGAGATCATATACAATGCTCTTGATGCTGCAACAAATGAAAGGATCAACACCTACACCGCCTATAGCTACCTTGAACTCGCACCACAAGAGCCTTGGGAGACCATAGAGAGGTTGGTGGAATTCGACAACACATATGGGACTCCTGAGGCTTCCGACGCACCATCATCGTCGAGGCCTGCCCCATCTATGCCCTTATATGAACCCTCCAATGTAATCGATCCGGATGTAAAGGAGCAATTTCATAGGGATCAACTTCGAAAGATCCAAAAGCAAGTGACGTTCCTTTCAGCGAACCAAGATTGCATTGAATGCGGATCGCAGCGGCACACCACCATCGAGTGCCCCCATGCTGAACAAGTACAC
This sequence comes from Persicaria maculosa, assembly GCA_963922045.1. NCBI lineage: Eukaryota > Viridiplantae > Streptophyta > Magnoliopsida > Caryophyllales > Polygonaceae > Persicaria > Persicaria maculosa. The sequence continues at coordinate 31,194,691 of OY998260.1, forward strand.
CTAGCGGAGACTCACCAAGAGGCGCGCTACATGAGGGGTCCCAATCACCAATATTGGGGAGACCAAAGGTTCCATCAACCACAAAGGAACCAGGTTAACCCTAGGGACCCTCCGCCTTATAGAGCTCCTGGGCGCCCGGAGAGAGACCAAAAGAAGGATGATCTTCAACTTGTGATAGATGAGATAAGGAGGAATCAGTCTAAGAATGATCAATCTAACAATGTCATCCATTCTCAACTCAATCACCTTACCACAAGGATTGAGGAGATGGATATTTGGAAAAGGAACGTGGAGACCCAACTGGGTCAATTAGCGGCACAGATCCCTAGACCGTCCGGAACAAAAGCCACGAACAGAATCGGAGACCCAACTGGGTCAATTAATGTGGAGACCCAACTGGCCATACAATTAAGGAGTGGCACCAAAGTACAAAAGCCACGAACGGAATCGGAGAAAGCAGCAGATCTAGTCGACATCGACAGACCAGTCGATGTCGAGGATGAGGTCGATATCGACCCCCAGGTCGATTGGAGGCCACTGTAGAGCCATCAGAGCCATAAAAGAGGTCGAAATCGACCATTCCAGTCGATATCGACCACATTCCAGTCGATGTCGATGTCCAGCAGGCCCCTCCGACCTCCGTTTTGGCTCCTTCACCAAAGAAGACGTTGCCATTCCCTTCCAAAGCATTGGAGGATCCCACCAAAGGTAAGTTTAGGCGCTTCGTAAAGATACTTTAAGGACTTAATGTTACCTTCCCTCTTACAGAAGCCCTAAGCGAGATGCCCGCCTATGTGCGATTCCTCAAAGACATCCTTAGCAACAAGAGATCCATGTCAGAGATCGCAGAGGAGTGCTCAAAGATGGACTTCCCTGAGAAGAGGAGTGATCCAGGGAAGTTTGCAATCACCGTGGGACTTGGCCAACATCGTTATAAAGCCCTATGTGACCTAGGGGCAAGTGTAAGTCTCATGCCTCTCTCTATTTGGCAAAAGGTGAACATTGGCGCCCTTGAACCTGTGGACATGAAACTTTATATGGCTGACAACTCATTCGTCAGACCCATAGGTATAGTTGATGACGTCCCTGTAAAGGTAGGTAAATTCTTTGTGCCTACTGATTTCATTATATTGGAGATGCCTGAAGATCCTGTAGTGCCTATTATACTTGGTAGGCCTTTCTTAGCTACTGCAGATGCCAATATCAATGTACGTCGAGGGTTACTAACCTTTACTATAGGGAACGAAGTGATAGAATTCTCTTTCAACCCAACCGTGAGCGAGACAAAGCAGCTGGAACAAGTAGTCCTCTCGCCGGCTAAGGAGAAGCTTAGAAAATTTTTGTTGGCGAGGACGGAAACAGCAAGAAGGGTCGACATCGACTGGAACCAGTCGATATCGACTAAAAACATCGAAATCGACCCCCCTTGGTCGAAATCGAGTATGCCAGATCACTGGCAGGAGCTTAAGTATGGGGTTACAGAGGTCGATATCGACCCCCACATATCGATATCGACCAAAGCTCTCGAAATCGACCCTCCTTGGTCGAAATCGACCCCCCCTCAGCCCGAAGATTTCTGTTTCGGGCCCAAACAGGTAAGACCAGGTATGACTCCTAACCCTCCTCTGTCCCTTATTGATGAATCAATTAAGCCCATTATTGATAATTCTACTAATAAGAGGGTCAAAGCTCCATGGTTTGCCTATATTTCTAAAGTTAGGTCAAGAAAGAGAAGAAAAGCGCCCAAAGAAGAACCTAACATCAAAGAAGCCTTGCTCGCCGAACTTAGATACTACCAAAAGGACCTAGATGATCCAGGGGAAGGCTCAAAGGGTCCCTACATAAAAGGCTCGTAAATAATTGATGGAGAAGTCGGCCTAGCGACTCAAAAATCCAGAGCATGTACATAAAACCTTTTAAATTTTTCATAGATGGTTTTTTAGGGTTTAAATTTTGGATTTTTGAACTTTTAAAACTAAGATAATTCGTGCTTTATCTATATTCCTAACCAAGATTTCAGGTTATCAAGCAAAAGAAACGACGAAGAAGGAAAGAAGCTACTGCAGAGGCAGTCGAAATCGACCAGGCCAGTCGAAATCGACCCCCCCAGGGTTAAGCCATCTCCTGGAGTCGACATCGAGGACTCAAGAGCGAAAAAGAGAGGTCGATATCGACCCTAATACTCGATATCGACCCCAATCAGGCAACCCTTGTCTTCACTTTCTTCCTCGACTTCGACGGATGCAGTCGACATCGACCTCTGACCTAGATATCGACTTCTGGCATCGACCAAACCTGAAATCGACCTAAATCCGCAAGGTTGCACTGTGAGTTTCTCTCTACCCTCGTTCTTCTTTTTAATACAGTGAGGACACTGTATATTTTAAGTATGGGGTGGGGGAAAGACATGTCTTATGGTCATAACTTGGTCTTCTTCTTCGCATTGCATTCATGTTTAAATTTTTGTTATTAGTTTTACTTCTATAAAATGTCAAAAAAAATCCAAAAAAAAAATAGAAAAATGTCAAAAATACAAAAAAATGCATGTTTATTTATAAGTTTGTTTTTTTTACCCTACTTAGATGTCCTATGATGAAAACTCAATAGCTGACTTGATCATGTAAATCCTATGGCATATTTGGATGGTTTAGCCTAAGTCCTTAAAATTTTTATGTAGATTGTGAACTCGTGATGAAATTGAGCACATATGATCCTAGGCTAAAAAGCAGATCCAACAAAAATTGTCCTTGTGAGAATTTTGACCTATAGGGAGAACATAAAAAATCCCTCCGCTTTCTTGAGTGAATTTACTCTTCCTATGCATCTCTAAATGTTGTGATAGCTATTCAAAACCAATGCATATATATGTTTATTTTTACGAGAATTAAATGATGAAGGCATCTTTTAAGCCATTTTTATCCTCTCTTTACCTACCCTGCATTATCCCTGCTTAAAGCTAGAACATTAGCCTGAGCCTGAAATTGCAAACTCCACAAAATTATCCCTAGCCGAATTGAGCCTGACCCTATTTGGGAATTGAGACTTAGATTGGTTGGACTAATGCCTTGTGGAAAGAAAAGAGCATAATGTCCAGTTTTGAGCAAAGAAATTATAGGATGGTACGTATTTACATTTTGTTATATTTTGTAAAAGGATTTATGGCTCAACATATAAATCCACATATTTACTTATTATTTTCGAGAAAAAAAAAAAGAAATCCAAAAAAAGAAGAAAAATCCTTAAGTTATTCATACAAGTGTTATATTTTTTAGGTATATTAGAGTTTGGAAGAAGGGTTGATAGAATGGTTTACATCTTTTAGTGCATCTTTAGAACATATTATATAAAGATAATTTAGGAAAGAGCATTATAGAGATTGAGCTTACATTGAAGAGTTATGGTTTGGATATTGCAAGTGTTGTGATTTAGGAGTCTTGATTTCCGAATTATAAAAGCATCACATAGCCAAATAATTCCATACATTTTATTTCATACAACGCCCCATTACAACCCCGCCGAATGGAGTCTTCTTTGAAGTCTTCCATTGAGCGAAAGCCCTCCTGATGATTCTTATTGCATTTACATAATTGGTTGCGAAGTGGATTTTTATAAATTGCAATATTTATGAGATTGTATATGGAATTGAGTTGAGAGTTGATCTTTATAGCCTAAACACATGAGAGTTGAGTGCAAACACATTATCCCTGTAAGGTTGGATCAAAATTGCATATGCCTATGGATCGCCAAAATATGTGCTATGACGTTAAATTCACTTGCTTTGCTTTGCTACCGCTTATGATGTTGCTTTTGACAAGGGCGAAGACTTGAAGGGTGTGTTGTAGGTATTGGTTATTGCTTGGTTATTGCTTAAGGACAAGCAAGTCTAAGTATGGGGTGTTTTGATGTACATATTTGTACCTTTATTTATTGCATCTTTCGACTTGTTATTTCATTCGATTTCCAAAGGAAAGGTTCAAAAGAATATAAACTTGTGTAAGAATGGGCTAAAATGCAAGAAATAGAGTCTGCATAAGTTTTGAGCTAACCATGCAGGAATTCGAGCGAAAACGGAGTCAAAACGAAGAAGCCAAGTGAAGCTGAGCAGAGGTAGATATCGACCCCTGACATAGATATCGACCTCTGGTGTAGATATCGACCTTCAACATAGATATCGACCTCAACATAGAATCAAGTGAAGCTGAGAAGAGGTAGATATCGACCTCTGACCCAGATATCGACCTCTGGTATCGATATCGACCCCCCCATATCGACCTCAACATAGAAATCGACCAGAGCTGAACAAGTCGAGCATGAACAGAGACCTCGATATCGACCCTCTGGTGTCGATATCGACCCCTTATCTCGACAGAAGATAAACTCGATTTCGAATGCGGATTGGAACTATATCTTCAAGGAGGCACGAGATTATCTCGAGCACTCCTTCATCATCAATATCGACCTCTCTTTAACTCTATCTCGAGCACTCCTTCTTCTCCTCGGACTGGCACCCGACTTCTATCAATATGATCGATCTAGGCCACTCGATATCGACCTTGGCACATCGATATCGACCTTTGTTGTGTCGATATGCTCTGTTCCTCCTCTGCTCGATTCCTGGTTGCTCTGCTTCACTCGATGTCGAGGTTCATAGTCGATTTCGACCTCTTCAGAAGACTTCGAGTTCTTTTTCTGCTCTTACAAATCTATCCATTTTCACCTCATTTTCTGCGAAATCACATAGAAACTCATGCATACCCATATATTTGACAATAATGCATAAACTAAATTAATCTTATGATTTCCCCACTAATAGGCATGCAAATGACGATAAAATGGACTTAAATGTGCATAGAAAATATGACTCTTTATGCGCACATCACTGTTCGGCAAGTACACCAAGTGCGAGTTTTTGGATTCTCAAGGTGACCTTCTTAGGTCATATGATCTTAGAAGCATGAGTCTCCATAGATCTGGCGAAGATTGACGCCATCGTTGCTTGGGAGGTGCCCAAGAATGAATGAGACATCCAGTCTTTTCTAGGATTGGCTAGCTACTACCGTCGCTTTATTTTGAACATCTCAAGGATCGCCTGACAGATGACATAATTGACATGGAAGGACATTCCTTTCATTTGGAGTGAGGAGTGCCAAACTAGTTTTGAGTTTCTCAAGGAGAAGTTGACGACCGTAACAGTGTTGGCTCTACCTGACGGGACTGAAGACTTCGTGATCTACACCGATGCTTCTTGATGTACATATTTGTACCTTTGTTTATTGCATCTTTCGACTTCTTATTTCATTCGATTTCCAAAGGAAAGGTTCAAAAGAATATAAATTTGTGTAAGAATGGGCTAAAATGCAAGAAATAGAGTCTGCACATCTTTTAAGCTAACCATGCAGGAATTCGAGCGAAAACGGAGTCAAAACGAAGAAGCCAAGTGAAGCTGAGCAGAGGTAGATATCGACCCCTGACATAGATATCGACCTCTGGTGTAGATATCGACCTTACACCTAGATCTCGACCTCAACATAGAATCAAGTGAAGCCGACAAGAGGTAGATATCGACCTCTGACCCAGATATCGACCTCTGGTGTCGATATCGACCCCCATATCGACCTCAACATATAAATCGACCAGAGCTGAACAAGTCGAGCAGGAACAGAGACATCGATATCGACCCTCTGGTGTCGATATCGACCCCTTATCTCGACAGAAGATAGACTCGATTTCGAATGCAAATTGGAACTATATCTTCAAGGAGGCACGGGATTATCTCAACTTTCAAGATAGATGGCAGTTGAAGAGTTTTTTATCTTTTACCTTTAAGTTTTTATCAAAATAAAAGACCTATCCTAATCGTTTGGATAGAGTTCATAGTTTAGATAGGAGTTACAATCCTTGGATAGCGAGGATTAGTAGCCTATAAATAAAGCCCTAGGGGGCTGGCATTCAATAATCTTTCAATCATCCAATCATCCAATCATCCAATCCTAGAATCATCCAATCATCTTTTTCAAGAATCAATCCAAGAGACAAACAATAGAGTTAGAGTTAGAGAGAAGTTTTAGGGTTTGACGTTTGCGAAAGTTGACATTGAGTTGTAAAGCTTCGAAGTTTATTTTAATGCAAGTTTCTTCCTTTGATTCAAAAATGAATCCCATGATGAGAAGCGAGTAGTTCCCCAAAGCTCTTAGGGTCGGGGTGAGCCCGACGTTAGCCATGCGCGCTTGAAGTAAGTATTTGATGTTGATATCGTTGTGTCTATCTCTCCTCCTACGATTCTATGTTTAGTCCTAATCGGAAGAAAAGGGATTCATGCTAACAACTTGAGTTATAAACATAAAATTCTTAGAGACAATTAGGTTTATTTGCAAGAGTAATCCTAAGAGTTGGTGTATGGCGAAAGCTTGTCCCTCGGGTGAAATAGCGCAATTGTCCGTCTTATTTATCTTATCGCATGCATTGGTTAACGTTGTGGGAAACCCTAATCCTAGGAGTTGCTTTTACATATTTTAAATTCATCAAAACCCACTGTTTTATTTCTGTTCATTGCTTCTCTCCCCATTCTTAAATCTTCGGCCTTTCTTTGCCGACGAAGAACTAACTCACTACAGGGAGACATCGATATCGACCCCATACGTCGATATCGACCACTGAGTTCGTCGACAGTTTTCTGAGTCGACGACGAACATCGCTGTGGAGTTTGCTGAGCATCAATATCGACCCCTTATATCGATATCGACCCTTCTGTATCGACTGGCAGTCTTATGAGCCAGTCGATTTCATGGACTGACATCGATATCGACCCCTTCCAGTCGATATCGACCACTTGTTTTTGTCTCTGTAGGTCTTCTGTAGCAGAGAACATCGACAGCCGAGCTCGACATCGAGGACCAAGGTCGAAATCGAGGCTTCTGGTCGACGCTAACTTGAGATTTCCAACACTACTAGGATCCTGCTGACACGCCTCCTCGTGGATCGATCCTGACTACCCTTCCACTACAACGGGAGAAAGTCTTGTAATTATTTGCTTAGGCCAGGAGTTGTATTACATTTATTACATCTTTATTATTTGTAATTACTTGACATATCAGCCTCCTGCAACAACACTTCTTGAGCTAGTTTGGGTTGTTTTTTGCACCAGAGGGATCGAGTTATCGCTTATGCTTCACGCCAGTTAAAGCCTAGAGAGGAGACTTAACCTACACACGATCTTGAGCTGGCAGTTGTTGTCCATGCTCTAAAGATCTGAAGGCACTATCTGTACGGTAGTTTATGCAGAGTAATGACAGATCACATAAGCTTGAAGTACATCTTTATACAAAAGAAGCTCCACATGAGATAGAGGCGTTGGTTGGAGCTCAAATCATGCTAGCCAAGGATTTGAAAACCTATCTTTATTCTCTAAGATAAAACTTAATAAAGTAAAAAATAAAAACTCCATAGTAAAATATCTAAAGGATGATGTCTGGTGCATTGGATAAAAGATCTCGACTTTAGGTAGACGTGCAAGCTTCGGATATAATTCTATCAAAAACGGAGTCAGACTTCTTCTGCTGGCAACATCGATATCGACCTTCATCATCGATATCGACCTCTCTTTAACTCTATCTCGAGCACTCCTTCTTCTCCTCGGACTAGCACTCGACTTCTATCAATATGATCGATCTAGGCCACTCGATATCGACCTTGGCACATCGATATCGACCTTTGTTATGTCGAGATGCTCTGTTCTTCCTCTGCTCGATTCCTGGTTGCTCTGCTTCACTCGATGTCGAGGTTCATAGTCGATTTCGACCTCTTCAGAAGACTTCAAGTTCTTTTTCCGCTCTTCCAAATCTTTCCATTTTCGCCTCGTTTTCTGCGAAATCACATAGAAACTCGTGTAGCCCCATATATTTGACAATAATGCATAAAATATACTAATCTTATGATTTCCCCACTAATAGGCATGCAAATGATGATAAAATGGACTTAAATGTGCATAGAAAATATGACTTTTTGCGCACACATCACTGTTCGACAAGTACACCATGTGCGAGTTTTTGGATTCTCAAGGTGACCTTCTTAGGTCATGTGATCTTAGAAGCAGGAGTCTCCATAGTTATAGCGAAGATCGATGCCATCGTTGCTTGGGAGGTGCCCAAGAACAAATGAGACATCCAGTCTTTTTTAGGATTGGCTAGCTACTACCGTCGCTTTATTTTGAACTTCTCAAGGATCGCCTGACAGATGACACAATTGACATGGAAGGACATTCCTTTCGTTTGGAGTGAGGAGTGCCAGACTAGTTTTGAGCTTCTCAAGGGGAAGTTGACGACGGTACCAGTGTTTGCTCTACCTGACAGGACTGAGGACTTTGTGATCTACACCGATGCTTCTTAAGCTAGTTTGGGTTGTTCTTTGCACCAGAGGGATCGAGTTGTCGCTTATGCTTCACGCCAGTTAAAGCCTAGAGAGGAGATTTACCCTACACATGATCTTGAGCTGGCAGTTGTTGTCCATGCTCTAAAGATCTGGAGACACTATCTGTACGGTACTTTATGCAGAGTGATGATAGATCACATAAGCTTGAAGTACATCTTTATACAGAAGAAGTTCCACATGAGACAGAGGTGTTGGTTGGAGCTCATGAAGGACTATTCCGTAGACATTGTCTATCATCCTAGGAAGGCCATGTGGTGGCAAATGCACTCAGCAGGATGACCCACCAAGAGGTGGCCCCAGCTAGATTAACAGTATAGAGCAGATTGCAGGTAGAGCTGATGTCCTATTGTATTGAGGTGTGGCTTCAGAGAGAGCAGTCAGTTGTCATTCTTAGAGATTCGGTCAGAGTTGATAGAAAAGATTTGCCTAGAGAAGATAGTGTGTTTGGAGATAGCATCTTTGAGAGAGCAGATGGCTCAGGGTCGAGCAAGTGAGCTTGCATACAGACCAGATGGGATGATGACCTTCTACAGTAGGATCGTGTTGCATTCCACTTCAGATTTGAGACAGGGGATATTGAAGGAGGCTCACAATACCCCTTAATCTATCCATCCAGGGATGAATAAGATGTATCAGGATTTGAGGAGATCCTATTGCTGGCTGTGGATGAGAGCCGATATTACAGATTTCGTCGTCGGATGTCAGGTTTGTCAATAGGTCTGAATTGAGCAGTAGAGACCAAGAGGGCTCATGAGGTCACTTTGAGTTCCCGAGTGGAAGTGGAGAGACATATCCATAGACTTCGTCACTGGGTTGATGTGAGACGTCAGAGGATTTGATATTATCTGGGTCATGGTCGATAGGTTGACCAAGTCGGCCCACTTTATTGCCATTCTGGAGACATGGCCGGTTTTGAGGCTAGTGGATGAGTTCGTCAGGCAGATTATGAGGCTTCAATGAGTTCCTAAGAAGATAGTTTCTGACAGAGATTGACGCTTCACATCGAGATTCTGGAAGCAGGTTCATGAGGCTCTAGGGACCCGACTATAGTTCAGCACAACTTATCACCCCCAGACCAACAGTTAGAGTGAGTGGACTATTCAGACTTTGGATGATATTCTAAGATCTTGTGTGTTAGAGTGGGGCGACCGTTGGGTGAGATTCCTACCATTGGTGGAGTTCTTCTACAACAACAGCTACCATTCGTCGATTGAGATGGCTCCATATGAGGCACTGTATGGAAGGCGACGCAAGTCACTAGTCTATTGGGATGAGCTCGCTGACAACGCTGCTTCACTACCTGAGATGGTCTGAGAGATAGTCGATCAGGTCGGACGTCTCCAAGAGCACATGAGGATTTCCCAGAATCGATAGAGTAAGTATGTCGATCGGAATCAGACAGACATCGAGTTTGAGGTTGGATCGCATGCCTCGCTTAGAGTATCGCCGACTAGATGGGTTCGTCGCTTTAGCATCAAGGGTAAGCTGAGCCCTAGATTTGTGAGTCCCTTTGAGATTCTTGAGAGAGCTGGCGAGGTAGCTTACCATTTCGCCTTACCCCCATCGTTGTCCGGCGTGCATGATGTGTTCCATGGCTCCCAGCTTTGACAGTCTTTCCCTGACCCGAGTCATATTCTTTAACATTTCGACCTCCGAATAGAGCCTGAGCACACCTTCGTAGAGAGTCCAGTTAGGGTGCTTGACCGTCGAGTTATGAAGTTGATAACCAATGAGGTTCCTTTTTTTCTGGTACAGTGGGCTAGGAGGAGTCCCAAGGAGGCAACATGGGAGATGGAGGATATTCTACGGTCGAGTTATGGGAGTGTTGTAGATAAGTTCTTAGCTTCTTATATTGAGCCGACTGTTCACCTATCTTTCACATCGTGAGCTAGTGGTGAGTTATAATAGACTTTAATTTTGAGATGGTGGTTATCTCTGTGATTGTGTGCTTACGTGTGATTACTCTGTGTAGATTCCATGATAATGTGATATGGTTGGTGATGGATTCTCTTGGAATGAGTGCTAGCTATGGATGTTGTGGTTCGTCTATGATTGTGTGGTTTTTCCTATGATGATGTAGTGGTTCTTTATGACCCATAGTATTGTGTTGAGACTTTGGTAGTACTTTTTTTATGTTTGAGATGCATCATATGACTCTTGATTGATGTTATGCAGTTATGACGTTTCAGATATTTTGAGACTATAGTTGTGTTTGAGAGGCTCACCACACGCGTATGGTTAGAGACATGATGGTTATGTTTATATATCAGTTGATGCACTTTTGTTGATGATTTCTCTTGAGTTAAGATTGGTTGATTAATTGATTCCGGAACCTAGGAAGAGAATATGGGAATAACCCTTAGACGTGAATGACTCCACCTCCTGAGATTGGTTGCGTTGATGAATGGTTGGGGTTTTTAAAGAGTTTGAAACCGTTCTGAGAAAAGGATTGCTTTTGAAAAGGTTTTAGTCTCGGGGACGAGACTTGTTTTTAGAGGTGGATGAATGTAAATACCAGGATTTCGAATAAGTATTTACTTTCCAAAATTGGAAAGTTTCGGAAAACCCGTCCCCGAGTGGACTTCTAAAATGGAAAGTCTTTTAGAACAATCCCGACATGTTTGAAAACATAGATTTTTGAGCTAAAATCTCGTTATATTATTCGAAATTAAAACATACAGTCTTTTGAGTCATTTGAAATGGATTTGAGACTCGATTTGGAACTTTAGAAAAGATAGTCGGACTTAGGGTCGGATGAGCGGAATCTCCCTCTCCTTGGGTTGGCTCCCTCTCTCTCTCTCTCTTCTCTCTTCGACTCATTCTCTCTCCTCTTCACACTACCCATTAATGTTTTGTCTCTACCCTCATTAAACCCTAAGGAACTCCTATAAATGGTAAACTCCAATACCAAAAATTCTCAGAATATCAACCTCAAAATCTGAGCCACCAACCTCAAAGTTCTTACTTTTGCTCCCTTTAATCCATCCCTCTCACTCTTCGTTCTCCATTTCTTGTTTCTCACCCACAAAATCACCCGAAAACATGTCCTATAACATCTCATCTCAAATAAATAACACAAAAATCGGAATCGGAAAGCGATTTCCACTCAAAACCACCTTCTGTCCATCTTTCACCACCGCGAGATCCTAATTGTGCCCGCGAGTTCTAGGTCGCGCCGACAAGATCCTTGACACCGCCGCCACACTCGAGCCTAGAGGCCAGAGTTCTTCCTCAAGGCCGTGAGACTCCTTTTTGCCACAGTGATTGGTGCCCAGATTTGTGTCGTTGGCTCGGTGAATCGACTCGTTCTCCCTCATCTTAACTCCTTTCTCTTCCCCGTTTGATCTCGCTTGATCCTGACTCTTTTCTCTACTATCCAAGGTTAAGAAACATTAGATCTAACACCTCTTGAAGTGCATTTAAGCTTATTTCTCCCTCCTTCCCTTGTTTTTGAGCAAGGTAAACTCTCCTCCTTCAATCCTCTCGTTTTAGGTTTAAATATATGTAAAGGCTCTCTTTTAACTGAGATCTATCACTCCTAGGCCTTGTCATAGTATGATCTCATTGAATGGGATCCCAAGGACTCACCTACATCATGTTTTTGAAGAAAGCCTCCAAGAGGCTAGGTAATCCCTCTTTCGCTTTCCCCTCTAGTCCACGTTTGAGTCTAACATAGTTGTTTGAGGTCGGTTTCATGTTAGAAATGTTTTGAAAGAAGTTTGAGCTAAAATGGTTTTGAATCGTAGCAAAACGAGTGTGATTTGAAAGAAAAACGAGCATCCAGGTTCAAATCTCATTGCGGTGAAACCATGGTCGCCGCGGCGACTTAGATCACAGACAGAGGAAGAAGAAGGCCTTTCGCGGACGCAACCACGGTTTTTGCTATGGCGAAACCCCTATTTTGTAGCCAGTGAGTGCCTTCTCGCGGGGGGAATCTGAGGAGATTTCACGGCCGTGACCGACCCTCTCGCCGCCTCGAAATTCCCCTAGCGGCTTGGCCATGCCACCTCTTTGACCCCTTTGGGTTCCGTTGTTGGTTTTTTGTTTTGATCCTTTCTAATCAAATCTAAGTTTGAGATTATTTTAGACAATGGGATTTTGGAATATTAATTTAATGACGGGATTTTGGAATAAAAGGGGTTATTTTAATATTCACAGGAGATTTTGACAGAATTTGAAGTGTCAGTTTGAATGCTTGGAAAATGATTTGAAAGAATTGTTTCAAGTGTCGAGATCCTTAAACATGATTAAATGATGGACAATTGGACTTGGAAATGAACTTGAGTATTATATAAATGGCTTATTTGCATGAGTTAACTTTTGAGGTTTCCGCTTTGAGAATGAATTGAGAACGATTTGAAAATGGTTTGAAATGGTTAAACGACGTATTGTTTTTTGAAATGGTTTTAGGACTTGGTCCTTGAGTGTGTGTATGACTAGTAGTCTTGTGCCTTATCGCTTTCGTACTATTATCATAGGTGATTGTGCTTGGGTTGCTCGAGTGGATTGGTTGCTTTTGTGGAGTTTGCATGCAATACACTTTGTTGTTCGGCTTAGTAGGTAAGTTCCTTTATGGACTTACTCAGATTGATCAGACACATACTCCCACTTGTAGTTGTATGACATACTATGTGTTTCATAAGCATGGGATCATGCCATGTAGAATCATGCTGAGGTTACACACATGATTGAGCATCTGTTTCCTTATTTCGTATGAAAAGAGAATGGTCGTGATCTATATGAGTCCTAGAGTCATTGATAGGGTCATAGGACGGACCATTCTCATCGGGCTTGTCGTCCATTGAGACAAATTAGAGTAGAGTTTTTGGGCTCTTCTCATCGTATGAGTATGATTATGAGACTATTGATGTGCACTTATACCATCTGCGGATGGCACTTGCTATGTTATAGCCCGTACTGGCCAGGCTTCACCATAACGGGAAGGGGGGTGGAGGTAGGAGAGGGATATGCTATTTGGCATTCTTTGAGGCCTTTTATCGCTTTTTGCATGTATATAAACTGTCACCATGCTTGAGTGTACGTTAAATATTCCGCAACACATTAGAAGCATCTTTATTAGGTATAGCGTATGTATTTGCCTGCTTGTGGGAATATAGTGCACATAGGGCCTCGGTCTCACATGCCCTGCACATATTTTTTTTAGGTTTGTTTACAGATCATGTATGCTCCATGCTTCCATGACGGGGACTTGCTCGGGCGACCAAATCGAACTCACTTATGTTCGGCTTATGTATATTTCATGTGTTTTGAGGTTTTGAACCTCGACCTGTACATGCAATTCAAGATCTGAAGGATGGTATCCAACCTTCGAAATGTAACCGGAATTCTTATATTTGGGCCGTTACATTAGAGATATAGCAATTAAAGTGCCTAGTTAAGGGATTTCTCAACGAAGTGAGATTTTTAGAGAAAACCATGAAAGGAGGTAAAATTGAAGTTGCTTTTAACATAAGCACGATAAGAGGATAGAGGACTTTATTTTACATTTGGACTTTATTTTCCCTATCCATTACCCATGCTTATAAGCTTCACATCATATTCTAAGCCATTTGTGCCTTATGTTATATTTGCTCCACAAGTTCTTAAATTGTCCATTTGTATACCTATTACCCATTTGGGGAATATGTTGCGAAATGGATGAAATATTTTGGAGATGTTGTATGGTTTGATATGTTGTGAGAATATTATAAAGTTGATGGAAGGAGAATATTTTATGGAAAATTTAATGAGAGAGAAAATTCGGTCACTTAGTAGTTAGGTGGATCAACCCTACTTATGGAAGATAAAATTCACGCGAGATGGGACACAAGGTAAGGAGTCTGAAGCACTAAGTATCTAGGGTCATTCATGACACCCATGCTGATGACTCGCGAGAAGGCATCGTTGAGGTAAGAGAGGTAAAAGCATATAAGTGAAAAAAGAAAAGCATTATGAGAGGAAGAGGAATGTGGTTATCATAAAGGAGAAGGGCATCAAAGAATGAAAGTTAGAAAGTTTATCCCCGAATTGGCACCACATTGCCAAAATACAGCCCACCACTATACCTTTTGCCCTCACTTCACCATCCGCATAAAAGTCCTCTTGATTATTAATGCTATGTTACAAAATTATGTTTTTTTTTGCATAACTCTCCTTTTGAGTGAGTTGTTGCTTTTGTTAGCAGGGGAATTGATTATGTAGATATGTAAATAGATTTCAACCAAAGCAACTCCTTTTTCTTCGGAAATAAATGCAAGACTCCCTCTCGATGCAGTAGTAGGGAATCAGGATCAATCCTCGAGGAGGCGAGTCAGCGGTTTCCTAAATAGTCTTAGTAAAATCCTGCATTGTGTCACCCAAAAGCCTTGATATCGAGTTCATAGGTCGATATCAACAGGGGTTGTCGATTCCTAGTGATTGTAGTCGATTTGTGAAACCTGCAATAGAAATAGACGCACTTGATATCGACTCGGTAGGTCGATGTCAAGTGGGTCAGTACTTCCCTGTCGACTCAGAAGACCGTCGAATTGAGTTCATTCGATGCAGTGTACTAGATATCAAGTAGTGGTGTCGATCTCGAGTTGTTTCTCAGACAGTGACAGAAAATAAAGAACGAAACATGAATAATAAAGAAATAAATTAAAAAGACATATTTTTTTGTGTGCTTTTGCTTTATATAACTAAAAGCTCCTAAGGTAGACATTCACCACGACAATAACGATGCATGCATTATTACTTAAACCATATAAAATATCATGCTTTTATCATCACCAATTAGAGGCTTTAGCATAAAAACCTAATTGTTTCTATCCTCTTCATAATTAGGGTTTTGTCAACTTTCGCAAGCAAAACCAAATTACTATCCAAATTCACAAGTAGAATCCACTTTCGTTTCATATATGGTAAACAAAGAACGATCCTAAATTCTAATAAAGGATTGAGCCTGGGGTGGAAGAAGAAATCGCATAATCAAAAAAAGAATTCAAGCATACTTACATGGCTATTGTCGGGCTCTCCCCGACCCTAGAAGTAAGACGCCTATTCACGCATGTGAATAGGAGGAAATCGAGTTCTTAAAACAAATATATAAAATAGATTAAAACCGATTCCTAGCCTATGCAAATAATTACAAGACTTCCTCCCGTTGTAGTAGAAGGGTAGTCAAGATCGATCCACGAGGAAGCAGGTCAGCGGGATCCTAGATAGTCTTGAAAGCTCACATTATTTGTCGACCAGAAGCCTCGATCTCGACCTAAGTGCTCGATGTCAACCTTGGCTGTCAATTTCTACTGCAACAGAAGACCTGCAGAGACAAAAACGGCAGTCGATATCGATTTTAGTGGCAGAAATCGACTAGCTCAGAAAACTGCCAGTCGACAAGGGGCATGAATCCCTTTTCTTCTAATAAGGACTAAACATAGAATCATAGGAGATGATATAGACACAACGATATCAACATCAAATACTTACCTCAGGCAAGCAAGGCTAACATCGGGCTCACCCCGACCCGAGAAGCTTTGGGAAACTACTCACTCTTCATTGTAGGAAACACCATTGATTTAAAAAGGAAAATTTTCATTAATAACTCTGAAACCTTACAATCCAACGCCGGCTCTCGCAAACGCCAAACCCTAAAGCTTATCTCTAACTCTACTCTATTGCTATTGATGTTGTAAAATTTTAATGAATGAATGCCAGCCCCTAGGGCTTTATTTATAGGCTATTAATCCTTGCTATCCAAGGATAGTATCTTCTATCTAAACTCTATCCAAACAAGTAGGATAGATCTTTTATTTAAGGTAAATATCTAAATAACTAAATAAACCTTTAGGGTAAAAAGGAAATATCCCCAAGGTATAATCTATCTAAATTATAAAGGATAAACCGTGGCTCTTGTTGATAGAATGGCAATCCGCGTCTCGAAAAGCGTGTCTAACCCGTGTCAAAATCCTGTCGATATTGACCAGATAGGTCGATTTCGACCTCTTCGTTTATGCTCGACGGGCTCAACTTCACTCGATTTCTGGGTCTTGGTCGATATCGACCTCAGGTTGTCAATATCGAGTGTCCTTCAGAATTGGTCTTTGTGGTCTATCTCGACACTCAGAGTCTGTGTCGATGTCTGTAGTCGATATCGACCAGTCCTGTCGATATCGACCTCCTCTCAACTTCACTTGGCTTCTTTGTTTTGACTTCGATTCCGCTCCAATTCAAATATTTTTAGACCAAAACTTCAGCAGACTCTATTTCTTGCAAGTTAGCTCATTCTACACAAATTTGCACTATTTTCAACCTTTTCTTTGAGAATTGAATGAAATATGAAGTCAAAAGATGCAATAAAAAGGGTACTAAATATGTACATCAAAACACCCAATACTTAGACTTGCTTGTCCTCAACCAATAACCAAGCAGTAACCAACACCTACAAAACACCCATCAAGTCTTCACCCTTGTCAAAAGCAACATAATAATGGTAGCAAAGCAAAGCAAGTGAATTTAACGTCATAGCACATATTTAAGCGATCCATAAGCATATGCAATTTTGATCCAACCTCAGAGGGATAATGTGTTTGCACTCAACTCTTATGTGTTTAGGCTATGAAGATCAACTCTCAACTCAATTCCATATACAATCTCATAAACATTGCAATTTATAATAATCCACGTCGCAACCAATTGTGAAAATGCAATAAGAACCATCAGTAGGACTTTCGCTCAATGGAAGACTTCAAAGAAGACTACATTCGGCGGGGTTGTAATGGGGCTTGGTATGAAATAGAAGGGTATGGAATTATTTGGCTATGTGGTGCTTGTAAAATTCGGGAATCAATACTCCTAAACTTTATCACAACTCTATCCAAGCCATAACTCTTACAATGATGCACTTTCCAAACTCATCTTCCATAATGCTCATCAACCCTTCTTTCAAACCCTAATATGCTCTGAAAAATATAAATCTTGTATAAAATAAAAGAACTTAGGAATATTTGGCTCATGCACAACATATGTATATTTCTTTTTTTTTTTCGATTTTTTTTCCCACGAAAATAATAGTAAAATAAAGGTGCATTTATATGGTGAGCCAAAAATCCTTTTACAAAGTATGACAAGATGCAAATATATACCATCCCATAATTTTCTTTGCTCAAAACTAGACAATATGCATTTTCTTTCCACAATGCATTATTATAACCAATCTAAGTCTCAATTCCCAAATGGGGGTCATGCTCAATATGGCTAGGGATAATTTTGTTGAGTTTGCAATATAAAGCTCAGGCTAATATTCTGGCTTTAAGTAGAGATAATGCAGGGTAGGTAAACAAAGGATAAATATGGCTTAAAAGGTGCCTCCGTCATTTAATTCTTGTAAACATAAACATATATATGCATTGGTTTTGAATAACCATCACAACATTAAAAGATGCATAGGAAGAGTAAATACACTCAAGAAAGCAGAGGGATTTTTAATGTTCTCCCTATAGGCCAAAATTCTCACAAGGGCAATTTTTGTTGGGTTTCCTTTTTAGCCTAGGATCATATGTGCTCAATTTCATCACAAGTTCATGATCTACATAAAAAACCATTTTGAGGACTTAGCCTAAACCATCCAAATATGCCATAGGATTTACATGATCAAGTCAGCTATTGAGTTCTTATCATTGGACGTCTAAGTAGGGTTTAAAAACTAAACTTAGAAAGTAAACATCCATTTTTTTTTACATTTTTTTTTTTGAAATTTTTGACATTTTTATAAAAGTAAAAACTAAGAGCATAAGCTTAAACATGAATGCAATGCCAAAAAGAAAGCCAAGTTGGGACCATAAGACATATTTCTACCCCACCCCATACTTAAAATATACAGTGCCCTCATTGTATTAAAAGAAGAACAAGGGTAGAGATAAAATCACAGCGCAACCTGCGGATTCGGGTCGATTTCAGGTTGGTCGATGCCGAGTACAGTGGTCGATGTCGACTGCATCTGTCAATGTCGAGGAAGAAGGTGAAGTCGAGGGTCGCCTGGATCTGGTCGATATCGACTGCTGTGTTTTGCTCCTGAGTCATCGATGTTGACTCTAGGAGGCGGCTCGACCCTAGGGTGGTCGATTTCGACTAGCCTGGTCGATTTCGACTGCCTCTGCAGAAGCTTCTTTTCTTCCTTGTCGTTCCTTTTGCTTGGCATCCTGAAATCTTTGTTAGAATATTAGATAAAACCACAAATTATCACAGTTTCAAAAGTTTAAAAATCCAAAATTCAAATCCTTAAAAACCATCTATGAAAAAAAAATCAAAGTTTAATTTACAAGCTCTAGATTTTTGAGTCGCTAGGCTTACTTCTTCGTCAATGCTTCATGAACCTTTAAGGTAGGGACCCTGCAATCTTGTGCCTTCTCCTGGATCATCTAGGTCATTTTGATAGTGGCTATGTTCAGCAACCAAGGCTTCTTCGTTAGGCTCTATATTGAATTCTTTTCTTCTCTTCCTTGACCTTACTTTTGCAAGATGGGCAAACCATGGAGCTATGACCCTCTCATTAGTTGAATTATCAGTAATGATCATAGGAGGGTTAGTGACCATACCTGGGCTTACCCGTTCGGGCCCGAAACAAAAATCTTCGGGCTGAGGGCCAGTCGATTTTGACATAGGGTAATCGATTTCGAGTGAAGGAGTCGATGTCGATTGGTGGTAGTCGATGTCGACGTCGGGGACCCCATACTTAAGCTCCTGTGCATCAGCTAGTTCACTCGATATCAACTTGATATGGTCGATTTCGAGTGTTTCAGTCGATATCGACTGGTTTCAGTCGATGTTGACTCTTCTTGCTGTCTCCGTCCTCGCCAACAAAAATTTGCGAAGCTTCTCCTTAGCCGGGGAGAGTACAACTTGTTTCAGCTGCTTTGTTTCGCTCATTGTAGGGTTGAAGCGAAAATCCACGACCTCGTTGCCAATTGTGAATGTAAGGGCACCATTCCTCACATTGATGTTGGCATCCGCTGTTGCTAAGAATGGCCTACCAAGGATGATAGGCACAATAGGATCCTCCGGCATGTCCAACATGATGAAGTCCGTGGGTATGAAGAACTTTCCCACCTTGACAGGGACATCATCCACAACCCCTGTTGGTCTCACAAAGGAGTTGTCCGCCATGTAAAGCTTCATGTCGACGGGCTCCAATGCTCCTACGCCCACTTGCCGCCATATTGATAGGGCATCAAACCAACCCCTACCGTTACCGCGAACTTGCCTGGATTGCCGCGCTTCTCAGGGCACTCAATTGAATTGCATTCGCTGGCGATCTCTAGATTGGATCTGTTGTTGGACAGATGGTCCTTTAGGAACCTCAAATATGCAGGCATCTCAGTGAGCACTTCTGTGAGTGGTATGGTGAGATTTAGACCTTGTAAGATCTTCACGAAGCGTCTGAACTTAGTGTCTCCTGGATCCCGAAACGCCTTGGAAGGATAGGGTAGACTTTTGGATGGCTTTAGAGGTGAAGTGGTCGATTTCTGCTTTTTGGACAGGTCGACATTGACATCAGTGTGGTCGATATCGATTGGGTTGGTCGACCTCGGGGGAGTCTTATGCTGTGGTCGATTTCCAGAGGGGTCGAAATCGAAGGGTTGGTCAATATCGACCTGGTCACTCGATATCGAGTGCCTCTCTGGCTCCGTTTTGTGCTTCACAGTGGGATCGACATCGACTGTAGGTTCGACGTCGATAGGGCCCTCGATATCGACTAGGGGGTCGACATCGACTGCGTCTCCGGTGACTTCTCCTTCGCTCCTTGGATCGGGCAATGTGTGTCCACTCCTTAGATTGATAGCGGCAATGTGCCCGACTTGCCCCCTTAGATTTTCTTGTGGTTGTCCATGGAGTTTGCAGGGTGGCTATGGGATTTGGCCCGCCAATTGACCCAGTTGGGTCTCAATCGTCTTTTTCTAAGTATCCACCTCCCCCATTCGGGCGTTCAGGCCCTGAAGTTGGTTTTGGATAGCGTTGTTGGATTGTTGACTTGCCGTTTGGTTGCTCCTTAACTCTTTAAGAATGAGTTGGACATCATCTCATCCTGGTTCTCTCTCCGGATGGCCTGGAGCTCTATAAGGCGGAGGATCCATGGGGTTATATTGGGTGGTTGATTTCCCCAGTTTTGGTACCCTTGGCGATTGGGATTCCCCATGTAGCGCGTCTTCTGTTGAGTCTCCACTAGTTGTACTTGCTCCATATGGGGGCATTCAGTGGTGATATGCTTAACGGAGCCACATTCAGCGCATGTTTGGTTGACGGAGAGGAATTTGACTTGTTTTAGCAAGCTCCTGAGTTGATCTTGTATGAATTGATCTCTGACGTCGAGATCAATCTCCTTGGAGGGCTCATGGAGTGGCATAGATGGTGCAGACCTTGAGTCGGAGGCCGCAGGAGTCCCATAGGTGTTTCAAATTCGACTAACCTCTCTATAATATCCCAAGCTTGTTGTGTTAGGAGCTCGAGATACCCATAGGGCATTGTAGATGAATTCATGTATGACGTAGGGTGGTTGCCCATGCGTAGGGCAGAACCTCAGCTGCTCCTTAAACCGCTCCCACACTTGCGCCAGGGTTTCATGTGGCCTTTGTTTGAAAGCCATGATCTTCTGGCGTATCACCTCGATCTTGGATGGTGGGAAGAATTTGTTGAGAAAAGCATCCTTTACCTTATCTCACGTGCGGAGCGATCTGGGGGCTAGGTTCTCCAACCATGCTAGAGCTTTCCCTACGAGAGACCAACAAAAAGCCTTCAGTTTAACATATTCATGGCTTTGTCCATCAGTAATAGTATCACACAAATCGAGGAATAAAGATATATGATCTAGAGGACAATCGTTTAATTTTCCCTCAAATGGACGTCGCCTAATCTCATTCAAGAAATTAGGTTTAATCTCAAAAGTAGAAGGAGGGATAAGAATAGCCGATTCAGGCACTGAGAGCACAGGGTGCATGTATTGTTTGGCATTCTGAGGGAGGGCGTTCATTTGGGCTTCTATTTGCCTCCTTGCTTCCTCCTCCATGTCTGCACGCTCTTTGAGTGTCGCCTCTCTAGTTTTGAAGTCCTCGACTTGCTTCCTAAGTTGCTCAATCACCTAAGCTTGGGTCTCGTTATCTGCCATGATCCTTTGAGCTTGGGACCTTAGACGGAGATAGCGTTCAGGGTCGTCTACTCCTTCTAATTCAGGCGTGCGATCAGCGTGTCACATACACCTACAAAGCAAAACTAAAAAGAGACGTGAGATAGACTACTAGGGCGCGATTTATTGCCTCCCCAGTGACGGCGCCAATTTGTTAATAGGAGGAAATCGATTTCTTAAAACAAATATATAAAATAGATGAAAACCGATTACTAGCCTATACAAATAATTACAAGACTTCCTTCCGTTGTAGTAGAAGGGTAGTCAGGATCGATGCACGAGGAAGCAGGTTAGCGGGATCCCAGATAGTCTTGAAAGCTCACGTCTTTCACCCGAGGATCCCAGATACCACAACGTTAACCAATGCATGCGATAAGGAAAATAAGACGAACAATTGCGCTATTTCACCCGAGGGACAAGCTTTCGTTGTACACCAACACTTAGGATAACTCTTGCAAATAAACCTAATTGTCTCTACCAATTTTATGTTTATAACTCAAGTTGTTAGCATGAATCCCTTTTCTTTCGATAAGGACTAAACATAGAATCGTAAGAGATGATATAGACACAACGATATCAACATCAAATACTTACCTTAGGCACGCAAGGCTAACGTCGGGCTCACCCCGACCCTAGAAGCTTTGGGAAACTACTCACTCTTCATTGTAAGAAACAAAATTGATTTAAAAAGGAAAAGTTGCATTAATAACTCTGAAACCTTACAATGCAACGTCGGCTCTCGCAAACACCAAACCCTAAAGCTTCTCTCTAACTCTACTCTATTGTTATTGATGTTGTAAAATTTTAATGAATGAATGCCAGCCCCTAGGGCTTTATTTATAGGCTACTAATCCTTGCTATCCAAGGATATTATCTTCTATCTTCTATCTAAACTCTATCCAAACAAGTAGGATAGATCTTTTATTTAAGGTAAATATCTAAATAACTAAATAAACCTTTTGGGTAAAAAGGAAATATCCCCAATGTATAATCTATCTAAATTATAAAGGATAAATAGTGGCTCTTGTTGATAGAATGGCAATCTGCATCTCGAAAAGCGTGTCCAACCCGTGTCGAAATCCAGTCGATTTCGACCTCTTCGTTTCTGCTCGACGGGCTCAACTTCACTCGATTTCTGGGTCTTGGTCGATATCGACCTCAGGTAGTCGATATCAACTGTCCTTCAGACTTGGTCTTTGTGGTCTATCTCGACACTCAAAGTCTGTGTCAATGTCTGTAGTCGATATCGATCAGTCCTGTCGATATCGACCTCCTCCCAACTTGACTTGGCTTCTTCGGTTTGACTCCGATTCCGCTCCAATTCCTACATTTTTATATCAAAACTTGTGTAGACTCTATTTCTTGCACGTTAGCTCATTCTACAAAAATTTGCATTATTTTCAACCTTTTCTTTAAGAATTAAATGAAATATGAAGTCAAAAGATGCAATAAAAAGGGTACTAAATGTGTACATCAACGGCTCATTGAGGAAAATATCTTTACATAAAAGAAAGAACTTGGCATTAAACTTGAAAGGAAACTTTAATCGTACAACCACCGCTTTTCTCTATCTCTCTCCACTCGCCTTTCTCTCTCTCTCTCTTTATGGTTGCACAATTGCTTGTCGATTGAATAATTAAAAACAGCCCCCTGAACTTTTATTTATAGCCTCACAACTCTTGCCAGCCAGAGATTGGAGTCCTAATCCTACTTAGACTACTAAAAGGAAATTCTATCTAAACTAAATTATATCGTAAAATAAAATAATAAAATAGGTAATATTCCCTAACATGCTTGGAATATACTCCTAATGATAGATGATCTTGGTAGATAATAGAATATCTCGTGGCTAAGTAAGTCTCCCAAAGATTTGGCCCAATCCGCATTTCTTACATGGTTGCAGCTCTAGTCGATGTCGAGTGGACATGTCGATATCGAGTGGTTTATGTCGAGTCGACATGGTTAATTGTGGTCGACATTTCCTTGGTCTCGATCTGGCACATCAAACATCCCATACTTTCCTAATCCAAAAGTATGAAACGTGGTGAAATAAGCGCACATCAAACACCCCATACTTAAGCTTGCTTGTCCTTAAGCAATACTCTTAATAGTCATTCAGGGGAAGGACTAAACTCTCAACATGGTAGATACATGCATGTGAATGAAAAGCAACATCTCGCACAAAAGGAGGGTTATGAAAAAAAAAACAATTTGTAACATAGCATTAATAATCAAGAGGACTAATATGCACAATGGTGAAGAGTCGATAAAAGGTATATTGGTGGGCTATATTTGGGAATGTAGTGCTAATCTAGGGAGAAACTTTCAAACATTCTTTCTTTAATGTACTTTCTCCTTTGTGATTTCAACATTCCTCCTCATAATGATTTTTGCTTTTTTTTCACTTATTGCTTTTACCTCTCTAACCTTAACGCTACCTTCTCGTGAGTCACAAACATGGGCGTCATGAATGGCCATGGATACTTAGCGCTTTGGACTCCTCCACTTGTGTCCCATCTCGCGTGAATTTTATCCTCCACAAGCAGGGTCGATTCACCTAACTCCTAGGTGACCGAATTTTCTTTTCACTCAATAAATTTTCCATATATAATTCATGCCATCAACTTCATAGAAACTTCACAACATATCAAACATATAACAACTCCATAATATGACTTCCATTTCATTACATAATCTGTCGGATGGGTAAAAAGGTATAAAAATGTACAATTTAAGAACTTATGGAGCAAAATATGACATTAAGCACATATAGCTTAGAATATGAAGTAAAGGCAATAAGCATGGGTAATGGTAGGCTAAATAATGAAGCTTGAATGGAAAATAAAGTCCTTCGTCCTCTTATCATGCATATTTCAAAAGCAACTTCAAGTTTTACTCCTTTCATGGTTTTCCTTAAAAATCGCACATCATTGAGACTTCCCTTGACTAGGCAATTTAATTGCTATATCTCTAGCAAATCTACTTTTTCATCGTTGAGTCTTGCAACTACTTCAATGACACTTTTTCAATTTTTTTTCAATGGGGGTACTTTTTCTAATAAATCTCTATCAATTATACACTCTGTGCTCATGTGAGAAAATATGTCTATATGTAAGAACTAACCATGTATGCGAAAACAAGACTTTAATAATACTAACAAATATGTAATTGAGCTAAATAATGTAAGTATGCTTTTACCCCACCTTATACTTAAATCTTACAGTGTCCCCATTGTAAAAAACAAAATTAGAAGTGGAATTAAAGAGAACTTACAAGGAAACGTCGCAATGGCTCAAAACAGGTACGTTTGCAGGGGAGGTCGAGATCGAGTTGGGATGTCGATGTCGATTGGGTCAGTCGACTTCGATCTTTGAATTCAACTCAGGGTGATCTTTGACTTAGTGTCTTGTTTCCACTCTAAAATGCTCCATTTTTTGCGAAATCAAACCAAAACTTGTGTAGACCTCTATATCTTGCAAATGAACTCAAACTACATAAATTCATTACTTTCCCAAACCAAAAGTATAAAATATGCATAAAAACGGAATGAATGTAAACATGAAATATGGTGAAATAAGCGCATATCAGCTTTTCATTCCCATGCACAAATTTAAAGGCAATAGTACCTTTGCGAGGATGGTAATTTATTGTTATGGTTATGTAACAATGGATTTATGATGTTGAGAATTTAGTCCTTCCATTGTATGACCATTAAAAGTATTGCTTAAGGACAAGCAAGCTTAAGTATTGGGTGAATTGATGTCCACTAAAATAACCATGTTTTATGCCTATCTTTCATGCCAATTTCCGTCTTATATTTTCATTATGGTTGGGGAATGATTTGAATTTTTGTAGTATGTGCATATTTACAAGATATAGAGGTCTACACAAGTTTTAGTTCAATTGTGCAGAAATTGGAGCGGAATCAAAGCGGAAACAAGAAGCCAATAATCAAAACTGAGCGGTCGATATTGACTATATCTCTCGAGATTGACTGGTGCAAGAGATCCAGAGACTAAGTACAAGATAAGTGAAGAAAGACTACCTACTGGAAGAGAGGTCGACATGACCTGAGATCGATGAAGTTGGTCGAGATCGACCGGACATGAAGAGATCAACATCAAGGAACTGATCAATGTCCACGTAGCTAAAGTATGCCAGATCGATCAGAAACCAGAGCACTCAACGTCGAATGAACTAGTCGATGTCGACTGGGTTTGTTGACAGTAGTGATGCGTTCTGACAATCCGAGTTTGAGAAGAAGATCTATTAGCCTTGTTTTCCAATTTTATTCTAGATAGATTTTATTCCTCTGGGTATTTTCCTGTTTACCGTACACTACTAGAAAAATGCAATTAGACATCTGTTGTGAACAGATGTCTTTCAAAAAAATTTCCGACCTTATTGTGCGTGTAGTAAAAGATCAACTTTTTCACATCAGTTTTAAGCCGATGTTTTTTCTTGGTTAAAACATCTATTTTATTTTGAATATAGATATAAATCAGCCCCTCAAATTTATTTTTGACATGTTCATTTCCTGCTAAAGCCTCGTTATTTTTCATTTATAAGCTTTTGAAGATGTCCACACCAAGCCTAAATTTTACATTTACATCACTATTTTTAAAATAATCAATGTATTAAAACAAAATAGACATCTTTTTCATTATTTTGATTTTGTGTATATTAATTTCATATGTATAATTTGTGATTTTTTATTGTTTTAAAATAATCTATCATATGATATATGTACATAACTGATGTATTAATATGATAGAGACATCATTTTAGATTTTTATAAAGATGTTGTTAGCAATATATATATCAATTTATATTAATATTGTGATGTAAAAATATATGTTACACATTGGTTTAGATTATTTAGACAATGTCTATAATGATACTAGCATCCGTTTTTATGTAATGATTCGAGTTCATAGCTATTCAAGCACAACACTTTTCATCTATAATTCAATGTTTTTTCATTGGATACACAACACCCTTTGTTCATATAATAAGATTTTGCAAATGACAACGTACTTTAATGAAAATATATATTACGATAAACGCGAAATCGACATTCACAAATATTTTAAAAATAATAGGTACTTAAAAGATACACTTTTACAAATGATGAGTGATGTACATATTTGCACCTTCTTTTATTGCATTTTTTGACTTCGTATTTCATTCGATCTTCAAAGAAAAGGTTCAAAAGAATATAAACTTGTGTAAGAATGGGCTAAAATGCAAGAAATAGAGTCTGCACAAGTTTTGAGCTAACCATGCAGGAATTCGAGCGAAAACGGAGTCAAAACGAAGACATCAAGTAAAGCTAAGAAGAGGTAGACATCGACCTCAGACCCAGATATCGACCCCCAGTGTCGATATCGACCCCCATATCGACCTTCAACATAGAAATCGACTGGAGCTGAACAAGTCGAGCAGGAACAGAGACCTCGATATCGACCTCTGGTGTCGATATCGACCCCTTATCTCGACAGAAGATAGACTCGATTTCGAATGCGGATTGGCACTATATCTTCAAGGAGGCACGGGATTATCTCATACTTTCAAAGATAGAGGACAGCTGAAGTTTTATTCATCTTTTACCTTTAAGTTAATTAAGTTTTATCAAAATAAAAGACCTATCCTAATTGTTCGGATAGAGTTATTAGTTTAGATAGGAGTTACAATCCTTGGATAGCGAGGATTAGTAGCCTATAAATAAAGCCTTAGGGGCTGATTTGTTATGCGATCCCATACAATCAATTAACAAAGACATAGACAGTAGAGTTAGAGTTAGAGAGAAGTTTTAGGGTTTGACGTTTGCGAAAGTTGACGTTAAGTTATAAAGCTTCGGAGTTTATTTTAATGCAAGTTTCTTCCTTTCAATTGATGATGAATCCCATGATGAGAAGCGAGTAGTTCCCCAAAGCTCTTAGGGTCGGGGTGAGCCCGACGTTAGCCATGCACGCTTGAGGTAAGTATTTGATGTTGATATCGTTGTGTCTATCTCTCCTCCTATGATTCTATGTTTAGTCCTAATCGAAAGAAAAGGGATTCATGCTAACAACTTGAGTTATAAACATAAAATTGGTAGAGACAATTAGGTTTATTTGAAAGAGTAATCCTAAGAGTTAGTGTACGGCGAAAGCTTGTCCCTCGGGTGAAATAGCGAAATTGTCCGTCTTATTTATCTCATCGCATGCATTGGTTAACGTTGTGGTAAACCCTAATCCTAGGAGTTGCTTTTACATATTTTATACACATAAAAACCCACTGTGTTATTTCTGTTCATTGCTTCTCTCTCCATCCTTAATTCTTCGGCCTTTCTTTGCCGACGAGAAACTAACACACTACAGGGAGACATCGATATCGACCCCAGACGTCGATATCGACCACTGAGTTCGTCGACAGTTTTCTGAGTCGACGACGAACATCGCTGCGGAGTTTTGCTGACATCGATATCGACACCAGACATCGATATCGACTCTTCTGTGTCGACTGGCAGTCTTCTGAGCCAGTCGATTTCGTGGACTGACATCGATATCGACCACTTGTTTTTGTCTCTGCAGGTCATCTGTTGCAGAAAACATCGACAGCCGAGGTCGACATCGAGGCCCAAGGTCGAAATCGAGGCTACTGGTCGACGCAGACTGGAGATTTCCAAAGCTACTAGGCTCCCGCTGACACGCCTCCTCGTGGATCGATCCTGACTACCCTTCCACTATAACGGGAGGAAGTCTTGTAATTATTTGCTTAGGCAAGGAGTTGGTTTACATTTATTTACATCTTTATATTTGTAATTACTTGACACATTATCCTCCTGCAACAACAATGAGTACTTTTAAATGATGGGTACAAAGGATAGTTTGGTAGCCCTTAAGATGACTAGGCACTTTCAAATACTAAAACTATGTAGTCTCGGCACTCCACCCCGGCTGAGGCTTAAAGGAAAGATAAAAAAAAGTGCACAGATATAAGAAAAAATCTACCAAGGGTTTAACCTCTAGAGATATACAAGGAAGCATATAATAAACTTAAAATTCTTTCGAGAGAAAAGAAAGAACTCGCCAAACAAGCAGGACCTCCAACTCGGACTCTCGAAGCGCAGCAACTCGACAACTTACTGTTTGTTGCAGGAGGCTTGATATGTCAAGTAATTACAAATAATAAAGATGCAATAAATATAATCCAACTCCTGGCCTAAGTAAATAATTACAAGACTTCCTCCCGTTGTAGTGGAAGGGTAGTCAGGATCGATCCACGAGGAGGCGTGTCAGCGGGATCCTAGTAGCGTTGGAAATTTCACGTCTGCATCGACCAGAAGCCTCGATTTCGACCTTGGGCCTCGATGTCGACCTCGGCTGTCGATGTTCTCGGCAACAGAAGACCTGCAGAAACAAAAAAAACAGGTGGTCGATATCGACTGGAAGGGGTTGTAGTTGCAGGAGGCTTAATATGTCAAGTAATTACAAATAATAAAGATGTAATAAATGTAATCCAACTCCTGGCCTAAGCAAATAATTACAAGACTTCCTCCCGTTGTAGTGGAAGGGTAGTCAGGATCGATCCACGAGGAGGCGTGTCAGCGGGATCCTAGTAGCGTTGGAAATTTCACGTCTGCGTCGACCAGAAGCCTCGATTTCGACCTTGGGCCTCGATGTCGACCTCGACTGTCGATGTTCTCTACAACAGAAGACCTGCAGAAACAAAAAAAAAAACAGGTGGTCGATATTGACTGGAAGGGGTCGATATCGATTTTAGTCCACGAAATCGACTGGCTCAGAAGACTGCTAGTCGATACAAAAGGGTCGATATCGATGCTTGGGGGTCGATATCGATGCTCAGCAAACTCCACAGCGATGTTCGTCGTCGACTAAGAAAACTGTCGACGAACTCAGTGGTCGATATCGACGTCTGGGGTCGATATCGATGTCTCCCTGCAGTGTGTTAGTTCTTCGTCGGCAAAGAAAGGCTGAAGAATTGAGAATGGGGAGAGAAGCAATGAACAGAAATAAAACAGGGGTTTTTGTGTGTATAAAATATGTAAAAAGCAACTCCTAGGATTAGGGTTTACCACAACGTTAACCAATGCATGTGATAAGATAGATAAGAGGGACAATTGCGCTATTTCACCCGAGGGACAAGCTTTCGCGTTACACCAACTCTTAGGATTACTCTTGCAAATAAACCTAATAGTCTCTACCAATTTTATGTTTATAACTCAAGTTGTTAGCATGAATCCCTTTTCTTTTGATTAGGACTAAACATAGAATCGTAGGAGGAGAGATAGACACAACGATATCAACATCAAATACTTACCTCAAGCGCGCATGGCTAACGTCGGGCTCACCCCGACCCTAAGAGCTTTAGGGAACAACTCGCTTCTCATCATGGAACTCATTGTTGATTGAAAGGAAGAAACTTGCATTAAAATAAACTCCGAAGCTTTACAACTCAACGTCAACTTTCGCAAACGTCAAACCCTAAAACTTCTCTCTAACTCTAACTCTATTGTCTTGATTGTCAATTGAATTCTTCTTGCATTGGATGCTCTAACAAATCAGCCCCTAGGGCTTTATTTATAGGCTACTAATCCTCGCTATCCGAGGATTGTAACTCCTATCTAAACTATGAACTATATCCAAACAATTAGGATAGGTCTTTTATTTTTGATAAACTTAAATAACTTAAAGGTAAAAGATAAATAAAACATCAGCTCCCATCTATCTTGAAAGTATGAGATAATTCCGTGCTTCCTTGAAGATAAAGTTCCAATCCGCATCTCGAAACCGAGCCTATCTTCTGTCGAGATCAGGGGTCGATATCGACACCAAAGGTCGATATCGATGCTTGTGTTTCTGCTCAACTTGTCCAGCTCCAGTCGATGTCTTTGACGATGGTCGATATGGGGTCGATATCGACACCGGGGGTCGATATCTATGTCAGGGGTCGATTTCTACCTCTTCTAAGCTTCACTTGGCTTCTCCATTTTTACTCCGTTTTTGCTCGAATTCCTGCATGGTTAGCTCAAAACTTGTGCAGACTCTATTTCTTGCATTTTAGCCCATTCTTACACAAGTTTATATTCTTTTGAACATTTTCTTTGGAAATCGAATGAAATATGAAGTCAAAAGATGCAATAAAAGAAGGTGCAAATGTGTACATCAAAACACCCCATACTTAGACTTGCTTGTCCCCAAGCAATAACCAAGAAATAACCAATACCTACAACACATCCTTCAAGTCTTCGCCTTTGTCAAAAGCAACATCATAAGCGGTAACAAAGCAAAGCAAGTTAATTTAACGTCATAGCAGATATTTTGGCGATCCATAGGCATATGCAATTTTGATCCAACCTCACAGGGATAATGTGTTTGCACTCAACTCTCATGTGTTTAGGCTATGAAGATCAACTCTCAACTCAATTCCATATACAATCTCATAAACATTGCAATTTATAATAATCCACTTCGCAACCAATTATGAAAATGCAATAAGAATCATCAGGAGGACTTTCGCTCAATGTTAGACTTCAAAGAAGACTCCATTCGGCGGGGTTGTAATGGGGCTTGGTATAAAATAAAAGGGTATGGAATTATTTGGCTATGTGGTGCTTTTATAATTCGGGAATCAAGACTCCTAAATCTCAACACTTGTAATACCCAAACCATAACTCTTCAATGTAAGCTCAATCTCTATAATGCTCTTTCCCAACTCATCTTTATATAATATGCTCTAGAGATGCACTAAAAAAATGCAAACCATACTATCAACCCTTCTTCCAAGTTCTAATATACCTCTCAAAGAATATAACACTTATATGAATAAAAGACTTAAGGATTTTGGCTCATGCACTATATATATATATATATATATATATATATATATATATATATATATATATATATATATATATATATATATATATATATTTATTTATTTATTTTATTATTTTTTCGGATTTTTTTTTCTTTTTCGAAAATAATAAGCAAAAATGTGCATTTATATGGTGAGCCAAAGGATCCTTTTACAAAATATGACAAAATGTAAATATGCACCAACCCATAATTTGCTCAAACCTGGACATTTATGCTCTTTTCTTTCCACAAGGCATTAGTCCAGCCAATCTAAGTTTCAATTCCCAAATGGGGGTCAGGCTCAATTCGGGTAGGGATAATTTTGTGGAGTTTGCAATTTCAGGCTCAGGCTAATGTTCTGGCTTCAAGCAGGGATAATGCAGGGTAGGTAAAGAGAGGATAAAAATGGCTTAAAAGATGCCTCCATCATTTAATTCTCGTAAACATAATCATATATATGCATTGGTTTTGAATAACTATCACAACAGTTATATGGTGCATAGGAAGAGTAAATTCACTCAAGAAAACAGAGGGATTTTTTATGTTCTCCCTATAGGTCAAAATTCTCACAAGGACAATTTTTGTTGGATTTGCTTTTTAGCCTAGGATTATATGTGCTCAATTTCATCACAAGTTCACAATCTACATAAAAATTTAAAGACTTAGGCTAAACCATCCAAATATGCCATAGGGTTTACATGATCAAGTCAGCTATTGAGTTTTCATCATAGGACATCTAAGTAGGGTAAAAAA
The DNA here is from genome assembly GCA_963922045.1 of Persicaria maculosa. Lineage (NCBI taxonomy): Eukaryota > Viridiplantae > Streptophyta > Magnoliopsida > Caryophyllales > Polygonaceae > Persicaria > Persicaria maculosa. Next base: position 31,226,893 of record OY998260.1, read on the forward strand.
AACAAACTTTAAAAATAAACATGCATTTTTTTTGTATTTTTGACATTTTTTCTATTTTTTTAGATTTTGACATTTTATAGACGTAAAACTAAGAACAAAAATTTAAACATGAATGCAATGCGAAGAAGAAAACCAAGTTATGACCATAAGACATGTTTTTCCCCCACCCCATACTTCAAATATACAGTGTCCTCACTGTATTGAAAAGAAGAACAAGGGTCGAGAGAAACTCACAGCGCAACCTGCGGATTCAGGTCGATTTCAAGTTGAGTCGATGCCAGAATTCAATATCTAGGTCAGAGGTCGATGTCGACTGCATCTGTTGAATTCGAGGAAGAAGATGAAGACAAGGGCTGCCTGATTGTGGTCGATATCGTGTATTAGGGTCGATATCGACCTCTCTTTTTTTTGCTCCTGAGTCCTCGATGTCGACTCCAGGAGATGGCTTGACCCTGGGGGGGTCGATTTCCACTGGCCTGGTCGATTTTGACTTCCTCTGCAGAAGCTTCTTTTCTTCTTCGTCGTTCCTTTTGCTTGATAACCTGAAATCTTGGTTAGGAATATAGATAAAGCACGAATTATCTCAGTTTTAAATGTTCAAAAAGCCAAAAATTAAATCCTAAAAACCATCTATGCAAAAAATTTAAAGGTTTTATGTACACGCTCTAGATTTTTGAGTCGCTAGGCCGACTTCTCCGTCAATTCTTTATGAGCCTTTTATGTAGGGGCTCTTTGAGCGCGAGCCTTCTCCTGGATCATCTAGGTCCTTTTGGTAGTATCTAAATTCGGCGACCAAGGCTTCTTTGATGTTAGGTTCTTCTTTGGGTGCTTTTCTTCTCTTTCTTGACCTAACTTTAGCAATATAGGCAAACCATGGAGCTTTGACCCTCTCTTTAGTAGAATTATCAATAATGAGCTTACTTGATTTATCAATAACGGATAGAGGAGGGTTAGGAGTCATACCTGGGCTTACCTGTTTGGGCCCGAAACAGAAATCTTCGGGCTGAGGGGTGGTCGTTTTCGACAAAGGTGGGTCGATTTCGAGTGCTGGGGTCGATATCGATATGTGGGGATCGATATCGACGTCTGTGACCCCATACATGAGCTCCTAGCAGTGATCTGGCATACTCGATTTCGACCAAGGGGGTCGATTTCGATGTTTTTAGTCGATATCGACTGGTTCCAGTCGATGTCGACCCTGCTTGCTGTTTCCGTCCTCGCCAACAAAAAATTTCTAAGCTTCTCCTTAGCCGGCGAGAGGACTACGTGTTCCAAGTGCTTTGTTTTGCTCATGGTTGGGTTGAAAGAAATTTCTATCACTTCGTTCCCTATAGTATAGGTTAGTAACCCTCGACGTACATTGATATTGGCATCAGCAGTAGCTAAGAAAGGCCTACCAAGTATAATAGGCACTACAGGATCTTTAGGCATTTCCAATACAATGAAATCAGTAGGCACAAAGAACTTACCTAGCTTTATAGGAACGTCATCGACTATACCTGTGGGCCTGACGAATGAGTTGTCAGCCATATAAAGTTTCATGTCCACAGGTTCAAGTGCGCCAATGTTCACATTTTGCCAAATAGAGATAGGCATGAGACTTACACTTGCCTCTAGGTCACATAGGGCTTTATAGCGATGTTGGCCAAGTCCCACGATGATTGCAAACTTCCCTGGATCACTCTTCTTCTCAGGGAAGTCCATCTTCGAGCACTCCTCTGCGATCTCTACCATGGATCTCTTCTTGCTCAGGATGTCTTTCAGGAATCGCACATAGGCAGGCATCTCGCTTAGGGCTTCTGTAAGAGGGATAGTAACGTTATGTCCTTGAAGTATTTTTACAAAGCGCTTAAACTTACCTTTGGTGGGATCCTCCAATGCTTTGGAAGGGAATAGCAACATCTTCTTTGCGGTAGAAGCCAAAACGGTGGTCGGAGGAGCCTGCTGAACCTCGATGTCGACAGGAGGTTGGTCGATATCGACTGGTAGGGTCGATTTCGACCTCTGTTGTTCTCTCCCAGGCTCTGCAGTGTCATCGACGACGATCAGGGGGTTGACAGGGGTGTCGATATCGACCCCAGGGTCGACATCGACTGGTTTGTCTATGTCGACAGGGTCTGTTACTTCTTCCTCCGTTGCCTTTTGTGGTTTATGACCTAAAGGTCGATTCAGATAGCTTGTGGTCGAGGCCGGATCACCCTGCAAACATCTTCGATTCCTGATTTTCGCGAAGTTTTAGTAAGTTTCGTTCTTAACCCTTGTTCTAATACAGTGAGGACACTGTAATCTTTAAGTATGGGGTGGGGGAAAGGTGTACTTGCATATTTTTAGCATTTTTTGAAATTTTTCATAAGTTATTGCATAGTTATTACATGTTTATGCATATTCATACATAGTTAATTTAGATGTCCTTAAGCATATCATATTTATCTTTAGCATGTTTTAAATTTCGAAAAAAAAATGACCCCCATCAAAAATTTTGAAAAATAAAGATAAGTGTCATGGAAGCTATTATTGAACTCGACGCTGCAAAAGTAGATTCATTAGAGATATAGCATGAAATTGCCTAGTAAAGAGAAGTCACAATGAATTGCAATTTTTTAGAGAAAACCATAAAAGAGAGGTAAAATCTGAAGTTGCTTTTGACATGTGCATGATAAGATGATGGAGGACTTTATATTTTCCATACATGTGCTCAATTTCATATCCTAGCCTTACCTATGCGTATTTGCAATTACACAAGCCATATATGAGCCTTACATCATTATTGCTCCACATATATTATATACTTCCCATTTTTTATACCTTATACCCTATCCGGGGACAATGTTGAGAATGGATATCATCTTTGGAGTTGTTATATGGAGTTGTGCATATTCTTGAAGTTGTCGGCAGGAATGAAATAAATTTGAAATATGGAAAATTTAATGAGTGAGAAAAAATCCGATCACCTCAGGAGATAAAGGTAGGTCGACCCTGCTCGTTGAGATGTTAGTTCAGCGAGATGGGACACAAGGTGAAGAGTCCGAAGTACTAAGTATTCGGGGCCATTCATGACACCCATGTTTGCGAGTCGCGAGAAGGCAGTACCAAGGTTAGAGAGGTAAAAGCATTATAGTGAAAAAAATAGCATTGAGCGAAGAGTGAAAGGTGAGAAATATGATGAAGAAGGAATGTGGAATGTTTTGGAAAAGAAAGTTTATTTCCCCGGATTTAACACCACATGGCCAAAAATTAGCCTACCTTTAGCCTTTTACCAATCTACTTCTTTAAAGCTTGCAAAAGTCCTCTTGATTATTAATGCTATGTTGCCTGAAATTGTTTTATGCGTATAACCCTCCTTTTGTGAGTATGATGTTGCTTTTATTCATAGGCATGGATTTGGTTGACAATAGTACCTTTTCGAGGATGGCAATTGAGTGTAGGGACATATGAGAATGAATCTATGATGTTGAGGGTTTACTTTCTTCCCCTAAATGACCATTCAAAGTATTGCTTGGGGAGAAGCAAGCTTAAGTATGGGGTGTTTGATATGCGCGCAAATTGCCATATTTTCTATGCACATTTATGTCCATTTTGTCGATATTTGCATGCATATTAGTGGGGAAAACATAAGATTAGTGTAGTTTATGCTTATTTGTCAAATATAGAGGTTTACACGAGTTTTCATATTTCGCAGAAATCAAGACGAAAATGGACGAATTTGGACAAGTGAAGAAGAGCCGAAAAAGAACTAGAAGTCTATTGAGGAGTCGAAATCGACCTAAAGACTCGACATCGAGTGAAACAGAGCAACCAAAAATCGAGCAGAGGAGAAACAGAGCATGTCGACACAACAAGGTCGATATCGATGTCCCAAGGTCGATATCGAGTGGCCAAGATCGAGCAAATAGATAGAAGTCGAGTGCCAATCCGAGGTCGAGTAGGACTGCTCGAGATAGAGAAGAGAAGAGGTCGATATCGAGGTCCAAGGTCGATATCGATGTCTGCTGCAGAACAGATCCGATGCTGTTTTTGATAGAATTCTATCCGAAGCCTTCAAGTTTATCCTAAATTCGAGATCTTCTATCATTAAACACCAGACTTATCAGTTTTTGATATTTACCTAAGTAATTTAGTTGTTTTACTTTATTTAAGTTTTATCATAGGAATAAAGATAGAAATTCGAATCCTTGGATAGCAAGGTGAGAGATCTATAATTAGAGGCCATTAGGGCTGAGTTTATCAATCAAGTTTTACATCCAATTACAGCAAGAAATACAGTAGTAGCGAGATAGTTCGAGAGAGAGAGAGCCGAGTGAGGTTGGAGGGAAGCGAGAGCGGAGATTTGACTTTGTTCGGTGTACTTTTTTTCGAAGTTAATACAAAGTAGTTTCTTTTCCATTATGATGTTGAGTTCAATGATGAAGCGCGAGTAGTCAACCCACTTCTAGGGTCGGGGTGAGCCCGACGATAACAATGTAAGTTTGTGCATTAAAAGGTATGATTTTTAGGCGATTTTGTCTTCTATCCTATGCATGATCCTTTGCGATAGTGATGTGCACGCAAATTGCCATATTTTCTATGCACATATGAATTCATTTTATTGTCTTTTGCATGCACATTAATGGGAAAACATGGGAATGGTGTAGTTTATGCTTAAATGTCAAATATATGGGTTTGCACGAGTTTTCATGTGATTTCGCAGAAAACAGGATGAAAATGGATGAATTCATAAGAGCGGAAAAAGAACTCGAAGTCTTCTGAAGAGGTCGAAATCGACTGAAGACCTCGACATCGAGTACATCAGAGACATAGGAATCGAGCAGAAAAGGAAACAGAGCATTTCGACACAGAAGAGGTCGATATCGACGTCTGGGGGTCGATATCGATGCTGCCAGATCGACCAAGTTGATAGAAGTCGAGTGCCAGTTCGAGTAGGAGAAGGAGAAGCTCGAGATAAGATTTTGGAGGGGTCGATATCGAGGTCCAAGGGTCGATATCGACCATGCCAGCAGAGGAATTCGACTCCGATTTCGATAGAATTATATCCAATGCTTGCAATATCTATCCAAAGGTCGAGATTTCCTATCGTCAACATTAGATTTATCATAAGGAGGCTGATTTCACCATGAAGTTTTAGCTTTTACTTTGTTTTTTTTATTTATTTATCATAGAGAATAAAGATAAGGTTTCGAGTCCTTATCGACATCTACAAATAGAAGCCAATAGGGCTGAGTTTAGGTATTCCGTTTTAGACACAATTCAGTTGCAATAAAGAATAGAGAGAGAGAGGAGGAGGCCGAGTGGAGTTGTAAAGCGAGAGCGGAGTGGCTTGTTCGGTTGTACTTTCTTTCGGAGTTTTAATTCAAAGTAGCTTTCTTTCAATAACAATGATGATGATGTGCATGATGAGGTGCGAGTAGTCAACCCACTTCTAGGGTCGGGGCGAGCCCGACGATAGCAATGTGAGGTAAGTGCATCAAAGGTATGACTGTTATGCGATTCCGTCTTCTACCCCATGCATGATCCTTTGCGAAAGTTAGGGAGATTTATTATTTGCATTATTGAAGCGAAAGCCACTCATATTGCGAACTTGAATTACTCATAAATTGGATAGTAACTCTTAGGAATTATGCGAAAGCCCCTAATCACCTAAGTGTTGATAACGAAAGTTATTTGACGGAAAGACATTAAAGTTCATATCTTTAGCATGAAACTTGCATTGTTATCGTTGTGGTGTGAAACCCCGACTTTGGAAGCCTTTTAATTAATTAAATTCTTCATAAAAGTCTTAGTTTTGTTTCTGTTCATCTTCCCTCTCCATTCTATTTTCTTCGGATCCTTTTCCGACAAATTGGTTACAAAAACAGTTTCTGTGACAAGCATCGAAATCGACCTTAAGGGTCGATATCGAGGACTAACATCGATATCGAGGTCTTTGCTCGACGTCGACTTGCTGTTTTGTCTTCTGCAGGAACTGCGCTAGGAAATCGACCAGTATACTCGATATCGAGTGTCTGCTGAGGTCGAAAGCCTTGATCGTGAGTACAACAAAGGAAGCGCTGACCTACCTCCTCGTGGATTCGATCCTGAATTACCCTACTACTACAAGGGAGGGGATTCTTGTATTATTTGTTTGGGACAGGGAGATAGTCTAGTTGTGCTTTATTTTATTCTCCTACTTTACATACACACCCCCCAACTTCCCCCAGCGAACAAATTGGCGCCGTTGCCGGGGAGGCAATCAATCGCCACCTAAAGTTAATCATGATCTTTTTCTAAGCTTATTTTGCAGGTTTATGCGACGTTCTGATCGCGGACCTGTCTTGGAACCAATTGACGAGCCTGAACGTTTCTACCATCTTCGCAACAAAGCAATTCGCATCATGGCTGACAACGAGACGCAGGCTGAGATCATAGAGCGGTTGAGAAAGGAGATCGAGGACCACAATGCTACAATCGCTGCTGAAAGGGCCACTGCTGCTGCTGAGCGAGCCCGTGCTGATAGGGAGGAGGATGCGCGCAGACAAGCCCAAGAGCGGCTAAATCAGTATCCACAGACGGCGATGCAATACATGCATCCGCCCCTTCATGTTCCTGAATCTGCCATTATAATTCCTCACTCCAATTATGAATTGAAAATTAACTTCCTATCTGAGATTAAAAGAAATACTTTTGAAGGAAGACATAATGAATGCCCCCTGCAACACATCTCTACTTTTATGGACTTATGTGAAACAGTTGCTGATGGAGTAAACTTAGAGTATGTGCGACTAAAATCTTTTCGATGGTCTTTGGCAGGAAAGGCATTACAATGGCTTGAAAGTTTGGCTCCCCGATCGCTAAGGACATGGGCAGAAGTGAAAGATGCATTCTTGAACAAATTCTTCCCACCTTCTAAAACGGCGATGCTACGACAAAGGATCATGGCTTTCAAACAAAAGCCAGGTGAAACCCTAGCACAGGCGTGGAAGCGCTTTAAAGACTTGCTGAGATCATGCCCGACGCATGGGCAACTTCCATATGTCATCCAAGAGATCTTTTATAACGCCCTTGATGCGCCGAATAAGGAGAGGATCAATTCATATACCTCCTATCGGTACATTGAGCTTACACCAACGGAGGCATGGGAGACCATTGAGAGGCTTGTGAACTTTGACAACACCTATGGGGCTGCTGCGGCCTATGATGCAAGGCCTGCCCCATCTATGCCACTATATGAGCCTCCAAGGGAGATAGATCCTGAAGTACGGCAACAATTCCATAACGATCAAACACGCCGCCTTCAAAAGCAAGTAAGGTTCCTGAGCAACAGTCAACCTTGTCACGAGTGTGGTTCAATAAGGCATAACACCAGTGCCTGTCCACATACTGAGCAAGTATCCATGGCGGAACAACATGAGGAGGTCAAATGGACGAGAGGCCCCTATGGAGGGGGCAATCAACAAAATTGGGGTGATCAAAGGTTCTATCAAAGGGATCCCCCAACATATAGGGCACCAGGGCACCCTGAGCGGGATACTAAGAAAGATGACTTGCAAATCATCCTTGATGAGATGCGGAGGAACCACGCTGAGTTCAAACAAGCCAATAACTCCGTCCATACTCAGCTGCAGGGCATCAATTCTAGACTTGGGGAGATCGACGTTTGGAAGCGCAACATGGAGACTCAAATGAGTCAATTGGCGGAAGCAATGCCCAAAGCGTCCGGATCACTCCCTGGATCCACTGTGCCCAACCAAAAGGGCAAAACCATGGGTCATATTGCGGCAGTAAACCTAAGGAGTGGGCGTCAATTACAAACGCCCGAGCAAAAAGTGGAGGAGAAGGAGCCAGAACAGACGTCGATATCGACCCCCCTGTCGATATCGACCAAGGTGACATCGATGTCGACCCTCCTGTCGATGTCGACCCTAATTCTGTGTCACCACAGAAATCGACTCTTCCAGTCGATATCGACCCCACTGCTGCCGATATCGACCTCACTACAGCCGCAGGAAGGAAGAAGGTGTTGCCATTCCCAACTAGAAAGGTGACTAAGGTCCCAACGGAAAAGAAGTTTCAACGGTTCGTGAAGATGCTCCAAGGGCTTAATGTCTCTATACCATTCACAGAGGCACTTCACGAGATGCCATCTTATGTAAGGTTCCTTAAGGATATCTTGGGTAAGAAGCGATCGCTCTCTTAGATCGCAGAAGAATGCAACAGGTTGGAGCTACCACAAAAGCGGGCGGACCCAGGTAAGTTTTCTATCGCTATAGGTCTAGGTCAATTCAAATTTAATGCTTTAGTTGACTTGGGCGCTAGCGTTAGCATGATGCCACTAACCATTTGGCACAAGGTAAAGATAGGTCCTCTGGAGCCCGTGGATGCAAGATTATACATGGCTAACAATACCGAAGTTATTCCAACTGGGATAGTGACGGATGTGCCAGTACAAGTAGGCAAATTCTTTGTCCCTGCTGATTTCCTAGTTGTTGACATAGCGGAGGACCCTGCTTGTCCAATTATTTTAGGTAGGCCATTCCTAGCAACCGTCGATGCCAACATTAGCTTGAAGAAAGGATTGCTCTCACTCACAATTAGTGATGAAGTAATAGAGTATTCCTTCAACAAGACGGTGCAAAGTCAAGGGCCAATGGAGATAAAAGCCATCAAAGAAGCCCAAGTAGAGGAAGTTGAAGCAATCTTGAACGAAGGAGCTCAACAAAACATCGAAATCGACCCAGGTGATATCGACCACTAATGTTCAAGATTCTGTGACAGGTCATAAGTATGGGGTCGACGGAGGAAAAGAGGAAGCATCGAAATCGGGGTCAAGGGTCGATATCGACCACACCCTATCGAAATCGACACCCATCAGCACTGAGAAGAGAGGCGAGGAGACCTCGATATCGACCTCTGAGGGTCGAAATCGACCTGATCATATCGAGTCAAAACTCCCCAAATCGACTGATCCTACAGGTGTACAACAGGGATCGATATCGACCTCTGCACATCGACATCGACCTGAACCACAGACTGAGAAGAAGGTAAGTCAAGGTACGGATTCCTCTTGTTCAATTACAATTAAGGACTTATCATTATTTGGAAGAGGTGTGCCTTGGCATGTGCGTTTATGTAGGGTATCCGATGATGGTTCAAGCCAATATGAGATAGGAGACAAGGTCTATGTTGCCAAGTCTAAAGACCATTGGTTCCCTACAAGATTCAAGGATAAGAACTTAGGTCCATTCACGGTGAATCAAATCAATACCGGGGGAATGCAGCTGCGGGATAAGAAAGGAGTGATATTTGAGGCCCAAGCCACATGGGCTCTGCAGATGCCACCTTGAGAAGCGCAAAGGAAGAAGTCGGCCTAGCGACTTAAAAATCTAGAGCTTGTAACAAAGACTTAGTTTTGGTTTTAAGACAGCTTTTATTTTGGTTTTAGACACTTTATTGTTTTGCATATTTTGTGTTTAGTTTTCAAATTGCAGGAGAAAGAAAAGCACACAGAAAGGCATCGAAATCGATGTCGGACATCGAAATCGACCTCAAAGTCGACATGGACAGGGTTTGTGATCGAGGCCGAATCACCCTGAAGCCTGGGCGGAAATCAAGAGAGACATCGATATCGATGTAAAGGGTCGATATCGACCTTCCCTGTTGTCTTCTTCGACTCCTGAAATTTGTGACGGTTTAGTAAGTTTTCTTCTTAACCCTAGTTCTAATACAGTGAGGACACTGTAAATTTTAAGTATGGGGTGGGGGAAAGGCTTATTTGCATATTCATACTTAGTTTAGAGTTGCATATTTATTTTAATGCATAAAAAATGACCCCCATCAAAAATTTTGGAAAAGAGAGAGTCATGGAAGTAAAAAAAAAAAAAAGGGAGCTCTATGATGCAAAATTAGATTCATTAGAGATATAACATGAGATTGCCTAGTTAAGGGAAGTCCCAATGAAGTGCAAATTTTTTTGAGAAAATCATAAAGGAGATGAAAATTTGAAGTTGCTTTTGACATGTGCATGATAAGATGATGGAGGATTTTTTATAAAAATTCCATACAAGCAAAGTTCATATCCTAGCCTTACCTACGCATATTCACAAAGCCATATATGAGACTTATCATGATCATTATTGCTCCACATATACATATTGTCCATTTTTTACCATATACCCTATCCGGGGACAAAGTTTTTTGAATGGATGACATCTTTGGAGTTATATGGAGTTGTGCATTTATAAAGTTGTTGGCAGGAATGATACAATATGGAAAATTAAATGAGCGAGAAAAAATCCGATCACCTCAGGAGATAAAGGTGGGTCGACCCTGCTCGCTGAGATAATAGTTTGGCGAGATGGGACACAAAGGTGAGGAGTCCGAAGCACTAAGTATCCGGGGCCATTCATGACACCCATGTTTGCGACTCGCGAGAAGGCAGTGCCAAGGTTAGAGAGGTAAAAGCATTATGTTGAAAAAAAAAAAAGCATTGAACGATGAGTGAAAGGTGAGACATTATGAAGGAGGAATGTGGAATATTTTGGAAAGAAAGTGTACTTCCCCGGATTTAACACCACATGGCCAAATATTAGCCCACCTTTAGCCTTTTACCAATCCACTTCTCACAAGCTTGAAAAAAGTCCTCTTGATTATTAATTGCAATGTCGCTAAAATTGTTTTTTGCATATTACCTCCTTTATAAGTATGAAATTGCTTTTATGCACAGGCATGGACTTGGTTGACATAAGTACCTTCTCGAGGATGGCAATTGATTGTAGGGACATATGAAAAATGAATCTATGATGTTGAGGGTTTACTTTCTTCCCCTGAATGACCATTAAGAGTATTGCTTGGGGACAAGCAAGCTTAAGTATAGGGTGTTTGATGTGCGCGCAAATTGCCATATTTTCTATGCACATATGAATTCATTTTATTGTCTTTTGCATGCACATTAATGGGAAAACATGGGAATGGTGTAGTTTATGCTTAAATGTCAAATATATGGGTTTGCACGAGTTTCCATGTGATTTCGCAGAAAACAGGATGAAAATGGATGAATTCATAAGAGCGGAAAAAGAACTCGAAGTCTTCTGAAGAGGTCGAAATCGACTGAAGACCTCGACATCGAGTACATCAGAGACATAGGAATCGAGCAGAAAAGGAAACAGAGTATTTCGACACAGAAGAGGTCGATATCGACGTCTGGGGGTCGATATCGATGCTGCCAGATCGACCAAGTTGATAGAAGTCGAGTGCCAGTTCGAGTAGGAGAAGGAGAAGCTCGAGATAAGATTTTGGAGGGGTCGATATCGAGGTCCAAGGGTCGATATCGACCATGCCAGCAGAGGAATTCGACTCCGATTTCGATAGAATTATATCCAATGCTTGCAATATCTATCCAAAGGTCGAGATTTCCTATCGTCAACATCAGATTTATCATAAGGAGGCTGATTTCACCATGAAGTTTTAGCTTTTACTTTGTTTTTTTTTTATTTATCATAGAGAATAAAGATAAGGTTTCGAGTCCTTATCGACATCTACAAATAGAAGCCAATAGGGCTGAGTTTAGGTATTCCGTTTTAGACACAATTCAGTTGCAATAAAGAATAGAGAGAGAGTGGAGGAGGCCGAGTGGAGTTGTAAAGCGAGAGCGGAGTGGCTTGTTCGGTTGTACTTTCTTTCGGAGTTTTAATTCAAAGTAGCTTTCTTTCAATAACAATGATGATGATGTGCATGATGAGGAGCGAGTAGTCAACCCACTTCTAGGGTCGGGGCGAGCCCGACGATAGCAATGTGAGGTAAGTGCATCAAAGGTATGACTGTTATGCGATTTCGTCTTCTACCCCATGCATGATCCTTTGCGAAAGTTAGGGAGATTTATTATTTGCATTATTGAAGCGAAAGCCACTCATATTGCGAACTTGAATTACTCATAAATTGGATAGTAACTCTTAGGAATTATGCGAAAGCCCCTAATCACCTAAGTGTTGATAACGAAAGTTATTTGACGGAAAGACATTAAAGTTCATATCTTTAGCATAAAACTTGCATTGTTATCGTTGTGGCGTGAAACCCCGACTTTGGAAGCCTTTTAATTAATTAAATTCTTCATAAAAGTCTTAGTTTTGTTTCTGTTCATCTTCCCTCTCCATTCTATTTTCTTCGGATCCTTTTCCGACAAATTGGTTACAAAAACAGTTTCTGTGACAAGCATCGAAATCGACCTTAAGGGTCGATATCGAGGACTAACATCGATATCGAGGTCTCTGCTCGACGTCGACTTGCTGTTTTGTCTTCTGCAGGAACTGCGCTAGGAAATCGACCAGAACTGAGGTCGATATCGACCAGTATACTCGATATCGAGTGTCTGCTGAGGTCGAAAGCCTTGATCGTGAGTACAACAAAGGAAGCGCTGACCTACCTCCTCGTGGATTCGATCCTGAATTACCCTACTACTACAAGGGAGGGGATTCTTGTATTATTTGTTTGGGACAGGGAGATAGTCTAGTTGTGCTTTATTTTATTCTCCTACTTTACATACACACCCCCCAACTTCCCCCAACGAACAGATAGTTAAGGAGATTCATTATTTGCATTATTGAAGCAAAAGCCAATCATATTGTGAATTTGGATTTGTCATGAAATTGGATAGTAACTCTTAGGTTTTATGCGAGAGCCTCTAATCACCTAGGTGTTGGTAACGAAAGTTATTTGACGGAAATGCATAATCTTTCATGAATTTGGCATAATACTTGCATGATTATCGTTGTGGCATGAATCCCCGACCTTGGAAGCTTTTAGTTTATAGAAGTTTATAAAAAGTTTGTGTTTTTATTTCTGTCCACAATTCCCTCATCATCCTACGTTCTTCGGACATCTTTTCCGACGCAAATAAGTTCGTTTACAGTTTCTGTTTGAAGACTCGATTTTAACTACAGAGGTCGATATCAAGTGCTAACATCGATATCGAGTACCCAACTCAACGTCGACTGCTTGCTTCTGTCTTCTGCAGGTACTTAGCTGGAAATCGACTAGAACTGAGGTCGATATCGACCAGACACCTCGATATAAAGTGGTCTTCTCAAGTCGGAATTTGATCGTGAATGTAGCTTAGGAAGCGCTGACATACTTCCTCGTGGATTCGATCCTGAATTACCCTACCACTACATCGGGAGGGATTCTTGTATTTTATTTGCTTGGATAAGGGAGTTAGCTTAGTTTGATTTGAATATTTTATTTAAGCGATATCCCTCCCCTTCACGAACAAGTATGAGTCATGAGATTCTTTGGTAACCTAGGTCGGAAAGTGGCAGGTAGATTTAAGGTCTTCAGATCTAGTCGTTGGTCGTATGTGGTGGAGTGTATTAAGGATTCGTTCACTTAGATAGAGCCGAGTGGGTTTTAAGACTTGTAAGAGATAGTGATTAGCAGGGTTGTCGGATGAGCTTCCAGGTAGGTCTTAGGTGGGGATTAGGGTTAGGATGGCGAGGTTTTGAGGGAGAGGTCACAGTTAGCAGAGGTAGTCTAGGCGAGTAGTGTAGGAGGGAAGTTCGTTATAGGCTTGGCTAGTTCATTAGGATAATCTTGAGAGTGGGTGTGGGTATAGGTAGTGAGGATAGTTCCGAAGCTAGTTAGTTAAGCTAGGAGTTGATCGAGGAGCTCTTGTAAGGGAAGTGTCGTTAGACAGTTGCCTGTGCTAAGGATGGTGCCTAGGTAGTCTAGGAATGAGCATTGGGCAGTGTTAAGGATGATCGACTAAGGAATGAGGTTGAGGAACTATTAAGGACTAGTAGTATGGGGTTGCTCGGGAAAATCGTAGATCTTGGGGATTAGGCTGTGCGATATCGGGACTGTATATGAGATGATTATTTGGGGTTTTTACGTAAGATTGGGAACGTTTGGCTAAATTGGGAGTGAAGGATTCTAGATGCGTTGTCGGAAGATTTTAGCATAGGGAAGGAATCGAGATTGATGTGTGGGAGTTGTTTCGGCTATTGACGTATTTGAGGATGTAAGATGAACCTTCAAGGAAAGGTTGGTAGCTAGGCGAGAATATCGTGGAGGTTGATAGTAGGACTGATTGCTTGAGGTTTGATATAGGGTAATTTTGATTAGGGAATTGGGAACGCTAGGGGAAGATGAGTCTTAGAAGGTTGGTGAAATTACGGTAATTGAGAAATTCGAGTGAGGATGATATAGAGTTCTGTAGAATTGAAGACCGGTGAAAGGGGACTTTAGGCGGTAAGATGTCAAGGTTTGAGGAAGCGTGATCTGGGGCATTTGGGAACATACGAAAATGTGGAAACTAGTCTAGGTAGCGGATATTGGGAATTATACAGGTTGAAGAATTGTGAGATTTTTGGTAAAATAACAATATTGTGGGTAATTTAGATCATGGTGGCATCGAGTTCCTTGGGAATAATGATCGATAGATAGAGGATTTGAGCCTGAAGTGTAGTGGTTAATAATTAGTAGCTTGAGGTAAATTAGGAATATGCTGAGATGAGGATTTCAGAGTAGGCCGATTTGAGGATTTTTAATGGTTAAGGTTTAATAATATTTGGAATGGGAACTCGGTATGGTGCACATGTGGCTCGTCTTGATCTTTTGGGAAATGAATTGCTATGGTTGGATCGATTGGGTCTTAAGAGCAAGATAGGTAGGATGTGATGTGGGTTACCTGGGATAGACACGGGTGATGAGGAACTTGGAGATTTATGGTTGGAAATTAGCACTAGATGGTTTTCTACGTCGGCCCTGGTTGGGAGTAGGTTGTTGAGTAAATGCTAGCAAGATAGGATGCTGGCGTTGTTTGGGGTACGAGAGTGGCTTAGAAGGTGAACGCTTTTCGGGAACGTCAAGGATATAGGGGTATGAATGTCATGTGTAAAGCTGATCAATACGAGTTGGATCTTAGAGGTGGATGATTGGTAAGAATGCTTAGTGGGGTGGGAAGTGTGATCAGGGTATCAAGGTGATTCGAGATGTCTCTTGAGGGATGCTAGTCAGGTGGATGCTTGAGAACCTAGGAAGAGTAAACAAGATTGTTACGGAAACCCCTAGGACGAGGATGTGCTTGATAGGGAGTGTTGGTAGATGGTTGAAGTGTTGAGCTTAGCGGAATGGGAGATTTGAGCGATTGGGAACTCCGAGTTATGGGTTTTCGACAGCTTGATGACATAAGAGTTGGGATACCAAATATTTGGCTTTGGATGTAGGCCTTGAATTATGGATAGTTATGAGGCTAGAAGGTTCTTATATGAGCGGGATGCCAGGGTAGTTAGAACAAGTATCAGATTTGAGTTGGTAGACCTAGGTGATACGTTTGGGATACCCGATCCTTCGCCTGTTGGCTCAATATCAAGAACCACGCCATATATTTGCCCGATCTTGCAATGCTCTTTGATATCTCCTGATTTTGGAACAAATTAAGCAAGTGATTAAAATCTGATATAGCGACAGAATCACACTTAGAATATTTCTAGCCAAACAGAATAGCGACAGAAAGGCAAAGGAAGCGAGAGAAAAGAGGAGTCAGCGCGAAGGCGCGCGGACGCCTGGAGCGAGGACGCAAGTGCGCGCGAGCGACGGGGCGGCTGGGGATGTCGCGGACGCTGCAGGCATGGGGCGGCCGCCGCCTAGGGCTTGTGGGTGATGCGCGGCGACAGAAGTCTTCTCCTTCTAGCGACGGGAGCGCCTGGCTTTTGGCGACGGTTCTCGCATAGGGTTTGTATTTGGTATGGCCGAATGTGGATTAGGGTTTGGTTTTATGTTGCCGAATGTAAGTAGATCACAAGAGCACTTGAAGCTTTGGGATTGAAATCGAAGAACCCTTAATTCCTTAAAGGGTTTCCTCAATGATCTATTCAATCTGACTTTTCCTAAAGACTCGAACGTACGTTAAATAGAAATCGATAAACCATGCTCACCTTGCAAAGGATCAGCATGGCTGACTAATAATAATAATAATTAATTAAAACCCTAGATTTAGTTTGAAAAGTCAAACCTTAGTGGTTAAGGAAGAATCTAAGTAGATAGACTTTCCTTTTTACCTTATTTATCTAATATGACATAAATAAAATAAAAATAATCTAAAAATCTGAATTTGCCGCCAGCCCTACGAGGAGGCACGAAATGGGCCTTCAAGGTGGGTCGGGCCTCGTCTTCATGAGCTTGGACTGAGATCTTAAGCTCAACTCTTGGACTGGTGGTCTAGTTTTGAGCAAAGTGATCCAAGGTGGCATGAATCCTTGCTCCATAGCTCCTTGGTAACGAATGAGAAGTGCTTGGGTAGCATCTTGAATCTTCTTAGCCCTCGCACGAGGGATAGGACCATCTAATGGCACCTTCATGTTGTCCTCAATGTCACCAGGAGTCATCGCGTGTCGTACTGCATCATTCTCCTCCACTTGAACACGATTTGTCCTCAAATCATCGTCAGAATCATCGTCAGGCACGAACAATGAGAGATCTGCAACATTCAGGTGAATGAACGATGTACTGGTCGGCCGGGAGATTCAGTTTGTAAGCATTGGGTCCCATCTTTTGAACCACATGGAATGGTCCATCTCCCCGGGGATCCAACTTAGACTTCCAATGGGGGAAATCTCTCCTTCGATTAGCAATCCAACCAAAGCCTCCTGAAACAGAGGATAAAACAAAACCAAAAACAAAAACCAAAAGCAAACAAAGTCCAAAATAAACAAAGTCTATGTACAAGCTCTAGATTTTAAAGTCGCTAGGCCGACTTATTCCCTAAAGCTCATACTTGCAAAGTCCCTGTGGAGGATGTCCTTCCTGTGGCCGGTTGGATGTAGCTCCTCAGGTTTGTCCAAATCGGAGTGCTCCTCCACTTCACCTGAAGTTGTTGGTTCCACCAAAGCCTCCACCTCGTAGTAAGGTTCTCTAAATCATTGAGGAGCACCTTTCGCTTTTGAGGCCAATCAGGAGACACATGGTCAGAACCTCCATACATGACGCATCGGAGCTGGTTTGATCCTAAGAGTGATTCAGTTTTAGAAATCAAAGAGGCGAGAAAACAAGGCACAATATTCAAGTAATCTTCCCTGGACACAGAATTTTGCAATATTGAAGATAGCAAGTAGAGATTAAATTGCAAAATAAATCAGCCACAAGTCGGATAGCAAGGATCGCAAGTATAAACAAGCGGCTCAAGTGTAGAAAATAATAGCTACAATGTGATGCTCGAAAATAGAAGAATATGTAGCAATAGACACAATGCAATCACAAGGGTAAGCAAGTGCACACACTCCGTCAACTATTATCTGACGGTTGCAAAACGGTTCAGAGAAAGAGGGGTGTGACCAAGGTTTCTGTGTCAGCACAGCACAAAATCACACAAAATTAGGGTTCTTTGTAATGTTTTAAACCAAATAGATCATCTAACACATAGCAAATAAAAGGAAAGAACAAGATGCAATGAGTTACTAACTCAATCAAAGGTAAAGATGAATGCTTCTTCTCTTTTTTTTTAAGCTCTCGGCTTTTCTGTTTTTTTTAACTAAAGCGTTGCTGTAATAGGTTGTAGAAGCGGCGGAACTAAAGAGAAAATTAAGAAAAATAAAAGTAACAATCTACCATGATCTAAAAGTAAGCAAAAAAATAATGAAAAAGGGGAAATTGGCTAGAAATCTGGAAAATTAGGGTTCTTTAGTAGTGCAAGTTCATATAATGCTCTTAATCCAAGAATTACAGTCATAGGCATGATATGTTGCAAACAAGGAATAAAAATCAAAACTTGCAATCAAGAACTCAATATCTTCCAAATTATAGATCCAAACAAGAAAATAACTAAAATAAAGTGCCAATTTTTAGGGTGAATAATATAGAACTAAAATTTATGCAGCGAGAATGGTGAAAATCATGTCACGAAAATAAATCACTCAAAAAGGAATCAAGAGAGTAAAGAACTTGCATAAACCTGAGAATCCGATACCACTTGATACGTTTGGGATACCCGATCCTTCGCCTGTTGGCTCAAGATCAAGAACCAAACCGTATATTTGCCCGATCTTGCAATGCTCTTTGATATCTCCTGATTTTGGAACAAATTAAGCAAGTGATTAAAATCTGATATAGCGACAGAATCACACTTAGAATATTTCCAGCCAAATAGAATAGCGACAGAAAGGCAAAGGAAGCGAGAGAAAAGAGGAATCAGCCCGAAGGCGCGCGGGCGCCTAGAGCGAGGACGCGAGCGCGCGCGAGCGACGGGGCGGCTAGGGATGCCGCGGCCGCTGCAGGCCTGGGGCGGCCGCCGCCTAGGGCTTGTGGGTGATGTGTGGCGACAGAAGCCTTCTACTTCTGGCGACAGGAGCGCCTGGCCTTTGGCGACGGTTCTCGCCTAGGGTTTGTATTTGGTGTGGCCAAATGTGGATTAGGGTTTGGTTTTATGTTTCCGAATGTAAGTAGATCACAAGAGCACTTCAAGCTTTGGGATTGAAATCGAAGAACCTTTAATTCCTTAAAGGGTTTCCTCAATTCTATTCAATGTGACTTTTCCTAAAGACTCGAACGTACGTTAAATAGAAATTGATAAGCCATCGTCACCTTGCAAAGGATCATCATGGCTGACTAATAATAATAATAATTAATTAAAACCCTAGATTTAGTTTGAAAAGTCAAACCTTAGTGGTTAAGGAAGAATCTAAGTAGATAGATTTTCCTTTTTACCTTATTTATCTAATATGATGTTGTTGCAGGAGGATGATATGTCAAGTAATTACAGATAATAAAGATGTAAATAAATTTAAACCAACTCCTGGCCTAAGCAAATAATTACAAGACTTCCTCCCGTTGTAGTGGAAGGGTAGTCAGGATCGATCCACGAGGAGGCGTGTCAGCGGGATCCTAGTAGCTTTGGAAATCTCAAGTCTGCGTCGACCAGAAGCCTCGATTTCGACCTGGGAGCTCGATGTCGACCTCGGCTGTCGATGTTCTCTGCAACAGAAGACCTGTAGAGACAAAAACAAGTGTTCGATATCGACTGGAAGGGGTCGATATCGATGTCAGTCCACGAAATCGACTGGCTTAGAAGACTGCCAATCGATACAGAAGGGTCGAGATCGATGCTAGGGGTCGATATCGATGTCAGGAAACTCTGCAGCGATGTTCGTCGTCGACTCAGAAAACTGTCGACGAATTCACTTGTCGATATCGACGTTTGGGGTCGATATCGATGTCTTCCTGCGGTGTGTTAGTTCTTCGTCGGCAAAGAAAGGCCGAAGATTTAAGAATGGGGAGAGAAGCAATGAACAGAAATAAAACAGGGGTTTTTGTGTGTATAAAATATGTAAAAAGCAACTCCTAGGATTAGGGTTTACCACAACGTTAACCAATGCATGCGATGAGATAAATAAGACAGACAATTGCGCTATTTCACCCGAGGGACAAGCTTTCGCCGTACACCAACTCTTAGGATTACTCTTGCAAATAAACCTAATTGTCTCTACCAATTTTATGTTTATAACTCAAGTTGTTAGCATGAATCCCTTTTCTTTCGATTAGGACTAAACATAGAATCGTAGGAGGAGAGATAGACACAACGATATCGACATCAAATACTTACCTCAAGCGCGCATGGCTTACGTCGGGCTCACCCCGACCCTAAGAGCTTTGGGGAACTACTCGCTTCTCATCATGGGATTCATTTTTCATTGAAGGAAATAAACTTGCATTAAAATAAACTCTGAAGCTTTACAACTCAACGTCAACTTTCGCAAACGTCAAACCCTAAAACTTCTCTCTAACTCTAACTCTATTGTCTATTGTCTTTGTCTTGCTTCTTGTCTTGGATTGAAAGATGATCTAACAAATCAGCCCCTAGGGCTTTATTTATAGGCTACTAATCCTTGCTATCCGAGGATTGTAACTCCTATCTAAACTATTAACTCTATCCGAACAATTTAGGATAGGTCTTTTATTTTGATAAAAACTTAAAGGAAAAGATAATAAACAGCTGCTAATATCTAAAAGAACGAGATAACTCATGGCTTTGATGATAGACTTCACAATCCGAGTCTCAAAATCGGATTTATCTTCTGTCGAGGTAGGGTCGTTATCGACACCAGAGGTCGATATCGATGCTTGTGTTTCTGCTCGACTTATCCAGCTCCAGTCGATGTCTATGACGATGGTCGATATCGATGCATGTATGTCGATATCGAGGCTTTCTTGTCTGGTCTGTGTGGCCTATCTCGACACTCAGAAGTCGTGTCGAAATCTAGGGTCGATATCGATGTCTCCAGTCGATATCGACCTCTTCTCAGCTTCACTTGGCTTCTTCGTTTTGACTCCGATTTCATCGAATTCCTGCATGGTTAGCTCAAAACTTGTGCAGACTCTATTTCTTACACTTTAGCTCATTCTTACACAAGTTTATATACTTTTGAAGTTTTTCTTTGGAAATCGAATGAAATATGAAGTCAAAAGATGCAATAAACAAAGGTACAAATATGTACATCATATGACATAAATAAAATAAAAATAATCTAAAAATCTGAATTTGCCGCCAGCCCTATGAGGAGGCACGAAATGGGCCTTCATGGTGGGTCGGGCCTCGCCTTCATGAGCTTGGACTGAGGTCTTAAGCTCAACTCTTGGACTGGTGGTCTAGTTTTGAGCAAAGTGATCCAAGGTGGCCTGAATCCTTGCTCCATAGCTCCTTGGTAATGAATGAGAAGTGTTTGGGTAGCATCTTGAATCTTCTTAGCCCTCGCACGAGT
Source organism: Persicaria maculosa (assembly GCA_963922045.1). Taxonomy (NCBI): domain Eukaryota; kingdom Viridiplantae; phylum Streptophyta; class Magnoliopsida; order Caryophyllales; family Polygonaceae; genus Persicaria; species Persicaria maculosa. The sequence goes on from OY998260.1 coordinate 31,247,607, forward strand.
GATAGTACCATCAAATGTCACCTTCATGTTGTCCTCAATGTCACCAGGAGTCATCGCGTGTCGTACTGCATCACTAGGTGAGGTTAATATTGATGCGAAAGGTAATGGATAGTAGTCGTGTGTTGTTATGGTTGGTAATTATAGGCAAGTGTTCTCGCGGATGTGATCTATGGATATGCAGTATTTGGGACCGAATGTAGTGCAATTTCTATACTATAGACGATGTTGATTCTCTGATGAATTGCCATAGACAATAGTGAGGTATTAGTACTAACATCGTTTCTCCTTGAGCTTGATGGAATGCTGGTGTGTATCGGTACTTGTATGACTCTGAAAATTTGTGCAAGTATGATGTGATTTATCTGAGTGTTATGATGTGCAACTTCTGTGATGTGATGTGATGTGATGTGATGGATCCTACTATGTGTGGTAATGTGCTAGATGTATTATGGTACGTGGCTATTATCGATGTGACTATGACAAGCTATTAAAAGTGCTATATTATTGTGATGAGATAGGGAGAAAAAAGTGCTCTCTTTTTTGGGGCGATAAGGGCGGTCATTTTTTGGGTAGGGCCGGTTCATTCTTGGCGGCAGCAGCGTCGGCCACCGGGAATCTCCCCCCCACCCGGACATGGCGAAGAAGAAAGGAAAGCAGAAGAGTACTTCTGGGGGCCTCGGTTTTGACAAGAAGACGCAATTGGAGAAGGAGCTTCATGCTACCTTGTTTCAATCAAGAGTGAAGCGATCGCTGGAACCAGATCTAGAGGGTGGCGGGCTGATTGAAAGGGCTTCGTCATCTTGCCCAGAAGGTGGGAAATCGACTGATGATGGTCTGAATCTAGGGAGTGGTAACATGAACAAGTGCTGCCCAGATCCGGAGAAGGCACCAGGTAGGGGCACCTCATCTGTGGTTTCTCCTCCGCCAGATCTGAATAGGGATTTCGACAGGGAAAAGGAGATTGTTGCAGATAATGGGGACGGGAATCGTGATAAATTGGCAGTGAGGGGCTACAACCGTCATCTCTTATTCGCCCAAGTTGCTAGGGGTTCTAGAAGGGGGGCTATTACTGAACGTCTTCAATACTTACCTAACATCAATGACGACTGCATTATGTACTCCAGTGAGGACCTTGTTGATGCCGGAAAAGCTTGGGCTGCTACTTTGGTGGGTGCTGTCATGGGTCCAAGATTACCAACGGGTGTGATTGTCAACTTCTTCAGGTTCCATTAGAAGGTAAAATTTCCAAAGCTTTTTGTTAAACCCTCGGGGATCCTTGTGTTCAAATTTGGGAGTGAAGATGACAGGAGATAGGTAATGGAACATGGCCCTGGTGTGTTGGAACTTCCCCGTTATTGTTATAACCTTGGATTGTAGGGGCGAGTATGGACTGGGGATTTTTCAATACAGTTCCAGTGTGGGCTCGCATCTTGGATGTGCCTCCGATTTTCTGCACAAACTCCATGCTCAACAGAATAGTTAGTGGTATCGGGAAGCCTTTATGCATAGATGAATTCACATCTAACCAGGAGATGGTTTCCTTTGCCCGAATGCTTATTGAAATAAATGTTGTTCAAGCTAGTAGAAAACATGTTTTGCTAAGGAATGAGTGGGGCACGGAATGCACTTTGAAGGTAATCTTTGAATGGCTCCCCTGGCATTGTGGACGTTGTTGTTTATTTGGACACATTGACGCCTCGTGCCTGAATGCAACACAGGTGAAGGAGCCACCTGCTGCAGGGGTAGGATTGACTGTTGGGGGATAAGAGGCAGAAGGTTCTAAACTTGAGAAGGAGAGGTGCCTGAAGGACTGTAGTGCTGAGGTTAATGGTGGAACTGATAAGTCTGTTGCTACTGGGTGCCCAAGATCGAAAGGTGATGGCTCGATTTTGTCGATTGTTGCCTGCCCAGCTCCACACATCTCGGGTTCTACTGCCTCTACTTCAATTGGCGTCCAAACTGAGATGTGCTGCATGGGTGATTCCGTGATCGAGGGTGCTAAGGAGGGGAAGGGGTATGGTGAGGCTCCGACTGTTAGTGCCATGGCAGCGGAAAGAAGCAAGGTTGAAATGAGAAGTGCTGCTACACAAACTGATGGTACTCATGGAGATGGGAAGGCTGAAAATGATTTGCCTAAGTCTCCTTCTTCCCTTAGGACGCATTCTAAGGAGGATGAGGGTGTGGATGTACTCAAGGCCGACCTTGTATCTGTTCACACTAGGGGGAGGTAGTAGTAGATTCAAACAATTCAAAACAAAACAAAGCACAACTAGACTATCTCCCTGTCCCAAACAAATAATACAAGAATCCCCTCCCTTGTAGTAGTAGGGTAATTCAGGATCGAATCCACGAGGAGGTATGTCAGCGCTTCCCTTGTTGTACTCACGGTCAAAGTTTTCGACCTCAGCAGACACTCGATATCGAGTATACTGGTCGATATAGACCCCAGTTCTGGTTGATTTCCTAGCGCAGTTCCTGCAGAAGACAAAACAACAAGTCGACGTCGAGCAGAGACCTCGATATTGATGTTAGACCTCGATATCGACCCTTACAGTTGATTTCGATGCTTGTCACAGAAACTGTTTTTGTAACCAATTTGAAGAAAATAAGATGGAGAAGGAAGATGAACAGAAACAAAACTAAGACTTTTATGAAGAATTCAATTAATTAAAAGGCTTCCAAAGTCGGGGTTTCATGCCACAACGATAACAATGCAAGTTTCATGCTAAAGCTATGAAATTTAATGTCTTTCCATCAAATAACTTTCGTTATCAACACTTAGGTGGTTAGAGGCTCTCGCATAATTCCTAAGAGTTACTATCCAATTCATGAGCAATTCAAGTTCACAATATGAGTGGCTTTCGCTTCAATAATGCAAATAATGAATCTCCCTAACTTTCGCAAAGGATCATGCATTGGGTAGAAGACGGAATCGCATAAAAGTCATACCTTTAATGCACTTACCTCATATTGTTATCGTCGGGCTCACCCCGACCCTAGAAGTGGGTTGACTACTCGCTCCTCATCATGCACATCATCATCATTATTGTTGAAAGAAAGCTATTTTGAATTAAAACTTCGAAAGAAAGTACAACCGAACAAGCCACTCCGCTCTCGCTTTATGATAATGTCTATTTTAGTCATATTTTAGGTTTGCATTTGCATATTAGTTTAGGTCATTTTCATGCATATTTATCATATTTTATGCTTTATTTATTTTATTTTGCATTTTCGGAGTCTACACCTAGTTTTTATGTGTTTCAGGCATTTTGAGGCTATTATTGAGGAAAATCAAGCTGAATACGGAGCGGCGAGCGATATTGGATTGGACCCGATGAGCTAAAGTGGCTAATTGCGGAAGTTGCTAAAGTTTGGGTTGTTTAGTGGAGTTAAATTTATAATTGGGCATTGGGCTAGTTTTTAATTATTTAATTTGATGGGTTGAGATGCAATTTTAATAAATTAAAAACATATATACTTCGTTTGTTTATAATTGAGGGAGAGTTCAGATTTTGGCCGCATATGGCTTCGGCCGTAGGTTTTTTAGTTTTGGTTTTGTTTTGACGGTATACGCTTGGATCGAGGACAGAAATTTCGGTTTGCATTTCTATTCTAAACTTTGATCTATTTCTATCTATAATCTAGTTCATTGTTTGTTATATTATGCTTTCTTAATTTCTCCGTTCTAGGGTTTAGGTAATCCCAACGATGTTTTGGTAGCGTTGAAAATGATATTCGTTTATCTGATAATTTGTTAGATTTAATCCTATTGCGCCAGCCCTAATTGATTAAAATTGGTTAGAACTAATTTAGGGTTTGAAATCGAAAGACTAGAACCCTAAGTTAGAATTTAGGTGGTGAATTTAGGCCGAAAAGCTATTTGATCCATCGGAACTATAGGATTAAACTTGAAGTTTGATTTATCGAAAGATAATCGAAGTTCTTGAGGATTTATAGATTGTCATAGATATTTTAGATGATTTTGATATTGGTCGAGACCGAAAGGCGACGTTAATATGACTATCATCTAGAATTCTACGAGCTTAAAGGGTCTAAATTGGTTGCTTGATACCGAAAGGAGATTGTTAACCAATTTAGACACAATTGCTTTGAAACCGAGAGGAGATTTGCAATTACTTTAGACAATCTACCTTCAACAAACTCAGACAAGGCGACACGAATATTAATTTTAATCTACTAAAGCGTCGTTGTGGTGATCCTTTACCCTAGATTTGCCTCGTATCCATTGTTTCAATACCAGTTTTATATAGTTGTTTCTTTTTAGTTGGTTGCTTCATCCATTCCATATAAACATTTCTCTCGCACTTTTATTGACCTAGTTAAATATGTTTGAATTGGCAATCAATACCACATAGTCCTTGTGAATACGACACTCGATATACTACAACTGAACCCGTACTCTTGCGGTGTAGGTTTTAGCCTATCACTTTACAACTCCACTCGGCCTTCTCTCTCTCTCTACTCGTCTCTACTCTCTATTGGAACTGAATTGTGTGCTAAATTAGATACCTAAACTCAGCCCTATTGGCCTCTATTTATAGATATCGATAAGGACTCGAAACCTTATCTATATTCTCTAAGATAAACTAAAATTAAAAGTAAAAGCTAAAACTTCATGGTAACTTAGCCTCCTCATGATAGAACTGGTGTGGATGATAAGAAATCTCGACCCTTTGGATAGATGTGCAAGCTTTGGATAGAATTCTATCAAAATTGGAGTCGGATTCCTCTGCTGGCATGGTCGATATCGACCCTTAGACATCGATATCGACCCCTTCAAAATCTTATCTCGAGCTTCTCCTTCTCCTACTCGAACTGGCACTCGACGTCTATCAATTTGGTCGATCTGGCAGCATCGATATCGACCCCCAGACGTCGATATCGACCTCTTCTGTGTCGACATGCTCCGTTTCATTTCCTGCTCGATTCCTATGTCTCTGATGCACTCGATGTCGAGGTCTCCAGTCGATTTCGACCTCTTCAGAAGACTTCGAGTTCTTTTCCCACTCTTCCGAATTCGTCCATTTTTATCCTGTTTTCTGCGAAATCACATGGAAACTCGTGCAAACCCATATATTTGACATTTAAGCATAAACTACACTAATCCCATGTTTTCCCATTAATATGCATGCAAAAGACGATAAAATGGATTCATATGTGCATAGAAAATATGGCAATTTGTGCGCACATCAAACACCCCATACTTAAGCTTGCTTGTCACCAAGCAATACCTTTAATGGTCATTCAGGGGAAGAAAGTAAACACTCAACATCATAGATTCATTGTTCATATGTCCCTACATTCAATTGCCATCCTCGATTAGGTACTTATGTCAACCAAGTCCATGCCTGTGCATAAAAGCAATTTTATATTCATAAAAGGAGGTAATATGCAAAAATAATTTTAGCGACATAGCATTAATAATCAAGAGGACTTTTTGCAAGCATGTGAGAAGTAGATTGGCAAAAGGCTAAAGGTGGGCTAATATTTGGCCATGTGGTGTTAAATCCGGGGAAATATACTTTCTTTCCAAAACATTCCACATTCCTTCTTCATAATGTCTCACCTTTCTCTCATCGCTCAATGCTTTTTTCAATATATGCTTTTACCTCTCTAACCTTAGCACTGTCTTCTCGCGAGTCGCAAACATGGGTGTCATGAATGGCCCCGGATACTTAGTACTTCGGACTCCTCACCTTGTGTCCCATCCTGCGGAACTATTATCTCAACGCAAGCAGGGTCGACCCACCTTTATCTCCTGAGGTGATCGGATTTTTTCTCGCTCATTTAATTTTCCATTTTTCATATTTCTTCCATTCCTGCCAACAATTTCATATAATGCACAACTCCATATAACTCCAAAGATGATATCCATTCTCAAACTTGTCCCCGGATAGGGTATAAGGTATAAAATGGGCAATATGTATATATGTGGAGCAATAATGATAATGATAAGGCTCATATATGGCTTTGTGGCTTTTGTAATGATGCATAGGTAAGGCTAGGATATGAACTTGTATAAATAAGCACTTGTATGGAATTTTCATAAAAAGTCCTCCATCATCTTATCATGCATATGTCAAAAGCAACTTCAAATTTTCATCTCCTTCATGTTTTTCTTCTTTTTGCACTTCATTGGGACTTCCCTTTACTAGGTAATCTCATGTTATATCTCTAATGAATCCAATTTTGCATCATAGAGCTCTTTTTTATACTTCCATGACTCTTTCTTCTTTTCAAAATTTTTGATGGGGGTCATATTTCTCTTTTTTTTATGCATTAAAATAAATATGCAACTCTAAACTAAGTATGCATTAAAATAAATATGCAACTCTAAACTAAGTATGAATATGCAAGTAAGCCTTTCCCCCACCCCATACTTAAAAATTTACAGTGTCCTCACTGTATTAGAACTAGGGTTAAGAAGAAAACTTACAAAACCGTCACAAATATCAGGAGTCGAAGAAGACAGCAGGCAGGGTCGATATCGACCCTTGACATCGATATCGATGTCTCTACTCGATTTCTACTCCAGGTTTCAGGGTGATTTGGCCTCGATCAGAAACCCTATCTATGTCGACCTTAAGGTTGATTTCAATGTCGGACATCGATTTCGATGCCTTTTCAGTGTGCTTTTCTCTTTCCTGCAATTTGAAAACTAAACACAAAACCAAATATGCAAAACAATAAAGTGTCTAAAACCAAAGAAAAAGATGTCTAAAACCAAAGACAAAGCTGTCTAAAACCAAAACTAAGTCTTTGTTACAAGCTCTAGATTTTTAAGTCGCTAGGCCGACTTCTTCCTTCGCGCTTCTCAAGGCGGCATCTGCAGAGCCCATGTGGCTTGGGCCTCAAATATTACTCCTTTCTTGTCCTGCAGCTGCATTCCGCCAGGATTGATTTGATTCACTGTGAATGGTCCTAAGTTCTTATCCTTGAATCTTGTAGGGAACCAATGGTCCTTAGACTTGGCAACATAGACCTTGTCTCCTATCTCATATTGGCTTGAATCATCATCGGATACCCTACATAAGCGCACATGCCAAGGCAGACCTCTTCCAAATAATGATAAGTCCTTAATCGTAATTGAACAAGAGGAATCCGTACCTTGACTTACCTTCTTCTCAGTCTGTGGCTCAGGTCGATATCGATGTTCAGAGTTTGATATCGACCCCTGTTGTACTCCTGGAGGATCAGTCGATTTGGAGAGTTTTGACTCGATATGATCAGGTCGATTTCGACCCTTAGAGGTCGATATCGAGGTCTCCTTGCCTCCCTTCTCAGCGCTGATGGTGGTCGATTTCGATAGGGTATGGTCGATATCAACCCTTGACCCCGATTTGATGTTTCCTCTTTTCCTCCGTCGACCCCATACTTATGACCTGTCACAGAATATTGAACATTAGTGGTCGATATCGACTTACCTGGGTCGATTTCGATGTTCTTTTGAGCTCCTTTGTTCAAGATTTCCTCAACTTCCTCTACTTGGGCTTCATTGATGGCTTTTATCTCCATTGGCCCTTGATTTTTCACCGTCTTGTTGAAGGCATACTCTATCACTTCATCACTAATGGTGAATGAGAGCAATCCTTTCTTTACGCTGATGTTGGCATCGACGGTTGCTAGGAATGGCCTACCTAAAATAATTGGACAAGCAGGGTCCTCCGATATATCAACAACTAGAAAATCAGCAGGGACAAAGAATTTACCTACTTGTACTGGCACATCCGTCACTATCCCAGTTGGAATCACTACCGTATTGTTAGCCATGTATAATCTTGCATCCACGGGCTCCAGAGGACCTATCTTTACCTTGTGCCATATGGTTAGTGGCATCATGCTAACGCTAGCGCCCAAGTCAACTAAAGCATTAAATTTGAATTGACCTAGACCTATAGTGATAGAAAACTTACCTGGGTCTGCCCACTTTTGTGGTAGCCCCAACCTGTTGCACTCCTCTGCGATCTCAGAGAGCGATCGCTTCTTACCCAAGATGTCTTTAAGGAACCTTACATAGGATGGCATTTCGTGAAGTGCCTCTGTGAATGGTATAGAGACATTAAGTCCTTGGAGCATCTTCACGAACCGTTGGAATTTCTTTTACGCTGGGTCCTTAATCACCTTTCTAGTTGGGAAGGGCAACACCTCGATATCGACCCTTACAGTCGATTTCGATGCTTGTCACAGAAACTGTTTTTGTAACCAATTTGAAGAAAATAAGATGGAGAAGGAAGATGACCAGAAACAAAACTAAGACTTTTATGAAGAATTCAATTAATTAAAAGGCTTCCAAAGTCGGGGTTTCATGCCACAACGATAACAATGCAAGTTTCATGCTAAAGCTATGAAATTTAATGTCTTTCCGTCAAATAACTTTCGTTATCAACACTTAGGTGGTTAGAGGCTCTCGCATAATTCCTAAGAGTTACTATCCAATTCACGAGCAATTCAAGTTCACAATATGAGTGGCTTTCGCTTCAATAATGCAAATAATGAATCTCCCTAACTTTCGCAAAGGATCATGCATAGGGTAGAAGACGGAATCGCATAAAAGTCATACCTTTGATGCACTTACCTCATATTGTTATCGTCGGGCTCACCCCAACCCTAGAAGTGGGTTGACTACTCGCTCCTCATCATGCACATCATCATCATTATTGTTGAAAGAAAGCTATTTTGAATTAAAACTTTGAAAGAAAGTACAACCGAACAAGCCACTCCGCTCTCGCTTTACAACTCCACTCGACCTTCTCTCTCTCTCTCTCTCTACTCGTCTCTACTCTCTATTAGAACTGCATTGTGTGCTAAATTAGATTCCTAAATCAGCCCTATTGGCCTCTATTTATAGATGTCGATAAGGACTCGAAACCTTATCTTTATTCTCTAAGATAAACTAAAATTAAAAGTAAAAGCTAAAACTTCATGGTAACTAAGCCTCCTCATGATAGAACTGGTGTGGATGATAAGAAATCTCGACCCTTTGGATAGATGTGCAAGCTTTGGATAGAATTCTATCAAAATTGGAGTCGGATTCCTCTGCTGGCATGGTCGATATCGACCCTTAGACATCGATATCGACCCCTTCAAAATCTTATCTCGAGCTTCTCCTTCTCCTACTCCAACTGGCACTCGACTTCTATCAATTTGGTCGATCTGGCAGCATCGATATCGACCCCCAGACGTCGATATCGACCTCTTCTATGTCGACATGCTCCGTTTCATTTCCTGCTCGATTCCTATGTCTCTGATGCACTCGATGTCGAGGTCTCCAGTCGATTTCGACCTCTTCAGAAGACTTCGAGTTTTTTCTCGCTCTTCCGAATTCGTCCATTTTTATCCTGTTTTCTGCGAAATCACATGGAAACTCGTGCAAACCCATATATTTGACATTTAAGCATAAACTACACCAATCCCATGTTTTCCCATTAATATGCATGCAAAAGACGATAAAATGGATTCATATGTGCATAGAAAATATGGCAATTTGCGCGCACATGAGTATCCTACAAGGTCTGTGCGGCGCTTGTTGCTACAACCTGGGCGGAGGACTCGGGCTTGTCAGCTACGAAGGACGGTCGGATGAGGCTGACCGGATATAGAACACCATCTCCAAAGCATTGGCAGGAAGGGGGGCATAAAGAAAGGAAGCTACTGGTTGCGTGGCACAAGGAACCACATCCCCGGGTATATCCAAGTCTCTTTGACCATGGATGAGCTCTACAATGCGATATCTGCCATCAAAGATCCGTCGTCGGGAGACAAGGTTGCAAAGTACTTTCCCAGTTCTCGGAAAATGAGGGGGAAGAGGACGGGTCGACTGAGGATGAATCCTATTATCCTGGTTGATCGTATGAGTCAGCAGTAGCCTTGCTGTCATGACATTGCATCTGTGGAGATTTTTTGTGTTGCTGTCATGGAGTCTCGGAGTCATGAATTCGCATCTGTGGAGGCTATAAGTACCGCTGTCATGAAATATTGGCGTTATGTATTGAAGTTGTCATGAACCGGGTTTACCGGTTTTTATTTTCGGGTTGAATATGTGGACCGGGGTAAGGGTAACAATTAAAATGTGTGCATCGGGTTAGGGAGCATCAGATTAGTTTTTTGGGTAGGGTCGGGTTTAGCAATGGACTATTGAAGTGGGCTTGTTTTCGCTGCCCCAATCTGCTTGCATGGTTTCGTTTTTGGGCTTGGCCCTTGTTAATTATAACATATATTTCCATTGCTTTTGGGATTTATGCTATAATTAATATGGGTTGACTTGCCTATTTTCGGTTTTGCTACTTACATTGGGGCGGATAGTGGGACTAACAGTGGTAGGACAAATTTTAGTGGGGATTCCTATTTTTTCAATAAGACTCCGAGTATGGTCTTATCTTTTGTATCTATGGTTTAACCACCACATCTATATATTTGTGTTTTTAGGCTATATAATTGTGATTGTGATATTTTGTGTTTATTGGTTATGAATTGAATTTAAAATACGACAAATTGTATTAGTTACGAATTGGATAAAAAATATATATTTTACAGTTCCACATTAAGTTTGATGTCATAATTAGAGTTGATTTGTTTCTTTTTCTGTAATTTCATTAGTTGATGTATATGAGAAGATGCAATCGATACTTCTAGTTATGCAGAGGCAACATGAGATTATGAATTCAATTTTTACCCTCTGAAATGTAATTTCATCCAAGAACTAGTAACCGAAAATCAACCAACATAAAAAAAAATTCAAACTAAAAACAGTCCAGCAAAGAAACTGATGTTGATACTTATTTACAAGTTACAGCAGTTGCAAGAAAATTACATAGTTCCATCAGACCTTGCATTGTGATGCTCTCTTAATTGGTTATGCTAGAAAGTGCCTTTGTGTCTGCCTTGGCAATCTGTCATTGAAAAGAAAATATCTTATACCAGTGGAAATAGCTTACAGCGCGCAGGAAATATAGCATTAGTTTCATAGCACCATTTAGCTCAACACCTGTATTCTTGTACTTAATAAGCTTTAAAAGCCTATTAACTCAATGGTAGAGCAACGTGCTTATGCGTAAAGATGTGGGTTCGACTCTTACATAAGCTAAATTGCTTAATTTTAATAGTTGGTATTATCTTCTGATAAAAGTGTGATTCATAATCTTAATTGTGCACTTTATTATCTTATTCTTGCACTTTATAATTTTATTTATGCACTTTATAATCTCAATTGTGCACTTCATAATCTTATTCATGCACTTTATATTATTATTCACGCGCTTCATCATTTTATTCTTGCATTTACTCGAATACAGTTACATTTTGTTTCTATTTATGACCATTTCTTATCTTTGACACCTTCTTCTTTCATTGGATAAAGGTATGCATATGTTGCATTGGTGTGCAACATATTCTCCGGATGTGACTATAACAAGAAGGTGAGCTAAAATCCGTCAACTCAGACATTTCATATAGTGTAGCTATTGCAAGAGACGTGGCAGTACAGAGTGCAAGGCAACAATGGCTGGACAGTTTTCAAAGAGAAGCCGCCAGCAGAAGCATAGCATTTGACCCTCCATCAGTGCTTAATGACATTCAGAATGTTGAACCATACAACAGGCAGATGAACCCTGGATTATATGAAATCTTTCCGCCAGATCTCTTGTCATCTACCTCAAGCCGTCAAACAACACAAGGTGTTCAGTCAGAGCGAGGACCGGGCAGTAGGCGTGGCTGGCTGGGAGCGGCCCTTTGTTGGCCGGAGGGAGGTGGGGAAGCAGCTGCTGGGGCTGTTTAGGGGCAGCCGAGGACGCCTTAGTGTTGGTAGTTTCCGTCTCCTTGGTTTGAGGTTCCATCACGGCTTGTTGTTGGCGTTTTCGTATTTATTCCTTCAAAACAGCGTTAGGAGACATAGGCAATAGAGTAACACTTCTCCCATCCATTTTAAAAGAATAAGTATTCAAACGACCATCTTGTATGACTTGCCGATCAAACAACCAAGGACGGCCTAGCAATATATGACTACAATCCATCCTTACCACATCACACCAAACTTGATCACAATAAGAACCAATTTTGAAAGTGACCAAGCATTGTCTAGTTACCATAGTTTCAGAATGGCCATGCGAAATACCGTTCAAGTTGTAGTGTATGGCTCGAGGAATAGTAGCTAGATGGAGGTACTCGACCACTTTCTCATTGATCAAGTTGCAGCAACTTCCTCCGTCGATGATGACGGAGAGGGTGGCCTCACGGACCACACACTTAGTTTGGAAAATGTTCTCCCTTTGATCAGCTGCGGGAGCTTCTTGTAAGGTGAGGACACGTCGATTGACCAAGCAAAAGGCATCATCAAAAGCATCGGGGTCAATCACCACATTGTCCTCATTAGCGAAATTTGCTGGCTCCTCCACTTCGGCTGAGCTATGGGTGGGATCGATGGCCTCCTCTTCGTAGTAAAAATCAACCATATCATTCAGTAACACCTTCTTTCTTTGTGGGCGATTCCGAGAAATGTGATCCGGGCCATTGCAAGTGAAGCATCGTTGCTCCCGACTTTTTGTTTGAGGAGGTGGGGCAGTAACCCTCCTAGTTTGAACTTCAAAGCTGGCTTTAGATGAGTCAGGGACCCCCCCCCATGTTGCATAGAGGGGTTAGAAGAAAAAGTAGGAGGAGTAGAAGTAGGGAGAGTGGGTACAAACCTGCGGCCATAAGAGGATTGGTCGGACCTTACTTGTCGTTGTTGTTGCTCATAGAAGAGTTGCGCCTTGTGGCAAAGGACATTAATATCCCGAAAACCATGCATGGCTAAGGTATCTCCAATGGACCTATTTAGACCTGTCAAGAATTGCCGACAAACAACGTGATCCTTGAGGTAGACGTTGGCCTGATGAGATATTCGTTCGATCTCATCGCGGAAATCCATAGGGGACATCGTTCCTTGCCGAAGAGTGTGTAATTTCAGCCTCAGGTTCTCCATATACTCCTCGAGGACGTGCCTCTGTTTCAAGAGCCAACGAAGTTGGGGCCATGTTTCCAACGGCGCCTTACCTTGGCGTCTCCTCATGTCCCGAGTTCCGAACCACCAAGAATGAGCTAAACTTGTAAGGTGAATGGTTACTACCTCAAGTTTTTCCGTTTCGTCGTAATGGAGATGGTCTAGGAGATAGTCAGTGTGGGTCTCCCAAGTGATTTATGCCTCCGCATTGTTGGCACCATCAAAGGTCTCCATTTTTACCTTAATGTCACGGTGTTGGACGGCCGGGTCGTTGGGGCGACAGTGACCAAATTTAGGGGCCGGAAAGTCCTCCGCACAAGCATCATGCTCCTGAAACGGGTCCTCCAAGATGGGCATCTCATCCTGCTCCTCCACTTGGTCCTCATCCCATTCCTCCATTCGACGAGCAACCCTTGGTCTGGGCTGGTGGGTGGGTCAGTTTTGTTGCCTAGGAGGAGGAGTGGGGACTCGCTGTTGATTATGGGACCTAAGAGGAATGTCCTCGTTCTCGCCTGAAAAGGGGTTAGGAGTAGCATGTCTATTTTTGAAAGTTGGACTAGAATTGGCATGAGCCTTACCCTCCTACTACGGGGTAGATGAAGATGGGTTACTCTCAAGGGCGTCCCGAACCATTTTATCCATTTGCGTTCGTAAGGATAAAGCCAACTTACCATTCTCGGACATGATCAACTTATGTACCCGAGTCTCAAGATTAATCATATCCTCACGATGCTCATTGTTGACGGTTTTTAAGGTGTCCAACAAATCAGCTTTGGATAAGGGTTGGGTGTCCCATGTCTCTAAATCGTCAGCCATGATCCTAGAGAATACAAAGGCCACGCACAAGTAGTTCACACAAAAAGGTAGAGAAACAAGCTATGCAAGAACTTTGATCCTATGAGTGGTTCAAGGTTTATGAAAATTTAGTTTGACGAGAAAACAAGGCACCGTACTCAATAAGTCACCCTGGACACATAATTTTACAATGCCAAAAGTAGCAAGTTAACTAAGCACAATGCAAAGAAATCAGCCACAAGTCGGAAGCAAAGAGTAGCAAGTATGGATCTAGCGGCTAAATGATCAGTTTTGCAATTGTAATCCGTAGCATGCAATAAGAATACAATGTGATGCTAAGAATTCAGCAAAGATGTAGTAACGCAAGCAATCACAAGGGTTGTCAAGTGCACAAACTCCGTCAACTTTCTCTAACGGTTGCAACATGGTTCGGAGAGAGATGGGTGTGGCCAAAGCTCCAGTGGATCGGCACAGCACAAAATCACACAAGAAAGGGTTCTTTGAGAGTGCTTAAAACCAATTAGATCATCAACAAGTAGCAATAGAAGCAAGATGAGCAATATGAGTTACTAACTCAATGAAAGAGGCTACTAGCACTCAAACAAGCAAGAATGAATCTGATTTTTGTTTTGTACTCTTTTTTTTTAATGTGTTGACTTCTAAGAGGGTGATAGTCGACTATGCTAAAAAAAAGAAAGAAAAAAAATGCTCGATGATCTAAAAGTAAGCAAAATTAACAAAAAAAAAAAGATTAAAGGCTTCAAAATCTGGAAAAATAGGACTCTTTGTGGTGCAAGTTCATCATACATGCTAATTCTAAGTTCTCGGTCATAGGCGTGATATATATAGCATAAGAAAACAATGAAACTTGCAACTAAGAACTCGACATCTTCCAAATTATAGTTTCAACAAATAAATCATCAAATACAAGTGCCAAATTTTATGGGTTGAATGTGGAAAGCAATTAGTTTTGGGACAATTTTTTTTTTTAATATGAAGGTTATGGTGAATAAAAGATGGCACGAAAATAAGAATCACTCAAATAATGAATCAAGGCTTAAAGAACTTGCAAAAACCTGAATCTGCATACCAGTTGATGTGTGGTGAATTTCGAACCACAAGTGTTGGCCCGATCTTGCAAATTTGTTCTTCAATGACTCGATTCAAGGCTGATTTTCGATCAATTCGGGATCGATTCTTGATGATTCTTTCCACCAGGTTGTAGAGCTTCAATAGTGCGTTTAGATGCCAAAAGATGGCTGAGGGGTTCCTCCTAAAAAGGGGGAAGCATCGGGCTTATTTCGGCTTGCGCAGATTAGGGTTTTGTGGTGTTTAGCGTTGGTTTAGTGTTGATTTGGGTCTGATTTCGTGGTTGGTGTAAGTGAGGGATTAGGGGTCGTTCTGGGGTGTTTAGAGGAGATTTGGAAGGGATTATAGTGGACAAGAGTAATAGAAAGAGAGCAAGGGAAGCAAGAGCGTTTTGGGGATGAAATTGAAGACACTTAGCCAAGTGCTTCAACTCAATTTAACCTATGTTTTTCATAGGAAATCAAGCATATAAATAGTACATGGGATCAAGGTGTGGCCAGCCAAGCATGGCTCTTCCCATTCCTAAACTCCCCATCCTTCATTACTAGGCTGATTTACTAGACTTTATTACTAGCCTATTGCCATTCTAAACAACCATTTTAATTAAAAAAACAACATAAATAGAGAGGGTGATGATGGATAACCAGCCTCCAAGGAGTGATGATGTGGATCAAGGCTTCTTTGGGCTGGATGGAGCTTCCTCACACACTCTCTTGGGCCTTTGTCTTCATCAAGCTTGAATGAGGCCTTAAACTGAGATTTTGGGCTGTTGAAGTAAGGTAACCCATGTAGGTCTAATCCCAACCTCCAAAGTAGCACCAATTTGAATAAGAAGGGCCTGAGTTGCATCATGGATCATCTTGGCCCGAGCTCTAGTAATCGGGCCATCAAATGGCACCCTCATCTTGTCTTCGATGTCGTCCGGAGCCATGGGACTTTCGGCGCTATCAGCGTCCAAGGCCTTGCACACTAGAACCAAGGCCTGCTGGATGTGCTGCATTATGCCGCTAGTTCAAAAAGTCTATCAGTTTGATGCCCATGGAATAAGTGAAGATGTACATATGTCGGATGAGATCCCTTACCTCGGTTGTTGTCCATACGTCGGGGGATATGAGGGGGTTGAAGAAATTCTTCCCTAAACCGGTCCCATCAGGGCCCTTTACCTTTGCGGGGCCCTTCTCCAGCCAAGCTAAGAACTGGTCTCTCTCTACATGAGTCACCATCCCCACCTCCACCACGACAGTGGGTAGCAGGGTGGCCTTTGTACGTCTTCCCTCGCCGCTTCAAGGGCTAATCTAACTGGCAATCTCCTTACCATATAGGCGGCCTCCTCTCTCGCTTACCACTCCTCAGCTCCAGACCATTTTCCTACGAATCAAGCAGCACAAGTTACACCAAGGGTATTACCAACATATCTATCCTACACATAGCACGTATGTATCCTACCAAATGAACAGATCTATCCTACACATAGCACACAATTATCCTACCAATGGAACATATATATCCTACACATAGTACACTTGTATCCTACCAAATGATCAGATCTATCCTACCCATAGCACATATGTATCCTACCAATTGACCAAAGCTAACGCTGGCAATTCGGTCGTTTGGGTCGGGTTCGGGTCAAGCTTATTCAGGTCGGGTCATTGACGGGTTAGGTCAGTTCGGGTAATTTATGGTCGGGCACCGTTCGGGTCGGGTTCGGTCATCATGAATTTTAGATTGGTCTGGTTTCGGGTTAAATCGGGTCATGCCCATTCGGGTTCGAGTGGAAGCGGGTCGGGCTCATTCGGGTTTCGGGTCAAGAGGTGGGTCGGTCTCATTTGAGTTTCGAATCAAAGTGGGTATAGTTTGTTTGAGTTTTCGGTCGAATCATATTCGATCCGTTTGGATAATTAGGTTGATTTTGACTCGGTTGAATACTTAAATATGTAATTTACTTAAAATAAATGATTTTGACTCGGTTGAATACTTGAATATGTAATTTTGACTCGGTTGAATACACACATTAACTCATTAGTTGTCGACCGGTTTTCAAAAAAGTCATAATTGAAAATTCGGTATTCGACAACATCGTCCTCTTTTAAACATTTAAACTAATTGATCGGTGCTAAAACTAAATCAAATTAATGGTACATTAAGGATTTAAACGTATTTTAACTAGCAAGTTGCAAATGGGCTTATTTTTGGTTTGACTATATCTTTGGCCCATTTCATTTTCAATGCCCATTTCATTTTTAGCTTTTGGCCCATTAGTTTTTTTTTCCATAATTATTATTAGTTTTTAACAAATCTAGATATAAATAATTAATTCTATCAAAACATAATAATATAGATATAGATATAAATAAAATAACAACTATAAAACTATTGATTTGGATATACATAATTCTTTCCACCAAAAAATAATCATGTATCATAATTTATAAAAATTATGGAATATGGACAAATAGAATAACCATAATTATGAAATCTAATAGAATTATTATACTTATATCGATAAAAAGAAATCCATTTATAAAAACCGAAAACTAATGGAATTATTAACACTAATAGTCTAATAGAATTTTATAGGTGGAACAAACCCATAAAGAGTTAAAGTTATGAAAATAATCGGTGTTTTATATGTTAAAAGTGTAATCGTAAATGTGTGTTCAAATAAAAAAGCATTTAACATTCAAGCATTAAAATGCTGATGTTAAACAACCATTTCAAGTCGGGTCAGGTCGGGTCGGGTTGAGAGTCGGGTCGGGTTTGGGTCGGGTCGGGTTTATCTGTGTTCGGGTCTGTTTCGAGTTGGGTCAGGTTCGGTTTCGGGTTCAGGTTATGGATGACTCCAGATTTTTGGGTTTCGGTCGGGTTCGGGTTCGGATGAGTTGGTCGGGTTTCTCGGGTCAGGTCAGATTTTACCAGCTCTAACCAAAGCTATCCTACCAAAAAGGACGCATTACTTTTTTCTCCGCGTGATATGCATCAGACTCAGTTAGCTTTTCTTCCTCCTTAGTCTCCACCCTAGGCTTGTCAGCCTCCTTTTTCTCCTTCCCACTCTCCACTCCAGGCTTGTCAGCCTCCTTTTCTCCTTCCCACCTTTATGAGGTCCTTTTCCTCCTCCACACCCTTCTCTCCCTACTTGGCCTCCACCCCACCCTTCTGGGTGTTCTTTTCCTCACCTGCACCCTTCTGTCCCTCCACACCCTTGTCTCCATCCTTGTTCTCCTCCTCACTCATCTCAGCGACCTGTTTCTCCGGCCCATCGTTCGCAAAAGATGACGTTGGAGTTGTAAAGTTTTGGAGTTCAAGTTGATGCAAGTTTCTTTATTTCAATTCAAGATGTTTGTTTTGATGAAGAGGGAGTAGTTCCCCAAGCTTCTATGGTCGGGGTGAGCCCGACGTTAGCCATGCATGCTTGAGGTAATTATTTGATGTTGATATCGTTGTGTCTTGATCATCACCTATGATTTTGTTTTTAGTCCTTATCGCAAGAAAAGGGATTCATGTTAACGTTGGTTATAAACATAAGATTGGTAAATACAATTAGGTTAATTTGCAAAAGTATTCCTAATCGTTGATGTACGGCGAAAGCCTGTCCCTCGGGTTAGAAAGCGCAATTGTCCGTCTTGTTTACCCTATGCATGTTTTGGTAAACATTGTGATAAATCTTAGCCTTAGAAGTTGCTTTTAATACCTATTTACATTCATAAAAAATGTGTTTATTTCTGTTCATACTTCTACTCTAATCCTATTCTCTTCGGCCTTTCTTTTCCGACTTGTTACTAACATTTTTGCATGAGCAGTCGATATCAACACCATCACATCGCTCGACATTCTTTGAGTCGACGCTACATCTGCTTCTGTCTGAACTCGACATCGAGTGCCCAAAGATCGACCAACAATCTTCTAAGTTGGTCGACCTCGCTACTGATATTTGATATCGACATCTGTGCTCGATATTGACTGTCATTTTTATTTCTGCATGTCTTCTGCTGCATTAGATATCGACAACCACCATCGACGTCGAGTCATCAACTCGAGATCGAGGCTTCTAGTCGATAAAAACGTGACTTTCGGACTATCTAGGATTCCTTTGACACCCTTCCTCGTGGTTTGATCCTGATTCCCTACTACTACAGTAGGGAGTTTTGAATATATTTGAAAAGGCTAAGGGTTGAAATTGTTTTATATTATTTATATATTTCGATTCAATTCTCCCTACGTCAAATTTTGGCGTTGTTGCTGGGGAAGGTATCAATCGCGCCCTAGTAGTCTATCTCACGTCTTTTTTTAGTGTTGTTTTGTAGGTGTATGCGACGCACTGATTGCACGCCTGAATTTGAAGGATTAGAAGACCCTGATCATTATCTCCATCTACGATCTAGAGTTCAAAGAGCCATGGCTGACGCAAAAGCCCAAGCTCAGGAGATTGAGCGCCTTAGGAAGCAAATCGAGGACTTTGATGTGCGCGCAAATTGCCATATTTTCTATGCACATTAAAGTCCATTTTATCGTCTTTTGCATGCATATTAATGGGAAAACATGGGATTAGTGTAGTTTACGCTTAAATGTGAAATACATGGGTCTGCACGAGTTTCTATATGATTTCGCATAAAATAGGATAAAAATGGACAGATTTGGAAGAGCAAAAAAAGAACTCAAAGTCTTTTGAACAGGTCGAAATCGACTGGGGACCTCGACATCGAGTGCAACAGAGATATAGGAATCGAGCAGGAAATGAAACAGAGCATGTCGACACCAGAGAGGTCGATATCGACGTCTGAAGGTCGATATCGATGTTGCCAGATCGAGCTAAATGATAGAAGTCGAGTGCCAATCTGAGTAGGAGAGGGAGAGCTCGAGATAGAGTTTCACAGAGGTCGATATCGATGTTTGAAGGTCGATATCGACCATGACAGCAGAGGAATCCGACTCAGATTTTGATAGAATTCTATCCGAAGCTTGCACGTCTATCCTAAAGTCGAGATTTCTTATCTTCAACCTTGGATCTATCATATGGAGCTGATTTACCATAGAGTTTTTAGTTTTTACTTTATTTAAATTTTATCTTTGAGAATAAAGATAAAGTTTCGAGTCTTTGGATAGCAAAGTTCGATGTCTATATCTAGAGGCTAATAGGTCTGAGTTTAATCATCCAATTTCAATTTCAGATCCACACACGTAGAGAATTCAGTTTTCAATAGAGAGAAATTGTAGAGAGAGAGAGAAGGAGGCCGAGTGAGTTGGAGAGAAGCGAGAGCGGAGTTTTGGCTTGTTCGGTTGTACTTTCTTTCATAAGTTTAATTCAAAGTAGTTTTCTTTCAATAATGATGATGATGTGCATGATGAGGAGCGAGTAGTCAACCCACTTCTAGGGTCGGGGTGAGCCCGACGATAACGATGTAGGGTAAGTGCATCAAAGGTATGAATTTTATGCGATTCCGTCTTTTATCCTATGCATGGTCCTTTGCGAAAGTTAGGGAGATTCATTATTTGCATTATTGAAGTGAAAGTCACTCATATTGTGAACTTGAATTGCTCATGAATTGGATAGTAACTCTTAGGAACTATGCGAGAGCCTCTAATTACCTAAGTGTTGATAACGAAAGTTATTTGACGGAAAGGCATTAAATTTCATAACTTTAGCATAAACTTGCATTGTTATCGTTGTGGCATGAAACCCTGACTTTGGAAGCTTTTAATTAATTGAATCTATATAAAAGTTTTAGTTTTGTTTCTGATCATTCTCCTTTACCATTCTACTTTCTTCGGACTCTTTTCTGACAATTGGTTACAAATTACAGTTTCTGTGAAATACATCGAAATTGACTGTAAAGGTCGATATCGAGGTCTAACGTCGATATCGAGGTCTCAACTCGACGTCGACTTTGCTGCTTTTGTCTTCTGCAGGAACTGTACTGGAAATCAACTAGAACTGAGGTCGATATCGACCAGACACATCGATATCGAGTGTCTTCTGAGGTCGAAAGCTTGGATCGTTAGTACAACAAGGGAAGCGCTGACATACCTCCTCGTGGATTCGATCCTGAATTACCCTATTATTACATTGGGAGGGGATTCTTGTATTATTTGTTTGGGACATGGAGTTAGCCTAGTTGTGAATTGTTTAATTTGAATTACTTGAATCCTACTATATCCCTCCAGCGAACAGACTTCACCGCTAGAGAGGCGGCACAAAGGGAGCGAGGTGGTAGGGCGGAGGAAGCAAGGAGGCGATATGAAGCCCAAATGAATGCCCTCCCTCAAAACGCAAAGCAATACATGCACCCAGTGCTGTTCGTGCCTAAATCGACTATTCTTATACCTCACTTGAACTTTGAAATTAAACCTAACTTCTTAACTGAAATTAGAAGACATCAATTTGATGAAAAACCTAATGATTGCCCTCTAGAGCATATTACAACTTTCCTTGCCTTTGCGATAATATTACCGATGGACAAAGCCTAGAATATGTAAAACTAAAGGCTTTTCGTGGGTCTCTTGCAGGGAAAGCGCTTCAATGGTTGGAGAGCCTAGCACTAAGATCACTCCGTAAGTGGGATGAAGTCAAGGATGCATTTCTCAATAAATTCTTTCCACAATCCAAGATGGCAGAAATTCATCAAAAGCACATGGCTTTTAAACAAAAGCCTCATGAAACCCTGGCGCAAGTGTGGGAGCGATTCAAGAAGCTTCTGAGGTCCTGCCCCATGAACGGGCAACCAACCTACGTCATCTAGGAGATCATCTACAATGCCCTAGACGCAGCCACGATGGAGAGGATTAAAACCTACACCTCCTATGGGTATCTTGAACTCCCACCGCAACATGCTTAGGATACCATAGAGAGGTTGGTGGTATTTGACAACACATATGGGACTCCTGTGGCTTACAACTCAAGGCCCGCTCATCCATGCCACTCTATGAGCCCTCCAAAGAGATTAATCCCGATATCAAATATCAATTCGTGAAAGATCAACTCATAAGGCTTCAGAAAAAGTCAAATTCCTCTCCGCCAACCAACCCAGCGCCGAATACGGCTCCGAAAGCACATCACCACCACTTGTCCCCACATGGAGCAAGTAGATCTAACGGAGACTAATAGGAGGTGAGGTACATGAGGAATCCTAATCGCCAAGGGTACCGGCATAGGGTAAATCTACCACCCAATACAACCCTAGGGATCCTCCACCTTACCGAGCTCTAGGCCATCAGGAAAGAGAGCAAAGGAGGGACGATGTCGAACTCATCCTTGATGAGTTAAGGAGGAACTAGGCGCAAAATCAACAATCCAGTAGCACCATCCAAAACCAACTACCAGGACTTAATGCCCACATGGGGGAGATGGACATTTGGAGAAAAAACATGGAGACCCAACTGGGTCAACTAGCGACACAAATTCCATGACAAGTCGGAGCGCTCCCTGGCCAACCTCAGGCCAATCAAAAGGGGCAAGCCGAACTCATGGCCACTGTAAATCTAAGGAGTGGACATCAATTGCACGCGCCATGGAGCAAAGAAGGAGAAGTTACTAAATATGCAGTCGATGTCGACCACCTGATCGATATCGAGGGCCTTGTCGACCTCGACCACACTGTCGATGTCGAGCTCACTTCTGCACCAAAGAATCCAGAGAACCACTCAAGATCAAGTGGCCCACTTGATATCGACCCCTCTATAGATAGACAACAACTTCAGACTCCTCTGAGGTCGACCAAACCTGTCGATATCGACCCGCTATCTATGTCGACTAGTCTAGAAAGCCCAAGTCGACCACTTTGGCTCCGAAGTCATCCAAATCACTCTCATTCCCCTCCAAGGTGTTTAAAGACCCGGTGGACACCAAGTTTTGGTGCTTCGTGAAGATCCTACAAGGACTCAACGTCACCATCCATTTCACGGAAGCCCTCAACGACATGCCGACATACATGAGATTCCTGAAGGACATCCTATCCAAAAAAAGGTCCATCATTGAGAACACCAGAGAATGCAACTCAATTGAATTCCCTGAAAAGCGAGGGGATCCAGGAAAGTTTGTTGTGACGGTAGGGGTAGGTAAGCATCAACTCAATGCCCTTTGTGACCTTGGGGCTAGCATAAGTTTGATGCCCCTAGCTGTCGATATGGCAACAAGTTCGAGTATGAGCATTGGAGCCCGTCAACATGAAGTTCTACATGGCGGACAACTCCTTCGTGAGACCCATAGGGGTTGTGGATGATGTCCCTGTCAAGGTGGGCAAATTCTTCATACCCACGGACTTCATCGTATTGGACATGCCAAAAGATCCTATTGTGCCTATCATCCTTTGTAGGCCATTCTTAGCAACCACTGATTCCAACATCAACGTGAGGAATGACACCCTTACATTCACAATCGGCAATGAGATCGTCGAGTTCTACTTCAACTCGACAATAAATGAGATAAAAAGGCTAGAGGTGAAGAACAACGGCCCGATCAAGGAGTATATCCCTTGTGATGAGGCAATACAAAGAATTCACACCCCTAGAATCTATAAAGAAGATGGGCTCATCCTTGCAGAGGAGAAGGTTCACAATTACTTATTGGCGATATTAGAAGCAGCAAAGAAGGTCGAGATCGATTGCCCCCAGTCGAGATCGACCAAAGAGCTCAATATCGAAAAGCCCATATCGATGTCGAGTGTCACTGATGATAAACCGAGTTACCAGAAGCCTAAGTATGGGTCCCCACTACAGATGTTGACCACACCATATCGACATCGACTGCAGGCCTCGATATCGACTCCACCATGTCGATGTTGACTGACCCCCAGCCTGAAGATCTCTGTTTTGAGCCCGAAAAGGTAAGCTCAGGTGTGATCTCTAACCCTCCTCTGTCCATTACTGATGATTCTACTAATGGGAGGGTCAAAGCTCCATGGTTTGCTCATGTTAGCAAAATTAGGTCAAGGAAGAGAAGGAAAGCTCCAAATAAAGACCTAATGAAGAAGAATTGGTGGTCGCAGAGCATGGGTAATATAATAAGGACCTAGATGATTCAAGAGAAAAGATGAGCTCAAAGGGGCCCAACCTTAAAGGGTCCTGATAAATTGACGAAGAAGTCGGCCTAGCGACTCAAAAATCTAGAGCTTGTAAATAAAACTTTAAATTTTTCTTAGAAGGGTTTTAGGATTTAAATTTTGGATTTGGTTTTGGAAACTATGATAAGTCGTGGCTTTATCTTTTATAAACTAACAAGAATTTCAGGTACTAAGCATAAGGAATGATGAAGAAGAAATGAAGTCCCTACAGAAGCACTCGAGATCGGGTAGGCCAGTCGACATCAACTGCCTAGGGTCGTGCCATCTTCAATGATCGAGATCAATCACTCAGGAGCCAAACAAAGCAGTCGACATCAAGTAGGCCCCTCGATATCGACAACCCCTTGTGACCCTCGACTTCGACCACTTCTTTACCAATGCACAGATGTTGTTGACATCGATCACTACACTCAATATCAACTACTGGCATCGAGATAACCTGAAATCGACCTCCACCTTAGGTTTCTCTCTGAGTTTCTCTCTTCACCCTTATTTTTCTTTTAATACATTGAGAACACTGTATATTTTAAGTATGGGGTGGGGATGAAACATGTCTTTCTTGGCTTATGGTCAAATCTTGGCTTATTTTATTTTTTGCATCATGTTTAAGTTTATGTTTTTAGTTTATTAGTTTATAAAAACACAAAAATCCAAAAACAAATTAGAAAATGTCAAAAAGAAGAAAAATGCATATTTACTTTATTTAGTTAGTTTTAGGCCCTACTTAGATGTCCTATGATGAAACCCAATGGCTGACTTGATCATGTAAATCCAATGACATATTTGGATGGTTTAGCTTAGGTCATTGAAATTATTTTATGTAGATTGTGAACTTGTTATAACATTGAGCACATATGATCTTAGGCTAAAAAAGCAAAATCCAACAAAATTGTCCTAGTGAGAATTTCGGCATATAGGGAGAACATTAAAAATCCTTCTGCTTTCTTGAGTGAATTACTCTTCCTATGCATCTCTAAATGTTGTGATAGTTATTCAAAACTAGTGCATATATATGTTTATGTGAATGGGAATTAAATGATGGATGCATCTTTTAAAGCCACCTTTATCCTCTCTTTACCTACCTTGCTGATAGAGCGAGAATTGAATTATAATATGTAAACAATGCAACCCTTATCCTGTTCAAATAAATTCAAGACTCCCCGCTGTAGTAGTAGGGAATCAAGATCGATCCACGAGGAAGCGTGTCATCGGTTCCTAAGTAATTCGTGCAAACGTTCTGTAGAAGTCGAGCAGGAGGTATCGATATCGACTAGGGGAGTCGATCTCAAGTAATGCAGTCGATCTCGAGTGTTGTTGTACATGTAACACAAACAGAAGCAGTCGACACAGCCAAGATGTCGACCAATATAGTCAATATCGACCTATCAAGTCGATCTCGACCTCTCGAATAGGAGGTAACCATCGACAAAGAACGACGGAAGAATAAAAGGATGGAATAGAAGATGTGGATAGAAAAAATAAGGGGTTGTTGAGTTTTTCGATGACTCAATGAATGACAAGATCAATAACTAAAAATAAATAAAAGATATAAGAAAAACGCCCTCCTAGGACCAGGGATCACCACAACATTAACGACCCATGCAAAAGATAGAGCAAGACGGACAATTATGCTTTCTCACCCGAGGGACTAGCTTTCGTTGTACACCAGCCCCTAGGAATATTGGCTCACGCTGTCAAACCTAGTTGACTCTACCTTTTGTTTAGACCAAAGGTAGGAGATGATCAAGACATAACGATATCAACATCAAGTACTCATATCTCAGGCATATATGGCTAATGCTGGGCTCACCCCGACCCTAAGAGAAACCTCTAAACTGAAAGTAGAATTGTTTGTATGTTCTTGAATGAATAAAAACCAGCTCCCTAGGGCTTTATTTATAGCCTACTAATCATTGCTAGCCAAGGAAAGTAGTTCTAATCCTACTAAAACTTTTATCTAAAATTTTATATCAAACAAGTAGGATAAATCTTTATTTGTTATGAAATAATGTGGATGGTTCACCTCTCACCCCTTCACTTTCTTTAACCTCATATCTTTGCCTATATAAAGGCTTGTAACCTCACTTTAGAGACATACAAAAAAATGCTTTGATATATCTTTTTCATTTTTCTATAATACGTTGTCAGCACGAAACTCTACCAAAATAAAATAAACCTAAGCCATCATCTCCCATGCATCTCTACTGTTGTTCATCTTCCACCGCCACTCTCATCTGCTGAGCTTGTGGCCAACTCGATCCCTCCACGATCTCGCTTTGCTTCGTTCTCGCTTTTCAGGCGATTGATTTCTCTGATTTTATGTTTCCATTTGTTGATTCGAGTGATTTTTTCTCTGTTTGCGACTGTTGAGATTTAGATCGTGTTTTACTGAAAGTGGTTTGCATTGATTAACCTTGAGTGCATCGAACAGATTGTTGTATAAAAAAAGGGATTTGATCTATGTGTTTGCAAAAGTGAGTTTTGAGATTTGAAAAAAAAAAAGAAGCCATTGAATTGGGTGCTGATATTCAGATCAATTGATTGATATGATGAGAGTTGAGCTGATCGATTAACCCAGCGGATCGACGTGGAACCAGCCAAGGCAACCTAGCCGATGGCAGAGACGCCTCTGTCGATGCGAGCAGTGGCCTGCGCCTCTTCGGAACCATTGACCAGCGATCGCCATCGCCAGCCCGCATCCACGGCTCGTCGTCCTTGGCGCTAAGGGCACGTCGGATACTCCCCGGCGCCTCCGGCCACATCGTCTCCTCCGCGTGGAACCCGAGCACCGTCGAGTCTGCCATCAGGCGCCGCTCGATGTAAACCCCTATCATGCGAAGAAGATGTTGAATTTATTGCATATTTGGTGTAATTACAAAAGCAGCCCCGGGATTTCTAACAATTGCGGATTGGCTTGTATTTTTTATAATTACAGAAAAGATCCAAACTTTCAGGGCTGCATATTTTACCCTTGTGAAGTATATGAACACATCCCCGAAGGTGATGTGTAGACATGAAGTTATAAGTTATATGAACCCCTGAAGTGGTGAATTTAATCCCTTCAAGTGGATATAAAATACATAATCTTAAGTATCTATCCCCTGAAGCGGACAAATCACTCAATGTGCTCAATAAATCTCATCCCCGCGGAGATGATCGAGTCGATAAATTTCATCCCCGTATTCATGAAATTATATTTATTTTTATGTTTATTTATATGTGTGATATTTTATTTAATTTATTTAAATTATATTTTTGCCCCTCATCTCCCGAAGTAGATGAACCAATGAATGGTTTAACTAATATCATCCCTGCAGCGATGAACGATAAATCAATCTCACGACTGAAGTGATGAAACAATAAATTTTATCCTTGAAGCGATGAACCAATTATTCTCATCCCGATAGTGATGCACCAATGGTTATTTATTTATTTAAATTTTACTTATATGATTTATTTTTTATTTTTCATTCTTCATCTCCCGAAGAAGATGAACACTATCTCCTGAAGTAAGAAAATAAATTTTCATCCCCGAAGTGATGGATTATCTCAAATAGATAAAGTAATTAAAACTTATATATCACCCTAGAAGTGATTAAATTTATCTCTTGATTTAGACAAAAATTCTTATTTTAAATTAAAATCGATCTCCAGAAGCAGACGATAAATCTCATATAAAAATAAAACCTCCCGTTGTAGGTAATAAAAGGTTCTTGAAGATTATGCCTAATCTTCTTGTCACCCGAAGTTGACATTAATTTTTCATTTTATATATGATTGTTGTTGTTTATGTTTCATTTTTTTTGCTTGCTTATATGTTAATTATTTTTTCCTTGGTTTATATTCCATATTATACTGAATCAAAATAGTTTCATTTTACCTGTTATTATTATCTTAATCCACTAGATTGTGAGTTTTTTTTTTCAAAATATATATAAGAGCTTGAAGACTCTAATTTTATATTCTTATAAATTCTAGAAGAGTATATGATCTTATTTTTACCATTTGTACTCCCACAGAAGTACATGGAATATGGGTTTTATGTTATATTCGGAACTATTTTTTCATAGTCATAGTAAAACAACCAATATAAATAACCACAAAACATGATCTGGATTACAAGGCCACTTCCTGACAATCCTCTAAGCATGGCCTGAAGCATGCCCCTCTTATAGAGGGTGTAAAAGAGGTAATGGTTAAGCGCACAACCAAAGTTATTGTGGTTACTTATAACTAGGTCATCTTTGTACGGTTAATTCTAATGTCCCGAAGAACATTATAAATAAGGAGAAAATGTATCTAATAAATACACAAAGTTGATTATTAGTTTCATGCTTATAGTTGACGAGGGAGGAAATCGAGTCTAATATATATAAAAAGATATCAAACTGAATCCTAGTCCACGAAAATAAACTACAAGACTTCCTCCCGTTGTAGTGGAAGGGAATCAGGATCGATCAACGAGGAGGGGGGGTCAGCGGTGCCTGAATAGTCTCTGCGGAATCTGCGCAAGTCGACCAGAAGCCTCGATATCGAGTTGAACAGTCGATGTTGACAAGGGCAGTCGATTCCTAGTGACGACGTCGATCTGGAGAGAAACCCTGCGAAGAGAGAAAACAACAGAAGAACTCGATATCTACTAGAATGGTCGATTTCGAGTAGGTCAGTAGCTCTGCCGACTCAGAAAACTGTCGACGATGAAGTGCTCGATGCAGGGTGGTCGATATCGAAAGGAATGGTCGATATCGAGTGGCTTATAGTCGATCTCGATTTGCAGAAAAACAGAAAATAAAGAAAAGGAAATAAAAACAGCAGATTTTTTTAGGGTTTTAACTTCAATAAACTAAAGGGCTCATAGGATAGAGATTCACCACAACGGTAACCATGCATGTATTATACTCAATTCACATAAAAGATTAAACTTTTCTCAACACTAATTAGGGATATAGAGGCTTTCGCATAAAAACCTAATTGTTTCTACCTTTTTCATAAGTAGGGTTTATGTCAACTTTCGCAGGCAAAACCTAATTACTATCCAAATTCACATATATATTCCACTTTCGCTTCATATAAGGTAAATAAGGAATGATCCTAAACTCGCATAAAAGATTGGGCGCGGGGTAGAATAAGAGATCACATAATCAAATATAGATTAAGCGTACTTGCATGGTTACCCATCGGGCTCACCCCGACCCTAGAAGTGGGACGACTACTCGCTCTTCATGACAAAAAACATCTCTGATTGAAAAGAAGAAACTTGCATTAAATTTAAATCTTCGAAGCTTTACAAATCAACGCCGGCTCTCGCAAATGCCAAACCTTAAAACATCTCTCTAACTCTCTAACTCTCTATCTATTGTTGTGTGATTGAATGGTTGAATAAATAAAAACCAGCCCCCTACGGCTTTATTTATAGGCTACTAATCCTCACTATCCAAGGAAAGTAGATCATATCTTCTATCTAAACTCTATCCAAACAAGTAGGATATATCTTTTATTTAGGTAAATATAGAAAATAATTAAATAAACCTTTAGGGTAAAAAGAGAATATCCCCAAAGTATAATCTATCTAAATATGTAGATAATCCGTGGCTTAGATGGACAGAATTGCAATCCGCGTCTCGAAAAGCGCGTCCATCCCGTGTCGAAATCCAGTCGAAATCGACCTCTTCGTTTCTGCTCGACGGGCTTAATTCCACTCGATTTATGGGTCTTGGTCGATATCACCCTCCTTTACTCGATATCGAGTGCTCATCTTTGCTGGTGTTCTTGGTCTGTCTCGACACTCAGAGTCTGTGTCGATACTTCAGTCGATATCGACCAGTTCAATCGATTTCGACCACTTTTCAACTCTTCTTGGTTTCTTCGTTTTGACTCCAATTTTGCTCCAATTCCTACATAATTAGACCAAGACTTGTGCAGACTCTATTTCTTGCACGTTAGCTCATTCTACCCAAATTTACACTATTTTTCAACATTTTCTTTGGGAATTAAATGAAATATGAAGTCAAAAGATGCGATAAAAAAGACACTAAATATGTACATCAAAACACCCCATACTTAGACTTGCTTGTCCTCAAGCAATAACCAAGCAATAACCAACACCTACAACACACCCTTCAAGTCTTCGCCATTGTCAAAAGCAACATCATATGTGGTAGCAAAGCAAAGAAATTGAATTTAACGTCATAGCACGTATTTGAGCGATCCATAGGCATATGCAATTTTGATCCAACCTCACAGGGATAATGTGTTTGCACTCAACTCTCATGTGTTTAGGCTATGAAGATCAACACTCAACTCAATTCCATATACAAACTCATAAACATTGCAATTTATAAAAATCCACTTCGCAACCAATTATGTAGATCCAATAAGAACCATCAGGAGGACTTTCGCTTAATGGAAGAGTTCAAAGAAGACTCCATTCGACGGGGTTGTAATGGGGCTTGGTATGAAATTGAAGGGTATGGAATTATTTGGCTATGTGGTGATTATAAAATTTTAGAATCAAGACTCCTAAACTTTATCACTACTATATCCAAACCATATCTCTCTAAATAATGCTCAACCAAACTTCTTTTCCATAATGCTCATCAACCTTCTTTCAAAACCTAATATGCTCTCAAAAATATAAACCTTGTAAAAAATAAAAGAACTAAGGAATAATTGGCTCATGAACAACATATATATATATATATATATTTCTTTTTTTTTTAAACGAAAATAAATAAATAATAAAGGTGCATTTATATGGTGAGGCAAAAATCCTTTTACAAAGTATGGTAAGATGTAAATATGTACCATCCCATAATTTTCTTTGCTCAAAACTAACAATATGCACTTTCTTTCCACATTGCATTATTCTAACCAATTTAAGTCTCAATTCTCAAATGGGGTCAGGCTCAATTCGGCTAGGGATAATTTTGTGGAGTTTGCAATATAAGGCTCAGGCTAATATTCTAGCTTCAAGCAAAGATAATGCAGGGTAGGTAAAGAGAGGATAAAAATCGCTTAAAAGATGCATCCATCCTTTAATTCTTGTAAACATAAACATATATATATGTATTGACTTTGAATAACTATCATAACATTTAGAGATGCATAGGAAGAGTAAATACACTCAAGAAAGCAGAGGGATTTTTAATGTTCTCCCTATAGGCCAAAATTCTCACAAGGACACTTTTTGTTGGATTTGCTTTTTAGCCTAGGATCATATGTGCTCAATTTCATCACAAGTTCACAATCTACATGAAAATCATTTTAAGGACTTAGGCTAAACCATCCAAATATGCCACAAGATTTGCATGATCAAGTCAACTATTGAGTTCTCATCATAGGACATCTAAGTAGGGTTAAAAACAAACTTAAAAAGGTAAATATGCATTTTTTTTTATTTTCTGACATTTTTTTGTATTTTCTGACATTTTCTATAAAAAAGCTAAGAACAAAAATTTAAACATGAATGCAATGCGAAGTAGAAAACCAAGTTGTGACCATAAGACATGTTTCTCCCCCACCCCATACTTACAATATACAGTGTCCTCACTGTATTAAAAGAAAAACAAGGGTAGAGAGAAACTCACAGAGCAACCTGCGGATTCAGGTCGATTTCAGGTCAGTCGATGCCAGTAGTCGATGTCGAGTAAGTTGGTCGATGTCGACTGCATTTGTCAAAGTCGAGTAAGAAGTTAAAGTCGAGGGCCGCCAGAACTTGGTCGATATCGACTATGTTGGTCGATATCGACTACTCTTTGTTACTCTCCTGAGTCCTCAACGTCGACTCCATGATATAGCTCGATCCTAGTTGGTCGATTTTGACTGATTTTGACTGGCACATGTAGGGACCATATCGCTCTTATGTCCTCTTCAGGGCTCTCAAGCTCTACTTTGAACGTCGTCCCTTTCTTGTCCTTAAGCTCCAACCTTCCTGGATAGACCTTATAGATCGTCATGATTGACCCCTTCCTTCCATCTTTTCTTTTGCATCCTAGGGCATTGCATTGCTCCATAAGCACCTTGTCGCCTGCCTTGTATTCTTTTATGGGCTTACCTATCATGTGAGTTAGGCATACAAAGAAGGATACTCGCTTTAAAGGGATATTAGAATTTATCTCTAAGGGTGGTGGAATCTTACCTGGACTTACCTCGGAGTCCGTACTGTTCTCAAGGGTCAGTCGATATCGAGTAGGTTGGTCGATATCGACCTCTGTGTTTTCTGTCGATGGAGGCAGGTCGAGTAGGGGGAGTCGATCTCGAGTGGGCCCAGTCGATATCGACTGGTCCTAGTCGATTCCGAGGGCTGTGTCGACCCCATACTTAGCCTCTGGCAGTCGATTTGGCTCCTGTTCACTCGATATCGACTGGGTTATGTCAATTTCGAGTGCTCTGTCTGGCTCTTCTCTATCTTCGGCTTGGTGTCAAATCTCCAAAAACTCCTCCATTTGGGCCTCCATGGCCCTTTCCTCTAGCTCTTCGTCGGTCAAGGCTCTCTCCGTTGGTTCATCGCAAGGTATTACTCTCCCTATTTGCATCGCCTTGACCTCCATTTGTTGTACCTCTTTCATTGTAGGGTTAAAGGAGAATTCGATGACCTCATTGCCAATAGTGAATGACAAGAGTCCCTTCCACACGCTGATATTGGCATCAGTCATAGCTAGGAACGGCCTCCCTAAGATGATTGGTTAAGTAGGATCCTCTTCCAAATCAAGCACAATAAAATCAGTACGTACAAAGAACTTACCCACCTTGATTGGGACGTCATCGATGATGCATGTGGGCCTAACAAAGTTGTTATCGGCCATGTATAACTTCATATCAACTGGCTCCAAGGCTCCAATGTTGACCTTTGACCAGATGGACAAAGGCATGAGGCTCACGCTAGCCCCTAGGTCTCACAAAGCCTTATAGCGATGTTTTCCAAGCCCAATGGTGATGGCGAATCTACTAGGATCACTCCTCTTCTCTGGGTAGTCCACCTTGCTGCACTCCTCAGCGATCTTAGTAATTGATCACTTCTTACCTAGGGTATCTTTGAGGAAGCGGACGTATGATGGCATTTCATGAAGGGCCTTAGTGAATGGAATGGTGACATTAAGGCCTTGGAGAACCTTCACAAAGCGTTGGAACTTAGCGTCCGCTGGATCCTTTGATGATTGGAGGGATAGGGCAATGGATTCTCCCTCGGCGGAGCGGGATTGGCCCGAGGTGGTGCTGATGAATGGTCGATATCGACTGGGGGTATCGATATCGATTGTAGTGGTCGATCTCGGGTTCATTTAGACAGGGTCGACATTGAGTGGGTCAGTCGATATTGACTGGGGGTGGTCGATATCGATTGGCTCTCCAGGGATTTTCTCCGCTTCTCTGACTTTGACAGGTATCTCCTTGCCATTCCTTAGATGAATGGCGGCGATGTGGCCTGATGGCTGCCCCTTTGGATTGGCATGTGGTTGGCCAGGGAGCCCTTCGAGTTGTCTTGGAATTGATGCCGCCAATTGACCCAGTTGGGTCTCAATGCCTTTCCTCCATGTATCAATCTCGCCAAGCCTAGAGTTAATGCCATGTAATGATGTTTGGATGGCATTGTTGGATTGCTTTGTATCCGCTTGGTTCCACCTCATCTCGTCTAGGATGAGTTGTAGATCATCCCTTCTTTCTCTTTCGGGATGGCCAGGTGCTCTGTATGGTGGAGGATGCTTGGGTTTGTATTGGGGTGGTTGATTTCCCCAATTTTGGTACCCCTGACGATTAGGATTCCTCATGTAGCGCGCCTCCTGGTGGGTCTTCGCTAGTTGTACTTTCTCCGTGTGGGGGCCATCAGTGGTGACATGCCTTATAGAGCTACATTCAGCGCAGGGTTGGTTGGCAGAGAGGAATTTGACTTGCTTTTGAAGCCTCCTAGGTTGATCTTGCATGAATTGATCTTTGATGTCAGGATCAATCTCCTTGGAAGGCTTATAGAGTGGCATAGATGGGGCAGGCCTTGAGTCGGAGGCCACAGGAGTCCCATAGGTGTTGTCAAATTCGACCAACCTCTCTATAGTGTCCCAAGCTTGTTGTGGTAGGAGCTCGAGATATCCATAGGAGGTATAGGTATTGATCCTCTCCTTAATTGCGACGTCTAGGGCATTGTAGATGATCTCCTGGTTGACGTAGGGTGGTTGCCCATGCGTAGGGCAAGACCTCAACAACTCCTTAAACCGCTCCCACACTTGCGCCAGGGTTTCATGTGGCCTTTGTTTGAAAGCCATAATCTTCTGGCGTATCACCGCTGTCTTGGATGGTGGGAAGAACTTGTTGAGGAAGGCATCCTTGACCTCATCCCACGTGCAGAGCAATCTGGAGGCTAGGCTCTCCAACCATGCTAGTGCTTTCCCTGCGAGAGACCAACGAAAAACCTTTAGTTTAACATATTTAAGGCTTTGTCCATCTGCGATTGTATCACTAAGTCAAGGAATAAAGAGATATGCTTAAGAGGACTATCGTTAGGTTTCCCCTCAAATTGACATCGCCTAATCTCAGTTAAGAAACTAGGTTTAATCTCAAAATTAGAATGGGGGATAAGAATAGCCAATTCAGGCACGGAGAGCACAGTGTGCATGTATTGTTTGACATTCTGAGGGAGGGCGTTGATTTGGGCTTCTATTTGCCTCCTTGCTTCCTCCTCCATGTCTGCACGCTCTTTTAGTGCTGCCTCTCTAGTTTTGAAGTCCTCGACTTGCTTCCTTAGGCATTCAATCTGTTGAGCCTGGGTCTCTTAGTCCGCCATGGCTCTTTGGATTCTAGCGCGAAGGTGAAGATAGCTTTCAGGGTCATCTATGCCTTTGAATTCAGGTGGGCGATCAGCGCGTCACATACACCTGGAAGAAAACACTAGGTAAAAGAGTGAGATATACTAAATAGGGCGCCATTGATAGCGTCCCCGACAACGACACCAAAATTTGACGAAGGAGGAAATTGAGTCTAATAAATATAAATACATATCAAACTGAATCCTAGTCCACGCAAATAAATTACAAGACTTCCTCCCGTTGTAGTGGAAGGGAATCAGGATCAATCCACGAGGAGGCGGGTCAGCAGTGCCTGAATAGTCTCTACGAACTCTGCGCAAGTCGACCAGAACCCTTGATATCAAGTTAAACAGTCGATATCTACAGAGGCAATCGATTCCTAGTGATGACATCGATGTGGAGAGAAACCCTACGAAGAGAGAAAATAACAAAAGAACTCGATATCGACTAGAATGATAGATTTCGAGTGGGTCAGTAGCTCTGTCGACTCAGAAAACTGTTGAAGATGAAGTGCTCGATGCAGGGTGGTCAATATCGACAGGAATGGTCGATATCGAGTGGCTTACAATCTATATCGATTTGCAGAAAAACAGAAAATAAAGAAAAGGAAATAAAAACAGCAGATTTTTTAGGGTTTTAACTTCAATAAACTAAAGGGCTCCTAGGATAGGGATTCAGCACAACAGTAACCATGCATGTATTATACTCAATTCACATAAAAGATTAAAATTTTCTCAACACTAATTAGGGATATAGAGGCTTTTGTTAGTAGGAGGAAAACGAGTTCTTAAATACGGATATAAAGATATATAAATGTAAACCGATTCCTAGCCTGTGCAAATAATTACAAGACTTCCTCCCATTGTAGTGGAAGGGTAGTCAGGATCGATCCACGAGGAGGCGTGTTAGTGGGATCCTAGTAGCGTTGGAAAGCTCACATCTTTGGTCGACCAGAAGCCTCGATCTCGACCTTGGTGCTCGATTTCGACCTCGGCTGTCGATTCCTCTCTGCAACAGAAGACCTGTTGAGATAAAAACTAGCAGTCGATATCGACTAGTGTAGGTCGATATCGATGTCAGTTCTAAAAATCGACTGGCTCAGAAGACTGCCAGTCGACACAGTATGGTCGATATCGACGTTGGAGGGTCGATATCGATCTCAGAAACTTATGCAGGATGATTGGCGTCGACTCAGAAAACTGTCGACTAAACATAGTGGTCGATATCGATGTCTGGGGTTGATATCGATGTCTTCTCCTACAAAGTTGTTAGCTTTTTATTGGCAAAGAAAGACCGAAGAATTAAGGATGAATGAGGAGCGATAAACAGAATAAAGACTGTGTTTTTATGTGTATAAACTATGTAAAAAGCAACTCCTAGGATTAGGGTTTACCACAACGTTAACCAATGCATGCGATAAGATAAATAAGATGGACAATTGCGCTATTTGACCCGAGGGACAAGCTTTCGATGTACACCAACTCTTAGGATTACTCATGCAAATAAACCTAATTGTCTCTACCAATTTTATGTTTATAACTCAAGTTGTTAACATGAATCCCTTTTCTTTCGATTAGGACTAAACATATAATCGTAGGAGATGATATAGACACAACGATATCAACATCTAACACTTACCTTAGGCACGCATGGCTAACGTCGGGCTCACCCCGACCCTAAGAGCATTGGGAGACTACTCGCACCTCATCATGGAACTCATCATTGATGTAAAAGAAACTTGCATTAAAAACATCGAAACTTTACAACTCATTAGAGAATGTTCCTTGAATGGGTTCTTGCCGTTGGCACTTGTCATCCTCCTGGATGAGCCTACTGAGATTATCCGCTACCAAGTTTTCGGCACCTTTCTTGTCCTTGATCTTGATGTTGAACTCGCTCAATAGCAAGATCCATATGATCAACCTTGGCTTCGTCTCCTTCTTTGTCAATAGATAACAAAGAGCTGCATGATCTGTATACACTATCACCTTTGTGCCAAGTAAATAGGATCCTAAACTTCTCTAAGGAGAAAACCACTACTAGGATCTCTTTTTCTGTAGTGGAGTAGTTCCTCTGCGCACCATTCAGAGTCATGGACGCATAATGTATCACATGAGATGCTCTTCCATTCGTTTTCCCCAGAACAGCCCCAATAGCGTAGTCACTCGCGTCGCACATGATCTCAAATGGTAGAGACCAATCTGGTGCCTGAATGATCGGTGCACTAACCAGATGCTTCTTCAGCTCATCGAACGCCTTATTGCACTCTCCATTAAAGTCAAACACCACATCCTTTTGCAGTAGCTCGCATAGGGGAGAGGAAATCTTGGAGAAATCTTCAATAAATTTGTGATAAAAACCTGTATGGCCTAGAAAAGAGCGAACTTCGTGAATGTTAGTTGGATAAGGTAAGGACTGGATGACATCAACCTTGGCCCTATCGACCTCAATTCCTCTCGCGAAGACTATATGACCCAGTACTATACTCTGTTCGACCATAAAATGGCATTTCTCAGAGTTTAATACTAGGTTGGTATCCACACACCTTTTAAGCACAAGTGTAAGGTGTTCTAAGCATGACTCAAAATTGTCTACGTGGACTGTAAAGTCATCCATAAAGACTTCTATGAAGTGTTCAATATAGTCAGAGAAAATACTTAACATGCACCTTTGAAATGGTGCCGGCGCATTACACAATCCGAATGGCATTCAGCGATAAGCGAATGTCCCAAACGGACATGTAAACGTCATCTTCTCCTGATCTTCCGGTGCAATAGCCACCTGAAAGTAACCTGAATACCCATCTAGGACACAATAGAAAGCACGACCAACAAGTCGCTCAAGCATTTGGTCAATGAATGGCAAAGGGAAGTGATCTTTCGTAGTCATAGCATTTAATTTGCGGTAATCTATACAAACACGACATCCAGTTTGTGTCCTAGTGGGAACTAGTTCACCATGTTGGTTCTCAACGACGGTAATTCCACCCTTTTTAGGAACAACTTGGGTGGGACTCACCCATGCATTATTAGAGATTGGGTAGATCATACCTGCTTGAAGAAGTTTCAGGATTTCCTTCTTCACCACCTCCATCATAGGCGGGTTGAGCCTCCTTTGAGGTTGTCTAGATGGATTTGCTTCGTCCTCTAATAAGATCCTATGCATACATGTCGAGGGACTAATCCCCTTAATGTCTGAAATAGTCCACCCTATAGCCGCTTTGTGTTCATTAAGGACCGCTACTAGCTCCCCTTCTTGCTCCTTAGAAAGTTTGCTTGAGATTATGACTGGTAGTGTTTCTCCTACTCCTATAAAGACATACTTGAGATGACTCGGAAGTTGCTTTAGCTCTACCTCCGGTGCCTGAACAATAGAGGGAAAAAGCTTCTCGCTGGGCGAGGTTAGTAGCATGGGTCTTGAGCCCATTGGAGAGAGAGGTAGCTTAGAATAAGCATCTAACTCCATCACAACTTCCTGCAGGTTAGTGCACAATCCATAATCCATAGAAGTGTCTTCTAGAGGAGTTTCTAAAGCAACCTGAACATCATCCACATAATTCAATTCAAAGATAACTTACACTAGTGGTTCAAGAACATCCACGAAGCACAAAGAATGATCATCGGAGGGGTATTTCATAGCATCATAAATGTTATATTCATCCCTCTCACCATCAAATTCCATTGTTAATGACCCCGAATACACATCAATTTTGGTTCTCGTGGTCCTTACAAATGGTCTTCCTAAACGAATAGGAGCTTCATGACTACCTTGTCTCATATCCAAGATAAAAAACCAGCGGGAAAGATCAACTTATCTACCATCACAAGAACATCCTCTATCACTCCTTTAGGGTACACATTAGAGCGATCGACCAATTGAATCACTACCCTAGTTTCAAGCAAAGGGCCAAGTCCTAAGGATTCATACAGAGAGTAAGGTAACAGATTGATAGATGCACCCAAATCCAACATTGCCCTTTCGATTCGGGTTTCACCTATCACACAAGGTATTGTAAACATGCCAGGGTTGCTACATTTCTTAGGGAGACGCTTCTGAAATACAGCAGACACATGCTCACTAACCCTAATCTTTTGTTTTCCCTTAGATTTTTTATTCCTCTTAATTGTACATAATTCTTTCAGAAATTTTGCATAGCGAGGAATACTCTTAATCAAATTAATTAAAGGGATGTTTACCTCACATTTGCTGAATGTTTCAAAGATTTCCTTTTCACTCTCTGGCCTGCGGGTATCTCTCAATGCATCAAGGGAAGGGTGGGGTTGGTTTGTATGAACTCAGTGGTGGCGTGTCCGGCTTGCTCACCACCTCCGTGGTATATTCGTCCTTCTTCTGAGATTCTTTAAGGCTCTCTACAGCTTGAGAGTCCTCTACTACTATCTCTTCATCCTCATCCTCTATGAGGATTGTGTTCTCATCCCGAGTCTCTAAGTTCTTACCACTCCTTAGAGTGATAGCACTCACATTCTGCTTTGGATTCAACTTAGTCTGAGATGGAAAATTACAAGAATCCTTAGCCTCCAGTTTGCTCAATGTGGTTGAAATTTTCCCAACTTGGTTTTCCAGATTCTGTATGCTAGATTTGGTCTCCTGTTGGAATTGCACCATGTTGTTCTTCATTGTAGTCACATTATGTGTCAAGTCCTTGATCATCTCCTCAGCTGACATGGATGAGCTCGAATTTTGCCCTTGAGGCCTAGGTCCATACTGTTGTCTGAATGGTGGACCTCCCTGCTGGTTAAACTGCTGCTGTTGAGGATTCACATACCTAAAGTTTGAATGATCTCTTCAGCCAGGGTTATAGCTATTAGAGTAAGGGTCATGCCTCGGCCTTTGTTGTACAAAGCCCCCCACTGCATTCAATTCAACATTCGGCTCTTAAAGGATGGGGCATGCATCGGTGGGATGTTGAAAATCTTGACAGATTCCACATGCTTTAACCTGTTGCTGAGTCCCATTGAGCATGAATTTTTGCATCATCTCTTTCAACTCATTGACATCTGTCTGGAGTGATGAGTTTTTTTCCGCCGCGCTCACAATTCTAGAGGATGTCTTCCTAAATTGCCTTGCCCCCTCTGCAAGCTCAGAAAACATCTCAAATGCTTCAGCAGGAGTCTTATTCAAGATGTTACCACCACATGTAGCATTGACCATCCTTCTCTCATCATCTAATAGACCTCCACGTAGGTAGAGAATGAGGTCCTGATCAGAGTAGCCATGGTAAGGGCAGCTGGCCACTAGCTTCTTATACCTATCATAGTAGTCATACAAGTTCTCTGTAGCATGTTTCTCAATGTTGCTGATGCTCTTCTTGAGATTGTTCAATTTTATTGCTGGAAAGTACTTCTCTAAGAAGGCTTTCTGCATCTAAGCCCATGTATATATGCTCCCTGGAGTGAGGTAATAGAGCCAGTCACTAGTCGAATCCCTCAAAGAGAAGGGAAAGGCTCTTAGCTTGATTTCATCATCTGTTACGTTCCTCGGCTTCATGCCTGTACAGACATCATGAAACTCTGCCAGGTGCTTATTTGGGTCTTCTCCACTAAGACCATGAAACATCGGTAACAAGTGTATAAGTCTAGATTTTAACTCAAAACTCACGTCGTCAGCAAGCTCTTGAAACTCTATAGCAAGCAGTTGTTGTGTCAGTTTCAGGGCAGTCAACTACCTCAAAGTCTGATTCGTATTAGCCATCTCAACTGTTTCTGACCGATTCTGATTTCCATGAGATTCTCTACGAAGCCTGGAAAGTGTTCTCTCGATCTCTGGATCAAAATGCAAATCGAATGTATTAGTAGCACGGGTGCGAACCATAAGCTAGGTTCTTAACCCAATTAACACACAAAAGCAAGCGCACAAATAACAATTTGACTCCCTGGCAATGGCGCCAAATCTGACAGGTTATTTTCAGTCGCCTAAATCCTTTCAAATAAATCCGAATAACCTAACTAATGTAGTTTGGCAAGTACGGGTCGATCCCACAAAGAGTCAACGATTCGTATGCAAGTCAGAGTGTGTCAACAAGAATAAGAAACAAAGAGGGGGGGGATTGTGATGATTCAGACTAACTAAGTAAAAAGAAAAAGGAAGCTGAGGTCTTTTGAATCCAAATATGAGAGAAATAGCTTAGGTCAATCAATCTCAGCAATCAGGTTTTATTCATCGATCATCGAAATCAAATAGATAACTTCCTCTTGAATACTTTGTCATGGAAAGACGAGGTCTTTTGAATCCAATTCCTTATCAATTCCAGTTAATAGAATAACCAGATCCTAAGAACCCTAATTATCAAACAATCCTGAAACTATCAAGATTCAATTCAATAATTGATGAAGATTAAAGGAAATCAACAAAGACAATCAACACGCACAACTAGTTATTGCATCAATTGCAAATCAATTCTCTATACAAATCCCTAAATCAACCAGTTTAAGAGATTTATACTTTGCTACTCAAGAATATAGATAACTCAACCAGTAATTACCTATATCTAGCTATAGATTATCATAAAAAAGCATTAGTTGATCAGGCTAATGGAAATTCACGAAAACCCTAAACATTTGACGCAAAGAATTGATAATATTGACAGAGGAGTATTAAGATAGAGAAATCTCACAATCAAATGATAAACCCGACGCTTCAATTAATCTTCCCAAGCAAAGAAGGTTAGTTGTTCATACTTGAGAAAATCACACAAAAAGTATCCCAATTGCTACCTCTCTAAATCCCCTTGTTCGACAATCCACCAAAAACACCTACCCATGGTTAGTTGTTTCTACGTTTGATTTCGTCCTCATTAATTAAAATATAAAAATAAAAAGAAAAATAACATCCTTTTTAACTTGATCAACGTAACAACTCTTTCTTGAATACGCAATAAAACTCGGGCTCGCCACATAACTCGGCCGAGTTTGTCTTCACCACCCAAGTTCTTCTTGAATCCGACAACTCGGTTTCCTTCAAATGACTCGGACAAGTTGTCTTGCTATCTTGGCCCGAGTTGTTGACAGTTCCTCCCTTTGCATATGTTTGGCTCCTCTCTTCAGCCCTATTGCTCAAGGTTCCGTTTTCCGTCACATCTTCTAACGTTTACACAAGCTCAGCTCCACCCCTCCACAATCACCTGAAATCATGCACAAAACTCGTAGATTCCGACTCTAATTGAAACAAGATCAAAACATGAAAACTACTCTAACTCATGCATTTTGCCATACCTAAACCCATTTAAATGCTTATATGAATACTACCTAAATGTGTATGATCAGACACACACTACCCCGTCCTGACGGGGGAGTTCATTTTGGCAATAGGTAGTGTCATTTCACACTCGAGGAGATGAATAACCTATTGGAGTTCGCTTACACCCCGTCGCACTTCAGGGTCGAGGACCCAAATATCATCTGGAGCTACCTCTCAGGGATCCCATACCTGATGTGCGCCCAAATTGCCATATTTTCTATGCACATTTATGTCCATTTTGTCGATATTTGAATGCATATTAGTTGGGAAAACATAAGATTAGTGTAGTTTATGCTTATTTGCAAAACATAGCGGTCTACACGAGTTTTTATGTTATTTTGCAGAATTCGAGACGAAAATGGACGAATTTGGACAAGAGAAGAAGAGTGGAAAAAGAACTCGAATTCTATTGAAGAGTCGAAATCGACCTATAGACTCGACATCGAGTGAAACAGAGCAACCAGAAATCGAGCAGAGGAAGAACAGAGCATGTCGACATAAAGAGGTCGATATCGATGTTACAAGGTCGATATCGAGTGGCCGATATCGAGTTAAAGATAGAAGTCGAGTGCCAATCCGAGGTCGACTAGGACTTCTCGAGATTCATGGTCGATATCGACAGCTGCTGCATAAGAAATCCGACGCTGTTTTTGATAGAATTCTATCTGAAGCGTCCAAGTTTATCCTAAAGTCGAGATTTCTATCATCTACACCAGACATTTTATCCCTGACGATGAATGTGTTATTTACCTAAGGAGTTTTAGTTTTTTACTTTATTTAAAGTTTTATCTTGGGAATAAAGATAGAGTTTCGAATCCTTGGATAGCGAGGTGAGAGATCTATAATTAGAGGCCATTAGGGCTGAGTTAGGCATTCAGTTTTCATCCAAGCAATTAGTTTAGTTATACACACAGTAGAGAGAGAGAGAGAGAGAGGGAGAGAGAGAGAGAGCCGAGTTGAGTTGAAAGGAAGCGAGAGCGGAGATTTGGCTTTGTTCGGTGTAATCTTTCTTTGCAATTTTAATCAAAGTAGTTCTTTTCAACAAATGATGAGTTCAATAATGATGAGGCGTGAGTAGTTCACCCACTTCTAGGGTCGGGTTGAGCCCGACGATAGCAATGTAAGTTTGTGCATCAAAGGTATGATTTTTAAGCGATTTCGTCTTCTATCCTATGCATGATCCTTTGCGAATGTTGAGGAGATTCATTATTTGTATTATTGAAGCGAAAACCAATCATATTGTGAATTAGGATTTGTCATAAAATTGGATAGTAACTCTTAGGTTTTATGTGAGAGCCTCTAATCACCTAATAGTTGGTAACAAAAGTTATTTGACGGAAATGCATCATCTTTCATAAATTTGGCATAATACTTGCATGGTTATCGTTATGGCATAAATCCCCCACCTTAGAAGCTTTTAGTTTATTGATTTATATACAAAGTTGTGTTTTTTTTAATTTCTGTCCATCCTTCCATCATCATTCTACGTTCTTCGGACATCTTTTTCGACACAAATAGGTTCGTTTACAGTTTCTGTTGAAGACTCAAAATTGAATGCAAAGGTCGATATCGAGTGCTAACATCGATATCGAGTACCCAACTCCACGTCGGCTTGTTGCTTTTGTCTTTTGCAGGTACTTTGCTGGAAATCGACAAGAACTGAGGTCAATATCGACCAAGCACCTCAATATCGAGTGGTCTTCTGGAGTCGAAACTTGATTGTGATTGCAAGCTCAGGAAGCGCTGACATACCTCCTCGTGGATTCGATCCTGAATTACCCTACCACTACATCGGGAGGGATTCTTGTATTTTATTTGCTTGGACAAGGGATTTGGTCTAATTTGATATTATTTGAATATTTTATTTAAGCGATCCCTCCCCTCACGAACAAATTGGCGCCGTTGCCGGGGAGGCA
This sequence comes from Persicaria maculosa, assembly GCA_963922045.1. Taxonomy (NCBI): domain Eukaryota; kingdom Viridiplantae; phylum Streptophyta; class Magnoliopsida; order Caryophyllales; family Polygonaceae; genus Persicaria; species Persicaria maculosa. The sequence goes on from OY998260.1 coordinate 31,291,507, forward strand.
ATCAATCGCGCCTTAAGCTTTTCTCACGATCTTCTGTTGGTGGTTATTTTGCAGGTTTATGCGATGCTCTGATCGCGAACCTATCTTGGAAAGTATTGACGAGCCTGAACGTTTCTTCCATCTTCGCAACAAAGCTATCAGAATCATGGCGGATAACGAGACACAGGCTCAGATCATTGAGCGGTTGAGGAACGAAATTGAGGACCACAACACTACAATCGCTGCTGAAAGGGCCGCCGCTGCTGCAGAGCGAGCCCGCGCTGATAGAGAGGAGGATGCACGCAGATCAAAGAGTTTTATAAAACGAAGCCCAGGAGCGGCTCTATCAGTATCCACAGACGGCGATGCAATACATGCATCCGTCGCTTCATGTTCCTAAATCTGCTATATTAATTTCTCCATCTAACTATGAGATAAAAATTAACTTCCTGTCTGAAATTAAAAGAAATACTTTTGAAGGAAGACCTAATGAATGCCCCTTGCAACATATTTCTACTTTCATGGACTTATGTGAGACTATTGCTGATGGAGTAAATTTAGAATATGTTAGACTAAAGTCCTTTCGATGGTCTCTTACAGGAAAGGCATTGCAATGGCTAGAGAGTTTGGCTCCACGCTCACTGAGGACATGGGCAGAGGTGAAGGATGCGTTCCTAAACAAGTTCTTTAATCCATCAAAAATGGCGATGCTGCGGCAAAGGATCACAACTTTCAAACAAAAGCCTGGTGAGACATTGGCATAGGTGTGGGAGCGATTTAAGGACTTGCTGAGATCATGCCCTACGCATGGGCAATTACCATATGTCATCCAGAAGATCTTCTACAACTCCCTCGATGGGCTGAATAAGGAGAGAATCAATTCTTACACCTCCTATCGGTACATTGAGCTCACACCAACGGAGGCTTGGGAGACAATTAAGAGGCTGGTTAACTTTGATAACACTTATGGGACTACTGCGGCCTATGACTCAAGGCCTGCCCCATCTATGCCACTTTATGAGCCTCCAAAGGAGATTGATCCTGATGTGCGGCAACAATTCCACAACGATCAAACATGCTGCCCTCAAAAGCAAGTTAGATTCCTCAGCAACAATCAACCTTGTCAATAATGTGGCTCAACAAGGCACAACACTAGTGTCTGCCGACATCTTGAGCAAGTATCTATGGCGGAGCAACATGAGGAAGCTAAGTGGGCGAGAGGCCCCTATGGAGGTGGCAATCAGCAGTATTGGAGAGATCAACGATTCTATCAACCACAACATCAACAAAGGGATCCCCCACCTTATAGAGCACCAGGGCACTCTGAGCGGGAAACATAGAAGGATGACCTACAGATCATTCTTGATGAGATACGGAGGAACCACGCTGAGTTCAAACAAGCCAATAACTCCGTTCATACTCAGCTGCAGGGCATCAATTCTAGGCTCGGGGAGATCGACGTTTGGAAGCGGAATATGGAGACCCAAATGGGTCAATTGGCGGAACAAATACCCAAATCGTCATGATCACTGCCTGGATCTACTGTGCCCAATCAAAAGGGCAAAACTACTGGACATATAGCGGCTATGAATCTAAGAAGTGGGCGTCAATTGCGAACGCCCAAGCAAAAAGCGGAGGAGAAAGCACTAGAAGGGACATCGATATCGACACTCCCAGTCGATATCGACCAAGGTGAAGTCGATGTCGAGCCTCCTATACTCGATGTTGACACAGATGCTGAATCACCACAGAAATCGACTCCTCTAGTCGATGACCCGCATCCACTCGATGTCGACTCAATCCTAGCCGCATTGAAGAAGAAGGTGTTGCCATTCCCAAAGAAAATTATTAAGGACCCGACATAGAAGAAGTTCAAGCGCTTTGTGAAGATGCTTCAAGGGCTCAATGTTTCAATTCCATTCACCGAAGCACTTCATGAGATGCCATCATATGTGAGGCTTCTTAAAGACATACTAGGTAAGAAGCGATCAATTGCTGAGATCGCATAGGAATACAATAGATTGGAGCTACTAGAAAAGCGAGCGGACCCAGGTAAGTTTTCTATCGCTATAGGCTTAGGTCAATATCGCTTTTATGCTTTATGTGATTTACGCGCTAGTGTTAGCATGATGCCACTAACCATATGGAACAAGATAAAGATAGGTCCCCTAGAGCCTGTGGATGCAAAGCTTTACATGTCCAACAACAGGGTAGTGATTCCAACTGGGATGGTAGATGATGTGCTAGTGCAAGTAGGTAAGTTCTTTGTCCCTGCTGACTTTCTAGTTGTTGATATGGCAGAGGACCCTGCTTGTCCAATTATTTTAGGTAGGCCATTCTTAGCAACCATGGATGCGAGCATTAGCGTGAGGAAAGGATTGCTCTCATTCACAATTAGTGATGAGGTAATAGAGTACGCTTTCAACAAAACGGTGAGGAAGAATGAAGGGCCAATGGAGATAAAGTCAATTAAGGGTGTCTACATCACATGCGAGGAAGCAAAGGTAAGGAATATGACACCTTAGGAGCTTGAAAAGAGGGCCATAGAAGCCCAAGTGGAGGAAGTCGTGGCAATCATGAACGAAGAGCCAAAAAGCCACTCAAAATCGACCCAGGTAAGTCGATATCGACTGACATTGTTCAAGATTCTGTGCCAGGTTATAAGTATGGGGTCGACCTAGCAGAAGAGAGCTCGATATCGAGCACAGAGGTCGATATCGACCATGACCCTAAGCCGAAATCGACTGCCCCAAAAGCTGAAAGTGGAAAAGGAACCTCGATATCGAGGTCAGAAGGTTGAAATCGACCTGACAATATCGAGCAGAAATCCTCCACATCGACATGACCTCCAGGAGATGAACAGAGCTCGATATCGAGTACTTCTGATCGATATCGACCCGACCCACTGACAGAAGAGAAGGTAAGCCAAGGTACGGATTCCTTTTTTTCCATTTCAATTAAGGATTTACCATTATTTGGAAGAGGTTTGCCTTGGTATGTGCGCTTGTGCAGGGTATCCAATGATGATCCAAGGAACTATGAAGTAGGAGATATGGTATATGTCTCTAAATCGAAGGATCATTATTTCCCGAGTAGATTCAAAACGAAGAGGATGGGACCCTTTACTGTAAACAAAATCCATCCAGGCGGGATGCAGCTGAGAGATAAGAATGGAGTGTTGTTTGAGGCCCAGGCTACGTGGGCTCTGTAGATGCCGCTTTGAGAGTAGAAAGGAAGAAGTCGGCCTAGCGACTCTAAAGTCTAGAGGTTGTAAAAGACAATTAGTTTTTTGGTTTTAGACATCTTTTGGTTTGTTTTGAACACTTTATTATTTGTGTTTTGGTTTTGGTTTTTATTTTCTAACGAGTTTCAGGAAAGAAAAAAGAGTTTAAAAGGAGACATCAAAATCGAGTGAAGTACTAGATATCGACCCAGATGGTCGATTAAGAGAGCTGTGGTCGAGGCCAGATCACCCTGAAGCTTAGAACTAACCAGAAATCGATGTAACTAGTCGATATCGACTTGTATGCCCGAAATCGACCTCACCTGCAGACATCTTCAACTCCTGATTTTCGTGAATTTTTAGCAAGTTTCTTTCTTAACCCTAGTTCTTATACAGTGAGGACACTGTAATCTTTAAGTATGGGGTGGGGGAAAGGCTTACTTATATATTTTTAGCATATTTTGAGCATGTTTTTAAGTTTTTCATAGTTTTTACATGTTTATGCATATTTTTCATACATAGTTACACTAGTAGAAAAAAGGTTTTATAACCCGGGCGTTTTTAGACATATACCCCAGATCTGACAAACCTATGGTCCGGGATTCAGGTATGGTGTGACAAAAAATATAGGTTTCACTTTATACCACGGATATTTTTTTTTAAAATCTGGGGTATAAAATCTGGCCAATTTGTAAGAAAGTGATAGGAAAAAAAACGGCCGGGGTATAAAGTACTAATATCCGGGGTATAAAGTCTGTCCAATCCGGGTTGTAAATTTTTATATCCAGGGTATAAACCTAAAATAATCCGGGGTATATACCTTTATCCAATTTTCTCTAAAAAAAACGCTCGGGGTATATTTATCTAATATCCGGGGTATATGTTACCTCCAATCCGGGTTATAATTTTTATTTCTTCGGGGTATAACATTGAAATAATCCGGGGTATATGCCTCTCATGTGTGCATGGAGTGTGTTCATGTCAAGAGTATAGCCTGGATATTTAAATTAAAATCCGGGGTATATAGTAATATCATTTGGTCATAATTTTAATGGTATATATACCGGATAAATATGATCCGAGGTATATGATTGTTTTTTTATAATTTTTTTTAATATCCATTCGTATATTACCATATTCAACCTGTTATTTAACCTGTAATTCTCATCCATTCAGATCCCCATCATATAGGCAACCACTAAATTCACAATTGAACAACACATGCATTAAACAAAGTCCCAACTATCTCCACATTTTCAAGCTAAGACAATGTCTCAAAATAAGCTAAGGCAATGCTATTCGGAAAAGCTAATTGGCAATGCATGAGTACATGTTCAACAAAAAAATTAGAATGGTGTCTTACTACCAACTAAGCTTCAAAATACATACCCTTCGAATACGCCAACAAAAAAGACAAGTCAATAGGTCTTGCAATGTCGTTTCAGAATCAAAAGGCAAACGGTCTAACAACTTGCTTCCAAACCAGAGTGCTTCCAAACCAGAGATCGTAATTAGCCTTGCCTAAAAAATTCAAAACAAAATTGATCAAGATTGATGAAATGGAATTCATTACTATCATTATAACACAAATAGCTTAATAATAGTGATTAATAACACTTGTGGAATTCATCACATGTACTATTAACTCTACCAAAAAAAACTTACTTGAAGATAAGGGTAAATAGGTGGTTGATCCATTCTTTTCGAAGTTCATCAATCTCCTCTTGTTTGTAAGTAGTTTTTTTATCGAACCACTACATAACAAAACATTTATTATTATTATAATTATCGTAATCGAATTTATGAAAAGACACAATAGGAAGAAAATAACGAATGTATACCTTGGGTGGGATAACAATTTTTCCTTGAGATATTATATCTCAAATAAACTTCAAAACATAGTATCCACAATCCACTTCATTCGATTGATGCGGACACTGAAATACATAAACATAGTATCCTCACAAGCCTAACAATAAAATATTGCATTCCAAAATGAAAATAATGTAGATGATGATAAAAAAAAATTTTAACCTTTGGAAAATTCCAGTAAGTTTGTATTCGAGGCTTTTTCTTACCCAACTTGGCATACTTTAACATGTAGCTCCTATATATTTCAATTTCAAACACATATGGAAATCAAATATGAGATTACTACAACCTAACACTCGCAAACCGTTGCAATTATATGAAAAGAACTTTTTCAACAAAAAATACTTACAATGCAACCAATTCATCGGCATCATGTTCTTTATCTCCGTGTAATGGATCAATCCAATAAGCACGATTCAAATGAGGATTCATTACTATTAAGGCCCAATGATACCTATATATATATGTATATATATATATATATATATATATATATATATATATATATATATTTGTGTGTGTGTGTGTTTTGTGTGAGAATAGATGAATATTATAAGTAACAATAACAAGTAAAATTAACATTTAAACGAGTTATTACCTAAAATGATAAGGTGTTAAAAACAACTTGTTTTCTATGTTGCCTTCCATGGCATCAGAAGTATAAGCAGCCCTTTCATGTAGGGTGAAATTTGAGTCGGGCATAAGAATTTAAACTTCTCTTTATCACCATCTGAACAAGTGTGAAATAGATATCTACAAGTATGTATTTGTGTCATATTATCCTCATATATATATATATATTGGGAAATTGTGAATAATTGAGTGACTTTGATGAATATTTAAGTGATTGTGATGAATATTTGATTAATTTTAACAAAAGCTTTGATGAATAATTGAGTGACTGTGATGAATATTTAATAAATTTTGCCGAATATTGATTTGTTAACATTTAACACCGTAAGAGCTGTTAACATTTGATCCGCATTATATATATATATATAATTTGGGTAGGGCACACATTAAAGTAATTTATAATGACTAAATTCATCAATAACTGATTTCAAGATGAATATAAAGTACTTACCTCATATATAATGACACATGACACTATTTTATTTGAGTCTTATGAAGACATATCTCAATCTGCTCCTTGTCAAATGTGTGACCCCCATGTTCATAACAGAAAATTTCACTTGATATTCATCCGACGTACGTTTTGCTACCATCCAATGCTTATCCATAATATTCCTCTATGAAAAAAATTGGTTTTTTATATTGCAATCATTGAGTGGAATTAGGAGTTAATTCTATTGCAATATTAACTTCATTGAAAACATATCTTTTTATATATAGTTATCAAAACAGATTACAGAGGAGATTAAGAGTTCATTTTAATAAAAATGAAGCTATAAACTTGATAAGGTAAATGATCCCAATGAGAAACATCAATGAAGAAAACAAATCACCATGTCCACGCTAACAACAATGAAGAAAATATCAATGAAGAATGTGTATGAAAAATTTCTTGAATTGCAGGGACTCACCCTCCATTAGAAGCAATAAAGAAAACAAATCAATTGAGCATTTTAATCTGGCATCTAAGGTACTAAGAACTTGTCAGATTGTCAAATACTCGCTAGGAATCATTCCCCTATCCAGGCTATCTAACTTTTCAGTGCATGATAACTGAAATATTTAGGCTTATGTAGAAAAAAAAATCTTGCAAGTTTGTTAAGGGAATTCCTACCGAAAATTGAAGGTTGGTTTAATTATCCAAAAGAGACTACTACATTATTATTTGATGAAAAATCATTCTTATATTATTTATGTTATTCTTTGATGAATTAATCCGCTCTTCAATCTCTACATCTACTCAGAGAGCCAAATCTGATGAACCTACAACAAAAGCTCGAATTTCAGGTTTGTTTGGTTCACTTTTTCTTCCAAGAATCATCTAAGCCTTGTTAAATAATCACTCAAAAAGATATAAACTATGCAACAAATGTTATTAATTTGGACAACGAAACTACCGACTAGTGCTAAGCGCCAAGAGAGATGAAGCTTAAAACTAGCTATTAATTTGCACACCAAAACTTCAAATTAGTTGGGAATAGAGCCTCACCTTGATTGGAATCAAGCAAGAATATGAGAAATTGGCCTCTAACAGTTACGCGGACACTGAAATACAAAATAGGGTCTGAATAAGAGGGAGACCACAATTTGGGTTTTGCAAAATATGAAAATAGGGATTTTTGTTTACCTATGAAGAGCAGGCTGTTAATCAGGCCCGTGCTTAGGCATGTGTAGGTGGATCCATGGAACAGGGCCCCCGAAATTTAAAGGGCCCAATATAAAAAAAGATATGTATATATATCATTTGTTTTCCAAATAAAATAGAAATGTCCATATAGTCTAGTGGTTGAAGTTTGAGGAGGAGTGCTTCCCATTTTTCACTTTTCGGGTTCGAATCTCAGGAAGCACCCTTTTTTCATTAAAATCATTTTTTCGGGTTCGAATCTCAGGAAGCACCCTTTTTTCATTAAAATCATTCTAGTGTCCCAATGTGCACACCTTCTTTTCTTTTTATTCATTGCTTCCTTCTTTTCTTTTTATTCATTGCTTACTTTTTCCATTAATAAAATTTTTTTTGTAACAAATGACATACATAATTAGACAAAGTCATAAATGTTTTGATTTTTTTTAAAGACCATCTACAACCTCTTTATCCTAAACATTCTTTAAAAATATTTAGTTATCACATTATTTCCAAATATTTAGATCAATTAATCTAAATTTCCATAAATACAATATTATTTAAATATGTTTCAACATTTGGAAGTATAATGTATTTTTATCAGATTTTGCAAGAAAAAAATATTTATGTGTTATTTATAATATTCAAATTTGATATTACTTTTATAAATGTCTTTTGATATATAGGTAATTGTGTGATTCATCATTTTTTTTAATTATTTTAACACTAGGATTAACAAATAATTTTATGATTATTTTAATTTAATTTTACTAATATAATTTATATGATTTTTTGAACGGGGCCCCGAAAATGTTTAGGACGGCCCTGCTGTTAATGGAGGTTTTCATCACATATATGAGGCCGGAGACGAGGATGGAAGTGAAGAGGTGCTTTGGTAAAGAGGAGTCGGAGACGAAGGGACTCAGTGATGGAGGTCAGCGGCGAGGAGACGCAGCCGGAATCACACGCTGATGGAGGTTAGAGGTTGCCGGCGAAGAGACGCAGTCGGGGGCGAGGGGACGAAGGGACGAAGGTAGCAATGGGGTGTTGACTTGAAGATTGAAGAAAAGGTCGGACACTGTACGGAGTATTTAGGATTGAAGTGTACAGGGTTAACAGGGTACTTTTAATAAAATAAAAAATGGAATTTTGGCCTGGTGCCCTTGAGGTAAGGCTAAATTCGCCGGGTGTATAAAACTTTTGTATAATTCGCCATATACCCCTGAGGTTTGCGAGTTTTTTGCCAAATACCCCTCAGGTGGTTTGTGTTTAGCAAAACCGTTATAACGGAGTTAAATTAAAACGGATTGAAAGAAAGGAAAGAAAGAAGCGATTCACAGACCTTCGACACCATTGAAACCGAAGGGAGAGAACGCCGTATACTAGGTTGGAGAAGCCAGACCAGCCGATCTCATGCGGGAGGAGGCGCAGACGTTACCCCTTGCTCTTGAGGTAAGTTTCTCCTCTCAATTTCATCTTTAGGGGTTCACAATCTCAGGATTTAGGGTTATCGATTTGGGATTTTGGGGGATTATCATTGTAGGATATTTTGATTATAGGTTGTTGGTTGGTTTTATGGATCAAAATTCAAAAGGTATCTAATTTTGTGGCATGTGTTTGATTTTGAGTCCCTTCTGAATGATGTGATTTAGGGTTTGGGGATTAGGGGCTTTATTAGTTTTTGGAATTATGCTTAACAATAGCTTTACTCCCATAATAAAGATTGAGATTCTAAATTTCTAAAAATTTGAATGTTGGTTCACTTGATTCATATACACTCCAAATACGTGCCATATACTACATTATGACATCTTGCATCATTAAATTGGCATGAGCAGAAGAAAGATTCGAAGCACAAGCACCAAATTCTGAAGTTATCAGTAATTTATAACATTATGCCCTTTTTAAAATCAATTCACACTTCAAGCAATCAAATGCATAGTTAGAACTAAGAAGTTACCCAATATTATGGCAGAACCACATGAAAATTAACTATTGAAATGGGGAAAAAGATCCACACACACAAACATAACATGACTGCAAAATTTTACACATGATACTATGATAGGTTAATTTCAAAAGCTGTTCAAAATTTCAGAATACATAATCTGAAGTTCTGATTTTAGAAGCTGTCAAAATTTCAAAAGCTGGGACAAAATCAATATCAAAAGCTATACATAAATTGGATGCAAATGGAACCGAGCTGGAACAAAACCAATACTCCGTATCATTCAGGAAGTGATGAAAATCATTGTTCAACTTGATCAAAAGCTGTAAAAAAATGCAGAATATAAGTTGTAAAAAAAATGACAGCAACCAAATTTAAGCTGTAAAAAAATGACAGCATAAAAAAGAGCACTTTCTCATCTTACAACTCCTTTCATTTACTTCAATTTAAACATGATGTTTACAACAAAAGGCAACGTGAGTTGTTGTTATAGCCTATTAGCTCAAATGGTAGAGCAATGTGGTAACACGTGGTGTGGGTTCGAGTCCCACATAGGCTGATTTGTGAAATCGTAACGACCGTTGTCATTACTTTTCTATATTTGTGGCTGAATTTTCAATTTTTGCAGCTGAATTTGTCCCACATAGGTTGATTTGTGAAATTCATGTAGCTATTCATATTTTTATTTAAGTATACAACTGATTTTATGATTAGTGTGTTGTGAACAAGTTTAATGGTTATTTTCCACAAGAGCTGATACAAGGTTTGTCATCTACCTTTTTATTAGAAAAAGATAAATCATGATCTAAATTTTTGTTTTGCTCCCGGAGTCTTATTGTTGTGTGTTTCAACCTGTTTATTTACAAATGATTAATATTGCAGTTCAATCTATGGCATCTAATGTTGCAAAGCTAACTCACTCATGAGAAACAGGAGAGAAAAGATTTATGCACATTATAGCATCTGCAGTTAGATTTTTTCTTTCGAATGAATTGCTTGTACAAGCTTAAATCATTATAGTAGTCTATGTAGGAGTCGAACCCACATCTTGTGCATAAGCACATGCTCTACCGTTTGAGCTAATATACTTTTTAACAAGCTTCAATTGAATAAGCACATGCTCTATCATATTCTATTATCCATAGATAACCATCTTGTAATTTAGTTTCTAAAATTTTAGTTCATGTAACTCAATTTCTAAAATTTCAATTCTGTAATTTTAATTGAGCAAAAACCTGCACTTTTGACAGCAAAATATCACAGCAAACATCCAGCTATAAAACCAGCAAAATAAAGCCATTTTTTTTTTACCAAACATAACAGCAAAAAACTAGCAAAATATGAAAGCAAACATTTTAGGAGAAGTTCTCTTAAATGAATTTAAGAGAAGTTCAATTTGGGTAAAGACACCTTTTTGTCAGTCCTTCCTTTTCTTGTTGCTTGTAGCAACCTTGGCAGTCTTCTATTTTTATTGAACATCAAACATTTTCTAAGCCATATCAGTTTCAGAGAGAATTTATACAGGCATGCATAGCCCAGCTCCAAACCACAATATAGATAAATTAGCATATCATTCCTATCATATGAACATGTCAAGCATAATGGATCACAAAGGAAGCACATAAAATCCTCATCATTAATTTCATTCTTTTCATATCTTCAAGCATCCAAAGGTTCCTAATTCGAATTTGCTTGTTATTCTTTCTTTTTTCTTTTCTCAAATTATGATCTTTCCCGTTTATAGATCTGTGGTACAAATCAATTAAGTAATTCATGATATTCTTCCCCTCTTGTGTAAAATTGATCCAGTTAGGTACATAAGAGCACTTATAGTCATGTAAAGAGTTCAAAATACCTCCTTGACTGACCTGAGAGAGTAACAATGATAAAGGTTCTTCGTCGATGAGTCAAGGTAGCTCCAATCAGCTATTGGTCTGGGGTATATGTAATGAATTTCTTTCGATTTCAACTTCAATTTTTTCATTCTCAATGGGAGGTCCGAATGGCACCACCGAGAGCACCAGCCAAGGGCATGAAATCCCACGCACAGTTGAAGCGAAAAGGATCTCCGATCCGAACTCCACATCTTGAAGCGACAACCTTGAAGGTACCAATGGGAAATCGCCGGGGAGAGAGCCCTGTAAACCATAGGAGCCATCCGCCCACCACGAACAACCTGACAACGCTGCCAGCCAAGGGATTTCCGCCACCAGCAACCCTTCTTCCTTTTTCTGAATCTCCACCATCCTATTCTTCTTCATCTCTCTACCTGATTTCTTAGTTGACGTCGGACCACTCTCAAATTTGTCACAGTCCTCTGGGTCTTCTTCTTGTAATTTTTTGTGTTTGGGCAGATTTTCTGAATGGAATTTAGGAAAATCTTTGTGTTTCTTTCGAAATTGATAGTGTCGGCTTTCAATTTGGGGTGTTTTTTGGCATGGTTAGGGCTGCTAGTTATGGATCTCACTCCTGGCTTAGGGGCTGATTTGGGCTGTCGACAATGTTGCTGGTGGCAAGGGTTTGTGGTGCTCTTTGTCTCCCTTCTCTCTCTTTTCATTTTTCTCTGTTGAACCCGTCCTCGCTTCTTCTTTTTGCTTCGTCTTCTCCTCTGTTGGTGTCTGTTTTACTACTTCTTGCCCTTTGTCTTCTCTCTCGCAACCTGAACTTCTCTTGCAACATGGACTTCTCTCTCTCTCCCTTCGTCTTCTACTCTTCTCTCTCTCTCACAACCTTAACAGTTAACAAAATGGACGGAGGGGCACGACGCGAAAACATTACAAACCTCAGGGCATATCGCGAATTATTTAAAACTTTTGTACACCCGACGAATTTAACCTTACCTCAGGGGCACCAGGTGAAAATTCCGAATAAAAAAATATTACCTACCTAATACCCCGGATATATAAATGAGATTTATATTTTGTGGGGTAAAAAAGTTATATATTCCTATGAGAAAACCTACGGGGTATATTTAATTCATCTTTATTGGGGTAAAAAGGTATATACCCTGGATATTTATCAAAAAAACGTCCGGGGTATAAAATGTGACTCAATTAATATACCAATATAATATAGCCCGGATATTGTTTATATGGTCCGGGGTATATTTGTTTTAATTAAAAAAAATAAAACACAACTTACCAGTTGTGCCATTACACCCCATAATTTCGAGATCCGGGGTAATAGATCATGGGCTAAAATCCAAATTTTCTACTAGTATTAATTTAGTTGCTTTTATCTTTAGTGCATCATATTTATCTTTAGCATGTTTTTATTTTCGAAATAAAAAAAATCACCCCCATCGAAAATTTTTTGAAAATAAAGAGTAAGTGTCATGGATGTTTTTATTGAACTCGACGATGCAAAAGTAGATTCATTAGAGATATAACATGAAATGGCCTAGTAAAGGGAAGTCACAATGAAGTGCAATTTTATAGAGAAAAACCATGAAAGTGAGGTAAAATTTGAAGTTGCTTTTGACATATGCATGATACGATGATGGAGGACTTTATATTTTCTATACATGTGCTCAATTTCATATCCTAGCCTTACCCATGCATATTTGCAATTACACAAGCCATATATGAGCCTTACATTATCATTATTGCTCCACAAATATTACATATATTCCATTTTTTATTCCTTATACCCTATCCGGGGACAAGTTTAAGAATGGATGTCATCTTTGGAGTTGTTATATGGAGTTTGTGCATTATTATTGAAGTTGTTGGCAGGAATGAAATAAAATTTGAAATATGGAAAATTTAATGAGTGAGAAAAAATCCGATTACCTCAAGAGATAAAGGTAGGTCGACCCTGCTCGTTGAGATGTTAGTTCAGCGAGATGGGACACAAGGTGAGGAGTCCGAAGTACTAAGTATCTGGGGCCATTCATGACACCCATGTTTGCGATTCGCGAGAAGGCAGTGCTAAGGTTAGAGAGGTAAAAGCATTATAGTGAAAAAAAACATTGAGCGAAGAGTGAAAGGTGAGAAATATGATGAAGAAGGAATGTGGAATGACGTTTGGAAAGAAAATTTCCCCGGATTTAACACCATATGGCCAAAATTAGCCCACCTTTAGCCTTTTACCAATCTACTTCTCATAAGCTTGCAAAAAGTCCTCTTGATTATTAATGCTATGTTGCGAAATTATTTTATGCATATAACCCTCCTTTTGTGAATATGATGTTGCTTTTATTCACAGGCATGGATATTGCTGACATTAGTACCTTTTCGAGGATGGCAATTGAGTGAAGGGACATATAACAATGAATCTATGATGTTGAGGGTTTACTTTCCTCCCCTGAATGACCATTAAAAGTATTGCTTAGGGACAAGCAAGCTTAAGTATGGGGTGTTTGATGTGCGCGCAAATTGCCATATTTTCTATGCACATATATGTCCATTTTGTCGATATTTGCATGCATATAAGTTGGGAAAACATAAGATTAGTGTAGTTTATGCTTATTTTCAAAATATAGAGGTCTACACGAGTTTTTATGTTATTTCGCAGAATTCGAGACGAAAATGGACGAATTTGGACAAAAGAAGAAGAGTGGAAAAAGAACTTGAAGTCTACTGAAGAGTCGAAATCAACCTATAGTCTCGACATCGAGTGAAACAGAGCAACCAAAAATCAAGCAGAGGAAGAACAGAGCATGTCCACATGAAGAGATCGATATCGATGTTACAACGTCGATATCGAGTGGCCGAGATCGAGTTAAAGATAGAAGTCGAGTGCCAATCCGAGGTCGAGTAGGACTGCTCGAGATAGAGAAAAGAGGAGGTCGATATCGAGGTTCATGGCCGATATCAACTGCTGCTGCAGAACAGATCCGACGCTATTTTTGATAGAATTATATCCGAAGCGTGCAAGTTTATCCTAAAGTCGAGATCTTCTATCATCTACACCAGACATTTTATTCCTTATGGTGAATGTGTTATTTACCTAAGGAGTTTTAGTTTTTTTACTTTATTTAAAGTTTTATCTTAGGAATAAAGATAGAGTTTCGAATCCTTGGATAGCGAGGTGAGAGAGAGAGAGAACCGAGTTGAGTTTGAGGGAAGCGAGAGTGGAGATTTGGCTTTGTTCGGTGTAATCTTTCTTTGCAATTTTAATCAAAGTAGTTCTTTTCAACAAATGATGAGTTCAATAATGATGAGGCGTGAGTAGTTCACCCACTTCTAGGGTCGAGGTGAGCCCGACGATATCAATGTAAGTTTGTGCATCAAAGGTATGATTTTTATGCGATTCCGTCTTCTATCCTATGCATGATCCTTTGCGAAAGTTGAGGAGATTCATTATTTGCATTATTGAAGCGAAAGTCAATCATATTGTGAATTTGGATTTGTCATAAAATTGGATAGTAACGCTTAGGTTTTATGCGAGAGCCTCTAATCACGTAATAGTTGGTAATGAAAGTTATTTGACAGAAATGCATCATCTTTCATAAATTTGGCATAATACTTGTATGGTTATCGTTATGGCATGAATCCCCGACCTTGAAAGCTTTTAGTTTATTGATTCATATACAAAGTTGTGTTTATTTATTTCTGTCCATCCTTCCATCATCATTCTACGTTCTTCAGACATCTTTTTCGACACAAATAGGTTTGTTTACAGTTTCTGTTGAAGACTCAAAATCGACTGCAGAGGTCGATATCAAGTGCTAACATCGATATCGAGTACCCAACTCAACGTCGACTTGTTGCTTCTATCTTCTGCAGGTACTTTGCTGGAAATCGACCAGGCACCTCAATATCGAGTGGTCTTCTGGAGTCGAAACTTGATCGTGATTGCAAGCTTAGGAAGCGCTGACATACCTCCTCATGGATTCGATCCTGAATTAGCCTACCACTACATCGGGAGGGATTCTTGTATTTTATTTGCTTGGACAAGAGAGTTGGTCTAATATGATATTATTTGAATATTTTATTTAAGCGATCCCACCCCTCACGAACAATACCCCGCTCCCACTGATGTCCTCACCACCAGGATCGCTAGCCCGCTATTCAGAGTCATTCTCCGCATCCTGGCGAGTACCATTTGGGCGCGACCTGAGCTCTGCCGCCCCACGCACCGCTAGACGGAGACACTGCGGTGGATGTTATTTAAGGAAGAGCCGTTGCACATCCTATATGCATGGCTCGAGCACATATTGGAGCGTCGTTGCATTACGAATGGCGAGATCTTGGACGGCTACATGGTGGATGTCTTAGCCCATGCCTTAGGCGTACACGTCGACAGGTATACTACTTATGAGCTTACTTATATAGATGCTAGTATACTATGACAGGGAGGCGTCATCGCTGCAAGACTAGCTGGATGGAGGCACCCCCAAACGGGGATGCCTCTCCGATATGACTACATGGATCTCTTATATATCCTAGATTGGTACCAGTCCTGGACTGGTTAATCATATCATACGGACATAGATCCTACTGCTGACCCCACCCTAAGGAGGAGACCACTGCTCTACAACCATGCG